>CM076673.1:206284975-206922475 GCA_038501925.1 Xenopus petersii
TAGATAGATAGATATAGATAAGAGATAGATAGATAATAAATAGAGAGATGGATAGATAGTAACTTTATTAGTCTTGAAGGAAATGATTGTACAAGAGTAGCTCATATAACATTAACACAACGCACATATACAACATAAAAATAACATCCTCATGAATAGCCAATTCCTAAAAGAAAATAATTAAAACAGCTATTGCTGCCGGTAAAAAAGATTCTCTATAATGATCAGTAGTGCATCTAGGAAAAAATCAATCTATTACTAAAAGTACTACAATAAGACTCCAGAATTTTGTGTAAATATATATAAAATGTAGCTCAGATGGCATGCTGGGAGCTGTAGTTCTGTAACAGTTGGGGAGTCCCAGGTTGCAGAAATCACCTATTCACCCCTATATCTAGTAGGAGGTGCAAGGACGTATCTAATAATCCCTGCTCCCTTGGGTTTCTGAGTTGGGCCCTTGAATAGTGTTCCAAGTACCCCAAGAAACCCCAGCAGTGATTATTTACAGTTCAGCAGCAGTAACACTCTGTCCCCCAGTACTAACACCCCTGCTCTGTACTCACTGTCCCACTGCTGGGCACTCTGGAGTTTCAGGCCTTTATACACAGGGAAGTCAGACTCACTGTATCGTCGATTCCTCGCTGGAGTTTTGCTGCAATCTGCAAACTTTGTCCTCTCTCTCCCTCGGCCCCTTTTACTATAGACAAGAATAGGGCTCAGCCTCCCTCTCCAGCTATTCACACGGCCCAGAGGCGGAGATTCCAAAGTAAAGCTCACAAGTGTGTGTGTGTCTTAGTGTGTGTGTGTGTGTGTTAGGGGCACATTTACTAAGCTCGAGGGAAGGATTTGAAGTAAAAAAAAAAAAAACTTTGAATTTCAAAGTTTTTTTGGGGTACTTCGACCATCGAATAGGCTACTTCAACCTTTGACTACGACTTTGACTCAAATGATTCGAATTAAAAATCGTTCGACTATTCGATAGTCGAAGTACTGTCTCTTTTAAAAAAAAATTGACTACCTACTTCGGCACTTTAAACCTACCGAGCTACAATGTTAGCCTGTGGGGACCTTCCCCATAAGCTTTCTACGCTTTTTTTGATTGAAGGAAAATCCTTCGATCGATGTATCAAACGATTTTTCCTTCGATCGTTCGATCTAAGTATTTGCGGTAAATCCTTTCGACTTCGATATTCGAAGGATTTTACTTCGATGGTCGAATATCGAGGGTTAATTAACCCTCGATATTCGACCCTTAGTAAATGTGCCCCTTAGTGTGTGTGTTAGTGTGTGTGTGTTAGTGCTCTTGTACGCGGCTAAGTCCTACATGGAGAGCGGGGCTGTACACATAGTAACTGTGTGTACTGGGCTTGTGTGTAAAGTGCTCATACAGTACAACGTGCTACATAGTGAGTGTGCGAATACAGTGTGTATCAGTGATGGCAGCAACATGGTTCAACTACTATAATGTGAGACATTGTGGCATTAAGGGAAAACTTTCTTACTGTGCAAAAAAACACTCTCAATCCTCAAGGTCCTATTGAGGACAATACAAAATCAAGAGAATAAATTGAAGGTGTATTATTAAGACCAATATATTCAAAAAGTATATGATTTATTTATCAAACAGAATTCTTAAAAACTGTCCGGCCAGGAAACACCGTGAATAAATAATCAATAAAAAATACATAAAAACAAATTATTAAGTTATTCCAGGTGGGGTAATCACGGGTATGAATTGAAATAATACAGGATCTGCTCCTTGGTTGTAATAGGCGCTTGCCCCGATTGTGAAACAGCACAGAAGACTGTGAGTTGACGGTATTATAAATATGGAGTGTGAGTTATAGTTCGACCATACGGTAAAGCGCTGTCTGGTACAAGGTACTTCTCTTAGTGGATTAACAAGCTAATTTGGATAAGGCTGTCGATGAAAAACAGGTTTCCAATAGGATTTGTTGGGGCGTCCCCCACTCCCTCCTTTTTTCCAGCTGTAAATGCCCCCCCAAATGATTGGATTGATCTCACCAGACCCTGCGTTCTGGTTTTTCCTCGAAGGCACAGCCGGACATGGACGTTTAGTGGCCACCAGCCTGTTCACAATTTGCAGGTACTTTTTCCCCGAAGATCCAAGACGGCGTTTTGATCACTTCAGCGTGTGCGTTCCACTGCGCAATTCTTTTCACCGATTTCCACTGTTTTACCGATTTTCACGATTTAGCAGTTCCGGCAAACCGCAGATTTTCACGATTTTTTCAGTGTTGGGGTAAAAGCAGAAGGTTAGTCCAACCTAAGGAGTGATCCCACCTGGGTGCTGCTGTAGTTTATTAAACTACAACTCTCATCACCCGCTGTTGTAGTTCCAGATTGTGTAGGGAAGAAACACAACAACTTCTCTGGCAGAGCCTTTATCTCATTTTATTTGCAGAAATGTGAAGTCGGTTGTAGTTCAGCAGCCGTTGCCTGGTGTATAAAGCCATAAACATGAGGATCTGATCTTTCCCAAATATGTCCACCTTGACGTGAGCAAGAACAGGCTGATTCCATCTTTGGGTTTACAGTGACGGGGTACAGGCCAATGGGGCAAGGACTGGATTAACGAGATGATTTCGTTTTCATCTTGACGATTTTTAAACCTCTCAAACGTATCTATGGACATGTGGATGTAGACCGTGATATTCTGACACAATTTGCAGTTGGTTTTCACTTTCTACTTGGTCATTAAGCTTTTTATTTCTGCAGCTCTCCAGTTTGCAGTTACAGCTGCCTGGTTGCTAGGGTCCAGATTACCCCAGCAACCATGCATTGATTTGAATAAGAGACTGGAATATGCAGTGTCGGACTGGGCCGGCGGGACACCGGGAAAAAACCCGGTGGGCCCCGGGCTCTTGTGGGCCCCGCCGGCCCAGATCCGCTACTTAGTTTGGCTGCGCGACCCCACTTTGTCGGGGGTCGCGGTAGAATAGATGATCTGCGCATGCGCAGAAAGATATTGCTGCGCGTGCGCACAAACGCGGCACCGCGCGCATGCGCACTACTACTATGAAGCACGCCGGCGCAGCAGCGGGGGCCGGATCGGGGCCCTGGGGCAATAGCCCCGGTGGGCCCGAAGTCCCCCAGTCCGACCCTGGGAATATGAGAGGCCTGAATAGAAAGATGAGGAATAAAAAGTAGCAATAACAATACATTAACAGAGCATTTGTTTTTTTAGATGGGGTCAGTGACCCTATCTGACAGCTGGAAAGAGAAAAAGGCAAATGATTATTAAAAAAAAACTATAAAAGAAATGAATAATGAAGGCCAATGGAAAAGTTGCTTAGAACAGGCCATTCTATAACAACAAAGGAATGAAAATAAATAAATAATGAATGTAAATGACAAAAGTGCTTAGAATAGCCCCTTCATCAGTTTTACATTCACTTGTTTTAAAAGTTTACTTATCCTTTAACAGGGTAGGTAGTTCCAAATATGGAGTATAGCAGATCTCCCAACATTTTGGAAATAAAAAGAGGGACAAAAAGATTTGCCAGGCGCAGTGAGGTGAATTTTTTTTGATCACGCCCCCTAATTACCATGTTAACTTTTAAGGATGGGCGAAGTTTTTTTGCCACGAAAATGAAGCCCATAGACTTGAATGGCAGCTTGTGGCATAAAAAAAAATACAATTGCCGCGCGTCATTTTGTCTAAGCAAAACGGGTCAAATTCGCCCATCGCTATTCATTTTACAGAATTTGTCATGTTAGGAAAGTTTGAACACTGTGGTTTTTCTGTGTTATTACAGTTTTGCTGATGAAGGTGAATTGCCCTTTAGGGTTAGGGCACACAGGCAGATTCAGGCGACAAATCTCCTCTTCTTCAGGGCGACTAATCTTTCCAAACTGCCTAGGGATGCACCGAATCCAGGATTCTGTTCGGGATTCGGCCAAGATTCGGCCTTTTTCAGCAGGATTCGGATTCGGCCGAATCCTTCTGCCCAGCCGAACCGAATCCTAATCCTAATTTGCATATGCAAATTATGGGCGGGAGGGACATTGCACGACTTTTTGTCAGAAAACAAGGAAGTAAAAAATGTTTTCCCCTTCCCACCCCTAATTTGCATATGCAAATTACGGTTCCGATTCGGTTCGGTATTCGGCCGAATCTTTCATGAAGGATTCGGGGGTTCGGCCGAATCCAAAAAAAGTGGATTCGGTGCATCCCTAAAACTGCCTCCCCACCGGCTAAAATCTAAATCACCAGCGGGATGGCACTCTGCACGATTCGTTTTCCGAAGTTGCAACTTTGTTTTAACTTTGTTGAAAGTTTCGTTGAAAGTTGCAAGTCGCAGTTTCCCCAAGAGACCTGCTTATCTTAAATTGTTACAATTGTTTCTTTGCTTGTCTTGAATTGTAACAAATGTATCTAACTGCAGCTGCCACGTATGCTGGGCTCTCTGCCCAGAAACTTTGTACCCTTTTCTGTCTGTTCAGTGCAGGAGATCAAAGAGAAAGTCGGGACAGGAAAGGTTTCTAATTTTATTCCTAAGCAGAAGAACATCAGCCTCTTTCTTTCTCCTGACAACTTCCTTGACTACTTGCTGGTCAGACTGGTGGGAAACTGACCAGCAGGTGGCGCTGTTGTAACTAAATTTATTCATATAAACCAGTGCTGTCCAATTTATATGGTACACAGGGCCGGAATTTTACTAATCTACATGGAGAGACCACGCCCACATTAATAGCACACCAAAAAAAACAGACGGTTGTGCTCACTGCAGGGATCAGGGCCAGAACTAGGGGCAGGCAGAGTAGGCGGCTGTCTAGGACGCCATTTTCAGTTTATTTAATCATTTGTTGCAGTAATCATGGTCACTTAGTCCGGTGGATCAGATTTATTTTTGGCTGCTGCTGACACAGGTAAAGATTGGGGGCAATATGATGGCTGCAGGAGGGCTGTATGATGGAGGGCTGCTGAGCTTGCTGGTACAGGTACAGGGGGGCAGTAATATAAATGAAAGTCTTGTACATTTTCTTGCTCTCTTTATTTAATAACCATCATGGTAAGGAGGGAAATGGTAATGCAGGACAGGGGGGCACTGAGTGAAGCTCTTGCCTAGGGGCCAAACTACCTTGTGTCTGTCCTGGCAACAATGTCACTTATATGTGAAAAAAGTCAAGTCATATAAGACATTCCCATAAATCCATATGCCTCCTCTTCCCCTGTGTATAATACAGTACCCCAGCATATGATTAAACACCTTAGGGGGCCACTTACAACAATTTTCAAATGTTAAAGGGCAAGTAAAGGCAAAAAAATAATTAATTTTAATGAAAAAGTAACCTATCTCCAATATACTTTAATTAAAAAATATGTACAGTTTTTATAAGAAACCTGACTGTATGCAGTGAAATTCTCCCTTCATTTACTGCTGTGGATAGGAATTGTCAGACGGTCCCAGGGAAACAATCATACTTATGAACAGCAGGGGGAGCCCCTGCCTTACTTACCTGCCATGCAGAACTCAAGCAGCTTTGTTTATGACGATCCCTAAGCAGCCCAGACCACACTGAGCATGTGCAGGGTCAGGGTCAGGCCAAGATGTATAACAAAGTTACAAGATGACAGCCCCCAGTGGCCAACTTTGAAAGCATAAATTATTTGTTTGATTAGGCTTGTGGTGCAGTAAGTTCATGCTTATGTTTAGTATACATAATACAGCATTTCTAGCCTTATTCTATTTTACACTTTACATGCCCTATAACAAACCCCCAGAATAAATACCAGGCTTATGTTCCATAAAGATCAGAGGTCAGACAGAGTATGGCAAACACAGGGTGCAAAGTGCAGGTAAAGTACGACACACACAGGGAGGGAAGGCAGAACAAAACAGGAAAATCAGGAGCAGTCTAATATGTAGGAATGCACCGAATCCACTATTTTGGATTTGGCCGAACCCCCGAATCCTTCGTGAAAGAATCGGCCGAATACCGAACCCGAATTTGCATATGCAAATTAGGGGTTGAAAGGGGAAAATATTTTTTACTTCCTTGTTTTGTGATAAAAAGTCACGCGATTTCCCTCCCCGCCCCTAATTTGCATATGCAAATTAGGATTCGGTTTGGCCGGGCAGAAGGATTCGGCCGAATCCGAATCCTGCTGAAAAAGGCCGAATCCTGGATTCGGTGCATCCCTACTAATATGTACTACATACAGTCACACAGTGCTGGGGCCCCATTAGCATTTTGTATAAAGTGTGAACAGGAGAACAATGTGGCAGTTTCAGTCTGGGTCTCAGGTAGAACAGTACAGGGGCTTTAGGATAGAAACAATAGAGGGGTCTCAGGTAGAACAGTACAGGGGCTTTAGGATAGACACAATAGAGGGGTCTCAGGTAGAACAGTACAGGGGCTTTAGGATATAAACAATAGAGGGGTCTCAGGTAGAACGGTACAGGGGCTTTAGGATATAAACAATAGAGGGGTCTAAGGTAGAACGGTACAGGGGCTTTAGGATATAAACAATAGAGGGGTCTCAGGTAGAACAGTACAGGGGCTTTAGGATATAAACAATAGAGGGGTCTCAGGTAGAACAGTACAGGGGCTTTAGGATATAAACAATAGAGGGGTCTCAGGTAGAACGGTACAGGGGCTTTAGGATATAAACAATAGAGGGGTCTAAGGTAGAACGGTACAGGGGCTTTAGGATATAAACAATAGAGGGGTCTCAGGTAGAACGGTACAGGGGCTTTAGGATATAAACAATAGAGGGGTCTCAGGTAGAACGGTACAGGGGCTTTAGGATAGAAACAATAGAGGGGTCTCAGGTAGAACGGTACAGGGGCTTTAGGATAGAAACAATAGAGGGGTCTCAGGTAGAACGGTACAGGGGCTTTAGGATAGAAACAATAGAGGGGTCTCAGGTAGAACGGTACAGGGGCTTTAGGATAGAAACAATAGAGGGGTCTCAGGTAGAACAGTACAGGGGCTTTAGGATAGAAACAATAGAGGGGTCTCAGGTAGAACAGTACAGGGGCTTTAGGATAGAAACAATAGAGGGGTCTCAGGTAGAACAGTACAGGGGCTTTAGGATAGAAACAATAGAGGGGTCTCAGGTAGAACAGTACAGGGGCTTTAGGATAGAAACAATAGAGGGGTCTCAGGTAGAACAGTACAGGGGCTTTAGGATAGAAACAATAGAGGGGTCTCAGGTAGAACAGTACAGGGGCTTTAGGATAGAAACAATAGAGGGGTCTCAGGTAGAACAGTACAGGGGCTTTAGGATAGAAACAATAGAGGGGTCTAAGGTAGAACAGTACAGGGGCTTTAGGATAGAAACAATAGAGGGGTCTCAGGTAGAACAGTACAGGGGCTTTAGGATAGAAACAATAGAGGGGTCTCAGGTAGAACAGTACAGGGGCTTTAGGATAGAAACAATAGAGGGGTCTCAGGTAGAACAGTACAGGGGCTTTAGGATAAAAACAATAGAGGGGTCTCAGGTAGAACAGTACAGGGGCTTTAGGATATAAACAATAGAGGGGTCTCAGGTAGAACAGGGTACAGGGGATCACAGTCAGAATTTGATGATTAAACGATGCAGGGGCCAGTCAGTCTCTGTAGTGGTTATATATGGTAAGCAGACACAGCAGGCAGACTTTGATGTGGGGGGCCATATAAAGGGGGGTCGCGGGCCGCCAGTTGGACAGCCCTGATATTAACAGCACACGTATCCCTTAATATCTTGGAATAAAAACAAAATAAATAATGAATGTAAATTACAAAAGTGCTTAGAATAGACCCCTCATCAGTTTTACATTCACTTATTTTCATGGTTTACTTATCCTTTTCTTATGCAATATTATCAATATCCATCCCTTTCTTTCACCTGCTATGGCCAAGATACTCATGTATGTTATGGTATAACCCCCACCTGTTCATCAATAAGGAGAATAAAAGCAGCAAGTGAAGTTATTCCTATTTACCAGCACTTCCCTATTCATGAACCTCAGCTTCTCACTGCCTGATTCTGTATCACTTCATAGCATCACACAGTGCCAGTGATCTCCCCAATATTCCTCTCCTTGTCCCCCCAGTCTCTGTTCTGTGTCCCACTGTTGCACCCGGTGCTTTACCAGAATATGGGGAAAGCCCAGCTGAGGCAAAATGCCCTGGCACCGTGGAAGTGGACACACAGGTTCCCTAATCTACAAACCCATTATCCAGAAAGCTCTAAATTACAGGAAGACAATCTGCCATAGACTCAATTTTAAGCAAATAATTCTGTTTAAACATAATTTCCATTTTCTGTCCAATAATAACACAGACTCTTGCACTTGATCCCAACTAAACTGCATGAATCCATATTGGGGGCAAAATAATCCTATTGGGTTTATTTCATATAATTTTTTTTTTTTTAGCAGACTTAAGACAAATGACTGAAAGATCCCTTATCTGGAAAACCCCTGGTCCTGAGCAATACAGATAATAGATTCCTTTATATATTGGGTACATCTTGGCCACAGCAGATAGTTCTTGGGCACGGCCATAACTGTGACGGGGGTTACTGAGTCAGGAAAGCAAATCTGTGAGCTCACGTGTCTGTACAATTAAGGTGCCAACTATACTTAAAAATAAATACCAGACATCCAATATTATTTCTCTTCCCTTGTAACACTGACATCAAACATCTATTCTTACTGGGCAAATGGCCAGGCCAGTGTAATACTCGTCTAGCAGCTTAGATATTCCCCTGTACTAAGCGGGTCTGCGAGGGAACATTTGAGGGTATATAGGGATAATACAGAAGTAATAACGAGGGTATATAGGGATAATACAGAAGTAATAACGAGGGTATATAGGGATAATACAGAAGTAATAACGAGGGTATATAGGGATAATACAGAAGTAATAGCGAGGGTATATAGGGGTAAGAGAGAGGTAATAGTGAGGGTATATAGGGGGTAATAGAGAGGTAATAACGAGGGTATATAGGGGGTAATAGAGAGGTAATAACGAGGATATATAGGGGGTAATAGAGAGGTAATAACGAGGGTATATAGGGGGTAATAGAGAGGTAATAACGAGGGTATATAGGGGGTAATAGAGAGGTAATAACGAGGGTATATAGGGGGTAATAGAGAGGTAATAACGAGGGTATATAGGGGGTAATAGAGAGGTAATAACGAGGGTATATAGGGGGTAATAGAGAGGTAATAACGAGGGTATATAGGGGGTAAGAGAGGTAATAGTGAGGGTATATAGGGGGTAATAGAGAGGTAATAACGAGGGTATATAGGGGTAAGAGAGAGGTAATAGCGAGAGGTAATAGCGAGGGTATATAGGGGGTAAGAGAGAGAGGTAATCGCGAGGGTATATAGGGGGTAAGAGAGAGAGGTAATAGCGAGAGTATATGGGGGTAAGAGAGAGAGGTAATAGTGAGGGTATATAGGGGGTAATAGAGAGGTAATAGCGAGGGTATATAGGGGTAAGAGAGAGAGGTAATCGCGAGGGTATATAGGGGCTAAGAGAGAGAGGTAATAACGAGGGTATATAGGGGGTAAGAGAGAGAGGTAATAACGAGGGTATATAGGGAGTAAGAGAGAGAGGTAATAGCGAGGGTATATAGGGGTAATAGAGAGGATGTATAGGGGTAATAGCGAGGGTGTAGTGAGTGTGTAAGAGTCTATATACACGGGGAATGTGGGGGAAGGAAGTAGCCGTTGAATTGACGGTCATTCCTGTGACGCCGGTGTTTATGCTGCAGTCTCACAGTTATTGATTTGATTGATGTGAAGGATCCGTCTTTTCACTGCTCTGTCCCGGCAGTTACTTTTCTACTCACGAGAGGAAGAAGAGCACAAGACAAGGAGATCCCACTGATAATATATTACATAACTGAAATCTCAATAAAAAAATAATCAGCGAGTCAGACATTTTTAGAGAGAGGTAAGAGTCCAGACTGGTGGCCGTGTGGTACAATCGCACGGCTAACTCGGCTCTTTTGTCTCACTGCCCATTGTGCCGTCACTGTCAGGCTGCTCTGCCGTTACTGCTGGGTCAGTTTTCCATATATTCCCATTGCCTGAGAGAGAGAACAAAAGCATTAGATGGACTCGTCTCCTGGGAAGGTGCTCTATGGGCTGAAGGCCAATCATGGGCAGATCTTACCTGGGCCACCATACTGGTTATGTCTCCAGTGTTAGATGGAAGTAGAATGGTGTTGGATTCCTTAGCGAGATTGGAGAAGGCCGACACGTACTGCTCAGCCACAGTGAGGGACGCGGCCGCATTGCCATTCTGGGGAGAGAGAGAGAAAATTGTGAGAATTGGGATTGGGGTCACCCTTGGGTAGAACATCTGCTGAGAGGTCAGTGAACAATCCTTATATTAAAGGGCTTGTCCATCTTTAAAGTAACTGTTAGTATGATGTAGAGATATTCTGAGACAATTTACAATTGGTTTTCATTTTTTTATTATTGGTGGTTTTTGGCTTATTTAGCTTTTTATTCAGCAGCTCTCCAGTTTTCAATAGCAGTGATCTGGTTGCTATGGTCCTAATTACCCTAGCAACCATACATTAACTCGAATAAGGGACTGGAACATTAATAGGAGAAGCTCTGAATAGAAAGAGGAGTAATAAAAAGTAGCCATTACAATACATTTGTAGCTTTTTGGGTTTCATCCTGAAAGCAGGACAGAGTCAGAAGAAAAAGACAAATATTTAGAAAACTAGAACAAATAAATAATGAAGGCTAATTGAAAAGTTGCTTAAAACTGCTTGAAAACATTCTATAACATGATAAAATTTACCTTAAAGGTGAACCACCCTTAAAACTTTTCAAAGGTGCTGATAAAACGTTAGGTTGGGTAAACAGCGTTTCCATGGTAACTGCTGCCCCTCCCCTCAGGTTGTACATACTTTTAGGGTCAGGGCACACAGGCAGATTCGAGGAGATTAGTCACCCAGCAACAAATCTTACTTTGGGGCGACTAATCTCTACCCTGCCTTCCCACCAGCTGAAATGTAAATCGCCAGTGGGATGGAACTCGCAGGATTTGTTGCCCAAAGCTGCCTCACGAGGAAACTTCGGGCGACTTCGGAAAACGAATTGTGCCATCCCGCCGGCTAATTACATTTTTGCCGGCGGGAAGGCAGTTTGGGGAGATTAGTCACCCCAAAGTAAGATTTGTTGCTGGGTGACTAATCTCCCCAAATCTGCCTGTGTGCCCTGACCCTAAAAGAGAAATCTTTAGTCCCTCAGGCAGGACCAGTAATAGGCAGAAGAGGCTCGTAGTGTGCAATGGCACGTCCCTCATCATAATGCAGTCATGAGGATTAGTGGGGTATCACCACTCCTACTCGTCCCCCTCAACCCACACCTGACTATGGCGGGGAAGGAAATGCGGTCTTGCCTAGGACCCCCCTTAGATTCAGCACTGGCAATTGGTTAAAGATAGGGATGCACTGAATCCAGGATTCGGTTCGGGATTCGGCCTTTTTCAGCAGGATTCGGCCGAATCCTTCTTTCCGGCCAAACCGAATTCGAACCCTATTTTCAGGGAGGGAAATCGTGTGACTTTTTGTGACAAAACAAGGAAGTAAAAATAGGTTTCCCCTTCTCATCCCTTATTTGCATATGCAAATTAGGATTCGGAATTCGGCCGAATCTTTCGCAAAGGATTCGGGGGTTCGGCCGAATCGAAAATAGTGGATTCGGTGCATCCCTAGTTAAAGATTAATTATAGCGTAACAATCAAATTACCCCTCCAGTTCCCCAGTGTTACCTGCTGTGTCAGTGCCTGTGCCAACATCTTTATGGCTTCTCCACGAGCCTTTGCTTTAGCCAGGATGGCATTGGCCTCCCCTAATAGGGAGAAATAGACCAAGTCAATAAAACAACAACCATATTAATATGGCTGCTACTTCTGATGACTTGACCAATCCCTGATATTCAGATTAGTTTTTATTGTAATTGAGAAAATGGGGAGACACTGAGCTCAGACCCCACAGACTGCACCACAGGGAAAGCCAAGACCTGTACTTGTCTCATACTTCCCATCCCCCGAGTGTAACAAGGGGCCACTTACCTGCAGCTTTATTTATTCGCTCCACTCGCTCAGCCTCAGAGGCCAGAATTTGGGATTGTTTCTGTCCCTCTGCCACATTTATTGCCGACTCTCTGGTCCCTTCAGACTCCAGCACCATCGCCCTCTTCCTCCTCTCAGCCTCCACCTGTAGTAATAGCCAAAGTAATTGCCACCGATCACCTGACATTCCTTCACTGTATTTATTCATTAAAGGGGAACTATCCTGAACATATAATATAAGCTTCATCATACTGAAATAACAAACCTTCTAAATATAATCAATTAAAAATGCTGCATTATTTCTGAAATAATCAAGTTTCTCTTCACTATTCCTCTCTCAGCATCTGTTTCTCTTCATTCTCTCTTCATGCAGCAGTTGGGTGTCAGATATTCACTGACAGTTAGTTCCAATATATCTTATAGGGGGGCTCCTTTCCTAGCAGATGTATTAGAGCTCACTCTATTAAACTCACCAGACATCATGTCTCTCTACATGCAGGATTTGTGCAAAGGGCAGTTATTTTGTTACATTTTGTTTGTACTGGAATCAGTTATTTCAGTGAGCTCTAATACATCTTCTAGGAAAGGAGCCCCCCTATAAGATATATTGGAACTAACTGTCAGTGAATATCTGACACCCAACTGTTCAGGGGATGTAAAATGGGGCTTCTACTGTAACTGATTGTATTTAGAAAGTTTCTTATTTCAGTATGAGGAAGCTTATATTTAAAGGGGATGTAAAGGCAAAACAACAAAATCCCATTTTTAATTTCTTTACTGAAAAAGAAAACTCTCTCCAAAATAATATGTACAGTTTTTATAAGAAACCTGACTATATGCAGTGAAATTCCCCCTTCATTTACTGCTGTGGATAGGAATTGTCAGACGGTCCCAGGGAAACAATCATACTTATGAACAGCAGGGGGAGCTCCCGCCTTACTTCCCAGCCATGCAGAACTCAAGCAGCTTTGTTTATGACGATCCCTAAGCAGCCCAGACCACACTGAGCATGTGCAGGGTCAGGGTCAGGCCAAGATGTATAACAAAGTTACAAGATGACAGCCCCCAGTGGCCAACTTTGAAAGCATAAATCATTTGTTTGATTAGGCTTGTGGTGCAGTAAGTTCATGTTTATGTTTAGTATACAAAATACAGCATTTCTAGCCTTATTCTATTTTACACTTTACATCCTCTAATTTGAATTTTCGTGATAGTTCCCCTTTAAGCATGTAGTTGAATGGAGTGCTCTCTACTGGCCATGGAATCCCTGGTTAGACCACATTTATCAGCTTTTATTTCTTGTCTCATAGTCTGCAGATTCCGATTATTGTAAGAATGAGAAGTTCTGGCCGGACCCACCTGCATCTGCATGGCTTCCTTCACTATGGGGGGCACGTGAATGTCCTTGATCTCGTATCTCAAGCACTTGATGCCCCAGTAGTCCGACGCCTGGTTTATTGCGTCCACAATGTTGGTGTTGAGCGATTCTCTCTCCTGGATAAAGGCAGGTGATTATAATGTTTTAATACACAAAAGCCATGAATATTTTGTAAATGATATCCTTATAAACGGCGAGTTCTGATGTCATTAGTTATGAACGGTGAGTTCTGATGTCATCAGTTATAAACGGTGAGTTCTGATGTCTTCAGTTATAAACGGTGAGTTCTGATGTCATTTGTCACATGACTCACTGAAACTTGTGTATTCCATGCCTTCGGCCTTGTACTTATATACGGTCATGAAACTCCTCTATGACTTATAATATCCTTATAATTTACAAGAGGGGGTACTTTATTCACTATATATAATGGGAATGAACCCTTCCTCTACAGACAGACCCCAAAACCCCATTATCTGAATAGAAATGAATAAAAACTCACCCTGAAGACCTTGTCCAGAGTCAACTTGCCCAACTCCGAGCGCATGGTGGTTTGTGCCAACTGGGTGACGGCGTATTCTGGGTCCTCCACCCCGTAACTTGCCTGAGGATAGAAAGAGTTTCCCACTGTTAGTAATTCTCATCACTCTAACAGGCACATTTATCAACGGCCCAATTTCTAATTCATGAGAGTTTTCTAAAACTCCCATGAACTTGAAATTTATCAAAAAAAAAAAAAATCGAATATTTAAAAGTCAGGTGAATAGAATCAACCCAAAAACTCAAATCGAATGATAATAAATCGTATTTATATTATAAATCTCTATTTGAGTTTATTGTCCGAAAACAATTTGAATGTCAGAAAAGCTGCAAACAACTCCCTGGACGTCTCCCACTGACAAACAAGCAATTCGGCAGTGAATACTTACATTAAAGGGCCAGAGTATGATAAATATCGAAACTCAAATTCATTTTTTTTTTTTTAAAACTTGAATCGAATTTAAATAACTCACTAGTTGAATTTGAAAATTCTCAAATTTCTATTTTCAATTCGAACCTTGATAAATGTGCCCCTAAGTGTGCAGGAATGAGATCTGTAATGAAAGGCAAACTAAACCCTCCCATTCTTATAAATGAAAATAACCGACAGAAACACGGAGCAGCGTCTGCTATTGATTCTTATAGCTCTACTTACTGACCAACTGCAATATGTCGCCAGGTTACAGAATAGAAAGCAAGGGAGCGGGTACCTTGTACGGGTCCAGGATCCGGAGGTAGAGAACTCCATCAATCTGCAGGGTGACATTATCTGCACAACAAACAGACACAATAACTCCTAAAATAAAATATTTGCAAATTTATGAAGAGACTAAACATGAGACAATCTTAAAGGGCAAATGTCATACAAAAGCTGAAGTGTTGTGGCACTGTAAAGGTTAACACCAGTAACATTTGTTCGGGGGGGGGGACACAGAGAGACCCTCAGGGCAACGGCACTCGGGGAGTTTTATGACAATAAATCTTGTTTCCTTCCCACCGGCTAAAATGAAAACTACCCGTGGGCAAATATGTGACCCAAGAACTACAGCAGCTTCAGTTATGAGAAATATATGTATTAAAAAGTGACCTATATGTATATCCCCATAAATCACATATTATATAAAAAATATTTAAACATATTATTATAGAAAATATTTACCCTTCCCCCCCCTTTTTTTTTTAAAGTGGTGGTTCGCCCTAAAGTAAACTCTTTGCATGTTATAGAATGGGCAATTCTTTTCAATTGTTTTCATTATTTATTTTTTTATAGTTTTTTTTTTTTTTTTAAAGATTTGCCTTCCCCTCCTGACTCTTTTCCGCTTTCAAACAGGGGTCACTGACCCCACCTAAAAAACAAATGCTCTGTAAGGCTACACATTTATTGTCTTTCTATTCAGGCCTCTCCTATTCATATTCCAGTCTCTTATTCAAATCAATGCATGGTTGCTAGGGGATTTTGGACCCTAACAACAAGATGGCTGAAATTACAAACTGGAGAGCTGCTGAATAAAAAGCTAAATAACTCAAAAAAAACAAATAAAAAATGAAAACCAAATTGTCTCAGAATATCACTCTATACATCATACTAACAGTTAATTTAAAGATGAACAACCCCTTTAATCTTCTACTGAGAGGTGTGAGCTTCATAGTGTGGAAGTTCTGTGATTGGATCCCGTCTCCCCTCACCGAGTGAAACTGCCGACTGCTCAGGAACATTGATGACGATTTCTTTCAGACTCTGAACATATCGGATCCGATCCAGGACTGGGATGAGCACGTTCAGGCCCTGAAAGGGAGAAATGTCATGAGTTCAATAACAGTTCAGGGTGGAAATAACTTGTAGATTTTACACCAATGGAACACTGGGTCATTTCAGCTGAGGGGACACATACATCCCCCATTGCCCACAAGCACCCGATTATGCAGATTAATAACAATAACCGACAATTCCAGTTGACCACAACCTAATGAGTCCTTACACCAGTGTTTCCAGTCAATGGGACAAACAAACACAATTGCCCCATAAAAAGCACTGGCTTCTATTTCTATTCAGTAATATTCCATTCCATGTAACATTATCAGTTTGTGCACCGGACACTCTCATACATCTGAACTGAGCACGACTTGTACATTGAGGCTTTGCTTCCCCTTTATTTATTCCCACAACTATAAACATCACAGATTTGTCTCTACACAGCTCTCAGTTACCCCAATGTTTCTATATATCTGTAACCTTGTTATGAGCTAAGGGGGCCCAGTCTGAAGGTCAGTTAGGGGGAGATTTGGGGTGAGTGTTTATTTGTACCCTGGGTACCCCTGGAACTATAGCAGGGTGACACCCCAATGTTTCTATATATCTGTAACCTTGTTATGAGCTAAGGGGGCCCAGCCTGAAGGTCAGTTAGGGGGAGATTTGGGGTGAGTGTTTATTTGTACCCTGGGTACCCCTGGAACTATAGCAGGGTGACACCCCAATGTTTCTATATATCTGTAACCTTGTTATGAGCTAAGGGGGCCCAGTCTGAAGGTCAGTTAGGGGGAGATTTGGGGTGAGTGTTTATTTGTACCCTGGGTACCCCTGGAACTATAGCAGGGTGACACCCCAATGTTTCTATATATGTGTAACCTTGTTATGAGCTAAGGGGGCCCAGTCTGAAGGTCAGTTAGGGGAGATTTGGGGTGAGTTCTTATTTGTACCCTGGGTACCCCTGGAACTATAGCAGGGTGACACCCCAATGTTTCTATATATCTGTAACCTTGTTATGAGCTAAGGGAGCCCAGTCTGAAGGTCAGTTAGGGGGAGATTTGGGGTGAGTGATTATTTGTACCCTGGGTACCCCTGGAACTATAGCAGGGTGACTGTTACCCCAATGTTTCTATATATCTGTAACCTTGTTATGAGCTAAGGGGGCCCAGTCTGAAGGTCAGTTAGGGGGAGATTTGGGGTGAGTGATTATTTGTACCCTGGGTACACCTGGAACTATAGCAGGGTGACTGTTACCCCAATGTTTCTATATATCTGTAACCTTGTTATGAGCTAAGGGGACCCAGCCTGAAGGTCAGTTAGGGGGAGATTTGGGGTGAGTGCTTATTTGTACCCTGGGTACCCCTGGAACTATAGCAGGGTGACACCCCAATGTTTCTATATATCTGTAACCTTGTTATGAGCTAAGGGGCCCAGTCTGAAGGTCAGTTAGGGGGAGATTTGGGGTGAGTGCGGCTGCAGTCCCACAGATGTAGGGAGTAGATGTAGATACAGAGAGAGGGAGAGAGTTAGTAGATGTAGGTAGAGAGAGAGAGAGAGAGAGTGGGTTAGTAGATACAGAGAGAGAGGGGGGTTAGTAGAGGGACAGATACTCACAGGCTCCAATATCCGATGGAAACGTCCCATCCGTTCCACTACCCAGGCCTCCTGCTGAGGCACAAACAGAATGACAGTGTTGATGGGGAGGCCGGAGGAGACATATCGCTGGGCCTGTGTATTACAGAGAGTGAGGGGCTGTAGCTGGGAGCCCTGAGAATATAAACAGAGAGATCCACAGATTAGTGACAGGGAGTAGAGGACTGTACCACTGTGTGTATATTGTGGGGTCACTTACCCGCAGCAAAACTCTCCCCGCCTGACTGACCACTCGGAACATTCTGACTGTCTCTTCCTTCCCAGGCGCTGTTTGATTACGTCACGGCAGAATCGTTTTTGGATTGGCAGGAGAGACATGTCAGTGGGATGCCAATTCTGGATTGGTTGGAGTCCCGTGACGTCTGTGAGTAGGCGTGGTGTATGACGTTGTTATGCGCCGCCAATGTGTTCCTGTGCTTGATGCAATGCTGTGTAATATTGTGAGTGCGTCACTGCGGCAGGTGTAACCAGTATGTGGAGCTGTAGCAATGAGTGTTAGACCAAATATGCAGATATACTTGTCACTGGCTGTAGATACTGGAGCTGCGGTGACCATACTGCGCATGTGCAGCCTCTTCTACTGTTCCTGGAGACGGCGGGGCATTCAGTGGGAGGGGCACATGTTACGTCACTAGAGTTATGAGGGGTAGTTGTGCCTGATTGGCCAGTACTGTAGCAGCGCTATTAGTCCGGCACCTGATTCCTTTAGTAAAAGTGTCTGTTCTCTCGTTACCTGTCCAATTACAGTTCAACAACATCCACCTGATCCCTGAGTCCAGTCTAGTCATTATGTGCAGCAGGTTAGTCACACTAATTGGCTCCTCATAGTCCAGATACACATTAGGGTTACTTTATGGTTTCTTTCTGCTTTGTGTCTCCCAGTGCATGTTGGGTAATGTCTTTGTGTTTATCCATTTGCTGACTGACCAGTAGAATGCGATACTCCATTACCCAGCATGCACTGGGACACACAAGTACAAAGCAGCCAAAGGCCCATAAAGTAGAAGTGGGGAGTGACCAGATTTTGGCCTCTGTACCCCCAGTCTCCCCTCACTCTCACATCTTACACTGACTTTAATTTCAGACACTTTTGGAGCAAAAATCTACTGGTCACCAATATGTCTACAGGTTGAGTTGTTTTACCAATATTTAATGAAATTGTATTTGTATTAGGCCTTATGAGACCCCTATATCTCCTGGGCCCCCTGTACTTACCCCCCTAGTGACGGGTGAATCTAACAGTCTGAATATTAATATCAAGCAGTTCATCTGTCTCATTGCTCTTCTCATTGAAAGGTCTCCAATGTTGGATGGTCAGTACATCTTTGGAACAACATTGAACTATTCACTTCTAAACTGTTATTTGTCTGATTCCTTCACTTTCTACAGCTGCTACTCCTTGTCTATTGTAACTGAGGAGCCTTCACTCCGACAACTGGAGAATCCACAATTATATCCCTCCCAGCCTCCATCATTCCTGGTCTGTGAGTTTCACCAACAATAACAGGGAATTTCTTACTTCACTGATTCTCATCTAAATGTATTGTCACTATAAACCTGGGACCAGACATTAAACATTCTGAGCCTGACAACTTCACATTCCAGCAAAATATATTAAACCAGATAACTACTTCCATGTGTAACTATGACTCCTAGTACCAGAGATTCACTGTATGGCACAATGTAGCCAAACACTTTGTAATGTATCGTAATGGGGGCAGCTCTTTTACACCTGATAGTCTCTGGGAAGGGAGTGTGACTGTGGGATAGCAGGTATAGTAGGGAGAGATGTGTCTATAGTAACAGTGGATAATAGTCTCTGGGAAGGGAGTGTGACTGTGGGATAGCAGGTATAGTAGGGAGAGATGGTGCCTATAGTAACAGTGGATAATAGTCTCTGGGAAGGGAGTGTGACTGTGCGATAGCAGGTATAGTAGGGAGAGATGTGTCTATAGTAACAGTGGATAATAGTCTCTGGGAAGGGAGTGTGACTGTGGGATAGCAGGTATAGTAGGGAGAGATGGTGCCTATAGTAACAGTGGATAATAGTCTCTGGGAAGGGAGTGTGACTGTGGGATAGCAGGTATAGTAGGGAGAGATGGTGCCTATAGTAACAGTGGATAATAGTCTCTGGGAAGGGAGTGTGACTGTGCGATAGCAGGTATAGTAGGGAGAGATGTGTCTATAGTAACAGTGGATAATAGTCTCTGGGAAGGGAGTGTGACTGTGGGATAGCAGGTATAGTAGGGAGAGATGGTGCCTATAGTAACAGTGGATAATAGTCTCTGGGAAGGGAGTGTGACTGTGGGATAGCAGGTATAGTAGGGAGAGATGTGTCTATAGTAACAGTGGATAATAGTCTCTGGGAAGGGAGTGTGACTGTGGGATAGCAGGTATAGTATGGAGAGATGGTACCTATAGTAACAGTGGATAATAGTCTCTGGGAAGGGAGTATGACTGTGGGATAGCAGGTATAGTAGGGAGAGATGGTGTAGGAGGGTCAGTAATAGTAAATAGAGTCACACAGAGGCTGGGAGCAGATTCTGTGACTTTATTGAGACAACTCACTCCGTAGTGCTTTACACATTGGAATACAACTAACTAGTAGTTCAGGACACGCCCCCTCCTACCCAAACTAACTATGAAAAATAAAGTTGTTTACAAAAAATTCAAGTATTACTGATACTGGGGAGGATTAAGGCAGGGGGTGGGGTCTGTATTGGGTCCCTGGTTACAAGAGAATTTGAATGAGAAGAGGAGGGAGAGACATCAGTGATAAGACGTTTGTATAAAAGCCGCACAGACAAGAACTGGCCTATTGAGTGACAGGAGGGGGAGACTCTTCTGCCCAAGCATGGGGATATAAGAAGGGATTATTTATAATACACAAAAGCCAAGAATATCCTGTAAATTATATCCTTATAAACGGTGACTAGTGATGTCATTAGTTATAAATGGTGTCTAGTGATGCCATCAGTTATAAACGGTGAGTAGTGATGTCATTTCTGTCACATGACTCACTGAATCTTGTGTATTATAATAAATAAAGTACCCCTTGTTGCAAAATATGAGGATATTAGAAGTTACCCCGGAGTTGCACGACCTGTATAAAAACACTCGGCCTCGTACTTATATCTGGTCATGAAACTCCTAAATTGCAGTGAATGTGTGAGTTGTTTATTTCTGGGGTGTTGGGGTTTGTGGGTGCGGGGGAGAGATCAGTCTCAGAGGCATCAGGGCACTTTTCCCATAATACTGTGTGTCAACCCTAAGAAAGTTAAGAACATGTTCCAGTTGCCTCCAGTGGTTTCAGAACTACAACTCCCATCATGCTCAGCAAGCAGCTGCCTGGGGGTGATGGGAACTGTAGTTCAGTTACAGGGAGGTCAATCAAATACAAAGAGCTACAGACAATACAGGGAATCCCACAGTCGTTATTATGTGACCCCTGCTGGGGGGAAGATTGGGGGGCCCTGTAATATCACTTATAAACCAATGGCTTTTGGTAAATCCCAGCAGGGGCCTGTGAGCCCAAATAAATGGATCAAACCAACAGCAGGAGCCTCTCTATTAAAGGAGTCGTTCACCTTTAAGGTAACTTTATTATGTTATAGAACGACCAATTCTAAGCACCTTTTCAGTTGGTTTTCATTATTTATAGATATTTGTCTTTTTCTTCTGATTCTTTGCAGCTTTCAAATGGGCGTCACTGACCCCATCTAATAAATGCTCTGTAAGGCTACAAATGTATTGTTATTGCTACTTTTTATTCCTCATCTTTCTATTCAGGTCTCTCCTATTCATATTCCAGTCTCTTATTCAAATCAGTGCATGGTTACTAGGGGAATTTGGACCCTAGCAAACAGTTTACTGAAACTGCAAACTGGAGAGCGGCTGAATAAAAAGCTAAATAACTCAAAAAATAAAATCAAATGCAAATTGTCTCAGAATATCAGTTTGTATATCATATTAAAAGTTATCTCAAAGATGAACAACCACTTTAATTACATAGGAACAGGGACCTGGAGTTAAGGGTTGCTCTCTTTCCTAGGATCAGTTAAGGGGTGGGGTTTAGGATGAGATACACCAATTAGCCCTCACTTTCAGGAACAAGCCCACGCATACCCTGCAGTGTGTGACCTGGGAAAGATACAGCTGAGGAGACTCAAAGCTTTGTAGTTGGGATTTGTCTGCTCAATGGAAGATTCCTATTTGACCATGGGAAAGAGAACAGCCCAATTACGATCCGGGTAAGTAATGGAAGACAGTATTTGCCGATCTGCTTCCCCCACATACAATAAATCTTAAAACTGACTTTCACAGTAAATTTCATAATCAAATTGCAATTGGTCTAATTTTTTTTCCTTTCAAGGGCTACGTCTTTCTGCTCTGCCTCCCTCCAGTCTGAGTTTTCAAACGTTATTTGGTTGCCCGGGGGGTATACTTGCAATTCTTTTTATTCGTCTTGCCATCGTTTAAAACCAGTGCCTGGTTGCTAGGGTAAGCGGGACTCTAGCAACCGTATAACAATTTAGATCCCAGACGTTTGCAGAGCAAAACATTACAGAATGCTTGTATTATACTTAAGTTCATTTCAAGGGGAAGTATTCCTTTTAGCTGGATATGAAGAGAGAATGACATATCAGTAATGGTTCCACGGTGTAGGGACGGAGCTGAATATTCTGACCAGCACAACAAACTAGTCCTACAGTCTGATCCATCACCTCAGTCCCTAACCTCAGCCATGGTGGGAGTCATATTGCTGCAATCTCTATGGCAGCCCCAACACTACCAGCAAATGTTGCCTCCTGCTTCTATGGAGGGACTGAACCCAAATTCCACTTATTTTAACTCACACATTTCCTCGCTGGATATTTAAAGGCCACATTGTAACAATCGTAGCAATTCAACAAATGAAAATAAAATAACATGGTGGGTTTAATAAACCAGGCGACTAGGGGTTAAATGAAATGAAAAAGTCTGGGCAGCACTTATACATTTTGGGTGCATGGGGGGGGGTTCCTGCTTGTGAGGTTGGTTCCCATGTGATCCACGGAAGCCTTCAGCGATTGGACAATCCTTGGGGGGCGACGGCATGAGGCAGGGACACAGGTAATAAATAAGGTGTGTGCAATTCGTAGGGAGACTGTAGTGGGGGGCAGTCTGACAGTTCTGGGATCCCCCCCTTATATAAACACCATCATGTGATTCAAACCCGACGGGAGTATTTGGGGTTCTTGGGAGTTTCGGTGAAAGATTTCAGTTCATACGGGATCCTAGAGTCCACTTCAATCGACTTACGGGAAAAGAGGAGGCGGATGTCCCCGTGGAGGTAAATCTTCCCTGATCTGGATCTCTGGAACCTAAAAGGGACTGACAATTACATTATGCCCCCCACTGTCTTATATACAAGAAATAAAGGAATAAAGATAATAAAGAAATAACTTAAAGGACAAATAAACCTTTAAAATAAGTGAATGTAAAACTGATGAGGGGGCTATTCTAAGCACTTTTATCATTTACATTCATTATTTATTTTGTTTTTATTCCAAGATATTAAGGGATACATGTACTGTTAATATGAATGAATTTTGTTACAACAGCACCACCTCCAGGTGGCACTGTTGTAACACAATTCATTCATATTAAAGGAAAACTATACCCCAAAAATTAATACTTAAGCAACAGATAGTTGACATATTAAAGAATCTTACCAAACTGGTATATATACTTATTACATCTCTTGCCTTGAACCACCATTTAGTGATGGTCTGTGAGTTGCCTCAGAGATCAACTGAGCAGAAATACTGCAGCTCTAACTGTAACAGGAAGAGATCACCTGAGCAGAAATACTGCAGCTCTAACTGTAACAGGAAGAGATCACCTGACCGGAAATACTGCAGCTCTAACTGTAACAGGAAGAGATCACCTGACCAGAAATACTGCAGCTCTAACTGTAACAGGAAGAAGTGTAGAAGCAAAAGACACAACTCTGTCTGTTAATTGGCTCATGTGACCTAACATGTTTGGTTTGTTTGTGTGCACAGTGAATCGTACGATCCCAGGGGGTGGCCCTTATTTTTTAAAATGGCAATTTTCTATTTATGATTACCCAACGGCACAGAAAAGTTTATTATTATGAAAATGGTTTATTTACATGAAGCAGATTTTATGCAATATCTTTCTATAGAGACCTACATTGTTTGGGGGGTATAGTTTTCCTTTAACAGTACATATATCCCTTAATATCTTGGAATAAAAACAAAATAAATAATGAATGCAAATGACAAAAGTGCTTAGAATATGCCCCTCGTCATTTTAACGTTCGCTTATTTTAAAGGTTTACTTATCCTTTAATATGTCAACAGTGGTTTGTTTTTCTAACACCATCCCACCACACCCAATCAGAAATACATGCAAGCAGGAATGGGCAGGCTCGCAGGGAATGCTGGGATATGTAGTAGTGTAGCCTTGCCTCAGGTGCATGAGGTAACACAAGATCCTCCTGGCCGTCTCCTTGATGGGATTGGATTCATTATCGACCATTATCTCTCGGGGCCCATCTCCGCCGCCGTTCTCCGTCTCTTCTTCCACGGGCACCAGGAAGATGCGGTGGCGCAGGAAGGTCATGTGATTGGGTGGCATGTCCTTCAGGTCGTAGGTAACAAGAAACATCTTCACCACAGTCTTGTTAGGGTTAAATAAGGTCTGGGGAGTTGGAGAGAGGCCATATACAGATTATAAACAGGTAGAATATCCACCATATACATACACACAGCAGCAGCCAATCAGTGCACGGCAGCAGGTTAAACACCAACCAATGCAAACGGAATTATCTGCCCCTTTCCAGTCTGCAAATAACTGCACAGGGGCAGACACACTAGTGGAGAGAATGGGAACTGCAAGCAAAACAGCCAATGCATCACTTATATTCATTATTATTCTCTACAACTCCCGGCACCCTTTGTCAGCCAACTGATCCATGAAGCAGCAACGCTACAGCTTACAGTAAATCAGCAGAGAGGTACTTTGATCTTTCCTCCAAAAAATTATTTCAAGGCTGTGCAAGTAACACCCCAAATTCTTTGTGACCTACAAAATGGTTTACATAGGGAAATTAAAGGGGAACTGCCAGCCTGTTGGTAAAATCTGGCAGGTGTATTTAGGCCACACCTATTTATCCCTGACCCCATTTGTGTTTCCTTGCATACTCACCACTTGTATGGTTCCAGTGCTGGGGACGCTGTACCCCTTCTTCCCAACTGCTTCCAGATTGATCACTCCCTGCAGGGTGGGAATAAACAGTTAATCTGCCCAACAATATTTCTGTCTATATTGCATTTCAAGGGTGAGAGTATAGCTTATTATGTGCCCAGAACATTCCTTCTCTGTATATTTGTATTTATACATATGGGAGGAGGGAGGTGCCATATTGATTCCCTTAGACAGTACAGTATGAGGGTATAGCTTATTGTGTGCCCAGAACATTCCTTCTCTGTATATTTGTATTTATACATATGGGAGGAGGAGGTGCCATATTGATTCCCTTAGACAGTACAGTATGAGGGTATAGCTTATTATGTGCCCAGAACATTCCTTCTCTGTATATTTGTATTTATACATATGGGAGGAGGAGGTGCCATATTGATTCCCTTAGATAGTACAGTATGAGGGTATAGCTTATTGTGTGCCCAGAACATTCCTTCTCTGTATATTTGTATTTATACATATGGGAGGAGGAGGTGCCATATTGATTCCCTTAGACAGTACAGTATGAGGGTATAGCTTATTGTGTGCCCAGAACATTCCTTCTCTGTATATTTGTATTTATACATATGGGAGGAGGAGGTGCCATATTGATTCCCTTAGACAGTACAGTATGAGGGTATAGCTTATTGTGTGCCCAGAACATTCCTTCTCTGTATATTTGTATTTATACATATGGGAGGAGGAGGTGCCATATTGTTTCCTTAGACAGTACAGTATGAGGGTATAGCTTATTATGTGCCCAGAACATTCCTTCTCTGTATATTTGTATTTATACATATGGGAGGAGGTGCCATATTGCTTGTACAGGAAGTGTTATGCTCATACCAGGAATGGTGAGGGGACACTGTGCTCAGAGATATGGAAGTAGGTGACTTGGACTGGCAGAGTGACATGCTGGGGGCAGTAGGAGCCGCTGGCACCAATCTCTGCAGTGAATCCTTCGATGTGACCGGATGGAGGGAATCGGCCCTTCAGTATAGACTCCTGAGGAAGGCACAGATATACATCACACACAGGGTATTGTATCTATTAGCCCAGCAGACACTCACAGACTCCTACATGAGAATTTCAGATCTGAAATGTTACTGGATCATTCTGGAATATTCTGAACAGGAGTTTAAAAAAACATGAACTTTGTAGTTACTAAAACTAATGTTTTTGGCAAAAGAATCCAAAGAAACCCTGATCTCCCCAGACAGCGGCTGGTTTGCTGCTTTTAAACCAGAATCTCCCAGAAGCTATAGGTTTGTGTTACATGTGTGTGTGTGTATATATATATATGTGTGTGTGTGTGTATTTATAGTGAATGAAGAACCCCCTCTTGTAAAATATAAGGATATTATAAGTCACAGAGGAGTTTTATGACCATATAAAAGTACGAGGCCGAAGGCCGAGTGTTTTTATACAGGTCATGGAACTCCGAGGTAACTTCTAATATCCTCATATTTTGCAACTGGGGGTACTTTATTTATTATAATACACACGTTTCAGTGAGTCATGTGACAGAAATGACATCAGAACTCACCGTTTATAACTGATGACATCAGAACTCACCATTTATAAGGATATAATTTACAGGATATTCATGGCTTTTGTGTAATATATATATATATATATATATATAAAAATATGTGTGTGTGTGTGTGTGTATATGTGTGTATATATATATATTTGTGTTTGTGTGTGTATTTTATACAGTTGCTATTATTCATCTATTATTCACAAGCAGGCACCACCTCTTCGAATGCCTAATAGTTAAGTTATACGAAATCTTTGCCCAGGGTTATAGGACAAATAGGCACAAATCCAGTAATTATTATTTAATATAATAGGAAGAGGCAGTCCTAGATGATTTAGGAAAGGATAAGTGCAGTAACCCATAGCAACCAGTAAGAGATTTGCTTTCAGCAGTCCCTTAATTGCCGATTGGTTGCTATGGGTCCAGCTGTTAGCAACATCAGCTCTCTTTCATCATACCAGAGCTATCATTAAAAGGTAATGAGAAGTTTGCTTATAAACAAGAGACCACAAATGGCTGCCTGCTAATTGGTTGCTATGGGTTACTAGACCCGGTACAAGCTTTCTGGTTTGTAGTACATTACCCAACACCGTGTTTATACAGAATGATAAAAGTTGCACCTCAAAGTTGCCCAGCAGGGGGCGACTGATGCAGGAATTGGCCCAGCTCCTCGCTGCAGGTCCCTTCTGTGAGCTGATCAGGGATCTCCTGTAATTCAGAGCAGATACTGACATTATTAGGACAGACTACAACTCCCAGCATGCTGTGCACACTTCTAATACACCCCTTTGTTCACCTGCAGCCGGGAGCTAAAAACATGACAGGCTGAGACCACACAGTGGGGGACATAGCTTTAAAGGGGAGATTCACCTGCAACTTGTTATAGAATGGCCTCTTCTTAGCAACTTTTCAACTGGCCTTCATTTTTTATTTTATATTATTGTTGAATAATTTGCTTTCTTCTTGTGACTCCCAGCTCACTGACCCCCAGAAGCCAAACACCTATAGCTTCACGAGGCTACCGTTTTATTCTTATTGTTACTTATTTATTACTTATCTTTCTATCTAAGCACCACTCTATTCATATTCCTGTCTTGGTTGCTAGATTAAATTGGACCCTAGCAACCAGATAGCTGCCAAAATTCCCAATTGGAGAGCTGCTGAACCAAAAATGAAGTAATCCAACAACAGCACATAATAAAAAAATGAAGACCAACTGCAAATTGTCCCAGAACAGTATTGTCTACATTATACTGAATATTAATGGGAAGATTCACTTGGGTCTGCAGATAATAACATGACAGCTGGCCCGTGGGCCAAATGATTTAATGAGTCCTTGTTCCCCTTGCCACACAGGGGGATATTTAGGTGTATGCCCAGCTTTAAAGGATAAGTAAACCTTTAAAATAAGTGAATGTAAAACTGATGAGGGGGAATAACACTAGAAACCTTTCTCACATCTTTCCTAAGCAGAAGAACATCAGCCTCTTTCTTTCTCCTGACAACTTCCTTGACTACTTGCTGGTCAAACTGGTGGGAAACTGACCAGCAGGTGGCGCTGTTGTAACAAAATTCATTCATATTAACAGTACATGTATCCCTTAATATCTTGGAATAAAAACAAAACCATACATTTTACATTCACTTATTTTAAAGGTTTAATCATCCATTTTACTTCTCTTCCCTATACTATTATTCTTTCTTCCTTCTTCACCTAACCTGGTTTTGTTGTAACTGCCAAAGCATTAAATAAAACCTATAAAAATAAAAAAAAGGTTTACTTAACCTTTAACCAGGAGCAAAGAACAAAGAAATACAACAGAGGGTACCTACGATTTCAGATGCAGTCCTCGCTTTGGTCTTCGCCCACTGTGCTCTGAGAGAATCTGCTAGCAGGAAAGGAAAGAGTTAAGTTTGGGCAAAGCGAAGCAGAGAGGATCATTAACCGGGGGACGGCCAATTGCGCAAGCCGGGGCACCCAGGAAATGGGGATTTTGCCATGCGGGTGGGGAACATGAATCGTGGCGGAAAGATTTTGCAAGGCAGGGAAATGTTTGCCCAAATCTTGTAACTCATAGCAACCAGATGTGTGTTTTCCAACAGCTGACTAGTAAACGCCAGCTGTTGATTGGTTACTAGACAAGTAACATTATACAGTGAATTATGCACCCCCATACTGTATTAAAATAGAAGCATATTATAAGTCACCGAAGAGTTTCATGACCATAAAAAGCTTTGAGGCCAAAGGTTTAGTGATTTTATACAGGTCACAGAGCTCCGAAGCGACTTCTAGTTCCCTAACAAGTTTAGTGGGTCATGTGACAGAAATGACATCACTAAGCAAAGATTATAACTGATGACATCACTCAGCGAAGTTTATAAGGATTTCATCTACAGGATATTTACGGCTTTTGTTTAATATACAGACCATCTATTATATTACCCCCAATATAGAGAAGAATAATTGGGGGTTTGTGTACACACTGCTAGATCGCTAGCTCCTAGTACAAAAGACTGGTATATCAACACCTTCTTACACAGAACAAAGAAACATATTTATATATAAGAGCAGATTTGGGGGAGAAATAACTGTCAGTTCAATAGAAACTCATAGTCAGACATAAAAACAAAGAGCTGCACTTGCAAAGCAATAATCCACGTGTGAGAACAGCTTTGGTCTCCCTAACACTGCACAACATTCTGCTTAAAGGGATACGATCATGGGAAATTTAAAAAAAAAAAAAAAGCCGAATTCTGCACTGAAATCTATTTCTCAAAAGAACAAATTTATTTTAGATTTCATTTTGAAATCTGACATGGGGCTAGACATATTGTCAGTTTCCCAGCTGTCCCCAGTCATGCGACTTGTGCTCTGATAAACTTCAGTCACTCTTTACTGCTGTACTGCAAGTTGGAGTGATATCCGCCCCCCAGCAGCCAAACAACAGAACAATGGGAAGGTAACCAGATAGCAGCTCCCTAACACAAGATAACAGCTGCCTGGTAGATCTAAGAACAACACTCAATAGTAAAATCCAGGTCCCACTGAGACACATTCAGTTACATTGAGTAGGAGAAACAACAGGCTGCCAGAAAGCAGTTCCATTCTAAAGTGCTGGCTCTTTCTGAAAGCACATGACCAGGCAAAATTACCTGAGATGCACCTACACACATTACAACTAAATACACTTGCTGGTTCAGGAATGACAATTTATATTGTACAGTGAATTATTTGCAGTGTAAACAGTGTCATTTAGAAATAAAAACTATATCATAAAAATCATGACAGAATCCCTTTAAAAAGGGAGATATAAGCCATTTATAGACTAAGGCAATGAAATGGGTAAGACCTGTACCCTCTGTAATAAACTCTGTTGTATCCTAACCCAGGCTCACACTGTGGCAATAAAAGTAGCAAGTTACACCTTGTTGCACCCACCAGTAGAGTAAGATCCAAGCTGCCCATTCTCCACCATTCCTCCATCACTGCTGCCATATCCTGCCCACCTGTAAAGCACTGCAACCCCCCACTCCCCAGATACCCAGGACCATATTTTGGCTTCCCGCCGCTCTCTCTGCTGCAGCTGCAGTCCGGTGAGTCACACACCTGTGCCATAGGGAGGGGGAATGTTCCAGGTGTTGGGGTATAATGGGACCTCTAAATGGAGCACAGGGCAGTGACACAGGGGAGAGCAATGAATGGGACCATGGAAACATCTAGCACAGGAGTCTGACACTATAAATGTGCCCCTGCAGCCTCTCACCATCCGTAATGTGCCGGGCTTCCTAATTACACTTTTTATTCTTCAGCTTCCACTAAAAGGGCATTAATTGTGCTCAAAAACAATATGCAAAGTGCCAGAACAAGCTACGGAAATTGCACACATTCTCTGCCGGTCTAGGGGCAGTGACTGGGGTGTCAGCAGCAGATAGGGTGAGAAATTTGGAGAATGCTACTGTACTCCCACAGTTACATTTGGAAAGGGCCATAAGGGTGAGATTTATGGGTGAGCACTTAATTGCCATCTTGCAACTATAGTTGATTGGATATTACAGCACTATTTTTATATATCTTAAAGCCTTGGGGAGGGGTCAGACCTCAAAACTGGAACTCTGGAACCAGAAAAGTCCAAAAACCACTGGTCTAAGGAAAATGACATGAGAAACAACAATAAAGAAAACAATAAAACAGATGATAAATGAGACTTACACTAAGAGTACATTTCCCCTGCATATTGCACTGGTGTATAAGCAACCGGAGGAGCAGGTTAATTCAGTAAACTGAACGATTCGATTTCCAACGGCCCAGGCAGCAGCCTGTTGGTAACTTCCAAAGGACCACTTCACTTAATGGGCGGGGGGCACTAGGTTTGGCGTGTTGACAGTAGGCCAAGTGTAGCAACTGTGAAAGTTGGGCAAGATGGACACAATAAGGGAAAATGGTGAGATGCAGGGCCTGCACCTCCTTAGCCACCAACAGATGCTGGGAGTTATAATTTAGCAACACTTAAAGACCAGTCTAACTTTCATATAGGTCAGGCTAAAAGCTTATTTAAAGGTAAAGGTCACCCTATCACCCTAATGAAGAGCCCTTGCCCCTTAACCCAAGACTTATCCCCCTACAGGTGTCTAAAAGAAGTAAAATGTACCTTCTTCGAGCGTCGGGCTGCTGGTAAGAGATGATTCCAGAAGGGGGCAGCCTTAGAGTCGGTGCTCCTGCAGACTCCATGTAACGCTTGGCATCCTTGGCCTGCCCTCCACTTTTTGCTTTGACCCTCATCCTCAGAGCAGGAGTCTGCCGATTCGCTGGATGGAAGCAGCTTCCTTTTGACAGCCATTCCTCCAGGAGTACAATGGCGGGATGGGCCTGGAGGTGTCTCTGCATGGCTGGGACCCTCTGATTGGGCCTCCTGCTGTGGAGAAAGGGGCTCTTTCAACATCGGTTCTGCTGACAGATTACCGTTGGGCTGAGCAGGCATTTCGGCTGGGCCCTCAGGCTGTGCAATGTTGTGCAATACGTTATCAAGTATGTGCTGGTTGGTGGCAAGCTCCACCTCAGTTCCGTTATATTCCTCATTATCCAAAGAAACCTTAGTCCCATTTCCTACTTGGGTGTGGGACAGTCCATCTGGCATAATCGTTTGTGCCTCTGCTGGGTTGCTGTACAATGCGCCTTGGGTCACTACTAACTGAGGGTCTGTCTGCTGACAACTGGTGAACAACTGACCTACTCGCAGCCTAGACATGGACTCTATAGAGGAGGAGGCCTCACCACGGTGCTCAGTGACATGTAGGCCACTATGGGAAAAATGCTGAGCAGAATTACACAGTGGTACCTCAACTGAGAGAAGTCCATCTTCAATATTGTCCTGTTCCTCCTCCCCATCAAATTCAGACTGTCTAAAGGGACCATCTCTTCTTGTGTGGCCCCAGAAGGCTCTCTTTGGACTTCTGGTGGCTTCTTGGAAGAGCTGGTCAGGAGGAGGTCTCTTTAAGATTTGGCGGGAAGAAGTTTTAGAGGCTGGCACATCAGAGATGATGGAGACATGGTAAACTCTCTGAATCTGGTGATCTGCCTCAGGGAACCCAACCAGAACCCTGCACTCGTGCCTTCCATCCAATGCTCCATCTTGGCTTGATGAGTCTGAGCTCCCAGCAGTACCTGAGCACCCATCTGCCCCAGCCTCCTCCTTAGGTGGTAAATCCATCTCAATGTGCCTCATGGATCCAGCAGAACTCAGCCTCCAATTCAATCTCAGGGAGTGAGGAGGAGTGCTGTTGCCTGGAGAGGTATGTACATTAGGGTGCTGAATGGGGTTTCTTTCGGGAGACTCAGACAAACCCCAGGGTGTCCAGAGACCTCTGCATCTGATGGAGAAACAGCACATTTTCAAGAAAGAAATGTTTGTTTGCAACTAAAAAAATGAAGCAATACCTTTTAACAAGCACATGGATGAACACAATTTGTGCACACAGAGGACTTGCCAAACTGGGCAGCTCTGAGGTTGGTCTTCAGGCCAACGACTGAATAAAAGGGGCGTCACACAATTGCCTTATTTGGGGGACCAGTAACATAAAGCCGATGGGAATCCAATTTGGGCAGCCATATTTTATCATGTATGAACATCTTTAGTGTGTCTCCGGGATAGTTGGGGAGTCAAATCAAGTCCAAGTCAGATTTTCTTGTGTGCACCTTACTGAGCAGGGAGATGGCACATGGGTGAGTGCTATCATAATGTATTGTGTAGTTTTAGGGTTCAGTATCCCATAGTGGGGAGCAGACCTATATGATCAATGCAATGTTTGTATTTAGTCTCCCTATAAATATATCTACCCTATAATATTGCTCATGTACCTCTCACCTACTTCATATTCCCGTTTAGCCCCCCATACAAGGGCTCTTACCCCTGTCTGTTGCTGTGCCGCCAGTAGCAGTGTGAGGCCCTGTGTCTGGCAGCTGGCGTTCTTCCCTGGCACATCTAGCTTGAAGGTCTGGCCATGTTGGCACCCACAAGAGAGGGCTGAAGTCTGTGTATGAGGTATATCACACACCATGCCGGAGACCCCCAACTTGTCCAGACAATATGGCTGCCCAGATGTCCACACCTGAAAGAAAAACAGAGTAAGTAAATAGTTCAGCAAGACCAAGAGGGTGAAAAATGAAAGAAAACAAAGAACAGAAACACAAATACACAAATGTGAGGATACCCCAGAAAGTATACAGAGAGAGACAGATGGGGGGAGAAAAAGAAAGACAATGTGGTGGGACAGACAGAGAAAGGAAAGACAGACATACAGCGATAAAGAGCGTGAAATGGACACACAAAGACAGTGATACAGAGAGACAGGCAGACTATGATGCAGTGAGACAGCTGGAGGCAGAGGTGTGATATGAAGCAGGAGAAACAGGCAGAGAGGAGAGACAAGCAGAGAAAGAGAAGAGACAGGCAGAGAGACAGCTGAAGGAAGAAGGAGAGGAATAATAAGCAGGAGAGACCGAGGAATAACAAGAGATGCCTATAACAGTGGGAGGTGAGACCGAGACCCTGATTTAGCCATGGGACACCAGCACTCAAGAGGTTAAAGGAGAACGGAGGGCTTGGGGTGGGGAAGGGCTGGAGGGGGGAGTTGTGATGTCACAGAGGTCCAACCAGGACAAGCCCCCAGGTCAGCATTTCTGTGGCAGTTGAGGGCTTACCCCTTATTAACCCCTGCACTGCCTGCAGCCTCAAGCTGTTACCGGAGTTTGACAAGTAAATGCCTTCCACAAGCTCTTGTCAATAGGCTTAGCCAAGCCGAGGCCCTGAGCTCATGTTCAAGCACTGGGAGTAAGATGATGGGAGCTGTAGTTTAAAAACAGCTGGTAAGGCTCAAGTTGCCCCTTCGCTAACTAACACAGGGTTTCCTAGGTCAGGGCTTTGGGGGTAAGTGGTTGTTTGTAAGGAATTCCAACACACTATAGGATGGTGGGTTGTGGGAGTTGTAGTTGAACATATGATGGGCTAGAGCTTGCCTATAAGGGCTATTCCACACGGGGAGATAGCGCCGCGTTTGCGGTCGCGGCGACAAAGCGCCGCGACCGGCGCAGGCGACAGTTTTGTATGGGCGCCTATGTAAAAACGCCTGTGCTAACCACACGAGGCGATGCGCTTTTCAACAGTCGCCTGAAAATGCCTCGCCAGGCTTTTTCAGGCGACTGTTGAAAAGCGCATCGCCTCGTGTGGTTAGCACAGGCGTTTTTACATAGGCGCCCATACAAAACTGTCGCCTGCGCCGGTCGCGGCGCTTTGTCGCCGCGACTGCAAACGCGGCGCTATCTCCCCGTGTGGAATAGCCCTAACTGTCCCAGGCAGCAGACTCATTGTCCTTCCCTCCCCAGCACACAAGTCCTGGACCTTTCCAGCTGACAGACCAATAGGAATTTTCCAGAGATTCAGAGAAGATTAGAGCTGGAGGGCACAGGTACGGGGACCTTCTCTCTGTGGCACTGGCACAGTTTGCCGGATCAGTGAGTCTGCTAGCCGTGAGCTCCCGGTCACATATGGAGGAGCAGGAATTCCTAGCTTGTGAGATAAGTGGGGATGTGAGGCACAAATGACTGTGCAGATGAAAGGGCCCCGGCACGCCTAGAGACGCCACTTATTCAATCATTTCATTGGTGTGTCACACAGGCAGGAGGGCCCCATGTTCTGTCTGTAGCACAGGCCTCGCTCTTATATCACCTGCCAGGGCCAGGCTCACTCACTCAGAACACACAAAACATTAAAACAAGTTTTATCAAATCAAAAATATGAGATTTTCTGGCAACTTTCCAAATCTGCCTCTCGCTGTGAGAATTCACTACCCACCCCATTGTGTCAGTTAGTTAAAGGGGACCTGCCACCCAGACACAAAATGCTGTATAGTAAAAGTTATTTTCAAGTGAAACATGAAATCCAATTTCTATTTTTTATTAAAGCGTTCATAGCTGTTGTAAGCTCATTTAAAAATATCAGCTGTCAATCAAATATTGTCTGCCCCTCCTCTATGCCAAGACAATTACTTTCACTTTCCATTCAGCACTTCCTACATGTCACTGCTCTCCCCACATTCCCCCCAATCTCTTCACCATTTAATTGTGTAGCCAGGACATGGGGATGGACATCAGGTCCCCCATTCTGGTGCACAAACAAGATTCTGAGATGATACAAGTCTTGTCTTAATAACAATGTACCACAAAATGGCTCCTGCCTGCTTGTTATAATTATGAATTTCCAGACTGAAGGAAACAAGATTCAAATAATTTATATAGTGTAATTAAAGTTAATTTTGCTTGAATAATGTGATAAAATAGGATTATGAATATTTTTTTTTTGGGTGATGGGTCCCCTTTAAAGCAGCACATGAGCTTGGCACAGGTATGAATGGGTTATTGGGGGTTGTAAGAAGGCGAGAGGCAGGAATGTGGCCAATCCTACGTGTCGCACGTGTGTATATGGGGCTCATTTACAAGCACTAAGCACATTTGCACCTACAGCAAACAATCAAATTAGACCTTTCATTAATGTCCTTGCAGCCAAAAATGAATGACTGATTGGTTGCTGTTAGTCACAGCTAAAATTCAAATATACCCATTGTTAGTCCTACATCTTTTACCCGCATAGTGACCTACAGGGACACCCATCAGGCCGTGGCAATGGCAGTACAGAGAGGCCCAATAAATAGTGAGAGTCTGAGGCAACTTACAGCCACTCTGCCATTTGCCTGAACCCACAGTCAGTCTGGTCCTGATTTACTCCTTATTCCACTTTAGTACCACAGAGTAAGTGAGTGTGTCCTACAGTGTCCCCCATCTCTCCTCACACACAGGGAGTCATATTTGTCCTACACTGTCTCGCCATTCTGTCAATCCCTGCACTGGCTTCCGTTACTTTTCAGAATCAAATTCAAATTTCTCTGAACTCATCTCTATATACTCACCCACTCGCTTACTACTCTCCTCTACTGACCTGCTACTCAACTCTTCTCTCATTACCTCCTCACATGCTCACATTCAAGACTTTGCAAGGGCTGCACCCCTCCTCTGGAACTCTCTCCCACGGTCTGTCCCACTTTCTCCCAACCTTTCTGCTTTCAAATAATCTCTGAAAACGCACTTCTTTCGAGAAGCCTCCCCTCACTCTGCTTAACTACCAAACGCAACACCACATACAGTACCACATTTCTCACCCACTTACTTCGATCTTGCCCACTCCCACACCTTGTGTATTACTCCCTTCCCTTTAGACTGTATGCCTATGCATAGGGCCTTCCTCACCTTTTGTACCTGTATTGATTGTGATGTTTGTTACTCCATATGTTCTATGTATGTAATTCATGTGATGTAGTTGTATAATCACATTTACTTTACAGTGCTACGCAATATGTTGGCGCTATATAAATACATGTTAATAATAATAATACACTCCATTGTGCGTCTGCCCCACACAGACTCAAAGGAACAGCCTCACCCACTTACATTAGTACCACACACACTTGTACTGGGACTCCAGTATGGCCTCCACCCCCCGCTCACACTGCCCCATAACAAATCTTCCCACACAAAGAGGTGCTGGACCCCCATTCCCTGTACATCAGTTCCCACATAAAGAGAAACAGGAAGTAGAAACATTTAATGGCGGTGGGGGAGGAGTCTAACGTCTGCGTCTCTCCTCACAGTGATGCTGAGTGTTTAGTTCCTCTCTCTCCTCCCACAGACACTGTATAAACCCACCGCTCATTCATTTCTCTCTCCAGCAATGGCAGCTTTCTCCACAGAGCACAATGCTGAATGGCAAATAAGTGTTCTCTGTACTAGTCCCATGAGTGTCGCTCATCTATGCGCTTGTGTTGACTGTAACTCAGAACCATGATCCTATTTAAGGAAGTGCCCTCCATTATATATATATATATATATATATATATATATATATATATATATATATATATATATATATATATATATATATATTATAGCCACACATAGTAACACCCCCAGTATCCAGCCCTTCCCCCGCACTCCCCTCATTGTAGGCCATTCCCCCAGTATTAGACAAATTCCCCCAGTATTAGACAAATTTGCCTCTCAGTCCCATGCGTCCCATTGGCCTGACACACACACCTCACCCCTTAGGGCACTTAGGCCATGGCCACTTTTTGGCAGCAAGTGAGACACAGAGAAGACCCCCCCTCTCAACATCCAAAAGCTCTGGGTTGACATAAATATACCCCATACCCAGACGTATATACCCTCCCCATACCCAGGTGTCTATACCCTCCCCATACGCAGGCGTCTATACCCTCCCCATACCCAGACGTCTGTACCCTCCCCATACGCAGGCGTCTGTACCCTCCCCATACGCAGGCGTCTATACCCTCCCCATACCCAGACGTATATACCCTCCCCATACCCAGGTGTCTATACCCTCCCCATACGCAGGCGTCTATACCCTCCCCATACCCAGGCGTCTATACCCTCCCCATACCCAGGCGTCTATACCCTCCCCATACCCAGACGTATATACCCTCCCCATACCCAGACGTATATACCCACTGCCAAGTGCTCTATTTATACTGAGCTGAGGAATCTACACCTTACGCAGTCTCCCCCAGTCACCCGACAGGTGCCACACAGCCCCCTGATTCCAACATTCTGCAACAAGTGCTGAGCATATTATGGCTGCCCCAGTCTGTTCCATGTGACTCAGCAGGTGGGGACCTGGTCCTAAGAACCCTAAGAATGTCCCCAACACTGAGATGATTCCACTTGTCACAACGTCACGACATATTGAAATATATACAAATCTCTCAGCATCCCACTCACTGTCACTGATAGAGAATCCCCCCATTTCATTTACTCAGCAGAGAAACAGCACAGAGGGTAGGAATTTATTCAATTTATTTAATTATAACACAGAGGCATCCATAACTAATTACTTATTAATAACATTGGGATCACTGACCTTCCTATATATTTATCTTTATTCCCTATTAATAACATTGGGGTCACTGACCTTCCTATATATTTATCTTTATTCCCTATTAATAACATTGGGATCACTGACCTTCCTATATATTTATCTTTATTCCCTATTAATAACATTGGGATCACTGACCTTCCTATATATTTATCTTTATTCCCTATTAATAACATTGGGATCACTGACCTTCCTATATATTTATCTTTATTCCCTATTAATAACATTGGGATCACTGACCTTCCTATATATTTATCTTTATTCCCTATTAATAACATTGGGATCACTGACCTTCCTATATATTTATCTTTATTCCCTATTAATAACATTGGGATCACTGACCTTCCTATATATTTATCTTTATTCCCTATTAATAACATTGGGATCACTGACCTTCCTATATATTTATCTTTATTCCCTATTAATAACATTGGGATCACTGACCTTCCTATATATTTATCTTTATTCCCTATTAATAACATTGGGATCACTGACCTTCCTATATATTTATCTTTATTCCCTATTAATAACATTGGGATCACTGACCTTCCTATATATTTATCTTTCTTACCTATTAATAACATTGGGGTCACTGACCTTCCTATATATTTATCTTTATTCCCTATTAATAACATTGGGATCACTGACCTTCCTATATATTTATCTTTCTTACCTATTAATAACATTGGGATCCCTGACCTTCCTATATATTTATCTTTATTCCCTATTAATAACATTGGGATCACTGACCTTCCTATATATTTATCTATGTTCCCTATTAATAACATTGGGATCACTGACCTTCCTATATATTTATCTTTATTCCCTATTAATAACATTGGCATAAAGCAGCATTATAGTTGGGCAGGTGGGTACAATAGCAGGTATGTGGGACCCTACTCACAGACTCAATTCATTTAGCCCCATAATAACCCCCTAAAGTTATTTGTACCAAGTAGAGTTGGGGAATGAGGCAGTTTAGCCGCCCCCTGCTGAACATGGCACAGAATATAAATATATAATCCTGTCTGGGTGCCCAGCAATGCCTGAGCTCAGGATGGTACAGAAACAATAAGGACATGCTAACCTACAGGGGTACAGACAGACAGCAAGTTATATCTGACCTCACCGAGGCATATGATTGGGTGGTCGCCCCAAAGTGGGGTGCTGGGCCTTTTAGTTGCCTGGTGTACAGGCTCCCCAAATGCAGAGTTTCCTCTCCTATTGGCTCTCATGTTTCCACACTACATCTCAGCTGCCCCATAGGGAAATCTGGGCACCCAGAATAAATCCATAAACCTTTCTGTCCATCATATCTGCTCATCTGCTGAAAGTTTTTCACAAGTGAACACAGACGACAGCAGTAAGTGAAGGAACTAAAGTCACAATACTCACAGGGTAACCAGACCCCCCTCTGTACCACTGGGACCGGCACAATATGTCAATCAATATGGCAGCTCCCGCTAGGCACATATAATGATTCATAGAGAGCTGCCTCACTGCAGCACTTTCAGACTTGTAGATAAAGTGATCACAGTGAATGCTGGGAGATGTAGTCCCTACTGGGGGCTGAGAGTTTATTTCAGGCTGGACTTGGCCAGAGAACAAAGAGACTTCAGACGTCTCTCAGCTTTGGAAAATGAGACTTCTGTTTATTTGTTCAACGTTTGTGCTTTGTGTCCCACGTCAGAGAACAAATTGTTCTGGGCTCAGACAGGAAACAACGAGCTGCAGTGTGTGATGTACAGCAGAGGAACCGAGAAGCTTGCACTCCACTCCACTGCCTGCTGGGAAATACACAGACAAGACTGGATACACTGGGCTATTTCTCATTCATACAGTTTCTCCCCTCTGACAAATAATTTCCCTTTTATACCGGGAGCAAACGCACCACAGTGACTCACTAAGTAACAAATGTATGTGCCGAGTCATGAACAGCAAGTTTATTCTCTCCCCAGTGTATCACCCACTGACATATCACCTAGTAGGGAGTCGTTATCTATAGAAGCCCAGAAATACTCACAGCTCCAGGCACCACTCCCACAAGCAACTACCAGTCTGCTCCTTCTACTGACTCCCAATTCTACATGCCAACGGCACAGGGTGGGGATACAAATTAATAACAATATAAGAACTAGAATCTCAGCTGCCATAAAGCAGGACAGGACTGCTGCTTACAATGGGGATCAGATAGGATCTGTGCAGCCACTGGGACAGAATGTTCTGTTATACAGATAGCTAGAATCTCAGCTGCCATAAAGCAGGACAGGACTGCTGCTTACAATGGGGATCAGATAGGATCTGTGCAGCCACTGGGACAGAATGTTCTGTTATACAGATAGCTAGAATCTCAGCTGCCATAAAGCAGGACAGGACTGCTGCTTACAATGGGGATCAGATAGGATCTGTGCAGCCACTGGGACAGAATGTTCTGTTATACAGATAGCTAGAATCTCAGCTGCCATAAAGCAGGACAGGACTGCTGCTTACAATGGGGATCAGATAGGATCTGTGCAGCCACTGGGACAGAATGTTCTGTTATACAGATAACTAGAATCTCAGCTGCCATAAAGCAGGACAGGACTGTTTCTTACAATGGGGATCAGATAGGATCTGTGCAGCCACTGGGACATCTGGGCACATGGCTAAAGGGCCACTACCTGTCCATGCACCTCTGATAGAAGAAAATAAATTCACTTGTACTTCTACAAAGATACAGACATGTATATTCTATGACAATTTGCAGTTGGTCTTGATTTTTATGGTTCTGTTTTTTCTGCTTTACTGCAGGAACCAGGCAGTCAATTGGAGGTTGAAGCATATACACAAACAGAACAATATTAATCTCAGCCTCACATTCAGTCTGCTGTCTGGTTACCAGGGTGAGTGACCCTAGCAACCAAATAACTACTTCAGGTTGGAGACACACTGCAGAGGGTAAATCAGAGGGGCCCCCATTTCCTCAGAGCACTGGGTATAAGCATGGGCACATACACTGAAACAATAGCAGAAATATTACTCACCCTAATATTTGTGATCTGATAAAATAAAATGAAGGTGCTGTAACTTTACCATAAAGGAACCCTTGTCTCAAGAGCTTGCAATCAAAAGCGAGGCTTGCCATCTGCTCCAACTCAGCTGTACCCCAAAACTGTGCTAAAATCCTCACTCCAATCCCCCACAGCTAAGGCAATTGCCAAAGGCCCGGGAGACTCAGTAAACCCATCTCTCCCATGGGTGCCTAGTGCTGAACTCCCAGGATCCTCAGCAAAAACTGCTGGGTGATGGGAGTTTTAGCTCATCAGTCCCACTGGTGAGTCTGATAAAACCTCACACACCTCACCAAACTGCCTGTACATACCATACCCCCAACATGTGTTCTAGGACTTGTCTGCTTTTGTCCTACAGTCGTTATTAGATTGCAAGCTCACTGGGTCAGACCCTGCTGAGAAGCCCCCACAAGTAGCCTGGAGAGATTTAGTGGGATAGGCCTCACCAATACAGGAAACCTGCATCTCCTGTTCAACTCCAAGTCCCAGAATCCCCAGCAGCACAAACTACATGTGCCTGTATTATATTATATGGCTCCCTACAGAGGGGTCTCACTGCCCCTGCCCACCTTCCATTACTCTGCCTTTTGCAAAGGGTCCCACTTCTTGTTGTTCACTCACAGCCTGTAAGGGAGGCTCTATCTTCCCTTCAACACTCCCTGTCTGCTGCTCATTTATCAAATCTGCACTGGGCAGTAACTGATAGCAACCAATCAGATCTTTACTAATTTTAGGGGATGGCATGTTGCCCAACCACACCCACATTGGTTCACAAATACTGGGGAGGTGCAGGAGATTTTTACATTTCCCATGTGCCAATCCCCATTGCTCTGGTCCCAATGAGGAAAATTGGAGCAAAGAAAAGGGAGGGGACCGGGGAGATGAACGTCAGTGGGCCTAGGGGTGCCCCCTATGTAAGTCTGGCCCCAATCCTGCCCTCAGGGCCGGAACTAGAGATAGGCAGAGTAGATACGTGTCTAGGGCGCAAAGCTGGGGATCGTCGCCATGTTTCTCCCCGACTGCCAATGGTACATTTTGTGTAAAGGCGCTTCTGTGCAAGCAAGCACGCTGTTTCACGCCGGAGCGAAGTTTCCTGTAAGCACAATCGAGCGCAAACTCAGCCGGCGCAGTGGACAACCAGGTTGCGTAGTCAGGTTGGCCCAGCTCTGCCTGCCCTGAGCACTAACTGCCCATAAGGTTGGATCTATTCTGCCCCGAGCACTAACTGCCCATAAGGCTGGGTCTATTCTGCCCTGAGCACTAACTGCCTGGAAAGCTGGCCCTACCACACCCTAAGCATTGACTGCCAATAAGATTGGGTCCATTTAAACTTGCAAGTTTCACCCTGAAAATGACGCCCAAAGACTCCAATGGGTGAAGAAAATTGTAAAAAAAACAAAAAGTCGACCCTTAGACTTCAATACACTTTGGTGAATTCTGACTGTTTCTCGAATTTTCGGCAAAACAGGTCAGATTCGCCCATCTCTAATCATGTCCCTTTCAGTGCTGCCCCCCCAAAGTCTGTGGATTTAGAATATTTGTGGCACGTCCTGGGTGCAAGGTCCCCCCCTCCTCCCTGCGCAAGGGGCGGGCCTGGGACGACAACTCCCTGCGCAAGGGGCGGGCCTGGGACGACAACTCCCTGCGCAAGGGGCGGGCCTGGGACGACAACTCCCTGCGCAAGGGGCGGGCCTGGGACGACAACTCCCTGCGCAAGGGGCGGGCCTGGGACAACAACTCCCTGCGCAAGGGGCGGGCCTGGGACAACAACTCCCTGCGCAAGGGGCGGGCCTGGGACAACTCCCTGCGCAAGGGGCGGGCCTGGGACAACAACTCCCTGCGCAAGGGGCGGGCCTGGGACAACAACTCCCTGCACCTCAGTGCAAAATGTGCCAGTAGTACAGGAGATAAGAATAAATAGGAGACTATAGAGAATACAGAAGCAGCAGATAGAGTGCAAGCCTTGTGGCCCAGTCCAATGTCAGTCAGTGTTACACTCTCTCCCCTCCCCCCACTCAGCACAGACTCAGACTTACCCCAAACTTTCCCAGGCGGGGGGGGGGGAGTCAGAGGATGGGGGAGGGGGAAGGACTCCGGGGAGTGGGGGCTCCGTTTCCTCCCGACAGTTTCCGGGTTGGGCCGAGCGGTCAGTTGAGCCGGGAGGGATCTCGGGTGTCGGCTCGGGGGCCACAATCAGACTCAATAGAGACTGTGCCCTGCGCTCTCATTCTGCCAGCTGATTGGCCTTGGCTCCTCCCTTACCCCGCCCCCTCCGGGCAAAAGCGGCCCGCTGATTGGCTGTACAGACTCTATTCTCATTGGCGGGCAGCTCAGCTCTCTCCTCCTCCCAGCTCACCTTGCGCTCATTAACCCCTGCCCTGCCGGACCCCTCCCATCTGCACCATTAACCCGTGCCCTGCCAGTGCCGCCAGCAGATCATTGTGTAGAACTAACCCCTAACCTGCCAGGTAATTTACAACCAAGCCCCCCCTTTGTTTCTATTTCCCTATTAATTACTGGGGGTGCTCCTAAAGCTGCACTGACTGACAATTCTACTTTGTGCAGCAGTTTAAAGGCACAGGCAGGGGATAATGATGGGCAGTCAGTAGGGAGTGGCACAAGCAGGGTTAATACAAGTCCAGGCAATGGGTCAGAGAGAGGCCAGAGAAAAAGATTATCAGGGGCAGTTACATTGGGCAGTACCAGCCAATAAGGAGACAGACATCTCATGAATTCTCATTGGCTCCTGACTCACAGGGAATGTTCTGCACAAGTTGCAGGTTTAGTGACTGTAACAGAAGGGGATTTGCACCATTTCTGGCTGAAAAGCACTAACCCCCCCACTGATGGGGAAACACTAGGGGATAAAGTACCTGCCAATCAACTTCCCCTGATTTATCAGCATTGGATCTTCATGACTCAATTTGATTTTTAGTATTAACTCCTGCACTGCCAGTCCTGTATCCTCCTGGGCGTCCTACAACTTTGACCCCATACATTGCACCATCAGCACCTACAGTGTCATCCCTGTATCCAAACTGTGCATCATTAACCCCTTCACTGCCAGCCCTGTAACCTACAGGTTGTAATATTAACCTCTGTACTGCCAGCCCTGTATCCCTCTGGCTCAACCCTTAACCCTTATGCTGCCAGCCCTGTATCCTGTACACACCGTGAGCACCTGTCCCTGCTGAGTTATTTACCTGACTGCCCTTGTCCCCATACTCTGATATCAGCCTGTGTATCTATATTTCTTATAAGCACAATATACACATTTATTCCTTTGCGCACCCACAGGGCTGTTTCACTGCTGGTAAGTCCGGGTGTAAAAGAGACCACACAGACCCCACAGGGAACCACAAAAAAACAAGACCCAGAGCCTCCAGCTGTTCCTGGTATGAAGGTGGGACCCAGGATTCTTTCTTTACTGTTAATATTTCTTTATGTCAAACAAATTGTGTTGAATTTTATGATGTCCTCTGTCCCTTTAATATGAGCAGGTCATTTGCTAATTATTATGTTTAGGCAGGGCTGCCATTAGAAATCACGTGCCCCCGTACAACAGATTTTTCGCCACCCCAGGCCCCAAGCCACACCCCAGACCCCGCCCACTCTACATCACAGTTGAAAGACCACACAGACATCAGCGCTAAAAAAGGTAACACCCCCCCACACACATACAAGTTTTAAAAATCTATTGGTGCCAGGGCCCCCTTATAAGTAAAAAAAAAAACATTGGTGCTACAACCCCCCCAACAAGTGAAAAAAAAAGTTGGGACCCCAAAGAATATTTTTTTTAAAAAAGATTGGGCCAGGGCCCCCCTTACACGTTGAAAAAAATTGGGGCAACAAAGAATATTTTTAAAAAAAAACATTGGTGGCAGGGGCCTATAGAGTACATTGGTGGCCAGGGGTTAAAAAAAACCCACATTGGTGTTCAGAGGAATTGAATTCAGGGCTTCAACTTCACCTCCTTTCATGACTTTGAGTCTTTTCGCCACGTCAGGACTTCAGATCTTCGTCTTTCGGCATTTCCACATTCAGGACTTTGGAAGGAGGCGGCACGGCTTCAGGCTTCGGCACTGTCAAGGGGGCCCTGGCTCTTTCAAAAGTTCAGCACTGCCGGGCCCCCCTTCAGGCTTGGGCCCAGTACACTCGTACCCCCTGTACCCCCCTGATGGCAGCCTTGTGTTTGGGAATAGGGAGACCCATATATAAAGACAGAGTTTGTGCTGCTGCCACATTAAAGAAAATGTAAATGGTACCACTCAAAAAGTAATTAATAAATCAAAAATACAAAATTGTTATTAAATTAGTAACGGAGGATTCACTCACAGTTCACCTCAGTCCAAAGTCCAAAACACTGTATCCAGAAAGAATGTGAGGACCTCCAATAATTAAGAAATAAATATATAAAAAGTAGAAAAATTTATTAGGACATAAGACCTAACGCGTTTGGTGCCTATTGTGGCACTTACTCATGAGTAAGTGCCCCAATAGGCACAAAACGCGTTAGGTCTTATGTGAGGTTGGATTGAGAAGGAGGGTGAATGAAAGGGGTTAGGTTGGATAGGGTTGTAGGGTTGAGTTGGTGGGAGGGTGGATAAGATGGGGTGAGTTTTGGTTGGTGGGAGGGTGGATGAGATTTGGGGTGAGATTGGGTAAGGTTGGACGAGAGAGAGGGAGGAATAGATGGATTGGGCAGTTGAGGAGAGGGTAGATGAAAGATGAGGTTGTATGGGGGAGGGAGCCTCAGATGTGGGGTTAAGTTGGTAAGGAGTACTAACCATAGGAACCACACTAAAGAACTAAAGACCAAAGAAAACTAGGGAAGCACTGAATCCAGGATTCGGTTTGGGATTCGGACAGGATTTGGCCTTTTTCCGCAGGATTCAGATTTGGGCCAAATCCTTCTGCTTGGCCGAACCGGATCCGAATCCTAATTCACATATGCAAATTAGGGACGGGTAGGACAAGGAAGTAAAAAAAGGTTTTCCTTCCCACCCCTAATTAGGATTTGGTTCGTCTGAATCCAAAATAGTGGATTTGGTGCATCCCTATAGAAGACGGAAGCCTAATCTGGCTAGAAATGTATGTAACATATAATGATCATGTGATCCACAGCAGCCCCCCTCTTGGATTTTATTAGTGTCAGTGGCACTGCACATGCTCATTGGGCTCTGGGCAGGTGAGAAGCAAAGCATAGGGGTGCGTGGCTGCTGCTTCTAAAAATTGGTAATGGGGTACAGGACTGTTTTGGGAGAAAAGTTGTGCCTAAATACCTTTCCCTTTTCCATCATTTCTACCCTACGTCTTTGTTGAGGTTTAGTTCCCCTTTTATATCTCTGTCATTATTTTATTAGTGTAGAGACCCTGAGGCTTAGAGATGTTTTACTCAGACAGCCCCCTGCCATTTGGATTTGGTGGTCCTTAGTGATTTCTGTTTTGGAGTAGTTCAGTTTTAATTTAATGGTGGGGCGGAAGGAGCTGTAGTTCCTATGAAAAGACAAGAGATTGTGCAGATTATTAGGATCTCATTGATACAGAGGAGGTAGACTATAGGTATGGAAGCATGAACTCCTCCTCCGATAAAGCCATGAAAAGATTGGCAAACTGGGGTGCAAATCATCAGCCCAATGCTCTGCCCATCTGTTGTCTGTAGCTTCATCTAGTTCAAGGTTTGCCCAGTAGGTGGCAGTATCATTTTGGATTGTATTTCCTACCTGTGAGTATTAAAATCTATTAAAGGACAAGGAAAGTGTAAAATAGAATAAGGCTAGAAATGCTGTATTTTGTATACTAAACATAAACATGAACTTACTGCACCACAAGTCTAATCAAACAAATGATTTATGCTTTCAAAGTTGGCCACTGGGGGCTGTCATCTTGTAACTTTGTTATACATCTTGGCCTGACCCTGACCCTGCACATGCTCAGTGTGGTCTGGGCTGCTTAGGGATCGTCATAAACAAAGCTGCTTGAGTTCTGCATGGCTGGGAAGTAAGTCGGGGGCTCCCCCTGCTGTTCATAAGTATGATTGTTTCCCTGCAGAGCAGTTAGGGACCGTCTGACAATTCCCATCCACAGCAGTAAATGAAGGGAGAATTTCACTGCATACAGTCATGTTTCTTATAAAAACAATACACATTTTTTAATTAAAGTATATTGGAGATAGGTTTCTTTTTCATTAAAGAAAGTAAAAATGGGATTGTATTTTTTTTGCCTTTCCTTCTCCTTTAAGAGTATCTCTGGGATTGATGTGAATTGTACCAACTGCTGCACTCACTACATGCTGCCTGCTTTGCTCAATAAAGAAACAACTCCTTGACTTCTGTTATTCTCAAGCTGCTTCATCTGTGCACCAGGAACCAAGCCAGGATCCACCTGAGGGTAAAGTGTTTAAAGGATAAGTAAACCTTTAAAATAAGTGAATGTAAAACTGACGAGGGGGTTATTCTAAGCACTTTTGTCATTTACATTCATTATTTATCTTGTTTTTATTCCAAGATATTAAGGGATACATGTGCTGTTAATATGAATGAATTTTGTTACAACAGCGCCACCTGCTGGTCATTTTCCCACCAGTCTGACCAGCAAGTAGTCAAGGAAGTTGTCAGGAGAAAGAAAGAGGCTGATGTTCTTCTGCTTAGGAAAGATGTGAGAAAGGTTTCTAATTTTATTCCTAAGCAGAAGAACATCAGCCTCTTTCTTTAAAATTCAGATTGATGCAAATATTTCCCAGCTCCATGGTTCTTTGTTCGTTATCAAACAACCGCCCATCACTTGGACTCACCAGTCTAACTACTGGGGCGCGGGTGTGACTGTACCAAGTCCGACCCCCATGCAGCCCAGTGGTGTTGGCCGCGAGGATATGAAAAAACAGAAGGGTCAGATTGCAAATTTGGCCCCAGTGCATGACAAAAACAACACATGTGGTGCTATTTCATGGCCATGAGGCTGACAATCCAATGCCAATGAACACAAGTTATGAGCCTGGTCCAGATTGGGCAGAGGGATTTTCTTATTTGCCCCCGGAGCAAAAGGAAAGGCCAACCCTGTGTTATTAAAATACAATAAAATAACAATTTATCTGCTGCCATCTACTGTCCATTCAGGGAACTGCATAATAAGGGACGTTTCCAGTTATTTATTCTTTATAGTTGTGATCATAGTGCAGTTCTTAGCAATGGCCTGTAGATGGCAGCAGATTGCTACAGCTTATTCTTTTCCCCTACAAGATTAATTTTTTATGTCCTGAAACAAATAAGAGTAAAATCCCACCTTTTTTTTAGATGTAAGATGGTGATGCCCAGATGGTGTAAGATGATAAGATTTCATATTCAGCTTGATGGCCTGCAATGCCCTAGGATACCCACCCGGTGGTGCTCTCAGTTCCTTTAGCTGAGTGAAGCCTGTTAGAAACAATATGGCCTGGTGAATGAACAATGGACGGGGTTCAGCCCACAATCAGGAAGCAGAGCACCAATCATCAGTGTTTTTTCATTTCAAAACCATATTGAGGGCAACTTCAAATTAAACTTAACTTTTGCGGCAGGGGAAAGGCACAGGGTGATCTGTCTTTTGTATTTATTTCTGGTTATTATTGTAATTGCGACTGATTGTACTTTTTATATCTACATTTATACTTACATAAAGCAGCATTTCACCCCCTGCTCAATATGTACAGTGACCCTGTCTGACTCCCTTCAGTCCAGTCTTGCTTTATGGCACAAATCATGCCGCTAATCCTTTTTCTATTCAAAATGTATTGAATTTATGCAATAAAATGAATTGACTGTTTGACAACATGTGAATCTATAAATAAATAATGTTCAATTTCATGAACAATAAACAAGAAGTGATAAACAATTCCACCTGTTTCTCTTCTATCAATTCATTGCTCGACAAATAGGTTTTAAGAATCCAGTTGGAATTCATTTGTAGATCAGTAATTATGTAAATGCCTCTATATTATATTACTGACTTTTCAGTTGACTTTCCCCATAAGTTTATGGATAAATTCCTTTTATTTCTGACTGGCCACCGTTACTAACCAGCAGAAATCCCAAATTTCAACTCGAGAATTAACAAAAAAAACATTGTTTACCAATTGCAACGAGTCTTTCATATCTAATAATGCAAATTGCGGACTCAATGTAATGTCTAAGTCAATTGAATATTTAAGAAAATATTCAGCAGGATTCGGCCGAATCCTTCTGTCCGGCCGAACTGAATCCGAATCCTAATTTGCTTATGCAAATTAGGGGCGGAGAGGGAAATTGCGTGACTTTTTGTCACAAAACAAGGAAGTAAAAAACATTTTCCCCTTCCCACCCCTAATTTGCATATGCAAATAAGGATTTGGACTCGGTTCGGTTTTCGGCCAAATCTTTTGCCGAATCTAAAATAGTGGATTTGGCGCATCCCTAAATAAAACATTCAGTTTTCTCCCATGAGATTTTAATAAATGGGCACAGCCAAATATAATGAAAAAAAAAAATCAACATTCTGCTCTTTACATTTCGGACAGAAAGAAATGTTCTGAGAATCAGGAGAATTAGGGAATAATAACCCATATCCAGGGTGAATAAACCGAAACTGTTGGTCCCTCTAACCCTCAGAATTGATATAAATACAGTTATAGGAAAAAGTATGGGAACCCCTCTTAATTATTTGGAGTTTTGTTTATCATTGGCTCTAGTATTTTAACAGAAAATGTGAATCATAACAAAATTAGACAGGTGCATAAATTTGGACACCCCAACAGAGATATTACATCAATACTTAGTTGAGCCTCCATTTTGAATTCGACTGAACCCTCGAATCCTTCGCGAAAGATTCGGCCAAATATCGAACCAAATCCGAATCCTAATTTGCATATGCACATTAGGGGTGGGAAGGGGAAAACATTTTTTACTTTCTTGTTTTGTGACAAGAAGTCACGTGATTTCTCTCCCCGTCTCCAAATTATTATCCGGTTTGGCCAGGCAGAAGGATTCGGCTGAATACGAATCCTGCTGAAAAAAAGCCGAATCCCGGCTGAATCCCGAACCGAATCCTCAGCGCCGTATTTCTTCTCCAGCCGACCCTAGGCTGCGCGGTCCGACAAGGCGACCGAGCGGTCCTAGCGCCTGCCTTCCCAGCGTGCCCGGCGAAAAAACGCTGCGCAGCTGGTGTAGTTCAACGGGGAAGCAAAGACCCCCATAATGCGGCTGGGCGGCATGCCGCCCCTATTTTTTGCCGCCCTAGGCCCGGGTCTATGTGGCCTTGCCGCAAATCCGGGCCTGCGAATCCTGACTCCGGTGCATCCCTAATTTTTGACCATTGGTCCATACAAAATCTCTTCAGTCCAGTTACATTTGATGGCTGCCGAGCATGGACAGTCTGCTTCAAATCATCCCATAGATTTTCCATGATATTCAAGTCGGGGGACTCCAGAATATTGTACTTGTCCCTCTGCATAAATGTCTTTGTAGATTTCCAAGTGAGTTTAGGCTCATTGTCTTGTTGGAATATCCGACCCCTGCAGCGGAACTTCAACTTTGTGACTGATGCTTGAACATTATCCTGAAGAATTTGTTGATATTGGGTTGAATTCATCCGACCCTGGACTTTAACAAGGGCCCCAGTAGTCACTGAACTAGCCACACAGCCCCTGAACTAGCCACACAGTCCCTGAACTAGCCACACAGTCCCTGAACTAGCCACACAGTCCCTGAACTAGCCACACAGCCCCTGAACTAGCCACACAGCCCCTGAACTAGCCACACAGTCCCTGAACTAGCCACACAGCCCCTGAACTAGCCACAGAGCCCCTGAACTAGCCACACAGCCCCACAGCATGATGGGACCTCCACCAAATGTGACAGTCGGTAGCAGGTGTTTTTTTTGGAATGTCGTGTTCTTCTTCCGCCATGTAAAGCGCTTTTTGTTATGACCAAATACATTTTTGTCTCATCAGTCCAAAGCTCTTTGTTCCAAAATGACTGTGTCTTGTGTAAATGAGCTTTTCCATACAACAAGCGAGTGTGTTTGTGTGAGTGCAGAAAGGGCTTCTCATGCCCCTGCCATACACATGTTCTTTGTGCAAATTGTGCTGAATTGTAGAACGATGTACAGATACACCTGCATCTGCAGCAAGATGTTCTTGCAGGTCTTTGGAGATGATCTTTGGCTTGTCTGTAACATTCTCACAATCCTCCGCATATGTCCCCCCTGTATTTTTCTTGGCCTGTCAGACCTGGGTTTTACAGCAACTGTGCCTGTGGCCTTCCATTTCCTCATTCCATTCCTTACAGTTGGAACTGACAGTTTATATAGCTTTTTGTAGCCTTCCCCTAAACCATGATACTGAACAATCTTTGTTTTCTGAGTTGCTTTGAGGATCCCATGCTGTCACTCTTCAGAGGAGAGTCAAACACAAGCACAACTTGCAATTGGTCACCTTAAATGCCTTTTCTCATGATTGGACACACCTGCCTATGAAGTTCAAGACTTAACGAGCTAATCCAACCAATTTGGTGTTGCCAGTAATCAGTATTGAGCAATTACATGCATTCAAATTAGCAAAATTACAAGAGTACCCAATTTTTTTGCACATTCAGTTTTTCACATTTGATTTAATACCATACAACTGAATACTGCTTCACTAAAAATCTTTGTTCAGAAAACATCCCAGTACTCAGATGTTCGTGGGAAATTAAAGATTAATTAATTAATTTTTTGTTGAAAGTGGAGTAAATTATTCTGCAGGGTTTCCCAAACATTTTCATATGACTGTATAAGAACAGCACTCAATAGTAAAATCCAGGTCCCACTGAGACACATTCAGTTACATTGAGTAGGAGAAACAACAACCTGCCAGAAAGCAGTTCCATCCTAAAGTGCTGGCTCTTTCTGAAATCACATGACCAGGCAAAATGAGCTGAGATGCACCTACACACCAATATTACAACTAAATACACTTGCTGGTTCAGGAATGACATTTTATATTGTACAGTGAATTATTTGTAGTATAAACTGTGTCATTTAGAAATAAAAACGAGACCATAAAAATCATGACAGAATCCCTTTAACAACAAGCTTCATACAGCTCTAATTTATGATTGTGTCTGTGTTTTTCCACTACTTTCCTTTTGCCTAGCAGATGAATTAGAGCTCACTCAAATAACTGATTCCAGTACAAACAAAATCTAACAAAATAACTGCCTTTTGCACAAATCCTGCATGTAGAGAGACATGATGTCTAGTGATTTTAATTGTTAGATTGTGTTTGTACTGGAATCAGTTATTTGAGTGAGCTCTAGTTCATCTGCTAGGAAAGGAATCACCCCTATAAGATATATTGGCTCTAACTGTCAGTGAATATGTGACACTTTGTTTACTTCATACTTTATGTATAATTGACACTTAATTTGTGAAGAAAAAACCTGCTGTGAATAAAAGAGTCAAATAGCTGCTTTAGTTACCCTGAGTGTCATTGTCTTTTATTGTGTAAAAAGTATTAATTCTTCTGTCATTTGAGTGCAGGGTAACAAGTGTTGGGGTCACAGGGAATCAGGGGTCGTCCTGACGTTTTCATTGACATCATAGTTGTGACTCCAAGTAACAGTCTATACTCTTATATCTCTGAGAGAAGGTGTAATCCTTATAATTCATTATTTTAAGCAACATTTTTTCCTAAAATTGCAATTGATAGGTATTTAGTTAATCCACGGTACAATACTTTGTAGATACCAACTCCCTGAATTAATTGCCTATTCACCCCCCTCTATTGCTCTTAGTACTCCAACTTTTTCTATTTATCTTAGAATTGTATTTCTGTTTTTGTCCCTGCGATAAATGTAAAAGCTCAATGTATTGCACAGTCCCTGCTGAAGAAAGTATAGGAATCATTTCTAGGGCTGATCACAAGGATGAGAAGCTGTTTTCCACTTCTAAATGAAATAGTCCATTGACATGTTGCACCTCTTCTTCATTCCCAGGACAATGTCACAGAAACACATGTGGGTGAAGGTGGGGGGATCTATGTCCTTTCATTGGATTATTACTGATGGGACATCAAGATAATGTTATGAAGAGTTTCATTCATTACTACTCATAGGATTTCCCAGTAATGCCTTCAACCTGTCCTCAAACATTTCAGGCTACAGGAGTAAGATATTAAAATATAGGCCCCTATATGTATTCATCATCATCATCATCACCATCACCACCATCATCACCACCACCACTATCATCATCATCAATCCTACTATTATCATCATCATCATTATCACCATCATCACCATCATCATCAACAACACCACCACCACCATCATCATCATCATCAATTATCATCATCATTAATTATCATCATCATCATCCCTATTATCATCATCACCATCATCATTATCAGCATCAACAACAACACCACCACCATCATCATCAACACCATCATCATCACTATCATCACCACCATCATCATCAATCATCATCATCCCTATTATCATCATCATCATCATCACTATCATCACCACCACCACCACCATCATAATTGTCATCATCAATCATCATCATCCCTATTATCAACATCATCACCACCATCATCAACAACACCACCGACACCACCATCATCATCATCAATCATCATTATCATCAACACCACCATCATCATCAACATCATCATCATCACCATCATCATCATCACTATCATCACCACCATCATCATCAATCATCATCATCCCTATTATCAACATCATCACCACCATCATCAGCAACACCCCCGGCACCACCATCATCATCAATCTCATTATCATCAACACCACCATCATCATCAACAACATAATCATCACCATCATCATCATCGTCATCATCATCATGCACCTGTCTGTTTGCACACAAAAAAGAATTGCGGATCAAATCTTAGACCATGTCTCTAACTGTGGGAACATTAAAGGTACAATTTTTTAATCTAAAAAGATACAAGTACAAGTGACACTACAACAAGAGCTTCAAAGCTTTTGACCTGGGTATAAGAAACCCCAGGTCCCGCACTTGTATTAAAAGCCGCTCTTCAACATCACTTAAGTTTATAGGGAAATGCACTCACCTAATGTGTGAGTGGCCGGGTACATCGCCCCAAACCAGTAACAGAGGGTGAGTGAGGAATCAAAGAAAGACCGACAAGCACTCCTGGAACTACTTGTATAATAAAAGACAGGCTTTATTTCACTAAGTTAAAAGCATGAAATCCTGACTCGTTTCGTATCCAACTGATACGTAGTCATGAGCATAGTTAACTAAGAACTTAATGGCTTTTGAAATCGCTAAACCGAAAATGACATTTTAAATGATACTCTAAATTTCAATTTCAATTTTTTAACCCTTTAGTGAGAAACAGCCTTTAAAACATTGTAAAATCCAAAGTCACATGGCATTACTGAAAACAAACTGAAATATTTCTATTGTCACAACATTGTTATACCTGTCTCTATTAAAACTATCTTTTGTAATTATAACTTTGTATCTACAAATTGTTTCAATCAGTGCTTCCTGTTCCTTTTTGGTTTGTTACTTCTTATCTTTTTTAAAAAGGGCATGTAAAGGCAAAACAATAAAATCCCATTTTTACTTTCTTTAATGAATAAGAAGCCTATCTCCAATAAACTTTAATTAAAAAATGTGTACTGTTTTTATAAGAAACCTGACTGTATGCAGTGAAATTCTCCCTTCATTTACTGCTGTGGATAGGAATTGTCAGACGGTCCCTAACTGCTCTGCAGGGAAACAATCATACTTATGTACAGCAGGGGGAGCTCCCACCTTACTTCCCAGCCATGCAGAACTCAAGCAGCTTTGTTTATGACGATCCCTAAGCAGCCCAGACCACACTGAGCATGTGCACTTAGTCTTAGTCTTGAAAAGATGTTTAACAAAGTTACAAGATGGTGACCCCCTGTGGCCAACTTTGAAAGCATAAATCATTTGTTTGATTAGACTTGTGGTGCAGTAAGTTCATGTTTATGTTTAGTATACAAAATACAGCATTTCTAGCCCTATTCTATTTTACACTTTACATGCCCTTTAAGTCTTTGAAAAAAAGGTTACAATATCATTATATCTTCAAAAAGTAACAAGCTCCACGTACTTAAGTTTCTTAGGAAAATGTTCTATTTTGCGATTATTTTAAGCTTATTAAATTTTTTAAAACATTTCTAAAATTGAAACAAATGATTTTAACCAGATGTGATGTACCTAAACGTGAATATTAAATATGTGATGAAGAATGCACTAAAATTCCTAACTATAACAGAATGGCTATTCAAATCTAAGGTTCAGACCTATCGGTTGGCGCGTCCCCAAAGTAGAAATCCAAAAAGCCTCTCTATGGAGGATCCTATGTATCAAACTTCCTCCTCTGTAAACTGGTAAATTCGTAACGCGACGTGCCCCCACTTTGGGAAACTTGTTGGCACCGTAGTACAAAGCAAGAGGAAGGAGAAAACATGATTAAATATTATGGGCAGGTATAAATGTGGAGCTAGCAGTTGTGTCACCTGTGAAAGGGAAGGATCCCAAAGTCTTGTGCTCAAGCAGTGAATGGCTCAAACCATGGAAGGAATAGTCTAAGGCAGGGATCCCCAACCTTTTGAACCTGTGTTAATTAACAATGAACGAAACAGCTGCACAGTTCCGCAATGGATCAAAGTAGATATGCGTGAATTATCTAATCGGATGAAAGATAGACAAATCCTGCTCACCCGGTAACAGGCGTGACCTGGGTGTAAAAACCCCAGGTCCAGCGCTTGAATGAATAATTCAAATAAACGGTCGCTGTTGTATAAATGAAAAGACACTCACCCGTAGTCTTTAGTGGTCCGGGTGCATCGCCCCGAACCCGTAGCAAGGGGTGTGTGCACTGTTGAGTATAGAGGAAAAGGCAAGCACAGCCGGACGTCACTTCGTATGGGTAAAACTTCAACTTTTTATTTCAAAACATTAAAACCAGAATGTCCTGACGCGTTTCGTATCTAAGCGATACGTAGTCATAGGCATAAATTCACACAGACTCACAACGGCTTTTAAAGGAAATTATCAAAGGAAATGACATCACTGATTTGATTTAATCACAGCGGATTTCAAACAGATGTTAGCGATGCCTTTAACATTATTATAAATCAAACAAAACCTGCCGTATATAGCCTTGCGTGTATGTTAAAATTGGATAAAATACTGTTTGGAAATAAGTTGAGAAATATAAGTTGAAAAAGAAAAGAAAAGAAAAAAAGGAAAAAGCCTTAGGAAAATACCTGAACGAACAGACAAATATATGTATATTAAAATAACGAAAAGGACCTTCAATTTCATTAAATGGATCTTAAATTAAATCTTTGAAGAAGGCCATAAGTTAAAGATATATTTGGATTCATTGAGTGTTTTTTAAAAAATTAGATCTTCCAGTGTTGACGTTTTTCAGAATGTGATTGAATTAGAGCTCATCAAACTTAAAAACTCCATACACAGAAAAGATTCTAACTTGAGTGTTAACGAACAGAAAGCCCTAAAAGAATTAAAATCTAATCAATCCATAGTAATTCGTAAGGCCGATAAAGGAGGCAAAGTAGTTGTACTAGATACATGTGCGTATATTAAAGAAGCTTATTAACTTCATGATGAAAATGCATATCAAATATTGGCTTCTAATCCGCAGGAGATCTATAAAGAAATTTTATCGAAATTGGTGGAAATGGGATATCAGAGAGGGGTCTTTAGTTATAGAGTGAAAAATCACCTAGTACCCGAAAATGCCAATTTTCCCATTTTTCACCATTTTCCTAAAATTCATAAGAACAAATTCCCCCCTGAAGGTAGACCTATAGTCTCCTGTGTAGGATCATTGAACGAAAATGTATCTGAACTGGTAGATATGCTATTACAGCCACTTGTAAAGCGCTTAGAGTCTTACCTACGTGATACGAAACATGTTTTACAGACATTGGATAAAGTGAATTGGGATGTAGATAAATACAGCTGGGCTACAGTGGATGTTGTTGGATTATACACATGTATCCCACATATAAAAGGCATTGAGGCAGTGAGATATCATTTAATAACTTACAGTAATTATGATGACACAGTGATAGACTTTATTCTTAAAGCATTGGAATATTTATTAACGCACAATTTTTTCAAATTTGACTCCGTTTTCTACCTCCAGAAGTGTGGGACATCAATGGGAGCGAAATTTGCTCCCACATATGCCAACCTTTATATGGGTTGGTGGGAAGAGACCCACATCTTTGGAGGTACAATGCCCCTGCTAAAGAAAATAAAACTATATAGGAGATATGTGGACGATTTACTCTTTATTTGGAGTGGTACACAGAATGAGTTTGATAACTTTGTTGTGAAGCTCAATCAGAATAATTGTAACTTACAGTTCACAAGCAAGTTTAATCAACATAAAATTAGCTTTTTGGATCTAGAGCTAACTAATGATAAAGACAGCATAGTGAGTACGGTATTTCGGAAAGAAACTGCGGGGAATACTCTACTTAGTGCAGATTCATGTCACCCTACACATGTTTTTAATGCCATACCTTTCGGTCAATTTCAACGACTTCGTCGTAACTGTAGTACAGATGAGGAATTTATTAAGAAATCGATTGACCTGAGGGACCGTCTTTTACAAAGAAATTATTCATTTGATCTCTTAAAATCTTCCTTTTTGAAATAAATAGAACAACCCTTCTAAGTGAGAGTAATAAACAAAATAACGAACAAAGGAGAAATAAAGGACAAAAAGATGAAAAACCCATGTTTATTACATCTTTTAGTAGACAATATCACAAAATCAAGACATTAGTCAAAAAGAATTTACCTATTTTATTTAATGATGATAGTCTACATGATATTTTAAAAGAGGGTTGCAAATTCGTCACACGACGAGCACCCACTTTAGGTAATCTTTTGGCACCAAGTGCAGTACCTAGTAAAGTAAAGAATCAAACCTGGTTACATGTAAAAGGTACCTATAAATGTGGTGCAAATAGGTGTGTCACATGTGAAAGAGTAAAAGTATCAAAAGAATTTGTAAGTAATAGTACAGGTAAATCGTATAAAATGAATCATTTTATTAATTGTAATACTAAATTTGTTATTTATTTACTAAGTTGCTCTAAATGTGGCATACAATATGTTGGGTGTACACAGGGCCGCCATCAGGGGGGACAAGCGTACCGGGCCCGGGCATGAAGGGGGGCCCGGCAGCGCTGCATTTTTTGAAGATCCGGGCCCCCCTTACGAGCGCCCGAGCCGTACGTCTTGCCTCTGTGCTGCCGAATGCGGAAGTGCCGAAAAGCCGAAGCCGATGCGCCGAAAAGACCCGAAGTCACGGAAAAAGCCGAAGTCACGAAGCGCCGAAAAGACCCGAAGTCACGAAAACAGCCGAAGCCGAAGTCCTGAAGCGGTGAAAAGACCCGAAGTCACGAAAACAGCCGAAGTCCTGAAGCAGCGCAAAGACCCGAAGTCACGAAAACAGCCGAAGCCGAAGTCCTGAAGCGGTGAAAAGACCCGAAGTCACGAAAGGAGGTGAAGTTGAAGTACTGAAGCCGTGAGTTCAATTCTACTGAACACCAGTTTGTGTATTTTTTTTTTTTTTAATCTCCTGGCCACCAATGTATTATTTTAATATTCTATAGGCCCCTGCAACCAATCTTTTTTTTTAAAACATGTTTTTTTGGGGCCCCAATTTTTTTTTTTTCAAATTTCTTTTTGGGGCCCCAATTTGTTTTTAACTTATAAGGGGGCCCCTGCCGCCAATGTTTTTTTTTTTTTTCAAAAATTTTTTTTTTTTTTTTAAATTTTTTTTTGGGGCCCCAATTAGTTTTTAACTTATAAGGGGGCCCCTGACGCCAATGTTTTTTTTTTTTTTTTCAAAAAAATTTTTTTTTTTTTTCACATTTTTTTTTGGGGCCCCAATTTGTTTTTAACTTATAAGGGGGCCCCTGCCGCCAATGTTTTTTTTTTTTTCAAAAAATTTTTTTTTTTTTTTTAATTTTTTTTTGGGGCCCCAATTTGTTTTTAACTTATAAGGGGGCCCCTGACGCCAATGTTTTTTTTTTTTTTTCAAAAAATTTTTTTTTTTTTTTTTTTTAAATTTTTTTTTGGGGCCCCAATTTGTTTTTAACTTATAAGGGGGCCCCTGCCGCCAATGTTTTTTGTTTTTTTTTAATTTTTTTTTTGGGGCCCCAATTTGTCTTTAACTTGTAAGGGGGCCACCAGTTTTTTTTTTTTCAAATTTTTTTTTGGGGCCCCAATTTGTTTTTAACTTATAAGGGGGCCCCTGCCACCAATGTTTGTTTATTTTTTAGTTTTTTTTACATTTTTTTTGTTGGGGCCCCAAGTTTTTTTTAACTTATAAGGGGGACCCTGCCACCAATGTTTTTTTAAAAAAAAAAAATTTTTAATTTTTTTTTTTTGGGGCCCCAATTTTTTATAAGGGGGCCCTGACCATCAATAGCTTTTTACAACTTGTGTGGGGGGGGGTTACTTTTTTAGCGCTGATGTCTGTGTGGTCTTTTAACTGCGATGTGGAGTGGGCGGGAAATGGGGTGGAGCTTGGTCGTCAGTGTGGGCGGGGCCCAGGGGGCCCCAAAAATTTTGTTGTACGGGGCCCCGTGATTTCTAATGGCGGCCCTGGGTGTACATCTAGGAATTTAAAATGTAGAATGAGAGAACATATACTTCACATTACTTCCCGCAGCCATTCTACTGTAATATCCAGGCATTTTCTTGATTGTAATAATGGAGATCAAAAGTATTTGAATATTCAAGGCATAGAGAAAATTGAGCCGGCCTATCGAGGAGGCAATTTGATGGAAAAGCTTCTCTATAGAGAGGCTTTTTGGATTTTTACACTGGGAACTCGCCAACCTGCAGGCTTAAATCTTAGGTTCGATATAGCCTGTCATGTTTAGGATAAATATGTGCGGGCCCGTGTGTAAAAAACCAGCCTAATAAACTAAATAGATACCGTCTTTATATCCATCAAGACTTGTCCCCATAAAAGCCTTTGATCCTCATATACCCTGTTTTAAATAAATATATATATTTCACTACTTCATTTGTTTGTCTAGAAATAATAAAATAATAAATAAATTACAGATCGCTAAGAAGTTCCGACATACGGTACTCTGTGTGCTTCACCATGATTAAATAGAGTTCTTACTCCCATCTCAGGTTTAGTTCTTTTGGGTAAATAAAATCCGTTAGTCTAGGAAATATGATTCAATTGAATTATTCAAATTGTGAATTATTTAATATTGAGAGTTGATTATAATTATGAATATGAATATTATTATTATTATTTTTCAGTTAAATACTTTAGTGTCCTTACTTATTTAAAATTCATGATGGATCAGAAAGAATATAAAGAAATGATTAATCATTGTTAATATATTTAAAATAGTACTGACACAATAAACATAAATTGATCAATTTTCCCAATTTTTTTAAAAAACACTCAATGAATCCAAATATATCTTTAACTTATGGCCTTCTTCAAAGATTTAATTTAAGATCCATTTAATGAAATTGAAGGTCCTTTTCTTTATTAGTTAATATACATATATTTGTCTGTTCGTTCAGGTATTTTCCTAAGGCTTTTTCCTTTTTTTCTTTTCTTTTTCAACTTATATTTCTCAACTTATTTCCAAATAGTATTTTATCCAATTTTAACATACACGCAAGGCTATATACGGCAGGTTTTGTTTGATTTATAATAATGTTAAAGGCATCGCTAACATCTGTTTGAAATCCGCTGTGATTAAATCAAATCAGTGATGTCATTTCCTTTGATAATTTCCTTTAAAAGCCGTTGTGAGTCTGTGTGAATTTATGCCTATGACTACGTATCGCTTAGATACGAAACGCGTCAGGACATTCTGGTTTTAATGTTTTGAAATAAAAAGTTGAAGTTTTACCCATACGAAGTGACATCCGGCTGTGCTTGCCTTTTCCTCTATACTCAACTTTTGAACCTGTGAGCAAAATTCAGCAGTAAAAGGAGTTGGGGAGCAACACAAGCATGAAAAATGTTCTTGGGGTGCAAATAAGTGCTGTGATTGGCCATTTGGTAGCCCCTATGTGGATTGTCAGCCTACATTAAGACTCTGTTTGGCAGTACACCTGTTTTTTATACAACCAAAACTTGTCTCCAATAGTGATGGGCGAATTTATTCGCCATCTCGCAAATTTGCCGCCAGCGAATAAATTCGCCGTGAAAATTCACCTGAAAAAATTCGCCATCATCAAAAAAAAAATTTCGCCGGCGTCAAGAACGAGACGGCGGCGCCATTTCTCGAATTTTTCGCCGTTTCGCGAAATTCGCAAATTTTCCGGCGAAGCAAAACGGCGCAAATTCACCCATCACTAGTCTCCAACACTGGAATCTGAAAACAATCACCTGCTTTGAGGCCACTGGGAGCAACATCCAAGGGGTTGGGGAGCAACATGTTACTCACGAGCTACTGGTTGGGGATCACTGCCCTAGGGTGTTGGTAAGTGTAGTTCAGCAAAACCTTTACTCTACAATATCAAACTGGTGTGGGGACAAAAGAACATTGTAACAAATTGTAATGAGCTTTATTCCCAGTGCAGGATTTGTGATCATAGGAACAAGCAAGTGTGTCCTGTGAAACACTAAATAAAGCAGTGTCATCTACAGGCCAACTCCACAACTGCACTAGATTACACATTCCCTTTTTATTATTTTGTACAACAGTTTGAGCACATGGGTGGCAATATTAGCAATATTAATATTACAGGGGTTGTTCCCCTTTGAATTAACTGTTAGTAGGATGTAGAGATGGATATTCTGTGACAATTTGTAATTCGTTTTCATTTTTTATTATTTGTGGTTTTTGAGTTATTTAGCTTTTTATTCAGCAGCTCTCCAGTTTGCAATTTCAGTAATCTGGTTGCTAGGGTCCAAATTCCCCTAGCAACCATGCATTGATTTGAATAAGAGACTGGAATATGAATAGGAGAGGCCTGAATAGAAAGACAAGTAATAAAAAGTAGCAATAACAATACATTTGTAGCCTTACAGAGCATTTGTTTTTTTAGATGGGGTCAGTGACCCCGGTTTGTCAACTCAGCTGATGGCAGCAGCACATGTGATCCACAGAATTGTATTTAGTACAATAAAGGCAGAACTATAAATGTTATTCCCCCTCCCAGTAGCAAAGCAAGAAGATTTGGGCCTATTCCCTCTTACAAGTTGATCCCTAATGAACTGCTGATCATTTTACCCCCATCAGCACAAATTTCCCTCTGTGGATGAAACATATTCCCAGCCCCCAATTGGCAATAATGTGACTGAGCCCTAACTGTCACCTGAGACCCTGTGAAGTGGCTGTAGTTTTGGGAGTGGGACCCCTCATTACCTGATGAAGAGACTGGGGGGTGTTGGGCCCAAACATTGTTTCACTTCTTGAGCGTAGGGGGGATTTTCTGCGGCATGTTTGGGGGAGCCTTTTATAGAGCTGCACACACATTATAGCTCACACTTACACCAATGAGTAGAAGGAGCTTTAGGGTTAGGGCCCTTCTCTAGCTCCCAAGTGAGGGTGTCAGTTGTGTGAGTGTGTGTGTTATAATATGTGTCATCTCTAATCCTCACCTCTGACAATTCAACATACTGCCTGTGTGCTGCCTGGCCTTCATCCCTGCCATTGGTCATTTTGTTTTTGGACCATTGGCCTTGACTGGTCACATGCTCTTTCCTAATACCCTGAGCATGGTTGGGAGGGGAGAGTAGGGAAGCAGGGGAGGTTGCACATATGGAGGGATAGATACAATGATGGATAAAAGATCATTTGCTCATTGGACTCCCCATCTCATTTTAGTCATGTTCTATGGCTTTGACTGGTTCCCATTGCCTGTCTGCCTTATCCCAATACTATAACTCCCAGCATCCCCTAAATCATATGATGTATAGTGCTGCAAACAGCAAGGGGCCCAGGCTAAGGATCCCAGATGCACATACAGATACATGGTGTGTGTGGGGCTTCATCTTGTTGACTTGTTCAACCGTTTCTTTTCCATGTTTCCAGTACTGACTCCCAACTGTTATTTGGCTTCATTTGCATATCTCTAACCTTGCAGCCAATCACAGCTCAGTTGGAAGCAAGCGTGTGATGCTACGAGCTATGTATTATGACATCAATCCCAGGCTAGCTCTGATTGGCCGAAGCATTACAGGATTACAATGAGGCGCTGTTGTGACATCATCAGCAGAGTTGACTTGGTCGGTTGGGCACAAACACAGATTGGCCAGTTTATTTCTGCTGTCAGAGGTAAGTGGAGCACAGACACATATTTATGCAAAATGAACAGAAATTCTCATCTAAACCAAATAGAAATCTTATCAAATTGTTCACTTACATTTCTTACAACATTTTGTTGGGTTTTACAGGAGAAATGTCTTGTTTCCATGATTTTTGATGCCTCAAATGCTACGGCTACCGTCCAAGCTTTGATCTTCAGCGGTTAAGCCATTGACTACTACTGTAATTTGAAATTGGGGAACACCATCATCCATTCCAAGTCAATTTCTTTGGGATGGCCCCCTAATTTTCCTAATTCCCAATGTAACCCTACACTATGGACTAGGGGTTGGATTTAGCAGATTTCTTTCCCGGCACAATCAGTGTTTATTAACTAAAGCTTCTATTGAGTGTTCTTGACCTTAAAGGCCCTACTGATGGCTGGTTATTTATGGGAACATGCAGGTCACCCCAATATATAGTGATGTGAATGGCAGGGAGGGCCTGGCTCATGAGAGCTCACAATCTCTTCTTTCTTTCTCCCCATACAGTGAACTTGCCTCCGAGAGATATCAAGCGATTATTTAGTTATTTATCTGAGATTATACTGAGAGCAATAAGATCTGCTAATAACATCATTTCATATTTTGTGACGTCTAAAACCCCATCTGCTGACGTGACTAAAGAGCCCCGAGGTTTAGGCGCAATGCCTTTGCTAAATGTCTTCCTACGGTTGGTTCTATTCTTATGAACGTTCCCTTCTCCATCTCCCCAGGGCCTCAAGCATCTACATGAGAACCGGGTCATACACCGGGATATAAAGAGTATGAACATTATGCTGAGCTCCAAAGCCAAAGTCAAACTGAGTAAGTGTCAATATGGACTGAGAGGGATTCATAGTTCAGTCCGTTGCTTCATACAAATGAATTCTCCATCGTTTTATTTGATCCTATTGGGAAACTGAATTTGTCCCTCATGTGGATAATCTGTCATTTCAGTTGATTTCGGTCTGTGCCACCAACTAGATGGAATAACGGGCATGTGCAGAGAGTGTGATGGCACGCCCCATTGGATGGCGCCCGAGGTCACGAGTATCAAGCGGAGCCCAGTGGCATATGACACCAAAGTGAGTCTTTTCTCGACTTCATTTATTGCCATTGGGAGAGCACGGGCACTGCCTGTCAATCATCCGCTAACACTGCTCCTATTGGTTTGTTTTGCAGAGCGACATCTGGTCACTGGGCATAACCGCAATAGAAATGGCCGAGGGAGAACCACGTAAGTAAGCGCTACTTCCAGCTCTGCCGTAGGAGTGTTTGCCAGGGCAGTGATTGGGCAAGCTGTACTAAGCGGCAATCAGTAAAACACTCATATGAATCTGTGTATAATGAGCAGTTTGCAGGTCCTGATGTCTCTTTTCCCTTTTAGCTCACCCCAATGTGGACTGTCCATCAGAGCTCATACGAAAAAGCCATGCGCCGGCACTTAAACCCAAGGCTTGGTGAGTTATTTCCCAGCTCACTATCACTGGGCATCATTTAACTGTCAGCTACAAGTAACTCACCTATTCTCCAGCCACACAGCATGGCCTTTTTATACGTATCCAGATTTAAAGGCCACATACTACCAATACTTTATCTACATGTTAAATGCCATAGTCATCCAGACACATTTCTGTATATACATCACCAATGCTATCAATGGAAAAGACTGTTCCTTAAACAGTAGCTCTGAGGCAACTGGCCCTCTCCCCTAGCCATTCCTTACTGATGGTTGCCCATACTCACTGATGGTTGCCCGTAGTCACATTGGCACCCTGTATAGTGACCCGAAACCTGTATTTGCAGCAGAAGCCATACATTGGGTGGGAAGTTGTGTGTAGTTTGGGGGAAAGTGATTCAGGGTACACAATGGGTGGGGCCTTTCTATATGGGTCTCTGTGTATTTTGGCTGTTGGAAATGAAGGTTCCAAGATCCCATTGAGGAAATCACTTCTTTATTAATCTGAGCTAAGAGTCACTTTTCTGCTTTTCCAGGTCAGAACATTTCCAGTCCTTTATTACATGTTGCCTCCAAAAGAACCCCAAAGCCAGGTGGAGTGCTGCAGAGCTACTGAAACACCCATTTATTACTGGGCTGCCCTCTAACAAGAGCATCAGGGCCCAGATTAAAAAGCATCTGCGGGAAATGGAGAACCAACCTGCTAAGGAAGGTGAGGGGCCCTTTATTTTACTTAGAACTTCCCTGGTTTTACATTCATTTATTCTACTGTAAATGGACAAGCTGGGATAGTCACTATTAATTTTCATCATGCGATATTGGAATGGCTCATTTGTTATCTCCCCTTATATTTTATATTCATATAGAAAATATTTATGGGAAAACTCATAATATACAGAGTATATTCATTATAATATAGAAATATATGCATAAGATCCTACATCCAGTTTATGTAAGCAGTAGCTACTTCAGAATCAGGTTTAGCCTCAGTTTTTATATGAAGACTTGAATAAAAAATGTGTAGTCAGCCACTAGCCCAACTGGTCGGATCAGATCATAATAAAGAAATTGACTGTGGGTACCATAGCATGCTTAGGTAGTATGGCAGCTCCCAATTAGTTATACACACAAATATAATGAGATGGTATGGGCCATGGGAAATGTGCTCGTGTTGCTATGGATATTCCCAAAATGTCGACTAAAATGGTTATTCCCCGGGTAAATTCATTCTATATCAGTGATAATTAGGGGACTAAACCCATTATTCCCATGTACTGGATAACACATAAACATGTTAGTGAGACTATTGGAAGTTCCATGTGGGTTCATTCTGTGCTGTGATTGGTTTATCCATACAGAACTGTGCTCTCCAGAGAAGAAAGCGGCTGTGGGTGCCCAGACACCAGCACCCGGACAAGAACCTCAACCCAACCTGCCCGCTCCTTCTCCTCGTACTGGGCGTCTCTATCGCTGCATCAAAAAGCACCTGAAGCATGCGAAGAAGATCTGGGACGACCCAGGGACGAGCCAGTTCTTTCCATCTGGCCCGAAATGGCTCCGTGTGTTAGAGAGGCTCATAACATCTGAAGTCCAGGCCCCGGATGAGTCTCCTGCCCAACATCACAGGAGATAGAAACATCCTCATCCTCAAAAAAGGTACCGTCTCTATGACATGTCTCTATATACTGTCCCTACAGAGCCAATCAGTTTGTCAATACACAGTCACTTGTGAGCCAAAATAAACAGGGAGTCAGTGTTACACTTGTGATCAGACAGTGGAGCTGCTGCTTAGGGTTCACTCCATGTATTTAGAAGGGAACAGCTGTAATACTCCCTATATTCAAGGGACAATCACTATGGTGCTACTGTGGGCTACACTTGTTATTAGGTAGCCAAGCACTGCATAAACATTGGAACCATGGGGCTGTGACCACCTTCCCCCTGGGACTCACAGTACAGAATCCTGACCATCTTTATGGCTTCTCCAGGTCTGGACTTTGGGCATCCCATGTCCCTGTGGAACTATAACTATCAGCAGCAAGGCCAAGGCATAGCGAACAGCTGAGATCACTAGGGGTTTCTTGGAAACAGCAGCTCTGTCATATTTCATTATAATTATAGAAAAAGCTAATTCTTAACAAATGTTTCTTCTCAACAGCAATGCAGTAACTGCCACTACCACCTGCAGCTCCACAAGCGGAAACATTTTCTGCTACGATTTTCTACCCCCACCAATGATTAAGTCTCCAGCTTCACCATCATGCCTGTCAGTCCGACTCAATGACAAACATCTCCACCATCTCTTCCTATTAAGTCTCCAGCGTCACCATCATGTCTGTCAGTCCGACTCAATGACAAACATCTCCACCATCTCTTCCTATTAAGTCTCCAGCGTCACCATCATGCCTGTCAGTCCAACTCAATGACAAACATCTCCACCATCTCTTCCTATTAAGTCTCCAGCTTCACCATCATGTCAGCCAGTGAGAGTCAATGATGAATACCTCCACCATGGTTTCATCTTTGTCATCTCCTGCAAATTCATCAGCAGCCTCCTCTCTTCATTCTAGAACAGCTTTGAACCAACAGACAACTAGACCTTTCACTGTACCATCTCTGCCCCAGTGATGCCTCTTTCACAAACCATCTGACACTTTGAACCGTCCTTGTTACCCCAGTCAGTCATGTCTGTATGTCACTGCCTCTACCTCTACATTGAATTGCCCCTGTGTCCCAGGTAGTAGAAGTCTGTCTTCTAATGGGTCCTCCTGCACTGGCACAGTCTGCTCTGCTCTTCTCTCAATAGCCCCCTGCCCATAAGGAGGTACATGCCTGTCTGCCTCTGCCTCTTCCTCTTCTCTGTTCTTTGAATTTGTCCTTTGCCACAGATAGTATGTCTGTCTTCTAATGGGTCCTCCTCCTGCTCCTGGCACTGCATGGTCCTGTCTAATATTCTTCAATTGGCTCCCTGCCCCAGAGGTACATGCCTGTATGGCTCCTCCTCTTCCTCCATGCTCCTCATTGAATTGCCCCTATGCCCCAGGTAGTTGAAGTCTGTGTTCAATCCACTCTCCTATTCTTTGAAAAGCCCCCCACCCCTCAGGAGGTACATGCCTGTATGGCTCTGACTCCTTCTTCTTTTTACTCATTAAATAGTCCCCTGCCCGTAAGGAGGTACATGCCTGTATGGCTCCGCCTCTTTCTTCTTTTTATTCTATAAATTTACCCTTTGCCACAGATGTCGGTCTTCTAATGGGTCCTCCTCCTGCTCATGATACTACATGGTCCTTCCTGCTGTTCTTTGAATGGCTCCCTGCCCTTCAAGAAGTACATGCCTCTATGGCTCTTCCTCCTTCTTCTTTTTATTCTTGGAATTGCCCCTGTGCCCCAGATAGGACTGACTTCTAATGCCCCTCCTGCCCCTGCACTGGCTTCTCCCACCTGTTCTTCTTCAAATTGCTCCCTGGCCTCAGGAGGTAAATGCCTGTATGGCTCCTCCTCCTTCTTCCTTTTATTCTTTGAATAGCCCCACCCCTAAGGAGGTCAATGTCTGTATGGCTCCGCCTCCCTCTTCCTTTTATTCTTTGAATAGCCCCACCCCTAAGGAGGTAAATACCTCTATGGCTCCACCTTCTTTTCCATTCTTTGAATAGCCCCACCCTAAGGAGGTAAATGTCTGTATGGCTCCGCCTCCCCCTTCCTTTTATCCTTTAAATAGCCCCACCCCTAAGGAGGTACATGTCTGTATTGCTCCGCCTCTTCCTCTATCTCTTTCTTGGAATTGCCCCGTGCCCAAAATAGCACTGACTTCTAATGCCCCTCCTGCCCCTGCACTGGCTGCTCCCACCTGTTCTTCTTCAAATCACTCCCTGCCCCTCAGGAGGTAAATGTCTGTATGGCTCCGCCTCCTTCTTCTTTTTATTGTTTGAATAGCCCCGCCCCTAAGGAGGTAAATGCCTGTATGGCTCCGCCTTCTTTTCCATTCTTTGAATAACCCCCGCCCCCAAGGAGGTAAATGCCTGTATGGCTCCGCCTCTTCCTCTCTCTCTTTCTTGGAATTGCCCCTGTGCCCCAAATAGCACTGACTTCTAATGCCCCTCCTGTCCCTGCACTGTCTGCTCCCACCTGTTCTTCTTTAAATTGCTCCCTGTCCTCAGGAGGTAAATGCCTGTATGGCTCCGCCTCCTTCTTCCTTTTATTCCTTGAATAGCCCCACCCCTAAGGAGGTACATGCCTGTATGGCGCTACCCCTGGCACTGGCTTCTCCCACCTGTTCAAATCACTCCCTGCCCCATAGGAGGTAAATGTCTGTATGGCTCCGCCTCCTTCTTTTTTTTATTCTTTGAATAGCCTCCGCCCCTAAGGAGGTACATGCCTGTATGGCTCCGCCTCTTTCTTCTTTTTATTCTTGGAATTGCCCCTGTGCCACAAATAGTACTGACTTCAAATGACCTGTCCTGCCCCTGCACTGGCTGCTCCCACCTGTTCCTCCAATGGCCCCTGCCCCAGAGGTACATGCCTGTATGGCTCCGCCTCTTCCTCCATTCTCTTGTTTGAATTGCCCTTGTGCCCCAGATAGTACTGACTTTAAATTGCCCCTCCTGCCCCTGGCACCGGCTGCTTCCAACTGTTCTTCTTAAAATTGCTCCCTGTCCTCAGGAGGTACATGCCTGTATGGCTTCTCCTCCTTCTTCTTTTTATTCTTTGAATAGCCCCACCCCTAAGGAGGTCAATGTCTGCATGGCTCTGCCTCCCTCTTCCTTTTATTCTTTGAATAGCCCCACCCCTAAGGAGGTAAATGCCTCTATGGCTCTGCCTTCTTTTCCATTCTTTGAATAGCCCCACCGCTAAGGAGGTAAATGCCTGTATGGCTCCGCCTCTTCCTCTATCTCTTTCTTGGAATTGCCCCTGTGCCCCAAATATCACTGACTTCTAATGCCCCTCCTGCCCCTGCACTGGCCGCTCCCAGCTGTTCTTCTTCAAATCATTCCCTGCCCCTCAGGAGGTAAATGCCTGTATGGCTCCGCCTCCTTCTTCCTTTTATTCCTTGAATAGCCCCTGTGCCCCAGATAGGACTGAATTCAAATGACCTGTCCTGCCCCTGCACTGGCTGCTCCCACCTGTTCTTCTTCAAATCACTCCCTGCCCCTCAGGAGATCCATGTCTGTCTGGCTCTGACTCCTTCTTCTTTTTATTCTTTGAATAGCCCCACCCCTAAGGGGGTAAATGCCTGTAAGGCTCCGCCTCTTCCTCTCTCTCTCTTTCTTCCAATTGCCCCTGTGCCCCAAATAGCACTGACTTCTAATGCCCCTCCTGCCCCTGCACTGGCTGCTCCCACCTGTTCTTCTTCAAATCACTCCCTGCCCCTCAGGAGGTAAATGCCTGTATGGCTCCACCTCCTTCTTCTTTTTATTCTTTGAATAGCCCCACCCCATAGGAGGTACATGCCTGTATGGCTCCACCCCTGGCACTGGCCGCTCCCACCTGTTCTTCTTCAAATCACTCCCTGCCCCATAGGAGGTAAATGCCTGTATGGCTCCGCCTCCTTCTTCTTTTTATTCTTTGTATAGCCTCCGCCCCTCAGGAGGTAAATGTCTGTATGGCTCCGCCCCTCAGGAGGTCCATGTCTGTCTGGCTCCGCCTGTTCTTCTATGAATTGCCTCTGTACCACCCCCTGGTGCTGCTTTGTTTCCCATGGAAGAGAATGGGAGAGGATTGTCATTAATACTTGTTCAATGTACAAATAAATGTATCTGTGTAATGTACAAATAAAATGTTATATTGCAAATTAATTCATGAGTTTTTATGTGTTTCTGTTATTCCGTGATGTCGTCTCTCTCTCCTCTGGGATTCCAGCCCCGAATTCCCTCGCAGGGAACACTCTCTCAATCTCTTCATAAAGATCAGAATGTTATATAATGTAGTCCAGTCCCCGGCCAATGGCCAGACCCAGTGTACTTTTGTCCTCCAATATCTCTCTGTATGTTATCCACCCAATTGTAAGCTCTTGGGGCAGGGACCTCCTTCTTACTGTGTCTCTTACTACATGGCACTTAATCTCTCTATAATACACAAAAGCCATGAATATCTTGTAAATTATATCCTTATAAACGGTGAGTTCTGATGTCATTTCTGTCACATGACTCACTGAAACTTGTGTATTATAATAAATAAAGTGCCCCCAGTTGTAAAATATGAGGATATTAGAAGTAACCTCGGAGTTCCATGACCTGTATAAAAACACTCGGCCTTCTGCCTCGTACTTTTATATGGTCGTTATACTCCTCGGTAACTTATAAAATCCTTATATTTTACAAAAGGGGGTACTTTATTCACTATATATTATAAGGCTTATCCTCCCTGTGGGCACTTTTCTACACTGACAGATGGTACAGCACTGCGTATGCTTGTGGCACAATATCAACTGATACAAGTGATCGTCTATTTTGATTTGTACGATTTTTTTGTGAATATTACACTGTTTCGCTAATTTTGTGTGCGAAGCAAAACAAGAGAAATTCACCCATCACTGGAACTGACACTTTCACAACTGCCATTCATTTTACTGTAATGTAATTACCCAGTTTCTGTTCTCAATGAACCAACTTTACATTATAATAGGGTGAAATAGTTTATTGAATAAACCGAGGCTTAAACTGTATAAAAGATGTCAAGTCTGGATATAAATGATAGAGTGTTAATAAACTGTGATGTGTTAGAGTCCCACATAGAGAGATGTGAGTTAAGTGAGAAACAGAAGAATAAAGTGATTAAACTATGGAAGCGGCAGGTTCTACTGATACTGATATACATGGGAATCTAATACACGGCACAATCAGGGAGAGGCTCCTGCACTTGATACAGAGGCAAAATGGACTTGATAAAGAGCTGCTTAATCATCTTAGTTTGATACATTTGATTTGATTTTCATATTAAACAAATGAAATGAAAATGACAGCAAATATTATGCAGATAAATACTACATTCAACACAATCACATGTTATTATCAAAAATGTATAACATTCAGTGAAGAAATATAGAAAAATGAACAAAAACAAACTAAAATGAACTAAATCAGTGGATGTAAATGCAATAAAAAGAAAAGAAAGAAAAAGCCCATTATCATCTGGAATGCCGGACTAACCAATAAACATTCATTTTACAATTGAAGAAACCGAATTATTTGACTACTAGTACTGGAGCTGCAGATCTGAAAATAAGGAGATCAAATAAGTCTAAAAGAATCTATGGAATTATTTCCTTATGTTTTAGCGATTAAGGTTCTTGCCAACTAAGTGGCTTCATAAAAGAAATGATGTCCGATAATGAGGAGACTCTTTTTGTAACCAAGAATTAAGTAAAACTTTCCTGGAAGCAGCTAGAAATAATAGTCAATCATTTACTGCTTAATCATCTTAAAGGACAACTAACCCCCCAATAAGAAAAGTCCCATTTACTAGACACCCCCCTCCCTGCTTTCTCCCTGTATAGTACAGTATTCCATAAAGTGTCCCTGAATATCACTTATTTATGTAGCACAGAGGGGCTCATGGGCACATCTTCTGGATCTTCAGACTTCTTCTGTAATGGAACGTTCTCACCGAGGTGTTGGGCTCATGCACAGTTGGAGAAGTTGGAGAAGTTGGAGAAGTTGGAGAAGTTGGAGAAGTCCAGTATTTTTACCAACTGCACTTGTACCAAAAATGTCCGTAAATTGGCGAAACGAAAGAAGAGGATCAGTAGAAAACTGAAGATCCAGAAGATGGTGCCTGTGAGCTCCGCTGTGCCACTCTACATAAAAAAGTGAGAATTAGTGATGGGCGAATAAATTCATGAAACGCACATGAAAATTCACAGGTGAAAATTCGCCAGCATCAATTTCTGATTTTCACAATTTCACGATTTTTTTGTGAAACCTTTGAATTTCAAGTTTTTTTTTGTGAAAACGCTCAAATTTCACGATTTTTTCATGAAAGCATTAGAATTTCACCATTTTTTCGTGAACTTTCTGACATCACACGATTTTTGCAAATTTTTAACAATTTTGCGAGACTTTTTTGGCGAAGCGAAATGGGAGAAATTCACCATTGTTAGTGAGCATGATATTCAGAGACACTATATAAAATAATGTACTATACAGGGAGGGTCTAGGGTAGTGGATGGGATTTTTCTTATTGGGGGGTTTAGTTCTCCTTTAAGACGTACAGACGAGCCCTTTGCAGTTGTGGTTATATATGAGCAAGTCTATAGACTGTGGGTATTGGAGGAGAAGAAGTTGCCCAGGAGATCACATGATCTAAAGAAATGTCAGTGATTGGATAGAACACTATGGCCTGTGCTTCAGTGAATAACACAATTACACAAGTGATCAGTAGAGGACACAGCCAATATCATGGAATAATCATGTGAAAATCAGGGAAATCTAGTCAAGTCTTACAAAGTCTATTCATGGTCAGTCGATTGGGAATTGGAATAAAAAGGTTTCAGATGAGGGAGATACGAGAAGAAGGAAAGTGATGATGAGGAATCTGTAACAATGTCCTGAGTCCGTTTATAAAAGAACAAATACAAAGCTGATGCCCAGATGAGCAAATTGTTTCACTGGCAGTGTCCCATGAGCTGACACTCTTTATTAAAGACGTGGGACTGAGGAGGAACGACTGACGACTGACTGTTAATCACACAACAGGGTTAATGTTATGGACTTATAGAAGAATCAAATTGGAACAATAAGTCCTATTTACATGGAAATGTTCAAAATGAAATGGGAAATGTCAAGTCTTTCCCTGAACAGAATGGGAGGATTTTTATTAAGGCTCAGGGGGGACTTGCCCAAACCTTCCTGCTTTAAAAGAAGCAAATGAAATGTATTGAAAAGAAAAAGATCTACAATGTGTTACTGTGGGGGCGGCTGACACTGTGACTGGGAGGCATGGGGGGGGGCTGTGTGCTTTCTATTTAGCCTCTCATTTAGCTCCTGCCTCCTCCCTCCCTCCATCATGAATAAGAACCAGACACAATTAGACATTATTAAAGTGCAGCCAAAGGGAGGGAGGCAGAAAGTACAGTGAGACACAGAAGGCACCACTGGTGGAATTAGAGAAAAGAAATCTACAGAGGGGTCTGACGCACTCCCATCTCCTTCCTCCCACCCCCTCCCACCTGTGCCCCACCCACATCCAGTCTCCGCCCACCTCCTCCTTGCCCTGACTCCACCCACTCCCACCTGACTTGCGGCCCCCCTTCCTCGCTGCAGGTAAGAGAGCGGCTGGGGAGGAGGGTTTTTATTATCTCAGGGGCTGAGTATTCGATGTTTTTTTGAATCCGGCTGCTGACTGGAATAAAGCAACTTAAAGCAAACAAATCAACTGAAAAGGATAAGTATTTATTAACTGCAATTTTATATTAAGGTTTATATTTAACTACTGTGGTTTTATTTTTTAAAGTTTTTTTTTCTGTCTTGGGTGCTAAACAGTAAAGTTTGGTGCTAGTGAGCTTACAGCGAGTTTGTCACAACCTGCTTTACTTTGCCCTTAGTTTTCCCTCCGTTTGAGGGGGTGGGGTTTGATTAGTTGCACCTGAACAGACTGTATAAATAGAAGCCCTGAGACTCCAGTGGAACTTGCTCTAGTGTTTTGCTTCTCTTAAGTGTGGGATCTGTAAGTGGAGTTATAAACACCGGAGTTTAAAACTAAAGGAGGTTCAAACTAGGTTAAAAGTTTGTTCTAAACCCTAACCTGTGCTAGCAAGACTGAAGGTCTGACTCAGTGCACAGCCATATGTATGTAGATTTGGAACAAGAGATCCACAATACTTACCTCTGTGGTGGTTGTGAGCAAATTGCCACTTTGGAGGCTGGAGTTCGAGTCACTAGAGCAACAAATTGCAACACTGCGGTCGATTGACGATCTTGAAAGGAGTCTTTTGCTCACTGAGCAGGACCTAGTGGGGTCACATAGTTTGGGGGGAACAGAACAGCAGCAGGATATTGAGGCACTTAGCTGGGTGACAGTTAGAAAATCTAAGGTGGGCAAAAGGAAAATGGAGGCTGATCCGGAGATTATACATCGCAACAAATTTGCCAGATTGTGTGAAGATGATGGGAGTATGAACTCTGGATTGGCAATTCTAGATGGGGCTGATCTCTCTAACAGCCGGGAGAGCAGTTTCTCTAGTAGTGGTGGGGGGGAGAGTAGAGTCAGGCCTAAGCACATTGTGGTTGTAGGGGACTCAATTATTAGGATAGTGGATAGGGGAATTTGTCGTCCGGATCTCTACAACCGAACAGTTTGATGTCTACCTGGTGCCAGGGTTTGGCATGTGGTTGATCGGATAGACAAATTATTGGGTGGGGCTGGGCATGACCCAACTGTCAGTGCATATCGGTACTTATGACAAAATAAATGGGAGATGGAAGACCTTAAAGAATGATTTCAGGGATCTAGGCTCTAAGATCAAGGAAAGGTCTTCCAATGTCATCTTTTCTGAAATTTTGCCTGTGCCACGTGCAAGTTTAGGAAAATATCGGGAGTTTAGGGAGCTAAATGCTTGGCTCAAGTCTTGGTGTAGGAAGGAAGGGTTTGGGTTCCTAGAGCACTGGGCTGATTTTTCCTTGGGGTACAACCTATACAGTCGTGACGGTTTGCACCTCACTGGAAGGGGGTCCGCGATGCTAGGGGAAAGAATGGCTAAGAGGTTGGAGGAGTGTTTAAACTAGTTAAGTTGGGGTGAGATAAAGAATTATGGGGGAGCTAGGGTAGACGGGGCAGTGGGATTAGTAAGGGGTCATGGGGGAGGAGTGAGGGGGGCATACAGTTTACCAGCTAAGGAGGTCCCTCTGTTACAAGGAAAACAGAGTAATACTAACTTAACATATTATTCTCCACTAAGTAATGCAAATTTCAAAAGTAAAAATAGTAACTTCCGCTGTATGCTGCAAATGCACAGAGTTTGTCAGGTAAAATGGGAGACCTGGAATTAATTGCTCTAAAAATTATGATATAATTGGTATCACTGAGACTTGGTGGGATGAAACATGTGACTAAAGAAATAACAATAGCTGCCACTGGTGAGGGTGTAGAATCCCTCTGGGTAGAGATTTTGACTGGGCAAAAGGTAACAAAGAGAATTCTCATTGGTGTATGTTATAAACCACCTGGTATAAGTGTCGAGTATGAAGCCCAGCTACTCTTGCAGATACAAGCGGCTTCACAGCTGGGTCAAGTTGTTGCTATGGGTGACTTCAATTATCCAGACATTGACTGGGGTAATGGGGTTGCTAAGACACAAAAAGCTAGTAGGTTTGTAAATATGCGGAATGACAACTTTTTATTCCAGCTCGTTCAAGAACCTACTGGGAATAACTCTCTTTTGGACCTTGTAATAACTAACAATACTGAACTCATCTCTAACATTTGTGTGGGTGAGGGGCATTTAGGGAATAGTGATCATAACATGGTCTCCTTTGAGATTCTGTTGCAGAAGCAATTCTATAAGGGGCGAACTAAAACATTACTAAGGGTTATGTAATTAAAGGCACTAAGTTTGCCCAGGGGCAATAACCTATAGCAACCAATCAGCAGGTAGAATTTCCTGGTCACATGTTTAAAAGCAAACATCTTATTGGTTGCTACTGGTTACTGCTCCTGGGCAAACTTAGTGCCTTTTATTACATGTGGGGTTAAATCTCAGACCAGTGGCGTAACTAGATATCCAAGGGCCCCGGTGCAGAAGTTACAACTGGGCCCCCCATACGCTTGTCTCAGTATGGACAACTACTGGACCATTACTGACCTAATATCATAGGACTGGATTTAAAAATATAATACATAGAATAAAACAATGGAAAAATAGAATACAGTCGGGTGTTATTTGTTATAAAAGGACTGCGCCGAGGGGTAAGTGCAAAGTATGGGGCATTTCCCTGGGGGGGTAGTTAGCCTGGGGGGAGGAGGGCGGGAGGTTTACCTGGGGGAGGTTCCCCACAGGTTGAATTCTCCTTTAATGAATGACTTCACTAAACTACTTTCTTAATTACTCGGTTTTAAACTATACATGAATTCACTGACTGATAAAATTAGGCTTAAATAGAAACTAGTTAAATGGTATCCCAGGCCCAGAGTCTCAAACTCAGTTAGGAAATAAATATTCCAAAATTGTTCGGAATAAAAATTGAAAGTGAAAGCCAGTTTATGCACTTCAAAATAAACCTTTCAAAATTAACTTTTCGTATGATGTAAAGAGTGATATTCCGAGACAATTTGCAATTGGTTTTCATTTTTTATTATTTGTGTTTTTTTTAGTTATTTAGCTTTTTATCCAGCAACTTTCCATTTGACAATTTTAGCAATCTGGTTGCTAGGCTACAAATTACCCTAGCAACCATGCATTAATTTGAATAAGATATTGGAATATGATCAGGAGAGTGGCTGACTAGAAAGATGAGTAATACAAAGTAGCGATAACAATATATTTTTAGCCTTACAGAGCATTTGTTTTAGATGGGGTCAGTGGCCTCCATTTGAAAGCTGGAAAGAGTCAGAGGAAGAGGGCAAACAATTCAAAAACAATAAAAAATAAATAATAAAGACTTATTGAAAAGTTGTTTAGAATCAGCCATTCTATAACAAACTAAATGTTCACTTAAAGGCAAATAACCCCTTTAAATTGTCATATGTGCTGGTAAAGTAACACAACTATGCTGACACTGACACTGCCTTAAATCGGTTATATTTCACCTGGATACACTGAGCCTAATAACTGACAGTTCTTCAGTTTAGATAGTAATTACAATTTCTATTTCTGTAGGAAACAAGCCGTATACATTCACATTACCCCAGTCATTGGTGATTAGCTGCACGTTTGCCCCCATACATATAATATATATATGGCACCTGTTATCTGGAAACTCAATATCCTGAATTACGGATTAAGATTGTCTTCCATAGACTCCATTATAATCAAATAATCCACATTTTTTTTCATTTTTCCTCTGTAATATCAAAACAGTAGCTTGTACTTGATCCCAACTAAGATATAATTAATCCTTATTGGAGGCAAAACCAGCCTATTGGCTTTATTTCATGTTTATATGATTTTCTAGTAGACTTAAGAAGTAAAAAGATCCATTATCTGGACAACCCCAAGACACACATCCATCAAGTTCAACCTTTTAAGTCTATATATAACCTGCCTAACTGCTAGTTGATCCAGAGGAAGGCATAAAACCCCATCTGAAGACTCTCCATTTTGCCTCAGAAGGGGAAAAAAATCCTTCCTGACTCCAAGATGACTCCCTGCATCCACTTGTACTATGAGCTATTTTAGTAACCCTGTATTTTCTAACTTACTACCAATTAACATGTATTAAGTGTATCCGTTTCCATGATGTTGCCCAAACATCAGTGGCTCTTGCACAAATTGCCAAATTCTATGGCATGACATGCACATGTAAATATTATAACCATGGCATATAAACATTAGTTACTGGTGGCCAGTTTTAGATTAACTGCCTAAATACATATTGCTCTTTGCTCTGCCACTGTAATTTCCACTCTGGATTTTTGCTACTGCCTGGTTTCTCCTGTTGAAGTTTTACAACTAAAGGCCAAACAATAATAAATATAGTAGTGCTACAATACAAGCACTAGATAAAAGCATGTTATTACAGAAATAGACAAGCACATAATTAACCATTAACTGTATTGTGGGAAATGTATTTTTAGCCATTAACCCCTGGCATGAAAGTATGTGGTGTCAACTGGGGCACCAAGGGCCCATCACAGAAGTTTAAACTATGGGCCCATTTCAATGTTGATGGCAACTTATAATTGTAAGCAGAAATTCTGAGCAGATGAGCAACTGCTGAGGTACAGCACAGGCAGCTCTCATTACCTGAAAGTTTAGCTGAGGCCCAGGATATATATTGTACATTTTATAAAAAGAGGAACTGGTCAAGAGAGATGCTGCCACTCCCACCTCATTTATTTAACTGGTCAGCTCATACATTTATTTTAGTAGCAGGCAAATGCCTACTTACTTTAAAAGACAACTCACTCCCACCCGTCTTTGGTCATTTCATTTCGGCAGCAGACTGCAAACCAGTGTAGAGCTGCCAGAGCACATTACTTCTTCCAGGCTGCTACAATCATCCATCACTTTCCAGATGGGAATGGCTCCTTCCCGCACAATCAGCCTGCACAGACGCTGTTTCCGATGCTCTGCATTTTTTTACAGAGCGGCTGCTGATGACATCACATACACGATCTTGCAGTAAACTTGCCACACAGTAAAAACTTTTTTTAAAACATACTTCCCCCTCCAGGCAAGCGGGCCTTATAGGGAGTGCAGACGCCATGGGACCCTGGTACAGCTGCACCCCTTGAACCCCCGGTAGTTACGCCACTGTCTCAGACGTGCAAACTGTGACAGTATAAGGGCATCTCTGCAACATATTAACTGGGAAATGCTTTTCACAGGGTTAAACAAAGAACAACAAGTCTTTAAAATGTTGCTTAATAAATATACTTGTCAGTATATTCCACTTGTAAGCAAGGAACGTCGTTGCAAAGCAAAACCTTTTTGGTTCAATAGAAGTGTTGGTGTTGAGGTGGGTAAGAAAAGACCTGCTTTTAAGGCTTTCAAGTTAGCTGGTACAGCCGAAACATTTATAAGGTACAAGGAGGCCAATAAATCATGCAAAGAAGCTTTAAGGCAAGATGAACTTATGGGGTATGTGTAGGCTTGAGTGTAAGATGACAGCAGCTGAACTTATGGGGTACGTGTAAGCTTGAGTGTAAGATGACACCAGCTGAACTTATGGGGTACATGAAGGTTTGAGCGTAAGATGACTCCAGCTGAACTTATGAGGAACGTGTAGGTTTGGGTGTTAAAAGGACAATTAATGAAGAGATGGGGTTCATGTAGGAATTGATGAGCAGCTGCTGGAGGGAGTCAGAGGGTACATGTCAGGTTGGGACATACAAGATGCAGCTGAAGACTTGGGGTACATGTGGAGAAGGCAACAAAGCTTGGGATTCTCTAGAATAAGCCAAACAACCAATAGTTGTGGCAGGAAAAGAGCTTGATATAGGGGACCGGTGAATACAAAGAGCTGGAAGGTAAGAGGCCCCCAATTGAGTTCTAGCTGTAAATAGAGGGACACAGAGCTTGAGAAGTAGAATGGAATCAACAGCGTCCAACTCATTATCACAACATCTAGTTCCATAATTGGTTTGGGCTAAACCAGTAGGAAGGAAACATCTGCTCAACCTCTCTAAACATTGTCCAATTAACTTCCAATTTTAATTGAATTCTTCCTCCTTTCCCCACACTCCTGTCAGGGGCCACAGAAAGACTGAAGGTTCCCAGCAGCTCCCAGTTGGCCCAGTACGACCAGAGCTTCCATGTTCTTATCATGTTCTTCTGCTGCCTCATCACTGAATAACCAGTGAACTCTCTGTGTGTTGGTTTTTGAGGACGTGTAAGTATTTTTTTGCTTATGTGAACTCAATGAAAACGTCTAAGATTAAACCAAAAATGTGATTTCTGAATGAAAAATGTGTTGCACTTCAGTCTTTCCATGTAAATGGATTAGGATTTCGCTTACGGAGATCTGAGCAATGGAACCGCTGGCTGCAATTGGACTTCATTATTGAAATACCAGGACTTACTAATATAGGTGCAAGACACCAGCTGAAATTATGCGGTACATGAAGGTTTGAGCGTAAGATGACACCAGCTGAACTTATGGGGTACGTGTAGGTTTGAGCGTAAAATGACACCATCTGAAATTATGGGGTATGTGTAGGTTTGAGTGTGAAATTACACCAAATGAACTGATGGGGTACTTGAAGGTTTGAGTGTAAGATTACACCAGCTGAACTTATGGGGTATGTGTAGGTTTGAGCGTAAGGTAACACCAGCTGAGCTTATGGGGTACATGTAGGCTTGAGCGTAAGATGACACCAGCTGAACTTATGGGGTACAGGAAGGTATGAGCGTGAGACGACACCAGCTGAACTTATGGGGTACCTGTACGCTTGAGAGTAAGATGACACCAGCTGAACTTATGGGGTGCATGAAGGTTTGAGCATAAGATGACATTAGCTGAACTTATGGGTTACATGAAGGCTTGAGAGTAAGATGATACAAGCTGAACTTATGGGGTACATGAAGGCTTGAGCATAAGACGACACCAGCTGAACTTATGGGGTACCTGTACGCTTGAGAGTAAGATGACACCAGCTGAACCTATGGGGTACATGAAGGTTTGAGCGTAAGATGACATTAGCTGAACTTATGGGTTACATGAAGGCTTGAGAGTAAGATGATACAAGCTGAACTTATGGGGTACATGAAGGTTTGAGCGTAAGATGACACCAGCTGAACTTATGGGGTACGTTTGAGAATAAAATGACCCCATCTAAACTTATGGGGTACGTGTAGGTTTGAGCGTAAAATGACACCAGCTGAACTTATTGGGTACTTGAAGGTTTGAGTGTAAGATGACACCATCTGAACTTATGAGGTATGTGTAAGCTTGAGCGTAAGACGACAGCAGCTGAACTTATGGGGTACATGAAGGCTTGAGAGTAAGATGACACCAGCTGAACTTATGGTGTACGTGTAGGTTTGAGCATAAGGTAACACCCGCTGAGCTTATGGGGTATGTGTAGGGTTGAGCGTAAGATGACACCAGCTGAACTTATGGAGTACATGTAGACACGAGCGTAAGATGACACCAGCTGAACTAATGGGGTACATGAAGGTTTGAGCTTAAGATGACACCAGCTGAACTTATGGGGTACCTGTAGGCTTGAGCATAAGATGACACCAGCGGAACATATGGGGTACTTGAAGGTTTGAGCGTAAGATGACACCAGCTGAACTTATGGGGTACGTGTCTGTTTGATAGTAAAATGACACCACCTGAACTTACTGTGTGGGGTACGTGATTGTAAGATGACACCATCTGAACTTATGGGCTACGTGTAAGCTTGAGCGTAAGACGACAGCAGCTGAACTTATGGGGTACATGAAGGCTTGAGAGTAAGATGACACCAGCTGAACTTATGCCGTATGTGTAGGTTTGAGCATAAGGTAACACCCGCTGAGCTTATGGGGTATGTGTAGGGTTGAGCGTAAGATGACACCAGCTGAACATATGGGGTACATGAAGGTTTGAGTGTAAGATGACACCAGCTGAATTTATGGGGTACCTGTAGGCTTGAGCATAAGATGACACCAGCTGAACTCATGGGGTATGTTTAAGCTTGAGCGTAAGATGACACCAACTTAACTTATGGGGTACATGAAGGTTTGAGTGTAAGATGACACCAGCTGAACTTATGGGGTACATGAAGGTTTGAGCATAAGATGACACCAGCTGAACTTATGGGGTACCTGTAGGCTTGAGCATAAGATGACACCAGCTGAACTTATGGGGTATGTGTATGCTTGAGCGTAAGATGACACCAGCTTAATGTATGGGAACTTATGGTGTACGTGTAGGTTAGAGCATAAGGTAACACCCGCTGAGCTTATGGGGTATGTGTAGGGTTGAGCGTAAGATGACACCAGCTGAACTTATGGAGTACATGTAGACACGAGCGTAAGATGACACCAGCTGAACTAATGGGGTACATGAAGGTTTGAGTGTAAGATGACACCAGCTGAATTTATGGGGTACCTGTTGGCTTGAGCATAAGATGACACCAGCTGAACTCATGGGGTATGTTTAAGCTTGAGCGTAAGATGACACCAACTTAACTTATGAGGTACATGAAGGTTTGAGTGTAAGATGACACCAGCTGAACTTATGGGGTACATGAAGGTTTGAGCGTAAGATGACTCCAGCTGAACTTATGAGGAACGTGTAGGTTTGAGTGTTAAAAGGACAATTAATGAAGATATGGGGTTCATGTAGGAATTGATGAGCAGCTGCTGGAGGGAGTCAGAGGGTACATGTCAGGTTGGGACATACAAGATGCAGCTGAAGACTTGGGGTACATGTGGAGAAGGCAACAAAGCTTGGGATTCTCTAGAATAAGCCAAACAACCAATAGTTGTGGCAGAAAATGAGCTTGATATAGGGGACCGGTGAATACAAAGAGCTGGAAGGTAAGAGGCCCCCAATTGAGTTCTAGCTGTAAATAGAGGGACACGGAGCTTGAGAAGTAGAATGGAATCACCAGCGTCCAACTCATTATCACAACATCTAGTTCCATAATTGGTTTGGGCTGAACCAGTAGGAAGGAAACATCTGCTCAACCTCTCTAAACATTGTCCAATTAACTTCCACTTTTAATTGAATTCTTCCTCCTTTCCCCACACTCCTGTCAGGGGCCACAGAAAGACTGAAGGTTCCCAGCAGCTCCCAGTTGGCCCAGTACGACCAGAGCTTCCATGTTCTTATCATGTTCTTCTGCTGCCTCATCACTGATAACCAGTGAACTCTCTGTGTGTTGGTTTTTGAGGATGTGTCAGTATTTTTTTGCTTAAGATTAAACCAAAAATGTGATTTCTGAATGAAAAATGTGTTGCACTTCAGTCTTTCCAGTAAAAGGATTTCGCTACGGAGATCTGAGCAATGGAACCGCTGGCTGCAATTGGACTTCATTATTGAAATACCAGGACTTACTAACATAGGTGCAACACTGATGCAGTTACCATAGCAACACCAATTTTCATTTTCAATTTATAGTGAACAGATAAGCCTGAAACAGTTATTGAAACCACTCTAATTGGATTACGGGGATCTTATTGACAGCTCAGTGGGTTTCATTAAATTGATAGGGGCGAGTATTCAGCACATGGTCAGAGGCTGAATCTGAGTACAAATGAATCAGAGTTTTATAAAAACAATATATTATTCTGTATCCACATCTGGGCTGAGATTCACAATAGGCCAAATACAAGCAGCTGGCCAAATAACAAGTGCCAGTGTGTGACCACATACACAGTCCATATTGCTAGTCCAGGCCTAATGATGTCTCTCAGAGGGTGAGTAGCCGATTTCTCTGGGGAGCAGTCCATTATATCCCAGGGCAGACCCCTGTCTACAGACCCTCGTGGGAGCAGCAGAGAGCTGAGGATTTAGCAACGTGAACGTGTTCAGCTTCTACTGTTACAGCCAAAGCAGCGAGTGGATTTGTGTCTCTAGTGGGCTCCACAGGGAAATGTTCATGGGTCAGTGACTCCCGGACAGACTCTGTGAGGTTCATTTTAAGGAACAGGTGATTTAATATAATATGAGCCAGAGAGGAAGGTACAGAGCTCCCCCCGGTGGCTGCCAATCCCATTACATCTCCCTCTAGAGACAGCACCGAGGGACAGGCCCAGAATTCAGGCTGAGACTCCTGGGAGAGGCCGGGATGTTGGATAAAGTCACTGAGAAGGATCCCTGTGGAGGGAGAGACAAATCCAGAGCCAAATGAGCTGTTGAGGGACAGAGACATGAGCAAGAAGTCCCCAGAGGGGCGAGCGATGATCACATTGGTCCCTACTGGAGCTGCCCTCCTGCTCATCAATGGAAGCAGCAAAGAGTCAGAACTGGAATTCTCATTAAGTGTCTGGACAAAGTTGGACAGAATTGTTCCAGCAGTCTGGCCGGCGGATGTATAAAGTGTCAGCTCTTCTACATGTAGAATCACGGGAGCCTCAATATCAGGGCGATGGTGGGAGATAGCGGCTGTGAACTTGTCCCGTATGGTGGAGTCAGTATCATCAGGAAGGCTCTGGGCTAGTAGCCCCGTGACAAAGGAGTCTGTATAGTGAGTAGAGACCTGCTCCAGGAACTTCCCCAGGGAAGGGTTTATCACTGTCTCCCCCACTTCTTTCAGCCCCCCAGTAGAGTCATTCTTGTGACAGAAGAGATTACAGAGTCCCACAGAGGAAGAGATAAACTGCTGATTGTTCTGTAAGGCCCGGCCCAGTGTATCATCCACACAGAACCCTTTATTTGCCAGTCTGATGGCCGGACTCAGCAGCTCCTCCCATGGCTTGTGGCCATAATTCTGGTGCAGAAGGTGGAGACCCTGGAGCATCACAGGGACCCCAAATGGACTGGGGGAAGGGTCACGTGGCAGAGCATTCAGCATCCTGGCACCATTACTGCTCCCATTATACACAACACAGGAGAATACAGCACCTAGAGTAAAGATAAAGAGGCACTCACAATTAGGCAACAACACTGTGTGGGGCCCCCCTCCTGCCCAATCTCTCACATCTCTGCTCATTCCGTTCTAACTGCTGATTGGTAACTACTAGTAACTGTTCAATTCTAACTGCTGATTGATTACTCTGCTGATTGGTTACTACTAGTCGACAGTTCAATTCTAACTGCTGATTGGTTACTACTAGTAGACAGTTAAATTCTAACTGCTGATTGGTTACTACTAGTAGACTGTTCAATTCTAACTGCTGATTGGTTGCTACTGGGCAAGGGCTGGAATGATCTGTATTCTATACACAATAGGAATGGAATGGTTTTCTATTGTACATTAGATCAAAGCTTCCCAAAATGTGGATCTGATTCCCCTGTGGGGGGAGGTGGGCTCAAACCAGTTTAATGGGGACCCAGTCTAAAGAAAGATTTGGGGTGCATGCTCATTTGGTTGCCTGCTAAACACCTCTGTATTGTATAGGAACCCTCTGGGCCGGGCACGGGATGTATGTAATTGCTCTGCAGTGCTGCTCAGTTGAGAAGTGAAGCCTCTGCAATAAGATTTCTTTCCCATATTGAGTCTTACCCAAAGAAGTGGTGTGAGGGTGAATAACTGGCAGACATAGAACTGCAGCAATTCCAGCATCAACCACTGAGACGCCATCTTGTAGCATGTCAGGTTTGGGTGCTGATGAATGGAGCCTATATGCTGGATAACCCAGGTGATACACATTTACTGCAGGTTTAACAGCAAAAGCCATGTTATGATAAAGGTGTTTTTAATGGAGATGAATGTAATATCAATAACAGTATGAACTGAAAGATATAACCTGGGTAAAGGCAAGCAAAGTCCAATAAACAGGCGGAGAAAGTCTGGGCAGGCGGCAGGCAAGCAAGGTCCAAAGAGAAGGCAAGGTCAAAGGCAGGCAGCGTTCAAGCAGGGTCGAGATAACAGGCCGAAGGTCAAACCAGGGAATCCACGGAGAAAGGAATCAGGAACCAGGTGGGAACAGGAATCAGGAATCAGAAGTCAAGGCAGGGAACACAGGAACCAGGCAGAGGACACAGGAGTCAGGGATCAGAAGTCGCAAGTAAGGGGCTGGATTGGGCTCAGGAGCTCAGATAATCAAGCCCGGATCTTAGGGCAGGAACAGGCTTATAAAGGGTCATTAATTGGGAATGGAAGACACATGTGGATAATGAGGCAGGGGAGAAAGAATATATTTCAAGTCTGTCCAGAGCAGTGTCTAACATGAGGACAGAGATCCTCCAGTGGCTCACCCTGGTAATGCAGAACCTCCCAGCAACAAGGACCAGGGTTCGATTCCTGGCTGTTCCTGACATAGCATCTCTTTCCCTATCCTGGAACACACGTCTGTATTGGAGGGAGGCAGAGAGTGATATTTATTTATGTGAGACACACACAGGGGTGAGGGAGAGAAGCAGATATATAGGGGGAGAAGGAGACATATAGGGGTGACAGGTAAAATGAGGTTTAATAGGAAATAGGCAGAAGTTTGGGTGATGAAGAGAATGAGGGGAATATTAGCAGGTAATTAGGATTAAGGAAGGAATAGTCAGTAGATGTGAGTAGGAGTCAGTGCTCATGTGAGGGAACACTCACCGGAGTCTGTCACAGCGATGCCTTGATGGTAAGTGTTGGTGGGATGGTGGTGACCAGTAGAGTCAGAATGATTGTCAGACTCATCATGATGGTGACTGTGATGGTGACTCTCATCTTCCTCTTCCTTCTCTTCATCATCAGACTCCAGCAATTCATTCTTATTCTCCAGCAATTCATTGTGCCCCCCACGGCCACCAGGAGGAGGAGCATGGAGGAGAGCACTCGCAGGTAAGTCTCTCTGTCCCGCCCCCGGGAGGCGGTCCCTGAAGGGTTCCTAATGCAAAGATATGAAGATAATTATGTAATATGTGTATGATCACTATATATAAATATATAAGGGGATATGATCATTATATATAAATATATAAGGGCAGTTCAAAGCTGGTGCACCAGTCACTATATGATAATGCCTGGGTGCTGGTTATAAACAGTATTCTATAACGCAAAAAAGAACCGCACACACAGGTCTTTTAGTGAAAAACAAAACTAGTTGGCTTTATTATGACGTTTCGGCTCCTAAACTCGAGCCGTCATCAGGAAGTGAAAACCCAACCACAACAAACCCTTTTGAACCCTAAAATGGCGCCAGAAATCAGGATGTGACATCATAGAGTCCAGTATAAGACTGGTCATAGTGTATCAGGTAATGTGCCGGTAGGTCATCTCAGTGCTTTGTACCCAGGTCCCCAAGAGTGTCGAGCATTGTGAGTATCAAAACTAGCGCCTGCAAAATAAACATTAAACCACTCCGTGCTGCATCCCTTTGTGAGTCTGTGCACAGCCAGTCTGTGTGAAGCGCACCTTACAACAAGGATCTACTTACCCGATGAGAGGGGTCGCACACACAGAGATATAGCGTAGCGATGTCGTCCCTATGGCAGGCGGCGGGCCAACCATCAGTGTCACTGTAGTAGCCGTGGTCGATCGCAACTCCGGTTTGTCGGGGTTCAGTCAGCGGCCAAAAACAGAGGGCGTGTGTTGTCCTTCATTGCGTCATGAGCAACTCCGTCCTATCGCAAGCCGCCCTTATTCTCCACACCTCTTACTGCATCACCCAGCCAGGGAATCCCTTGGAACGAGGGATATTTAGTCCCCTTTAGTAGTCCAGGTATTTGCGGGGCTTGTCACACCGTCCAAACGGCACCGCCCAGGTGTGTCAGCGGGAAGCAAGTAAAGTACCAGCCCCGCGCTCACTCCTTTGTGGGCAGTTTTAGGCTGTATGTGCCTGACGGGCAAGTTACCTAATACATTGATCCTGGTACTGTGTGGTGTGCTTGCTTGGGAGCTGAGTGTCGTTACCTACATTCGCACACCGCCTCTCTGCAGCACTATGTTAGATCATCGGTCACATACAGGACTGGTTGGTCCGTCGTACTACAAGGGGGTCGGCCGAAGGACTCTGTTGCTGTCCCCGTCATCATGGTGCGAACATAGCTGCTGCGATAAAGTATAAATAGCATTACAACAATTAAATCAACAAATAGTTAGTCACCCACTGCATAGACATAAAGAGTCAGGTATGAAACATGCCCACATATAGATGTGTCCTCAGTGTCCTTATATACAGCATCAATATCTGTGGCAAAATTAGAATATCATCAGCATCTTGGAATATTGAGATATCATCAATCATAATGGAAGTGGTACTAAATTGTCAGCTTAGACCATCCATAAGACCCCGCACCCCCCACCAACACGGGCCCATGGTCTTGTTTATTGCATCTACAGTTTAAATAGACCCATCACCCCCCTGGAAAGTACAGCGCCTGTTATTGTCAACTTCTAAGACCGACCTGGTCTCACTCAGTTGTGAGTCAGTATATCAGTATTAATAAAAGGGGGACATGGGTAGTGTTTCGTTCAAACCTTTCGGTGTCAGGGTATCAAGTTTGTAGATCCACATGGACTCCTTTTGTAGCAATAGAAGGCCTCTATTGCCACCTCTCCTAGGTGCGGGTACATGGTCAAAGATCATGTGCCGGAACTGTGGCAAGGTGTGCTTATTCTTGAGCCAGTGTTTGGAAATGGGTTGGTCAGCTTTCCCAGTGGTCACAACGGTGGTTGTTCATCCGCTCACGGTATGTGGTGGAAGCCTTCCCGATGTAATGTAGCCCACATGGGCACCAGGCCATATATACAACATGGTCCGTGGTGCATGTGACCCTGTGGTTAATTCTAAATTTAGTTCCTGTCCTAGGGTGGGTAAAGTGCGTGCCTTGTAGCATCTCTCTACACGTTAGGCAATTGTTGCATTTGTAGCAACCGTCTTTCAATGGTCTCTGTAACCAGGTGGTACTTGCAATGGTTTATAAGGGGGATATGATCATTATATATAAATATATAAGGGGATATGATCACTATATATAAATATATAAGGGGATATGATCACTATATATAAATATATAAGGGGATATGATCACTATATATAAATATATAAGGGGGATATGATCACTATATATAAATATATAAGGGGTATATGATCACTATATATAAATATATAAGGGGATATGATCACTATATATAAATATATAAGGGGATATGATCACTATATATAAATATATAAGGGGATATGATCACTATATATAAATATATAAGGGGGATATGATCACTATATATAAATATATAAGAGGCATATGATCACTATATATATATATATAAGGGGGATATGATCACTATATATAAATATATAAGGGGATATGATCACTATATATAAATATATAAGGGGATATGATCACTATATATAAATATATAAGGGGATATGATCACTATATATAAATATATAAGGGGATATGATCACTATATATAAATATATAAGGGGGATATGATCACTATATATAAATATATAAGAGGCATATGATCACTATATATAAATATATAAGGGGGATATGATCACTATATATAAATATATAAGGGGATATGATCACTATATATAAATATATAAGGGGATATGATCACTATATATAAATATATAAGGGGGATATGATCACTATATATAAATATATAAGGGGATATGATCACTATATATAAATATATAAGGGGGATATGATCACTATATATAAATATATAAGGGGATATGATCACTATATATAAATATATAAGGGGGATATGATCACTATATATATAAATATATAAGGGGATATGATCACTATATATAAATATATAAGGGGGATATGATCACTATATATAAATATATAAGGGGATATGATCACTATATATAAATACATAAGGGGGATATGATCACTATATATAAATATATAAGGGGATATGATCACTATATATAAATATATAAGGGGGATATGATCACTATATATAAATATATAAGGGGATATGATCACTATAAGGAGTGAGTAGATACAGGGGTCACTATACACTATATATATATATATATATATACACTATACACACACACCTGTCTCTCTCACAGGTATAATAGAGAGAGAGAGACAGAGGGGGAGGAGTCAGAAGACAAGAGACAGAGATAATAAATACAGGAATAGAAAATAGAAAGAGGAGACAGACGTTACCTGAACACTCGCACAGTCACCTGTCCCTCGGGCTCCTCAGTGTCCGTGTCCTGCAGCTTCTCATACCGAATCTCTTGCCTCACACTCCCCATGTCCGACACTGCCGGGACCTCACACTCACCGCTCCGACCGACTACCGACCTGACTCCTGCAGCAGCTTCCGGCCTGTGCACCTGTCCGTCACACTCCTGGCTACCGCGTCTCCCCGCCCCCTAACAACGAGCGGCCCAATCAAACGCAAATCCAGCAGCAGCCAATAACCCGCTCAGGTGCTTCTCTGGCCCCGCCCCTGAATGTCACGCGGGAGTTTTCCTGTTTCCCAGCCTGCCCCGCCCCCACACTGTTTAGCGCTGCCCCTTCTGCAGCAGAGGAACGCCCCCTACGTGATACAGACACTGAATAGCGACTGTGTGTGACTGTTAACTGTTCCCTTCTACTTCCTCATTGTCTTCCCTCATAGAACTGTCACTCACTCTCCCTTCCCTTCTCTTCTACATCACGGACACGCCCATTTTATAACCACACCCCTAATTACCAACATATACAATTTACATTTGCACATTATGAGTCTGAACATATTTCTGCAGGTTTAGGGCCCATATTGTCTGTCTTGTATCAGTTTTATTAGTGAGGGTCAACTTGTCCTTTAATCTGTGACTCTCACTTCCCTCAATAGACTTGTTTTATTTATTAGTTACAATTGTATCTCAGTGCAGGGGCTGAATATTCTGTTCTCTCTGCCAAAAGCTTCTTATTTGATTAAGTTTCAGAAACTCTTATTAGTTACAATTGTATCTCAGTGCAGGGGCCGAATATTAAGTCCTCTCTGCCAAAAGTCTCTTATTTAATTCAGTTTCAGAAACTCTTATTAGTTACAATTGTATCTCAGTGCAGGGGCTGAATATTCTGTTCTCTCTGCCAAAAGCTTCTTATTTGATTAAGTTTCAGAAACTCTTATTAGTTACAATTGTATCTCAGTGCAGGGGCCGAATATTAAGTCCTCTCTGCCAAAAGTCTCTTATTTAATTCAGTTTCAGAAACTCTTATTAGTTACAATTGTATCTCAGTGCAGGGACTGAGTATTCTGTTTTCTCTGCCAAATGTCTCTTATTTAATTCAGTTTCAGAAACTCTTATTAGTTACAATTGTATCTCAGTGCAGGGGCTGAGTATTCTGTTTTCTCTGCCAAAAGCCTTTTATTTAATTAAGTGTCAGAAACTCTTATTAGTTACAATTGTATCTCAGTGCAGGGGCTGAGTATTTGTCAGAGAGAACAGAATACGCAGCCCCTGCACTGAGATACAAATGTAACTAATAAGAGTTTCTGAAACTCTAATATTGGCCCCACTAATTCTCCTCCCCTCTTATTTCTCCCCTATTATTTCTCTCTTTATTAAACCCCCTTTCCTGTAGGCCCAGCCCCAGTGGATGAGTTGGTGAGTGGGTGGGAGTGGGTGGAAGTGGGTGAGTGGGTGGGAGTGGGTGAATGGTTGTGTGGGTGGGAGAGTGCAAAGAGGTAGATTAAGAGCAGGAGACACAATGAAGGTTGATATAACATATAATATTATATAAGTGTGTAGGGGGGATTTTCTGCGGCATGTTTGGGGGAGCCTTTTATAGAGCTGCACACACATTATAGCTCACACTTACACCAATGAGTAGAAGGAGCTTTAGGGTTAGGGCCCTTCTCTAGCTCCCAAGTGAGGGTGTCAGTTGTGTGAGTGTGTGTCATCTCTAATCCTCACCTCTGACAATTCAACATACTGCCTGTGTGCTGCCTGGCCTTCATCCCTGCCATTGGTCATTTTGTTTTTGGACCATTGGCCTTGACTGGTCACATGCTCTTTCCTAATACCCTGAGCATGGTTGGGAGGGGAGAGTAGGGAAGCAGGGGAGGTTGCACATATGGAGGGATAGATACAATGATGGATAAAAGATCATTTGCTCATTGGACTCCCCATCTCATTTTAGTCATGTTCTATGGCTTTGACTGGTTCCCATTGCCTGTCTGCCTTATCCCAATACTATAACTCCCAGCATCCCCTAAATCATATGATGTATAGTGCTGCAAACAGCAAGGGGCCCAGGCTAAGGATCCCAGATGCACATACAGACACATGGTGTGTGTGGGGCTTCATCTTGTTGACTTGTTCAACCGTTTCTTTTCCAATATTCCAGTACTGACTCCCAACTGTTATTTGGCTTCATTTGCATATCTCTAACCTTGCAGCCAATCACAGCTCAGTAGGAAGCAAGCGTGTGATGCTACGAGCTATGTATTATGACATCAATCCCAGGCTAGCTCTGATTGGCCGAAGCATTACAGGATTACAATGAGGCGCTGTTGTGACATCATCAGCAGAGTTGACTTGGTCGGTTGGGCACAAACACAGATTGGCCAGTTTATTTCTGCTGTCAGAGGTAAGTGGAGCACGGACACATATTTATGCAAAATGAACAGAAATTCTCATCTAAATCAAATAGAAATCTTATCAAATTGTTCACTTACATTTCTTACAACATTTTGTTGGGTTTTACAGGAGAAATGTCTTGTTTCCATGATCTTTGATGCCTCAAATGCTACGGCTACCGTCCAAGCTTTGATCTTCAGCGGTTAAGCCATTGACTACTACAGTAGCTGCTTTGAAATTGGGGAACACCATCATCCATTCCAAGTCAATTTCTTTGGGATGGCCCCCTAATTTCCATAATTCCCAATGTAACCCTACACTATGGACTAGGGGTTGGATTTAGCAGATTTCTTTCCTGGCACAATCAGTTTTTATTAATTAAAGCTTCTATTGAGTGTTCTTGACCTTAAAGGCCCTACTGATGGCTGGTTATTTATGGGAACATGCAGGTCACCCCAATATATAGTGATGTGAATGGCAGGGAGGGCCTGGCTCATGAGAGCTCACAATCTCTTCTTTCTTTCTCCCCATACAGTGAACTTGCCTCCGAGAGATATCAAGCGATTATATAGTTATTTATCCGAGATTATACTGAGAGCAATAAGATCTGCTAATAACATCATTTCATATTTTGTGACGTCTAAAACCCCATCTGCTGACGTGACTAAAGAGCCCCGAGGTTTAGGCGCAATGCCTTTGTGGGACATCTTCCGACAGGTAAGAACACAGGCTCCCTATGGCTACAGAGCAGGAAAACCCAGTTTGCTCCAATATCCAGGTGTCTCCTCACATGAAGGGGGGGCTCATGTGTAACACTGAGTGTGTTGTACCATTGATATATTATGATGAAGCACAGGAGCCAAGCCTTGCACAGCTGAAATCCCCCTCCAGTCTATGCCCATCCCCTGCTGCTCCCATTGTGTTACTGGGCCACTCTTGTCTCATGTTCTTTTAACCTTAGAACCTTTTTCTCTTTTCTTTCAGGGGAAGAAAGCCAAGACCCTGTCCCAGCTTTATAAGGTGAGCAGAAAAGGTCAACAGTAGGGGCTTCTGGGAGGGAATGTTTTTGCTCCCCCCACCCCCACCTAGCTATAAGAACCTCCAAGCCTTGCCTTTCCTTCCTATCATAGCACCTCTCTATTTCTCACCCTCCCCAAAAGCCCCTGTAACCTTCCCCTCCTGGAAATATGCAATTACTTATTGACTGATAGAAGTTCTAACCACCCCCTGTTTTCTTTTTCAGCCTCCTGAGGGTCATGTCTCCAAAGGAGAGCACCTGGGCAAGGGAGGCTCCGGTGATGTTTTTAAGGTAAGGGACCAACCAAATAGCTAGAGATTGGGGGGAGGATGGTGCAACATGGGGGGCTGTCACTGTCCCTGCTCTGCACCTGATTCCCTCCCAACATAATATCCTGCTTGTTCTTTGCACTAAAGGAAAACAACTGCCTTTTATTTCATACACCAAACACTCTTGGCCTACACCTCATTACACATTTCAGGGACTGGTCTCCAATAGAAGGAACTTGCTGGGCCACCAAGAACCAAACTAGATTGAAGGGGAAGATATTTCTGGGCACTTTAAAGGGGATCTCAACCCAAAAATGAATTCATGGGAACTTACTCAGGGTTTTTCTCTGAGCCCTTTTCCAGTTTATATTCATTTCTGTTTTAAGCTGAGTGATTTTTGCATGTTTAGACCGCTAATACCAGACTTTTGACTCAGTTGACAGTCAGTAAGTACAGGGTGGAATTAGATTCCCTTTATTGAGCCAAATGGCCTTTGTTAAGAGGGAGCAGTCATTGTAATCTTATATTGAATTACTGAGAAGCCCCAACAAACCTTTGTGTCTGTATTACAGGGTCACCACCATCGAAGAGGCGAAGTGGCGGTCAAAGTGGTTAACATCTCGCGGGTAACGTATCTTTCTAGTTCCTCTCTCCCTCTCTTTCCCTTGTGTGGGACTTATGGGAGCTGAACTCTTTTCTCTTATTCTCCCTCAGGACGAAGAGTCCGTATGGAGTGAACTCCATTTCCTCCAGAAATACGCCACACATAAGAACTTTGCCTCATTCTATGGCGCATATTACAGAGCCCCGCCCACAGAGATGTCATGTGAGCTGCTTGAGGTAAGAACTTGTTGTAGAGCAGTAAGTGCTCAGGTACCATAGAGATCTACAAGGAGATATTATATCCATTCTGGGTGCCACCTGCTTCTTTATTTGCTAAAGCTTTTCTTTCTATTGCAGATAGTCCTGCAGTACTGTGGGGGTGGCTCCTTGCAGAGCCTCATTGAGAACACCGAGGGCCAATCCCTACCTGAGAACTGGATTGGTTACATCTGCAAGGAGACCCTGAAGGTAAGTCCAGCTTAACCCACTCTGAGCCCCGCTAGGATCGGACTTTTCTCTTATTGGCTAAATGTCTTCCTACGGTTGGTTCTATTCTTATGAACGTTCCCTTCTCCATCTCCCCAGGGCCTCAAGCATCTACATGAGAACAGGGTCATACACCGGGATATAAAGAGTATGAACATTATGCTGAGCTCCAAAGCCAAAGTCAAACTGAGTAAGTGTCAATATGGACTGAGAGGGATTCATAGTTCAGTCCGTTGCTTCATACAAATGAATTCTCCATCCTTTTATTTGATCCTATTGGGAAACTCAATTTGTCCCTCATGTGGATAATCTGTCATTTCAGTTGATTTCGGTCTGTGCCACCAACTAGATGGAATAACGGGCATGTGCAGAGAGTGTGATGGCACGCCCCATTGGATGGCGCCCGAGGTCACGAGTATCAAGCGGAGCCCAGTGGCATATGACACCAAAGTGAGTCTTTTCTCGACTTCATTTATTGCCATTGGGAGAGCACGGGCACTGCCTGTCAATCATCCGCTAACACTGCTCCTATTGGTTTGTTTTGCAGAGCGACATCTGGTCACTGGGCATAACCGCAATAGAAATGGCCGAGGGAGAACCACGTAAGTAAGCGCTACTTCCAGCTCTGCCGTAGGAGTGTTTGCCAGGGCAGTGATTGGGCAAGCTGTACTAAGCGGCAATCAGTAAAACACTCATATGAATCTGTGTATAATGAGCAGTTTGCAGGTCCTGATGTCTCTTTTCCCTTTTAGCTCACCCCAATGTGGACTGTCCATCAGAGCTCATACGAAAAAGCCCTGCGCCGGCACTTAAACCCAAGGCTTGGTGAGTTATTTCCCAGCTCACTATCACTGGGCATCATTTAACTGTCAGCTACAAGTAACTCACCTATTCTCCAGCCACACAGCATGGCCTTTTTATACGTATCCAGATTTAAAGGCCACATACTACCAATACTTTATCTACATGTTAAATGCCATAGTCATCCAGACACATTTCTGTATATACATCACCAATGCTATCAATGGAAAAGACTGTTCCTTAAACAGTAGCTCTGAGGCAACTGGCCCTCTCCCCTAGCCATTCCTTACTCTGATGGTTGCCCATACTCACTGATGGTTGCCCGTAGTCACATTGGCACCCTGTATAGTGACCCGAAACTTGTATTTGCAGCAGAAGCCATACATTGGGTGGGAAGTGTGTAGTTTGGGGGAAAGTGATTCAGGGTACACAATGGGTGGGGCCTTTCTATATGGGTCTCTGTGTATTTTGGCTGTTGGAAATGAAGGTTCCAAGATCCCATTGAGGAAATCACTTCTTTATTAATCTGAGCTAAGAGTCACTTTTCTGCTTTTCCAGGTCAGAACATTTCCAGTCGTTTATTACATGTTGCCTCCAAAAGAACCCCAAAGCCAGGTGGAGTGCTGCAGAGCTACTGAAACACCCATTTATTACTGGGCTGCCCTCTAACAAGAGCATCAGAGCCCAGATTAAAAAGCATCTGCGGGAAATGGAGAACCAACCTGCTAAGGAAGGTGAGGGGCCCTTTATTTTACTTAGAACTTCCCTGGTTTTACATTCATTTATTCTACTGTAAATGGACAAGCTGGGATAGTCACTATTAATATTAATCATGCGATATTGGAATGGCTCATTTGTTATCTCCCCAAAGCTTATATTTTATATTCATATAGAAAATATTTATGGGAAAACTCATAATATACAGAGTATATTCATTATAATATAGAAATATATACATAAGATCCTACATCCAGTTTATGTAACCAGTAGCTACTTGAGAATCAGGTTTAGCCTCAGTTTTTATATGAACACTTGAATAAAAAATGTGTAGGCAGCCACTAGCCCAACTGGTCGGATCAGATCATAATAAAGAAATTGACTGTGGGTACCATAGCATGCTTAGGTAGTATGGCAGCTCCCAATTTGTTATACACACAAATATAATGAGATGGTATGGGCCATGGGAAATGTGCTCGTGTTGCTATGGATATTCCCAAAATGTCGACTAAAATGGTTATTCCCCGGGTAAATTCATTCTATATCAGTGATAATTAGGGGACTAAACCCATTATTCCCATGTACTGGATAACACATAAACATGTTAGTGAGACTATTGGAAGTTCCATGTGGGTTCATTCTGTGCTGTGATTGGTTTATCCATACAGAACTGTGCTCTCCAGAGAAGGAAGCGGCTGTGGGTGCCCAGACACCAGCACCCGGGCAAGAACCTCAACCCAACCTGCCCGCTCCTTCTCCTCGTACTGGGCGTCTCTATCGCTGCATCAAAAAGCACCTGAAGCATGCGAAGAAGATCTGGGACGACCCAGGGACGAGCCAGTTCTTTCCATCTGGCCCGAAATGGCTCCGTGTGTTAGAGAGGCTCATAACATCTGAAGTCCAGGCCCCGGATGAGTCTCCTGCCCAACATCACAGGAGATAGAAACATCCTCATCCTCAAAAAAGGTACCGTCTCTATGACATGTCTCTATATACTGTCCCTACAGAGCCAATCAGTTTGTCAATACACAGTCACTTGTGAGCCAAAATAAACAGGGAGTCAGTGTTACACTTGTGATCAGGCAGTGGAGCTGCTGCTTAGGGCTCACTCCATGTATTTAGAAGGGAACAGCTGTAATACTCCCTATATTCAAGGGACAATCACTATGGTGCTACTGTGGGCTACACTTGTTATTAGGTAGCCAAGCACTGCATAAACATTGGAACCATGGGGCTGTGACCACCTTCCCCCTGGGACTCACAGTACAGAATCCTGACCATCTTTATGGCTTCTCCAGGTCTGGACTTTGGGCATCCCATGTCCCTGTGGAACTATAACTATCAGCAGCAAGGCCAAGGCATAGCGAACAGCTGAGATCACTTGGAAACAGCAGCTCTGTCATATTTCATTATAATTATAGAAAAAGCTAATTCTTAACAAATGTTTCTTCTCAACAGCAATGCAGTAACTGCCACTACCACCTGCAGCTCCACAAGCGGAAACATTTTCTGCTACGATTTTCTACCCCCACCAATGATTAAGTCTCCAGCTTCAGCATCATGTCTGTCAGTCCAACTCAATAACAAACATCTCCACCATCTCTTCCTATTAAGTCTCCAGCGTCACCATCATGTCTGTCAGTCCGACTCAATGACAAACATCTCCACCATCTCTTCCTATTAAGTCTCCAGCGTCACCATCATGCCTGTCAGTCCAACTCAATGACAAACATCTCCACCATCTCTTCCTATTAAGTCTCCAGCGTCACCATCATGTCTGTCAGTCAGACTCAATGACAAACATCTCCACCATCTCTTCCTATTAAGTCTCCAGCTTCACCATCATGTCAGCCAGTGAGAGTCAATGATGAATACCTCCACCATGGTTTCATCTTTGTCATCTCCTGCAAATTCATCAGCAGCCTCCTCTCTTCATTCTAGAACAGCTTTGAACCAACAGACAACTAGACCTTTCACTGTACCATCTCTGCCCCAGTGATGCCTCTTTCACAAACCATCTGACACTTTGAACCGTCCTTGTTACCCCAGTCAGTCATGTCTGTATGTCACTGCCTCTACCTCTACATTGAATTGCCCCTGTGTCCCAGGTAGTAGAAGTCTGTCTTCTAATGGGTCCTCCTGCACTGGCACAGTCTGCTCTGCTCTTCTCTCAATAGCCCCCTGCCCATAAGGAGGTACATGCCTGTCTGCCTCTGCCTCTTCCTCTTCTCTGTTCTTTGAATTTGTCCTTTACCACAGATAGTATGTCTGTCTTCTAATGGGTCCTCCTCCTGCTCCTGGCACTGCATGGTCCTGTCTAATATTCTTCAATTGGCTCCCTGCCCCAGAGGTACATGCCTGTATGGCTCCTCCTCTTCCTCCATGCTCCTCATTGAATTGCCCCTATGCCCCAGGTAGTTGAAGTCTGTGTTCAATCCACTCTCCTATTCTTTGAAAAGCCCCCCACCCCTCAGGAGGTACATGCCTGTATGGCTCTGACTCCTTCTTCTTTTTACTCATTAAATAGTCCCCTGCCCGTAAGGAGGTACATGCCTGTATGGCTCTGACTCCTTCTTCTTTTTACTCATTAAATAGTCCCCTGCCCGTAAGGAGGTACATGCCTGTATGGCTCCGCCTCTTTCTTCTTTTTATTCTATAAATTTACCCTTTGCCACAGATGTCGGTCTTCTAATGGGTCCTCCTCCTGCTCATGATACTACATGGTCCTTCCTGCTGTTCTTTGAATGGCTCCCTGCCCTTCAAGAAGTACATGCCTCTATGGCTCTTCCTCCTTCTTCTTTTTATTCTTGGAATTGCCCCTGTGCCCCAGATAGGACTGACTTCTAATGCCCCTCCTGCCCCTGCACTGGCTTCTCCCACCTGTTCTTCTTCAAATTGCTCCCTGGCCTCAGGAGGTAAATGCCTGTATGGCTCCTCCTCCTTCTTCCTTTTATTCTTTGAATAGCCCCACCCCTAAGGAGGTCAATGTCTGTATGGCTCCGCCTCCCTCTTCCTTTTATTCTTTGAATAGCCCCACCCCTAAGGAGGTAAATACCTCTATGGCTCCACCTTCTTTTCCATTCTTTGAATAGCCCCACCCTAAGGAGGTAAATGTCTGTATGGCTCCGCCTCCCCCTTCCTTTTATCCTTTAAATAGCCCCACCCCTAAGGAGGTACATGTCTGTATTGCTCCGCCTCTTCCTCTATCTCTTTCTTGGAATTGCCCCGTGCCCAAAATAGCACTGACTTCTAATGCCCCTCCTGCCCCTGCACTGGCTGCTCCCACCTGTTCTTCTTCAAATCACTCCCTGCCCCTCAGGAGGTAAATGTCTGTTTGGCTCCGCCTCCTTCTTCTTTTTATTGTTTGAATAGCCCCGCCCCTAAGGAGGTAAATGCCTGTATGGCTCCACCTTCTTTTCCATTCTTAGAATAACCCCCGCCCCCAAGGAGGTAAATGCCTGTATGGCTCCGCCTCTTCCTCTCTCTCTTTCTTGGAATTGCCCCTGTGCCCCAAATAGCACTGACTTCTAATGCCCCTCCTGTCCCTGCACTGTCTGCTCCCACCTGTTCTTCTTTAAATTGCTCCCTGTCCTCAGGAGGTAAATGCCTGTATGGCTCCGCCTCCTTCTTCCTTTTATTCCTTGAATAGCCCCACCCCTAAGGAGGTACATGCCTGTATGGCGCTACCCCTGGTACTGGCTTCTCCCACCTGTTCAAATCACTCCCTGCCCCATAGGAGGTAAATGTCTGTATGGCTCCGCCTCCTTCTTTTTTTTATTCTTTGAATAGCCTCCGCCCCTAAGGAGGTACATGCCTGTATGGCTCCGCCTCTTTCTTCTTTTTATTCTTGGAATTGCCCCTGTGCCCCAAATAGTACTGACTTCAAATGACCTGTCCTGCCCCTGCACTGGCTGCTCCCACCTGTTCCTCCAATGGCCCCTGCCCCAGAGGTACATGCCTGTATGGCTCCGCCTCTTCCTCCATTCTCTTGTTTGAATTGCCCTTGTGCCCCAGATAGTACTGACTTTAAATTGCCCCTCCTGCCCCTGGCACCGGCTGCTTCCAACTGTTCTTCTTAAAATTGCTCCCTGTCCTCAGGAGGTACATGCCTGTATGGCTTCTCCTCCTTCTTCTTTTTATTCTTTGAATAGCCCCACCCCTAAGGAGGTCAATGTCTGCATGGCTCTGCCTCCCTCTTCCTTTTATTCTTTGAATAGCCCCACCCCTAAGGAGGTAAATGCCTCTATGGCTCTGCCTTCTTTTCCATTCTTTGAATAGCCCCACCGCTAAGGAGGTAAATGCCTGTATGGCTCCGCCTCTTCCTCTATCTCTTTCTTGGAATTGCCCCTGTGCCCCAAATATCACTGACTTCTAATGCCCCTCCTGCCCCTGCACTGGCCGCTCCCAGCTGTTCTTCTTCAAATCATTCCCTGCCCCTCAGGAGGTAAATGCCTGTATGGCTCCGCCTCCTTCTTCCTTTTATTCCTTGAATAGCCCCTGTGCCCCAGATAGGACTGAATTCAAATGACCTGTCCTGCCCCTGCACTGGCTGCTCCCACCTGTTCTTCTTCAAATCACTCCCTGCCCCTCAGGAGATCCATGTCTGTCTGGCTCTGACTCCTTCTTCTTTTTATTCTTTGAATAGCCCCACCCCTAAGGGGGTAAATGCCTGTAAGGCTCCGCCTCTTCCTCTCTCTCTCTTTCTTCCAATTGCCCCTGTGCCCCAAATAGCACTGACTTCTAATGCCCCTCCTGCCCCTGCACTGGCTGCTCCCACCTGTTCTTCTTCAAATCACTCCCTGCCCCTCAGGAGGTAAATGCCTGTATGGCTCCACCTCCTTCTTCTTTTTATTCTTTGAATAGCCCCACCCCATAGGAGGTACATGCCTGTATGGCTCCACCCCTGGCACTGGCCGCTCCCACCTGTTCTTCTTCAAATCACTCCCTGCCCCATAGGAGGTAAATGCCTGTATGGCTCCGCCTCCTTCTTCTTTTTATTCTTTGTATAGCCTCCGCCCCTCAGGAGGTAAATGTCTGTATGGCTCCGCCCCTCAGGAGGTCTATGTCTGTCTGGCTCCGCCTGTTCTTCTATGAATTGCCCCTGTACCACCCCCTGGTGCTGCTTTGTTTCCCATGGAAGGGAATGGGAGAGGATTGTCATTAATACTTGTTCAATGTACAAATAAATGTATCTGTGTAATGTACAAATAAAATGTTATATTGCAAATTAATTCATGAGTTTTTATGTGTTTCTGTTATTACGTGATGTCGTCTCTCTCTCCTCTGGGATTCCAGCCCCGAATTCCCTCGCAGGGAACACTCTCTCAATCTCTTCATAAAGATCAGAATGTTATATAATGTAGTCCAGTCCCCGGCCAATGGCCAGACCCAGTGTACTTTTGTCCTCCAATATCTGTCTGTATGTTATCCACCCAATTGTAAGCTCTTGGGGCAGGGACCTCCTTCTTACTGTGTCTCTTACTACATGGCACTTAATCTCTCTATAATACACAAAAGCCATGAATATCTTGTAAATTATATCCTTATAAACGGTGAGTTCTGATGTCATTTCTGTCACATGACTCACTGAAACTTGTGTATTATAATAAATAAAGTGCCCCCAGTTGTAAAATATGAGGATATTATAAGTAACCTCGGAGTTCCATGACCTGTATAAAAACACTCGGCCTTCTGCCTCGTACTTTTATATGGTCGTTATACTCCTCGGTAACTTATAAAATCCTTATATTTTACAAAAGGGGGTACTTTATTCACTATATATTATAAGGCTTATCCTCCCTGTGGGCACTTTTCTACACTGACAGATGGTACAGCACTGCGTATGCTTGTGGCACAATATCAACTGATATAAGTGATCGTCTATTTTGATTTGTACGATTTTTTTGTGAATTTTACACTGTTTCGCTAATTTTGTGTGCGAAGCAAAACAAGAGAAATTCACCCATCACTGGAACTGACACTTTCACAACTGCCATTTATTTTACTGTAACGTAATTACCCAGTTTCTGTTCTCAATGAACCAACTTTACATTATAACAGGATGAAATAGTTTATTGAATAAACCGAGGCTTAAACTGTATAAAAGATGTCAAGTCTGGATATAAATGATAGAGTGTTAATAAACTGTGATGTGTTAGAGTCCCACATAGAGAGATGTGAGTTAAGTGAGAAACAGAAGAATAAAGTGATTAAACTATGGAAGCGGCAGGTTCTACTGATACTGATATACATGGGAATCTAATACACGGCACAATCAGGCACTTGATACAGAGGCAAAATGGACTTGATAAAGAGCTGCTTAATCATCTTAGTTTGATATATTTGATTTGATTTTCATATTAAACAAATTAAATGAAAATGACAGCAAATATTATGCAGATAAATATTACATTCAACATAATCGCATGTTATTATCAAAAATGTATAACATTCAGTGAAGAAATATAGAAAAATGAACAAAAACAAACTAAAATGAACTAAATCAGCGGATGTAAATGCAATAAAAAGAAAAGAAAGAAAAAGCCCATTATCATCTGGAATGCCGGACTAACCAATAAACATTCATTTTACAATTGAAGAAACCGAATTATTTGACTACTAGTACTGGAGCTGCAGATCTGAAAATAAGGAGATCAAATAAGTCTAAAAGAATCTATGGAATTATTTCCTTATGTTTTAGCGATTAAGGTTCTTGCCAACTAAGTGGCTTCATAAAAGAAATGATGTCCGATAATAAGGAGACTCTTTTTGTAACCAAGAATTAAGTAAAACTTTCCTGGAAGCAGCTAGAAATAATAGTCAATCATTTACTGCTTAATCATCTTAAAGGAGAACTAACCCCCCAATAAGAAAGTCCCATTTACTAGACGCCCCCCTCCCTGCTTTCTCCCTTTATAGTACAGTATTCCATAAAGTGTCCCTGAATATCACTTATTTATGTAGCACAGAGGGGCTCATGGGCACATCTTCTGGATCTTCAGACTTCTTCTGTAATGGAACGTTCTCACCGAGGTGTTGGGCTCATGCACAGTTGGAGAAGTTGGAGAAGTTGGAGAAGTTGGAGAAGTTGGAGAAGTTGGAGAAGTTGGAGAAGTTGGAGAAGTTGGAGTCCAGTATTTATACCAACTGCACTTGTACCAAAAATGTCCGTAAATTGGCAAAACGAAAGAAGAGGATCAGTAGAAAACTGAAGATCCAGAAGATGGTGCCTGTGAGCTCCGCTGTGCCACTCTACATAAAAAAGTGAGAATTAGTGATGGGCGAATAAATTCATGAAACGCACATGAAAATTCACAGGTGAAAATTCGCCAGCATCAATTTCTGATTTTCACAATTTCACGATTTTTTTGTGAAACCTTTGAATTTCAAGTTTTTTTTTGTGAAAACGCTCAAATTTCACGATTTTTTCATGAAAGCATTAGAATTTCACCATTTTTTCGTGAACTTTCTGACATCACACGATTTTTGCAAATTTTTAACAATTTTGCGAGACTTTTTTGGCGAAGCGAAATGGGAGAAATTCACCATTGTTAGTGAGCATGATATTCAGAGACACTATATAAAATAATGTACTATACAGGGAGGGTCTAGGGTAGTGGATGGGATTTTTCTTATTGGGGGGTTTAGTTCTCCTTTAAGACGTACAGACGAGCCCTTTGCAGTTGTGGTTATATATGAGCAAGTCTATAGACTGTGGGTATTGGAGGAGATGAAGTTGCCCAGGAGATCACATGATCTAAAGAAATGTCAGTGATTGGATAGAACACTATGGCCTGTGCTTCAGTGAATAACACAATTACACAAGTGATCAGTAGAGGACACAGCCAATATCATGGAATAATCATGTGAAAATCAGGGAAATCTAGTCAAGTCTTACAAAGTCTATTCATGGTCAGTCGATTGGGAATTGGAATAAAAAGGTTTCAGATGAGGGAGATACGAGAAGAAGGAAAGTGATGATGAGGAATCTGTAACAATGTCCTGAGTCCGTTTATAAAAGAACAAATACAAAGCTGATGCCCAGATGAGCAAATTGTTTCACTGGCAGTGTCCCATGAGCTGACACTCTTTATTAAAGACGTGGGACTGAGGAGGAACGACTGACGACTGACTGTTAATCACACAACAGGGTTAATGCTATGGACTTATAGAAGAATCAAATTGGAACAATAAGTCCTATTTACATGGAAATGTTCAAAATGAAATGGGAAATGTCAAGTCTTTCCCTGAACAGAATGGGAGGATTTTTATTAAGGCTCAGGGGGGACTTGCCCAAACCTTCCTGCTTTAAAAGAAGCAAATGAAATGTATTGAAAAGAAAAAGATCTACAATGTGTTACTGTGGGGGCGCTGACACTGTGACTGGGGGGCATGGGGGGGCTTTGTGCTTTCTATTTAGCCTCTCATTTAGCTCCTGCCTCCTCCCTCCCTCCATCATGAATAAGAACCAGACACAATTAGACATTATTAAAGTGCAGCCAAAGGGAGGGAGGCAGAAAGTACAGTGAGACACAGAAGGCACCACTGGTGGAATTAGAGAAAAGAAATCTACAGAGGGGTCTGACGCACTCCCATCCCCTTCCTCCCACCCCCTCCCACCTGTGCCCCACCCACATCCAGTCTCCACCCACCTCCTCCTCGCCATGACTCCACCCACTCCCACCTGACTTGCGGCCCCCCTTCCTCGCTGCAGGTAAGAGAGCGGCTGGGGAGGAGGGTTTTTTATTATCTCATTGCAGGGGCTGAGTATTCTATGTTTTTTTGAATCCGGCTGCTGACTGGAATAAAGCAACTTAAAGCAAACAAATCAACTGAAAAGGATAAGTATTTATTAACTGCAATTTTATATTAAGGTTTATATTTAACTACTGTGGTTTTATTTTTTAAAGGTTTTTTTTCTGTCTTGGGTGCTAAACAGTAAAGTTTGGTGCTAGTGAGCTTACAGCAAGTTTGTCACAACCTGCTTTACTTTGCCCTTAGTTTTCCCTCCGTTTGAGGGGGTGGGGTTTGATTAGTTGCACCTGAACAGACTGTATAAATAGAAGCCCTGAGACTCCAGTGGAACTTGCTCTAGTGTTTTGCTTCTCTTAAGTGTGGGATCTGTAAGTGGAGTTATAAACACCGGAGTTTAAAACTAAAGGAGGTTCAAACTAGGTTAAAAGTTTGTTCTAAACCCTAACCTGTGCTAGCAAGACTGAAGGTCTGACTCAGTGCACAGCCATATGTATGTAGATTTGGAACAAGAGATCCACAATACTTACCTCTGTGGTGGTTGTGAGCAAATTGCCACTTTGGAGGCTGGAGTTCGAGTCACTAGAGCAACAAATTGCAACACTGCGGTCGATTGACGATCTTGAAAGGAGTCTTTTGCTCACTGAGCAGGACCTAGTGGGGTCACATAGTTTGGGGGGAACAGAACAGCAGCAGGATATTGAGGCACTTAGCTGGGTGACAGTTAGAAAATCTAAGGTGGGCAAAAGGAAAATGGAGGCTGATCCGGAGATTATACATCGCAACAAATTTGCCAGATTGTGTGAAGATGATGGGAGTATGAACTCTGGATTGGCAATTCTAGATGGGGCTGATCTCTCTAACAGCCGGGAGAGCAGTTTCTCTAGTAGTGGTGGGGGGGAGAGTAGAGTCAGGCCTAAGCACATTGTGGTTGTAGGGGACTCAATTATTAGGATAGTGGATAGGGGAATTTGTCGTCCGGATCTCTACAACCGAACAGTTTGATGTCTACCTGGTGCCAGGGTTTGGCATGTGGTTGATCGGATAGACAAATTATTGGGTGGGGCTGGGCATGACCCAACTGTCAGTGCATATCGGTACTTATGACAAAATAAATGGGAGATGGAAGACCTTAAAGAATGATTTCAGGGATCTAGGCTCTAAGATCAAGGAAAGGTCTTCCAATGTCATCTTTTCTGAAATTTTGCCTGTGCCACGTGCAAGTTTAGGAAAATATCGGGAGTTTAGGGAGCTAAATGCGTAGCTCAAGTCTTGGTGTAGGAAGGAAGGGTTTGGGTTCCTAGAGCACTGGGCTGATTTTTCCTTGGGGTACAACCTATACAGTCGTGACGGTTTGCACCTCACTGGAAGGGGGTCCGCGATGCTAGGGGAAAGAATGGCTAAGAGGTTGGAGGAGTGTTTAAACTAGTTAAGTTGGGGTGAGATAAAGAATTATGGGGGAGCTAGGGTAGACGGGGCAGTGGGATTAGTAAGGGGTCATGGGGGAGGAGTGAGGGGGGCATACAGTTTACCAGCTAAGGAGGTCCCTCTGTTACAAGGAAAACAGAGTAATACTAACTTAACATATTATTCTCCACTAAGTAATGCAAATTTCAAAAGTAAAAATAGTAACTTCCGCTGTATGCTGCAAATGCACAGAGTTTGTCAGGTAAAATGGGAGACCTGGAATTAATTGCTCTAAAAATTATGATATAATTGGTATCACTGAGACTTGGTGGGATGAAACATGTGACTAAAGAAATAACAATAGCTGCCACTGGTAAGGGTGTAGAATCCCTCTGGGTAGAGATTTTGACTGGGCAAAAGGTAACAAAGAGAATTATCATTGGTGTATGTTATAAACCACCTGGTATAAGTGTCGAGTATGAAGCCCAGCTACTCTTGCAGATACAAGCGGCTTCACAGCTGGGTCAAGTTGTTGCTATGGGTGACTTCAATTATCCAGACATTGACTGGGGTAATGGGGTTGCTAAGACACAAAAAGCTAGTAGGTTTGTAAATATGCGGAATGACAACTTTTTATTCCAGCTCGTTCAAGAACCTACTAGGAATAACTCTCTTTTGGACCTTGTAATAACTAACAATACTGAACTCATCTCTAACATTTGTGTGGGTGAGGGGCATTTAGGGAATAGTGATCATAACATGGTCTCCTTTGAGATTCTGTTGCAGAAGCAATTCTATAAGGGGCGAACTAAAACATTACTAAGGGTTATGTAATTAAAGGCACTAAGTTTGCCCAGGGGCAATAACCTATAGCAACCAATCAGCAGGTAGAATTTCCTGGTCACATGTTTAAAAGCAAACATCTTATTGGTTGCTACTGGTTACTGCTCCTGGGCAAACTTAGTGCCTTTTATTACATGTGGGGTTAAATCTCAGACCAGTGGCGTAACTAGATATCCAAGGGCCCCGGTGCAGAAGTTACAACTGGGCCCCCCATACGCTTGTCTCAGTATGGACAACTACTGGACCATTACTGACCTAATATCATAGGACTGGATTTAAAAATATAATACATAGAATAAAACAATGGAAAAATAGAATACAGTCGGGTGTTATTTGTTATAAAAGGACTGCGCCGAGGGGTAAGTGCAAAGTATGGGGCATTTCCCTGGGGGGGTAGTTAGCCTGGGGGGAGGAGGGCGGGAGGTTTACCTGGGGGAGGTTCCCCACAGGTTGAATTCTCCTTTAATGAATGACTTCACTAAACTACTTTCTTAATTACTCGGTTTTAAACTATACATGAATTCACTGACTGATAAAATTAGGCTTAAATAGAAACTAGTTAAATGGTATCCCAGGCCCAGAGTCTCAAACTCAGTTAGGAAATAAATATTCCAAAATTGTTCGGAATAAAAATTGAAAGTGAAAGCCAGTTTATGCACTTCAAAATAAACCTTTCAAAATTAACTTTTCGTATGATGTAAAGAGTGATATTCCGAGACAATTTGCAATTGGTTTTCATTTTTTATTATTTGTGTTTTTTTTAGTTATTTAGCTTTTTATCCAGCAACTTTCCATTTGACAATTTTAGCAATCTGGTTGCTAGGCTACAAATTACCCTAGCAACCATGCATTAATTTGAATAAGATATTGGAATATGATCAGGAGAGTGGCTGACTAGAAAGATGAGTAATACAAAGTAGCGATAACAATATATTTTTAGCCTTACAGAGCATTTGTTTTAGATGGGGTCAGTGGCCTCCATTTGAAAGCTGGAAAGAGTCAGAGGAAGAGGGCAAACAATTCAAAAACAATAAAAAATAAATAATAAAGACTTATTGAAAAGTTGTTTAGAATCAGCCATTCTATAACAAACTAAATGTTCACTTAAAGGCAAATAACCCCTTTAAATTGTCATATGTGCTGGTAAAGTAACACAACTATGCTGACACTGACACTGCCTTAAATCGGTTATATTTCACCTGGATACACTGAGCCTAATAACTGACAGTTCTTCAGTTTAGATAGTAATTACAATTTCTATTTCTGCAGGAAACAAGCCGTATACATTCACATTACCCCAGTCATTGGTGATTAGCTGCACGTTTGCCCCCATACATATAATATATATATGGCACCTGTTATCTGGAAACTCAATATCCTGAATTACGGATTAAGATTGTCTTCCATAGACTCCATTATAATCAAATAATCCACATTTTTTTTCATTTTTCCTCTGTAATATCAAAACAGTAGCTTGTACTTGATCCCAACTAAGATATAATTAATCCTTATTGGAGGCAAAACCAGCCTATTGGCTTTATTTCATGTTTATATGATTTTCTAGTAGACTTAAGAAGTAAAAAGATCCATTATCTGGACAACCCCAAGACACACATCCATCAAGTTCAACCTTTTAAGTCTATATATAACCTGCCTAACTGCTAGTTGATCCAGAGGAAGGCATAAAACCCCATCTGAAGACTCTCCATTTTGCCTCAGAGGGGGAAAAAAATCCTTCCTGACTCCAAGATGACTCCCTGCATCCACTTGTACTATGAGCTATTTTAGTAACCCTGTATTTTCTAACTTACTACCAATTAACATGTATTAAGTGTATCCGTTTCCATGATGTTGCCCAAACATCAGTGGCTCTTGCACAAATTGCCAAATTCTATGGCATGACATGCACATGTAAATATTATAACCATGGCATATAAACATTAGTTACTGGTGGCCAGTTTTAGATTAACTGCCTAAATACATATTGCTCTTTGCTCTGCCACTGTAATTTCCACTCTGGATTTTTGCTACTGCCTGGTTTCTCCTGTTGAAGTTTTACAACTAAAGGCCAAACAATAATAAATATAGTAGTGCTACAATACAAGCACTAGATAAAAGCATGTTATTACAGAAATAGACAAGCACATAATTAACCATTAACTGTATTGTGGGAAATGTATTTTTAGCCATTAACCCCTGGCATGAAAGTATGTGGTGTCAACTGGGGCACCAAGGGCCCATCACAGAAGTTTAAACTATGGGCCCATTTCAATGTTGATGGCAACTTATAATTGTAAGCAGAAATTCTGAGCAGATGAGCAACTGCTGAGGTACAGCACAGGCAGCTCTCATTACCTGAAAGTTTAGCTGAGGCCCAGGATATATATTGTACATTTTATAAAAAGAGGAACTGGTCAAGAGAGATGCTGCCACTCCCACCTCATTTATTTAACTGGTCAGCTCATACATTTATTTTAGTAGCAGGCAAATGCCTACTTACTTTAAAAGACAACTCACTCCCACCCGTCTTTGGTCATTTCATTTCGGCAGCAGACTGCAAACCAGTGTAGAGCTGCCAGAGCACATTACTTCTTCCAGGCTGCTACAATCATCCATCACTTTCCAGATGGGAACGGCTCCTTCCCGCACAATCAGCCCGCACAGACGCTGTTTCCGATGCTCTGCATTTTTTTACAGAGCGGCTGCTGATGACATCACATACACGATCTTGCAGTAAACTTGCCACACAGTAAAAACTTTTTTTAAAACATACTTCCCCCTCCAGGCAAGCGGGCCTTATAGGGAGTGCAGACGCCATGGGGCCCTGGTACAGCTGCACCCCTTGAACCCCCGGTAGTTACGCCACTGTCTCAGACGTGCAAACTGTGACAGTATAAGGGCATCTCTGCAACATATTAACTGGGAAATGCTTTTCACAGGGTTAAACAAAGAACAACAAGTCTTTAAAATGTTGCTTAATAAATATACTTGTCAGTATATTCCACTTGTAAGCAAGGAACGTCGTTGCAAAGCAAAACCTTTTTGGTTCAATAGAAGCGTTGGTGTTGAGGTGGGTAAGAAAAGACCTGCTTTTAAGGGCTCTTACTCACGAGCGTTTCTTCATGCGCTCCCCTGCGCTCCGTTTGGCTGCGTTCAGCCGCAGGGGAGCGCAGGTCTAGACGCTGCTAATATCTTTCTATGTGCCTGTACTGACACAGGCGCATGTAAGCGCTGAACGCAGGAAAAATGCAGCATGCTGCATTTTTCTGCGTTTTTCAATGGTTCAGCGCTTACATGCGCCTGTGTGAGTACAGGCACATAGAAAAATATTAACAGCGTCTAGACCTGCGCTCCCCTGCGGCTGAACGCAGCCAAACGGAGCGCAGGGGAGCGCATGAAGAAACGCTTGTGAGTAAGAGCCCTAAGGCTTTCAAGTTAGCTGGTACAGCCGAAACATTTATAAGGTACAAGGAGGCCAATAAATCATGCAAAGAAGCTTTAAGGCAAGATGAACTTATGGGGTATGTGTAGGCTTGAGTGTAAGATGACACCAGCTGAACCTATGGGGTACATGAAGGTTTGAGCGTAAGATGACTCCAGCTGAACTTATGAGGAACGTGTAGGTTTGGGTGTTAAAAAGACAATTAATGAAGATATGGGGTTCATGTAGGAATTGATGAGCAGCTGCTGGAGGGAGTCAGAGGGTACATGTCAGGTTGGGACATACAAGATGCAGCTGAAGACTTGGGGTACATGTGGAGAAGGCAACAAAGCTTGGGATTCTCTTGAATAAGCCAAACAACCAATAGTTGTGGCAGGAAAAGAGCTTGATATAGGGGACCGGTGAATACAAAGAGCTGGAAGGTAAGAGGCCCCCAATTGAGTTCTAGCTGTAAATAGAGGGACACAGAGCTTGAGAAGTAAAATGGAATCACCAGCGTCCAACTCATTATCACAACATCTAGTTCCATAATTGGTTTGGGCTAAACCAGTAGGAAGGAAACATCTGCTCAACCTCTCTAAACATTGTCCAATTAACTTCCAATTTTAATTGAATTCTTCCTCCTTTCCCCACACTCCTGTCAGGGGCCACAGAAAGACTGAAGGTTCCCAGCAGCTCCCAGTTGGCCCAGTACGACCAGAGCTTCCATGTTCTTATCATGTTCTTCTGCTGCCTCATCACTGAATAACCAGTGAACTCTCTGTGTGTTGGTTTTTGAGGACGTGTAAGTATTTTTTTGCTTATGTGAACTCAATGAAAACGTCTAAGATTAAACCAAAAATGTGATTTCTGAATGAAAAATGTGTTGCACTTCAGTCTTTCCATGTAAATGGATTAGGATTTCGCTTACGGAGATCTGAGCAATGGAACCGCTGGCTGCAATTGGACTTCATTATTGAAATACCAGGACTTACTAATATAGGTGCAAGACACCAGCTGAAATTATGCGGTACATGAAGGTTTGAGCGTAAGATGACACCAGCTGAACTTATGGGGTACGTGTAGGTTTGAGCGTAAAATGACACCATCTGAAATTATGGGGTATGTGTAGGTTTGAGTGTGAAATTACACCAAATGAACTGATGGGGTACTTGAAGGTTTGAGTGTAAGATTACACCAGCTGAACTTATGGGGTATGTGTAGGTTTGAGCGTAAGGTAACACCAGCTGAGCTTATGGGGTACATGTAGGCTTGAGCGTAAGATGACACCAGCTGAACTTATGGGGTACAGGAAGGTATGAGCGTGAGACGACACCAGCTGAACTTATGGGGTACCTGTACGCTTGAGAGTAAGATGACACCAGCTGAACTTATGGGGTGCATGAAGGTTTGAGCATAAGATGACATTAGCTGAACTTATGGGTTACATGAAGGCTTGAGAGTAAGATGATACAAGCTGAACTTATGGGGTACATGAAGGCTTGAGCATAAGACGACACCAGCTGAACTTATGGGGTACCTGTACGCTTGAGAGTAAGATGACACCAGCTGAACCTATGGGGTACATGAAGGTTTGAGCGTAAGATGACATTAGCTGAACTTATGGGTTACATGAAGGCTTGAGAGTAAGATGATACAAGCTGAACTTATGGGGTACATGAAGGTTTGAGCGTAAGATGACACCAGCTGAACTTATGGGGTACGTTTGAGAATAAAATGACCCCATCTAAACTTATGGGGTACGTGTAGGTTTGAGCGTAAAATGACACCAGCTGAACTTATTGGGTACTTGAAGGTTTGAGTGTAAGATGACACCATCTGAACTTATGAGGTATGTGTAAGCTTGAGCGTAAGACGACAGCAGCTGAACTTATGGGGTACATGAAGGCTTGAGAGTAAGATGACACCAGCTGAACTTATGGTGTACGTGTAGGTTTGAGCATAAGGTAACACCCGCTGAGCTTATGGGGTATGTGTAGGGTTGAGCGTAAGATGACACCAGCTGAACTTATGGAGTACATGTAGACACGAGCGTAAGATGACACCAGCTGAACTAATGGGGTACATGAAGGTTTGAGCTTAAGATGACACCAGCTGAACTTATGGGGTACCTGTAGGCTTGAGCATAAGATGACACCAGCGGAACATATGGGGTACTTGAAGGTTTGAGCGTAAGATGACCCCAGCTGAACTTATGGGGTACGTGTCTGTTTGATAGTAAAATGACACCACCTGAACTTACTGTGTGGGGTACGTGATTGTAAGATGACACCATCTGAACTTATGGGCTACGTGTAAGCTTGAGCGTAAGACGACAGCAGCTGAACTTATGGGGTACATGAAGGCTTGAGAGTAAGATGACACCAGCTGAACTTATGCCGTATGTGTAGGTTTGAGCATAAGGTAACACCCGCTGAGCTTATGGGGTATGTGTAGGGTTGAGCGTAAGATGACACCAGCTGAACATATGGGGTACATGAAAGTTTGAGTGTAAGATGACACCAGCTGAATTTATGGGGTACCTGTAGGCTTGAGCATAAGATGACACCAGCTGAACTCATGGGGTATGTTTAAGCTTGAGCGTAAGATGACACCAACTTAACTTATGGGGTACATGAAGGTTTGAGTGTAAGATGACACCAGCTGAACTTATGGGGTACATGAAGGTTTGAGCATAAGATGACACCAGCTGAACTTATGGGGTACCTGTAGGCTTGAGCATAAGATGACACCAGCTGAACTTATGGGGTATGTGTATGCTTGAGCGTAAGATGACACCAGCTTAATGTATGGGAACTTATGGTGTACGTGTAGGTTTGAGCATAAGGTAACACCCGCTGAGCTTATGGGGTATGTGTAGGGTTGAGCGTAAGATGACACCAGCTGAACTTATGGAGTACATGTAGACACGAGCGTAAGATGACACCAGCTGAACTAATGGGGTACATGAAGGTTTGAGTGTAAGATGACACCAGCTGAATTTATGGGGTACCTGTAGGCTTGAGCATAAGATGACACCAGCTGAACTCATGGGGTATGTTTAAGCTTGAGCGTAAGATGACACCAACTTAACTTATGAGGTACATGAAGGTTTGAGTGTAAGATGACACCAGCTGAACTTATGGGGTACATGAAGGTTTGAGCGTAAGATGACACCAGCTGAACTTATGGGGTACATGAAGGTTTGAGCGTAAGATGACTCCAGCTGAACTTATGAGGAACGTGTAGGTTTGAGTGTTAAAAGGACAATTAATGAAGATATGGGGTTCATGTAGGAATTGATGAGCAGCTGCTGGAGGGAGTCAGAGGGTACATGTCAGGTTGGGACATACAAGATGCAGCTGAAGACTTGGGGTACATGTGGAGAAGGCAACAAAGCTTGGGATTCTCTAGAATAAGCCAAACAACCAATAGTTGTGGCAGAAAATGAGCTTGATATAGGGGACCGGTGAATACAAAGAGCTGGAAGGTAAGAGGCCCCCAATTGAGTTCTAGCTGTAAATAGAGGGACACGGAGCTTGAGAAGTAGAATGGAATCACCAGCGTCCAACTCATTATCACAACATCTAGTTCCATAATTGGTTTGGGCTGAACCAGTAGGAAGGAAACATCTGCTCAACCTCTCTAAACATTGTCCAATTAACTTCCAATTTTACTTGAATTCTTCCTCCTTTCCCCACACTCCTGTCAGGGGCCACAGAAAGACTGAAGGTTCCCAGCAGCTCCCAGTTGGCCCAGTACGACCAGAGCTTCCATGTTCTTATCATGTTCTTCTGCTGCCTCATCACTGAATAACCAGTGAACTCTCTGTGTGTTGGTTTTTGAGGATGTGTCAGTATTTTTTTGCTTAAGATTAAACCAAAAATGTGATTTCTGAATGAAAAATGTGTTGCACTTCAGTCTTTCCAGTAAAAGGATTTCGCTACGGAGATCTGAGCAATGGAACCGCTGGCTGCAATTGGACTTCATTATTGAAATACCAGGACTTACTAACATAGGTGCAACACTGATGCAGTTACCATAGCAACACCAATTTTCATTTTCAATTTATAGTGAACAGATAAGCCTGAAACAGTTATTGAAACCACTCTAATTGGATTACGGGGATCTTATTGACAGCTCAGTGGGTTTCATTAAATTGATAGGGGGAGTATTCAGCACATGGTCAGAGGCTGAATCTGAGTACAAATGAATCAGAGTTTTATAAAAACAATATATTATTCTGTATCCACATCTGGGCTGAGATTCACAATAGGCCAAATACAAGCAGCTGGCCAAATAACAAGTGCCAGTGTGTGACCACATACACAGTCCATATTGCTAGTCCAGGCCTAATGATGTCTCTCAGAGGGTGAGTAGCCGATTTCTCTGGGGAGCAGTCCATTATATCCCAGGGCAGACCCCTGTCTACAGACCCTCGTGGGAGCAGCAGAGAGCTGAGGATTTAGCAACGTGAACGTGTTCAGCTTCTACTGTTACAGCCAAAGCAGCGAGTGGATTTGTGTCTCTAGTGGGCTCCACAGGGAAATGTTCATGGGTCAGTGACTCCCGGACGGACTCTGTGAGGTTCATTTTAAGGAACAGGTGATTTAATATAATATGAGCCAAAGAGGAAGGTACAGAGCTCCCCCCGGTGGCTGCCAATCCCATTACATCTCCCTCTAGAGACAGCACCGAGGGACAGGCCCAGAATTCAGGCTGAGACTCCTGGGAGAGGCCGGGATGTTGGATAAAGTCACTGAGAAAGATCCCTGTGGAGGGAGAGACAAATCCAGAGCCAAATAAGCTGTTGAGGGACAGAGACATGAGCAAGAAGTCCCCAGAGGGGCGAGCGATGATCACATTGGTCCCTACTGGAGCTGCCCTCCTGCTCATCAATGGAAGCAGCAAAGAGTCAGAACTGGAATTCTCATTAAGTGTCTGGACAAAGTTGGACAGAATTGTTCCAGCAGTCTGGCCGGCGGATGTATAAAGTGTCAGCTCTTCTACATGTAGAGTCACGGGAGCCTCAATATCAGGGCGATGGTGGGAGATAGCGGCTGTGAACTTGTCCCGTATGGTGGAGTCGGTATCATCAGGAAGGCTCTGGGCTAGTAGCCCCGTGACAAAGGAGTCTGTATAGTGAGTAGAGACCTGCTCCAGGAACTTCCCCAGGGAAGGGTTTATCACTGTCTCCCCCACTTCTTTCAGCCCCCCAGTAGAGTCATTCTTGTGACAGAAGAGATTACAGAGTCCCACAGAGGAAGAGATAAACTGCTGATTGTTCTGTAAGGCCCGGCCCAGTGTATCATCCACACAGAACCCTTTATTTGCCAGTCTGATGGCCGGACTCAGCAGCTCCTCCCATGGCTTGTGGCCATAATTCTGGTGCAGAAGGTGGAGACCCTGGAGCATCACAGGGACCCCAAATGGACTGGGGGAAGGGTCACGTGGCAGAGCATTCAGCAGCCTGGCACCATTACTGCTCCCATTATACACAACACAGGAGAATACAGCACCTAGAGTAAAGATAAAGAGGCACTCACAATTAGGCAACAACACTGTGTGGGGCCCCCCTCCTGCCCAATCTCTCACATCTCTGCTCATACTGTTCTAACTGCTGATTGGTTACTACTAGTAACTGTTCAATTCTAACTGCTGATTGATTACTCTGCTGATTGGTTACTACTAGTCGACAGTTCAATTCTAACTGCTGATTGGTTACTACTAGTAGATAGTTAAATTCTAACTGCTGATTGGTTACTACTAGTAGACTGTTCAATTCTAACTGATGATTGGTTACTCTGCTGATTGGTTACTACTAGTAGACAGTTAAATTCTAACTGCTGATTGGTTACTACTAGTAGACTGTTCAATTCTAACTGCTGATTGGTTGCTACTGGGCAAGGGCTGGAATGATCTGTATTCTATACACAATAGGAATGGAATGGTTTTCTATTGTACATTAGATCAAAGCTTCCCAAAATGTGGATCTGATTCCCCTGTGGGGGGAGGTGGGCTCAAACCAGTTTAATGGGGACCCAGTCTAAAGAAAGATTTGGGGTGCATGCTCATTTGGTTGCCTGCTAAACACCTCTGTATTGTATAGGAACCCTCTGGGCCGGGCACGGGATGTATGTAATTGCTCTGCAGTGCTGCTCAGTTGAGAAGTGAAGCCTCTGCAATAAGATTTCTTTCCCATATTGAGTCTTACCCAAAGAAGTGGTGTGAGGGTGAATAACTGCCAGACATAGAACTGCAGCAATTCCAGCATCAACCACTGAGCCGCCATCTTGTAGCATGTCAGGTTTGGGTGCTGATGGATGGAGCCTATATGCTGGATAACCCAGGTGATACACATTTACTGCAGGTTTAACAGCAAAAGCCATGTTATGATAAAGGTGTTTTTAATGGAGATGAATGTAATATCAATAACAGTATGAACTGAAAGATACAACCTGGGTAAAGGCAAGCAAAGTCCAATAAACAGGCGGAGAAGGTCTGGGCAGGCAAGCAAGGTCCAAAGAGAAGGCAAGGTCAAAGGCAGGCAGCGTTCAAGCAGGGTCGAGATAACAGGCCGAAGGTCAAACCAGGGAATCCACAGAGAAAGGAATCAGGAACCAGGTGGGAACAGGAATCAGGAATCAGAAGTCAAGGCAGGGAACACAGGAACCAGGCAGAGGACACAGGAGTCAGGGATCAGAAGTCGCAAGTAAGGGGCTGGATTGGGCTCAGGAGCTCAGATAATCAAGCCCGGATCTTAGGGCAGGAACAGGCTTATAAAGGGTCATTAATTGGGAATGGAAGACACATGTGGATAATGAGGCAGGGGAGAAAGAATATATTTCAAGTCTGTCCAGAGCAGTGTCTAACATGAGGACAGAGATCCTCCAGTGGCTCACCCTGGTAATGCAGAACCTCCCAACAACAAGGACCAGCGTTCGATTCCTGGCTGTTCCTGACATAGCATCTCTTTCCCTATCCTGGAACACACGTCTGTATTGGAGGGAGGCAGAGAGTGATATTTATTTATGTGAGACACACACAGGGGTGAGGGAGAGAAGCAGATATATAGGGGGAGAAGGAGACATATAGGGGTGACAGGTAAAATGAGGTTTAATAGGAAATAGGCAGAAGTTTGGGTGATGAAGAGAATGAGGGGAATATTAGCAGGTAATTAGGATTAAGGAAGGAATAGTCAGTAGATGTGAGTAGGAGTCAGTGCTCATGTGAGGGAACACTCACCGGAGTCTGTCACAGCGATGCCTTGATGGTAAGTGTTGGTGGGATGGTGGTGACCAGTAGAGTCAGAATGATTGTCAGACTCATCATGATGGTGACTGTGATGGTGACTCTCATCTTCCTCTTCCTTCTCTTCATCATCAGACTCCAGCAATTCATTCTTATTCTCCAGCAATTCATTGTGCCCCCCACGGCCACCAGGAGGAGGAGCATGGAGGAGAGCACTCGCAGGTAAGTCTCTCTGTCCCGCCCCCGGGAGGCGGTCCCTGAAGGGTTCCTAATGCAAAGATATGAAGATAATTATGTAATATGTGTATGATCATTATATATAAATATATAAGGGCAGTTCAAAGCTGGTGCACCAGTCACTATATGATAATGCCTGGGTGCTGGTTATAAACAGTATTCTATAACGCAAAAAAGAACCGCACACACAGGTCTTTTAGTGAAAAACAAAACTAGTTGGCTTTATTACGACGTTTCGGCTCCTAAACTCGAGCCGTCATCAGGAAGTGAAAACCCAACCACAACAAACCCTTTTGAACCCTAAAATGGCGCCAGAAATCAGGATGTGACATCATAGAGTCCAGTATAAGACTGGTCATAGTGTATCAGGTAATGTGCCGGTAGGTCATCTCAGTGCTTTGTACCCAGGTCCCCAAGAGTGTCCAGCATTGTGAGTATCAAAACTAGCGCCTGCAAAATAAACATTAAACCACTCCGTGCTGCATCCCTTTGTGAGTCTGTGCACAGCCAGTCTGTGTGAAGCGCACCTTACAACAAGGATCTACTTACCCGATGAGAGGGGTCGCACACACAGAGATATAGCGTAGCGATGTCGTCCCTATGGCAGGCGGCGGGCCAACCATCAGTGTCACTGTAGTAGCCGTGGTCGATCGCAACTCCGGTTTGTCGGGGTTCAGTCAGCGGCCGAAAACAGAGGGCGTGTGTTGTCCTTCATTGCGTCATGAGCAACTCCGTCCTATCGCAAGCCGCCCTTATTCTCCACACCTCTTACTGCATCACCCAGCCAGGGAATCCCTTGGAACGAGGGATATTTAGTCCCCTTTAGTAGTCCAGGTATTTGCGGGGCTTGTCACACCGTCCAAACGGCACCGCCCAGGTGTGTCAGCGGGAAGCAAGTAAAGTACCAGCCCCGCGCTCACTCCTTTGTGGGCAGTTTTAGGCTGTATGTGCCTGACGGGCAAGTTACCTAATACATTGATCCTGGTACTGTGTGGTGTGCTTGCTTGGGAGCTGAGTGTCGTTACCTACATTCGCACACCGCCTCTCTGCAGCACTATGTTAGATCATCGGTCACATACAGGACTGGTTGGTCCGTCGTACTACAAGGGGGTCGGCCGAAGGACTCTGTTGCTGTCCCCGTCATCATGGTGCGAACATAGCTGCTGCGATAAAGTATAAATAGCATTACAACAATTAAATCAACAAATAGTCACCCACTGCATAGACATAAAGAGTCAGGTATGAAACATGCCCACATATAGATGTGTCCTCAGTGTCCTTATATACAGCATCAATATCTGTGGCAAAATTAGAATATCATCAGCATCTTGGAATATTGAGATATCATCAATCATAATGGAAGTGGTACTAAATTGTCAGCTTAGACCATCCATAAGACCCCGCACCCCCCACCAACACGGGCCCATGGTCTTGTTTATTGCATCTACAGTTTAAATAGACCCATCACCCCCCTGGAAAGTACAGCGCCTGTTATTGTCAACTTCTAAGACCGACCTGGTCTCACTCAGTTGTGAGTCAGTATATCAGTATTAATAAAAGGGGGACATGGGTAGTGTTTCGTTCAAACCTTTCGGTGTCAGGGTATCAAGTTTGTAGATCCACATGGACTCCTTTTGTAGCAATAGAAGGCCTCTATTGCCACCTCTCCTAGGTGCGGGTACATGGTCGATGATCATGTGCCGGAACTGTGGCAAGGTGTGCTTATTCTTGAGCCAGTGTTTGGAAATGGGTTGGTCAGCTTTCCCAGTGGTCACAACGGTGGTTGTTCATCCGCTCACGGTACGTGGTGGAAGCCTTCCCGATGTAATGTAGCCCACATGGGCACCAGGCCATATATACAACATGGTCCGTGGTGCATGTGACCCTGTGGTTAATTCTAAATTTAGTTCCTGTCCTAGGGTGGGTAAAGTGCGTGCCTTGTAGCATCTCTCTACACGTTAGGCAATTGTTGCATTTGTAGCAACCGTCTTTCAATGGTCTCTGTAACCAGGTGGTACTTGCAATGGTTTATAAGGGGGATATGATCATTATATATAAATATATAAGGGGATATGATCACTATATATAAATATATAAGGGGATATGATCACTTTATATAAATATATAAGGGGGATATGATCACTATATATAAATATATAAGGGGGATATGATCACTATATATAAATATATAAGGGGATATGATCACTATATATAAATATATAAGGGGGATATGATCACTATATATAAATATATAAGGGGATATGATCACTATATATAAATATATAAGGGGGATATGATCACTATATATAAATATATAAGGGGATATGATCACTATATATAAATATATAAGGGGGATATGATCATTATATATAAATATATAAGGGGGATATGATCACTATATATAAATATATAAGGGGGATATGATCACTATATATAAATATATAAGGGGATATGATCACTATATATAAATATATAAGGGACCGTAATGAAAGAGAGAGAAAGAGAGAGAGAGAGAGAGAGAGAGAGGAGAGGAAGTTGATGAAGGTGTCAGGAGCTTGCACTCTAGAGAGGGAAGTAGTAGGGGCAGATGTAGGGGCAGGTGGGTAGAGATGTGTAGGGGCAGATATAAAGGGGAGGTGCAGGATTAGGGGGACAGACAGGCAGAGCTGTAGATGCACATGGGGGTGCAATGATACACAAATGTCACTAGGGGGCAGATATTTGCAGGAGTGACAGAAGGTGAAAGTGTCAGTTCCTCAGTAAAGTTGGCCATAGACACAAGTCAGGAGGTGTCCGACGCTGTGACTGGTTAATCCTGCTCCTCTACTTATTTCTAAAACAAATCTCAGGTTATTATTGGGAAGAGATAGAGGCGTCGGCCTGAGGCAGTGACAGGAGGAGCCAGTTGCACCGGATTCCACGACAATCACAATATAATCACAACTCAATGACACAACACAGTGACAATACAGTCAGTGAGTGATACAGACAGTTGCACAAGTGTCACACTAGTGTTTCTCATCTCCTGACACTATTGTCAGTGTGTAACATCTCTGGGGGTTGGACATAAGGATTTGGGAACAATACAACTTGCACTCTGCACTGCTGTCACTCCCCGTGTATCTATAACTCCTTGTGCACTGCTGTCACTCCCCGTGTATCTATAACTCCTTGTGCACTGCTGTCACTCCCCGTGTATCTAGAACTCCTTGTGCACTGCTGTCACTCCCCGTGTATCTATAACTCCTTGTGCACTGCTGTCACTCCCCGTGTATCTATAACTCCTTGTGCACTGCTGTCACTCCCCGTGTATCTAGAACTCCTTGTGCACTGCTGTCACTCCCCGTGTATCTATAACTCCTTGTGCACTGCTGTCACTCCCCGTGTATCTATAACTCCTTGTGCACTGCTGTCACTCCCCGTGTATCTATATCTCCTTGTGCACTGCTGTCACTCCCCGTGTATCTATAACTCCTTGTGCACTGCTGTCACTCCCCGTGTATCTATAACTCCTTGTGCACTGCTGTCACTCCCCGTGTATCTATAACTCCTTGTGCACTGCTGTCACTCCCCGTGTATCTATAACTCCTTGTGCACTGCTGATACAATCCATATAATAAGACATGTGCAACATTCTGCTGCTACAGTAACACAGGGGTTAAATGACATGTGACTGGGGATCAGTTGACCAATGGAGAGACTGAGTGGAGTTGTGTCAAGGTGGAGCAGGCGGGTTGTGACCAACTGACTCACATACAGTACAATCTATACACCTCACACACACACACGGGTCACACAACCCTGATTGACACACAAGGAGTGTGACCTCCTGACACTGATTTACACACGTGCTGCTGTCACACCCACTCCTACACTCACACTCACACTCACAGTCAGAGCATGAGGGAGTATATAGAATACAGGAGGAGTATAAGGAGTGAGTAGATACAGGGGTCACTATACACTATATATATATATATATATACACACTATACACACACACCTGTCTCTCTCACAGGTATAATAGAGAGAGAGAGACAGAGAGAGAGACAGAGGGGGAGGAGTCAGAAGACAAGAGACAGAGATAATAAATACAGGAATAGAATAGAAAATAGAAAGAGGAGACAGACGTTACCTGAACACTCGCACAGTCACCTGTCCCTCGGGCTCCTCAGTGTCCGTGTCCTGCAGCTTCTCATACCGAATCTCTTGCCTCACACTCCCCATGTCCGACACTGCCGGGACCTCACACTCACCGCTCCGACCGACTACCGACCTGACTCCTGCAGCAGCTTCCGGCCTGTGCACCTGTCCGTCACACTCCTGACTACCGCGTCTCCCCGCCCCCTAACAACGAGCGGCCCAATCAAACGCAAATCCAGCAGCAGCCAATAACCCGCTCAGGTGCTTCTCTGGCCCCGCCCCTGAATGTCACGCGGGAGTTTTCCTGTTTCCCAGCCTGCCCCGCCCCCACACTGTTTAGCGCTGCCCCTTCTGCAGCAGAGGAACGCCCCCTACGTGATACAGACACTGAATAGCGACTGTGTGTGACTGTTAACTGTTCCCTTCTACTTCCTCATTGTCTTCCCTCATAGAACTGTCACTCACTCTCCCTTCCCTCCCCTTCTACATCACGGACACGCCCATTTTATAACCACACCTCTAATTACCAACATATACAATTTACATTTGCACATTATGAGTCTGAACATATTTCTGCAGGTTTAGGGCCCATATTGTCTGTCTTGTATCAGTTTTATTAGTGAGGGTCAACTTGTCCTTTAATCTGTGACTTTCACTTCCCTCAATAGACTTGTTTTATTTATTAGTTACAATTGTATCTCAGTGCAGGGGCTGAATATTCTGTTCTCTCTGTCAAAAGCTTCTTATTTGATTAAGTTTCAGAAACTCTTATTAGTTACAATTGTATCTCAGTGCAGGGGCCGAATATTAAGTCCTCTCTGCCAAAAGTCTCTTATTTAATTCAGTTTCAGAAACTCTTATTAGTTACAATTGTATCTCAGTGCAGGGGCTGAGTATTCAGTTCTCTCTGCCAAAAGTCTCTTATTTAATTCAGTTTCAGAAACTCTTATTAGTTACAATTGTATCTCAGTGCAGGGGCTGAGTATTCTGTTTTCTCTGCCAAAAGGCTTTTATTTAATTAAGTGTCAGAAACTCTTATTAGTTACAATTGTATCTCAGTGCAGGGGCTGAGTATTTGTCAGAGAGAACAGAATACGCAGCCCCTGCACTGAGATACAAATGTAACTAATAAGAGTTTCTGAAACTCTAATATTGGCCCCACTAATTCTCCTCCCCTCTTATTTCTCCCCTATTATTTCTCTCTTTATTTAACCCCCTTTCCTGTAGGCCCAGCCCCAGTGGATGAGTTGGTGAATGGGTGGGAGTGGGTGGAAGTGGGTGAGTGGGTGGGAGTAGGTGTGAGTGGGTGGGAGAGTGCAAAGAGGTAGATTAAGAGCAGGAGACACAATGAAGGTTGATATAACATATAATATTATATAAGTGTGTAGGGGGGATTTTCTGCGGCATGTTTGGGGGAGCCTTTTATAGAGCTGCACACACATTATAGCTCACACTTACACCAATGAGTAGAAGGAGCTTTAGGGTTAGGGCCCTTCTCTAGCTCCCAAGTATGGGTGTCAGTTGTGTGAGTGTGTGTGTTATAATATGTGTCATCTCTAATCCTCACCTCTGACAATTCAACATACTGCCTGTGTGCTGCCTGGCCTTCATCCCTGCCATTGGTCATTTTGTTTTTGGACCATTGGCCTTGACTGGTCACATGCTCTTTCCTAATACCCTGAGCATGGTTGGGAGGGGAGAGTAGGGAAGCAGGGGAGGTTGCACATATGGAGGGATAGATACAATGATGGATAAAAGATCATTTGCTCATTGGACTCCCCATCTCATTTTAGTCATGTTCTATGGCTTTGACTGGTTCCCATTGCCTGTCTGCCTTATCCCAATACTATAACTCCCAGCATCCCCTAAATCATATGATGTATAGTGCTGCAAACAGCAAGGGGCCCAGGCTAAGGATCCCAGATGCACATACAGATACATGGTGTGTGTGGGGCTTCATCTTGTTGACTTGTTCAACCGATTCTTTTCCATGTTTCCAGTACTGACTCCCAACTGTTATTTGGCTTCCCCAGTCATTTGCATATCTCTAACCTTGCAGCCAATCACAGCTCAGTAGGAAGCAAGCGTGTGATGCTATGAGCTATGTATTATGACATCAATCCCAGGCTAGCTCTGATTGGCCGAAGCATTACAGGATTACAATGAGGCGCTGTTGTGACATCATCAGCAGAGTTGACTTGGTCGGTTGGGCACAAACACAGATTGGCCAGTTTATTTCTGCTGTCAGAGGTAAGTGGAGCACGGACACATATTTATGCAAAATGAACAGAAATTCTCATCTAAATCAAATAGAAATCTTATCAAATTGTTCACTTACATTTCTTACAACATTTTGTTGGGTTTTACAGGAGAAATGTCTTGTTTCCATGATCTTTGATGCCTCAAATGCTACGGCTACCGTCCAAGCTTTGATCTTCAGCGGTTAAGCCATTGACTACTACTGTAATTTGAAATTGGGGAACACCATCATCCATTCCAAGTCAATTTCTTTGGGATGGCCCCCTAATTTTCCTAATTCCCAATGTAACCCTACACTATGGACTAGGGGTTGGATTTAGCAGATTTCTTTCCCGGCACAATCAGTTTTTATTAACTAAAGCTTCTATTGAGTGTTCTTGACCTTAAAGGCCCTACTGATGGCTGGTTATTTATGGGAACATGCAGGTCACCCCAATATATAGTGATGTGAATGGCAGGGAGGGCCTGGCTCATGAGAGCTCACAATCTCTTCTTTCTTTCTCCCCATACAGTGAACTTGCCTCCGAGAGATATCAAGCGATTATATAGTTATTTATCCGAGATTATACTGAGAGCAATAAGATCTGCTAATAACATCATTTCATATTTTGTGACGTCTAAAACCCCATCTGCTGACGTGACTAAAGAGGCCCGAGGTTTAGGCGCAATGCCTTTGTGGGACATCTTCCGACAGGTAAGAACACAGGCTCCCTATGGCTACAGAGCAGGAAAACCCAGTTTGCTCCAATATCCAGGTGTCTCCTCACATGAAGGGGGGGCTCATGTGTAACACTGAGTGTGTTGTACCATTGATATATTATGATGAAGCACAGGAGCCAAGCCTTGCACAGCTGAAATCCCCCTCCAGTCTATGCCCATCCCCTGCTGCTCCCATTGTGTTACTGGGCCACTCTTGTCTCATCTTCTTTTAACCTTAGAAGATTTTTCTCTTTTCTTTCAGGGGAAGAAAGCCAAGACCCTGTCCCAGCTTTATAAGGTGAGCAGAAAAGGTCAACAGTAGGGGCTTCTAGATGGGAGGGAATGTTTTTGCTCCCCCCACCCCCACCTAGCTATAAGAACCTCCAAGCCTTGCCTTTCCTTCCTATCATAGCACCTCTCTATTTCTCACCCTCCCCAAAAGCCCCTGTAACCTTCCCCTCCTGGAAATATGCAATTACTAATTGACTGATAGAAGTTCTAACCACCCCCTGTTTTCTTTTTCAGCCTCCTGAGGGTCATGTCTCCAAAGGAGAGCACCTGGGCAAGGGAGGCTCCGGTGATGTTTTTAAGGTAAGGGACCAACCAAATAGCTAGAGATTGGGGGGAGGATGGTGCAACATGGGGGGCTGTCACTGTCCCTGCTCTGCACCTGATTCCCTCCCAACATAATATCCTGCTTGTTCTTTGCACTAAAGGAAAACAACTGCCTTTTATTTCATACACTAAACACTCTTGACCTACACCTCATTTACACATTTCAGGGACTGGTCTCCAATAGAAGGAACTTGCTGGGCCACCAAAAAACAAACTAGATTGAAGGGGAAGATGTTTCTGGGCACTTTAAAGGGGATCTCAACCCAAAAATGAATTCATGGGAACTTACTCAGGGTGTTTCTCTGAGCCCTTTTCCAGTTTATATTCATTTCTGTTTTAAGCTGAGTGATATTTGCATGTTTAGACTGCTAATACCAGACTTTTGACTCAGTTGACAGTCAGTAAGTACAGGGTGGAATTAGATTCCCTTTATTTAGCCAAATGGCCTTTGTTAAGAGGGAGCAGTCATTGTAATCTTATATTGAATTACTGAGAAGCCCCAACAAACCTTTGTGTCTGTATTACAGGGTCACCACCATCGAAGAGGCGAAGTGGCGGTCAAAGTGGTTAACATCTCGCGGGTAACGTATCTTTCTAGTTCCTCTCTCCCTCTCTTTCCCTTGTGTGGGACTTATGGGAGCTGAACTCTTTTCTCTTATTCTCCCTCAGGACGAAGAGTCCGTATGGAGTGAACTCCATTTCCTCCAGAAATACGCCACACATAAGAACTTTGCCTCATTCTATGGCGCATATTACAGAGCCCCGCCCACAGAGATGTCATGTGAGCTGCTTGAGGTAAGAACTTGTTGTAGAGCAGTAAGTGCTCAGGTACCATAGAGATCTACAAGGAGATATTATATCCATTCTGGGTGCCACCTGCTTCTTTATTTCCTAAAGCTTTTCTTTCTATTGCAGATAGTCCTGCAGTACTGTGGGGGTGGCTTCTTGCAGAGCCTCATTGAGAACACCGAGGGCCAATCCCTACCTGAGAACTGGATTGGTTACATCTGCAAGGAGACCCTGAAGGTAAGTCCAGCTTAACCCACTCTGAGCCCCACTAGGATCGGACTTTTCTCTTATTGGCTAAATGTCTTCCTTTGGTTGGTTCTATTCTTATGAACGTTCCCTTCTCCATCTCCCCAGGGCCTCAAGCATCTACATGAGAACAGGGTCATACACCGGGATATAAAGAGTATGAACATTATGCTGAGCTCCAAAGCCAAAGTCAAACTGAGTAAGTGTCAATATGGACTGAGAGGGATTCATAGTTCAGTCCGTTGCTTCATACAAATGAATTCTCCATCCTTTTATTTGATCCTATTGGGAAACTGAATTTGTCCCTCATGTGGATAATCTGTCATTTCAGTTGATTTCGGTCTGTGCCACCAACTAGACGGAATAACGGGCATGTGCAGAGAGTGTGATGGCACGCCCCATTGGATGGCGCCCGAGGTCACGAGTATCAAGCGGAGCCCAGTGGCATATGACACCAAAGTGAGTCTTTTCTCGACTTCATTTATTGCCATTGGGAGAGCACGGGCACTGCCTGTCAATCATCCGCTAACACTGCTCCTATTGGTTTGTTTTGCAGAGCGACATCTGGTCACTGGGCATAACCGCAATAGAAATGGCCGAGGGAGAACCACGTAAGTAAGCGCTACTTCCAGCTCTGCCGTAGGAGTGTTTGCCAGGGCAGTGATTGGGCAAGCTGTACTAAGCGGCAATCAGTAAAACAATCATATGAATCTGTGCATAATGAGCAGTTTGCAGGTCCTGATGTCTCTTTTCCCTTTTAGCTCACCCCAATGTGGACTGTCCATCAGAGCTCATACGAAAAAGCCATGCGCCGGCACTTAAACCCAAGGCTTGGTGAGTTATTTCCCAGCTCACTATCACTGGGCATCATTTAACTGTCAGCTACAAGTAACTCACCTATTCTCCAGCCACACAGAATGGGCTTTTTATACGTATCCAGATTTAAAGGCCACATACTACCAATACTTTATCTACATGTTAAATGCCATAGTCATCCAGACACATTTCTGTATATACATCACCAATGCTATCAATGGAAAAGACTGTTCCTTAAACAGTAGCTCTGAGGCAACTGGCCCTCTCCCCTAGCCATTCCTTACTCTGATGGTTGCCCATACTCACTGATGGTTGCCCATAGTCACATTGGCACCCTGTATAGTGACCCGAAACTTGTATTTGCAGCAGAAGCCATACATTGGGTGGGAAGTTGTGTGTAGTTTGGGGGAAAGTGATTCAGGGTACACAATGGGTGGGGCCTTTCTATATGGGTCTCTGTGTATTTTGGCTGTTGGAAATGAAGGTTCCAAGATCCCATTGAGGAAATCACTTCTTTATTAATCTGAGCTAAGAGTCACTTTTCTGCTTTTCCAGGTCAGAACATTTCCAGTCCTTTATTACATGTTGCCTCCAAAAGAACCCCAAAGCCAGATGGAGTGCTGCAGAGCTACTGAAACACCCATTTATTACTGGGCTGCCCTCTAACAAGAGCATCAGGGCCCAGATTAAAAAGCATCTGTGGGAAATGGAGAACCAACCTGCTAAGGAAGGTGAGGGGCCCTTTATTTTACTTAGAACTTCCCTGGTTTTACATTCATTTATTCTACTGTAAATGGACAAGCTGGGATAGTCACTATTAATATTAATCATGTGATATTGGAATGGCTCATTTGTTATCTCCCCTTATATTTTATATTCATATAGAAAATATTTATGGGAAAACTCATAATATACAGGGTATATTCATTATAATATAGAAATATATACATAAGATCCTACATCCAGTTTATGTAACCAGTATCTACTTCAGAATCAGGTTTAGCCTCAGTTTTTATATGAAGACTTGAATAAAAAATGTGTAGTCAGCCACTAGCCCAACTGGTCGGATCAGATCATAATAAAGAAATTGACTGTGGGTACCATAGCATGCTTAGGTAGTATGGCAGCTCCCAATTAGTCACACACACACAAATATAATGAGATGGTATGGGCCATGGGAAATGTGCTCGTGTTGCTATGGATATTCCCAAAATGTCGACTAAAATGGTTATTCCCAGGGTAAATTCATTCTATATCAGTGATAATTAGGGGACTAAACCCATTATTCCCATGTACTGGATAACACATAAAAATGTTAGTGAGACTATTGGAAGTTCCATGTGGGTTCATTCTGTGCTGTGATTGGTTTATCCATACAGAACTGTGCTCTCCAGATAAGGAAGCGGCTGTGGGTGCCCAGACACCAGCACCCGGGCAAGAACCTCAACCCAACCTGCCCGCTCCTTCTCCTCGTACTGGGCGTCTCTATCGCTGCATCAAAAAGCACCTGAAGCATGCGAAGAAGATCTGGGACGACCCAGGGACGAGCCAGTTCTTTCCATCTGGCCCGAAATGGCTCCGTGTGTTAGAGAGGCTCATAACATCTGAAGTCCAGGCCCCGGATGAATCTCCTGCCCAACATCACAGGAGATAGAAACATCCCCATCTTCAAAAAAGGTACCGTCTCTATGACTTGTCTCTATATACTGTCCCTACAGAGCCAATCAGTTTGTCAATACACAGTCACTTGTGAGCCAAAATAAACAGGGAGTCAGTGTTACACTTGTGATCAGACAGTGGAGCTGCTGCTTAGGGTTCACTCCATGTATTTAGAAGGGAACAGCTGTAATACTCCCTATATTCAAGGGACAATCACTATGGTGCTACTGTGGGCTACACTTGTTATTAGGTAGCCAAGCACTGCATAAACATTGGAACCATGGGGCTGTGACCACCTTCCCCCTGGGACTCACAGTACAGAATCCTGACCATCTTTATGGCTTCTCCAGGTCTGGACTTTGGGCATCCCATGTCCCTGTGGAACTATAACTATCAGCAGCAAGGCCAAGGCACAGCCAACAGCTGAGATCACTAGGGGTTTCTTGGAAACAGCAGCTCTGTCATATTTCATCATAATTATAGAAAAAGCTAATTCTTAACAAATGTTTCTTCTCAACAGCAATGCAGTAACTGCCACTACCACCTGCAGCTCCACAAGTGGAAACATTTTCTGTTACGATTTTCTACCCCCACCAATGATTAAGTCTCCAGCATCACCATCATGCCTGTCAGTCCGACTCAATGACAAACATCTCCACCATCTCTTCCTATTAAGTCTCCAGCGTCACCATCATGTCAGCCAGTGAGAGTCAATGATGAATACCTCCACCATGGTTTCATCTTTGTCATCTCCTGCAAATTCATCAGCAGCCTCCTCTCTTCATTCTAGAACAGCTTTGAACCAACAGACAACTAGACCTTTCACTGTACCATCTCTGCCCCAGTGATGCCTCTTTCACAAATTATCTGACACTTTGAACCTTCCTTGTTACCCCAGTCAGTCATGTCTGTATGTCACTGCCTCTACCTCTACATTGAATTGCCCCTGTGTCCCAGGTAGTAGAAGTCTGTCTTCCAATGGGTCCTCCTGCACTGGCACAGTCTGCTCTGCTCTTCTCTCAATAGCCCCCTGCCCATAAGGAGGTACATGCCTGTCTGCCTCTGCCTCTGCCTCTTCTCTGTTCTTTGAATTTGTCCTTTGCCACAGATAGTATGTCTGTCTTCTAATGGGTCCTCCTCCTGCTCCTGGCACTGCATGGTCCTGTCTAATATTCTTCAAATGGCTCCCTGCCCCAGAGGTACATGCCTGTATGGCTCCTCCTCTTCCTCCATGCTCCTCATTGAATTGCCCCTATGCCCCAGGTAGTTGAAGCCTGTGTTCAATGGTCCCTCCTGCTCCTGTCACTGTCTGGTCACTCTCCTCTTCTTTGAAAAGCCCCCCACCCCTCAGGAGGTACATGCCTGTATGGCTCTGACTCCTTCTTCTTTTTACTTATTAAATAGCCCCCTGCCCGTAAGGAGGTACATGCCTGTATGGCACCGCCTCTTTCTTATTTTTATTCTTTAAATGTACCCTTTGCCACAGATGTCAGTCTTCTAATGGGTCCTCCTCCTGCTCCTGATACTACATGGTCCTTCCTGCTCCTTCTTCTTTTTACTCATTAAATGGCCCCTTCCCCAGAGGTACATGCCTGTATGGCACCGCCTCTTCTCTGTACATTGAATAGACCCTGTGTCCCAGGTAGTAGAAAGCTGTCTCTGAAAGACCCCTCCTGCTCCTAGAACTTTCTAGTCTTCTCTCTTCTTCATGAAATAGCCCCCTGCCCATAAGGAGGTACATGCCTGTATGGCTCCGCCTCTTCCTCCATTCTCCTCTTTCAATTGCCCCTGTGCCCCAGGTAGTTGAAGCCTGTCTTCAATGGCCCCTCCTACCCCTGACATCACATGGTTGGCTCTCCTCTTCTTCTCCTCCCTGCCCCTCAAGAGGTACATGCCTGTATGGCTCTTCCGCTTTCTCCTTTTTAGTCTTGGAATTGTCCCTGTGCCCCAGATAGGACTGACTTCACCTGCTCCACCTCCTTCTTCCTTTTATTCTTTGAATAGCCCCGCCCCTAAGGAGGTACATGCCTGTATGGCTCCACCTCTGGCTACTCCCACCTGTTCTTCTTCAAATCACTCCCTGTCCCTAAGGTGGTACATGTCTGTATAGCTCCGCCTCTTCCTCTATTTCTTTCTTCGAAATACCCCTGTGCCCCAAATAGCACTGACTTCTAATGCCCCTCCTGCCCCAGCACTGGCTGCTCCCACCTGTTCTTCTTCAAGTCACTCCCCGCCCCTCAGGAGGTAAATGTCTGTATGGCTCCACCTTCATTTCCATTCTTTGAATAGCCCCGCCCCGAAGGAGGTAAAAGTCTGTATGGCTCTGCCTCCCTCTTACCTTTATTCTTTGAATAGCCCCGCCCCTAAGGATGTACATGCCTGTATGGCTCCACCTTCTTTTCATTCTTTGACTAGCCCCACCCCTAAGGAGGTACATGCCTGTATGGCTTCACCTCTTCCTCTATTTCTTTCTTGGAATTGCCCCCTGTCCCTAAGGATGTAAATGCCTGTATGGCTCCACCTTCTTTTTATTCTTTGAATAGCCCCCACCCCAAGGAGGTAAATGCCTGTATGGCTCCTCCTCTTTCTTCTTCTTCTTCTTGGAATTGTCCTTGTGCCCTAGATAGAATTGACTTGACCTGTCCTGCCCCTGCACTGGCTGCTCCCACCTGTTCTTCCATTGCCCCTGCCCCAGAGGTACATGCCTGTATGGCTCCGCCTCCTTCTTCCTTTTATTCTTTGAATAGCCCCACCCCTAAGGAGGAAAAAGCCTGTATGGCTCCGCCTCCTCCTTCCTTTTATTCTTTGAATAGCCCCACCCTTAAGGAGGTAAATGCATGTATGGTTCCGCCTCCTTCTTCCTTTTATTCTTTGAATAGACCCACTCCTAAGGAGGTAAATGCCTGTATGGCTCCACCTCCTTCTTCCTTTTATTCTTTGAATAGCTCCCACCCCTAAGGAGGTAAATGCCTGAATGGCTCCGCCTCTTCCTCTATCTCTTTCTTGGAATTGCCCCTGTGCTCCAAATAGCACTGACTTCTAATGCCCCTCCTGCCCCTGCACTGGCCGCTCCCACCTGTTCTTCTTCAAATCACTCTCTGCCCCTCAGGAGGTAAATGCCTGTATGGCTCCGCCTCCTTCTTCCTGTCATTCTTTGAATAGCCTCCGCCCCTAAGGAGGTAAATGCCTGTATGGCCCTGCCTCCTTCTTCATTTCATTCTTTGAATAGCCTCCGCCCCAAGGAGGTAAATGCCTGTAAGGCTCCGCCTCCTTCTTCCTTTTAGTCTTTCAGTAACCCCACCCCTAAGGAGGTACATGCCTGTATGGCCCCACCTCCTTCTTCTTTTTATTCTTTGAATAGCCCCGCCCCTAAGGAGGTAAATGCCTGTATGGCTCCACCTCCTTCTTCTTTTTATTCTTTGAATAGCCCCGTCCCTAAGGAGGTACATGCCTGTATGGCTCCGCCTCTTCCTCTTTCTCTTTCTTGGAATTGCCCCTGTGCCCCAAATAGCACTGACTTCAAATGACCCCTCCTGCCCCTGCACTGGCTGTTCCAACCTGTTCTTCCAATGGCCCCTGCCCCAGAGGTACATGCCTGTATGGCTCCGCCTCCTTCTTCCTTTCATTCTTTGAATAGCCTCCGCCCCTAAGGAGGTAAATGCCTGTATGGCCCCGCCTCCTTCTTCCTTTCATTCTTTGAATAGCCTCCGCCCCTAAGGAGGTAAATGTCTGTAAGGCTCCGCCTCCTTCTTCCTTTTAGTCTTTCAATAACCCCACCTCTAAGGAGGTACATGCCTGTATTGTTCTCCCTCTTCCTCTATCTCTTTCTTGGAATTGCCCCTGGGCCCCAAATAGCACTGACTTCTAATGCCCCTCCTGCCCCTGCACTGGCTGCTCCCACCTGTTCTTCTTCAAATCACTCCCTGCCCCTCAGGAGGTAAATGCCTGTATGGCTCCGCCTCCTTCTTCTTTTTATTCTTTGAATAGCCCCTGCCCCTAAGGAGGTACATGTCTGTATGGCTCCACCTTCTTTTAATTTTTTGAATAGCCTCCGCCCCTAAGGAGGTACATTTCTGTATGGCTCCATCCCTGGCACTGGCTGCTCCTACCTGTTCTTCTTCAAATCACTCCCTGCCCCTCAGGAGGTCCATGTCTGTCTGGCTCCTCCTCCTTCTTCCTTTTATTCTTTGAATAGCCCCACCCCTAAGGAGTTAAATGGCTGTATGGCTCCGCCTTCTTTTCCATTCTTTGAATCGCCCCGCCCCTCAGGAGGTCCATGTCTGTATGGCTCCACCTCTTCCTCTATCTCTTTCTTGGAATTGCCCCTGTGCCCCAAATAGCACTGACTTCTAATGTCCCTCCTGCCCCTGCACTGGCTGCTCCCACCTGTTCTTCTTCAAATCACTCCCTGCCCCTCAAGAGGTAAATGTCTATATGGCTCCACCTCCCTCTTCCTTTTATTCTTTGAATAGCCTCACCCCTACGGAGGTAAATGCCTGTATGGCTCCACCTTCTTTCCCATTCTTTGAATAGCCCCGCCCCTCATTAGGTCCATGTCTGTCTGTCTCCGCCTGTTCTTCTATGAATTGCCCCTGTACCACCCCCTGGTGCTGCTTTGTTTCCCATGGAAGAGAATGGGAGAGGATTGTCATTAATACTTGTTCAATGTACAAATAAATGTAACTGTGTAATGTACAAATAAAATGTTATATTGCAAATTAATTCATGAGTTTTTATGTGTTTCTGTTATTACGTGATGTCGTCTCTCTCTCCTCTGGGATTCCAGCCCCGAATTCCCTCGCAGGGAACACTCTCTCAATCTCTTCATAAAGATCAGAATGTTATATAATGTAGTCCAGTCCCCGGCCAATGGCCAGACCCAGTGTACTTTTGTCCTCCAATATGTGTCTGTATGTTATCCACCCAATTGTAAGCTCTTGGGGCAGGGACCTCCTTCTTACTGTGTCTCTTACTACATGGCACTTAATCTCTCTATACCATTATACTGCATTGGCTCTGCTGAAGGCCGACTCACTCCATAACTACACTCTCAGGCTCAAGTCATTACTTGAAGCTTTTCATTGACTGAGTCTCATGGAAATCTCTCTCATTCGTTTGGTTCCAGTAAATGAAGGAGTCATTTCAGATCTCTTCCTCCACTTCTCCCTTCCAATAACTCCCTAGTCAGTGAGAAGACACAAGCAACCTGATCATGTGAAAATTGTGCTGTCAATGGGCCATTGAGATTTAAATCTTACTTGATAGGCTTTGAAACCACTAAGGGAAGGGTCAGAGGGTCAATTAAAGGAGAACTAAACCTAAAAATTAATGTGGCTAAAAACGTCATATTTTATATAGTAAACTTATTGCAGGAGGCTAAAGTTTGAACTTGTCAATAGCAGCAATGATCCAGGACTTCAAACTTGTCACAGGGGGTCACCATCTTGGAAAGTGTCTGTGACACTCACATGCTCAGTGGGCTCTGATTGGCTGTTGAGAAGCTAAGCTTAGGGCTCGTCACTAATTATCCAGCAGAAAATGAGCTTCCCTGGCTGTAATATAAGCTGATGCTACAGGTTTGCTGATTATTCAATTCTGATGCTAATTGCACTGGTTTCTGTGCTGCCATGTAGTAATTATGTGTATTAATTACTAATCAGCCTTATATTGTGACATTTCTATTCTATGTGTACTGTATATTGGGAGTGGCTCCCTAAGCTCAGTAAGTGACAGCAGCACAGAGATTGTGAGCCCCTGCACTAAAATACAATTGTAACTAATAAGAGGTTCTGAAGTGTGTTGGGGGGAGGGGGCTAATTAAACAGGTCCTTCGCTCAAACAGAAGAGCTGATTCTCTTTATAAGAAAGCTGCCCAAGCCCTTTTTCCAATTTGAGAAATAAAACAGTCCCCATTTCCCTCGCATAAATGAGATTGCAAGTAAATGTGTTATTGCCTGTGTTTCCTACATTCGCCTCACTGTGTCACTTTTCAGCACTTCAATCTCGTTTTCCAGGATCTCTCCAAGGACCCAGCACACTCAGTTCCTGCCCCCCTAATGACATCACTTACACCCTCCCAGTAAGTTAGGGGGGGGGAAAGGTGGCAACCCTAGGCAAGGGGCCACAAGAGAAGTAAAAGTGCAGGTCATGGAGGGGGTCAAGCTTACAGGAGAGGAGGCAGGGTTTGGGTAGGGGTGGGGCTTACAGGAGAGGAGGCAGGGCTTGGATAGAACATGGTTTGGGTAGAACAGGGTTTGGCTTTAATCATAGTGGGGCAAGAATGGGTGGATCAGAGATGTGATCTTGTGTCCTCTGATCCACATGAAAATGACTTTCCCACAGGAACAATCTGTAAATGTGATTTTTTGAGAGCTCTATTACATCTGACTAGCAACTTTCACATTTATTCTTTGTATGGACCAAGATCAGAAGCCGTGAGATCCATTCACACTGATTTGTTCACATTTAGGAGAAAATGATCCATTTCCCTTACAGTCATGTTTCTTACAGTCAATACAGTATGTCATGTGAGCCAATTATAGGTCCTACCGTGTCCCAAGTGTATCCTCTTCAGATGTCGGTGTTGCCAATCTTCAGAGTGGGATAAATGAATAGAAATATAATGTAGGGGCCCCTATGGCTATGGGTTAATCTGCCCTGCAGCTTTAAGGCCCCCACCTTTTTTTCTTGGAGTGATCTGCCAGGAGAGAATGACACTCCCCTGCTACACTGCTATATAGTGTGTGTAGGGAGTGGCCACTTCCTCTTTGGCCTGTGGATGGTGATCCAGCTGGGTGTGCTCAGGGCTCTGAGCACAGCTAGGCCCAGAAAGGCCCATGTGCTTTTGGAGAAGAAGTCGGGGACCAGGTAAACCCCGTGAATGAGGAATAGTTACACTAGGGCAGACTTGTCATAGTCTCTCTAGGAGAGAAAGGCAGATAGGATAGAGAGAGCAGCTGAAGCTCCAACAAGGATTTGCAGTAAGGGAGTAGCTTCCCAGAGGCTTTTTGTGTTGCCTCCAGTCAGGGACCTCAGTGAAGAGGGACTGTAGGGTAGAAGCTGCTTGCCTGACAACTTCCAGGAGGGAAAGGTTGTACTGCATCTGCCTGTGTACTCTCTGTGTGAGCCTGCCTTGTTCTGTGTGAACTCTCAATATGCTGTTTGCCTCAAGCTCCTGCGTGAGTACTAAACCTGTGGTCACTTGCCTCGTGCATAGTTAATAAACCGTTTCTGTTTTACTGCAAGAACCTCCTGGCGCCCAATTTGTTTGTTGTATGCACAGTAGCCTGGGGGATGTAGTTGCACTACACCATAGAGGGAACACTTCCACATGGCGAAGGCCCTGACCCTGTTGTGTGAAGTCGCATGTAACCCATGTTTCTACTGCTAGCTGGACAGTTTAAATATTTGTGTGCTATGCGGCCCAAATAGGTGTTACATTTGGCGTGCCCAACGTGGGGCTCGATTCCCTAAAACCAGGCTGTGCATTGTTTTGTTCGAATCGTACGAATGGATGTACGAATTTGTCGGAGTGTACGCATGAATCGTACGAATTTTCTTCAGAGTGTTTGGCCGTGGGTTCGGGCTTGGAGGTTCGCCCCGAATTTCACGAAGGCCTGCGGATGTCGGTTGGAATGGATGGGAGGAAGATGGATGTCTCTGCTGGGACCACTCCCTGTTCATTTGTGCCCCCTGATGTGAGAGAAGGACCTGGAGGATGGATTCTTCTGTGATTGCTACAGCTCTTCTATGGACTCCTGCAGAATGAGATGCCTAGAGTGCTGCTTGCTTGTTTTTGTGGCTGGAAGGACTGCTGGACTAAGTGGGTTCTAATTCAGGACTATTGATCCCCACCACAACTCTTCTGCCTTCACCTACTCGCTGAGTAGTGTTTCTGCACCCAAGGACTGGCCTGTGTGGACCCTTGGGAGGGGGAGAAGTATGTTTGCTGACGTGTAATAAAGTTGACCAACTGCAACTGTTTATTATGCAATTGAAAATGTTTGATACAGTATTGTGCATGCTGTGTTTCCTTTACAGTGACCATTGTTACCAGGTATGCCTTAGGAGAGGATACCAGAAGTGGATGTGATGGTACTGTAAGTTGATATATGTTGGGGATGTTTAAACCATTGTCGGGACGAAATGGGTTTTTCCCCCGGGTGTATGTAGGGGCCCCTATGGCTATGGGTTAATCTGCCCTGCAGCTTTAAGGCCCCCACCTTTTTTTCTTGGAGTGATCTGCCAGGAGAGAATGACACTCCCCTGCTACACTGCTATATAGTGTGTGTAGGGAGTGGCCACTTCCTCTTTGGCCTGTGGATGGTGATCCAGCTGGGTGTGCTCAGGGCTCTGAGCACAGCTAGGCCCAGAAAGGCCCATGTGCTTTGGAAGAAGAAGTCGGGGACCAGGTAACCCCGTGAATGAGGAATAGTTACACTAGGGCAGACTTGTCATAGTCTCTCTAGGAGAGAAAGGCAGATAGGATAGAGAGAAAGAGCAGCTGAAGCTCCAACAAGGATTTGCAGTAAGGGAGTAGCTTCCCAGAGGCTTTTTGTGTTGCCTCCAGTCAGGAACCTCAGTGAAGAGGGACTGTAGGGTAGAAGCTGCTTGCCTGACAACTTCCAGGAGGGAAAGGTTGTACTGCATCTGCCTGTGTACTCTCTGTGTGAGCCTGCCTTGTTCTGTGTGAACTCTCGAAATGTGCTGTTTGCCTCAAGCTCCTGCGTGAGTACTAAACCTGTGGTCACTTGCCTCGTGCATAGTTAATAAACCGTTTCTGTTTTACTGCAAGAACCTCCTGGCGCCCAATTTGTTTGTTGTATGCACAGTAGCCTGGGGGATGTAGTTGCACTACACCATAGAGGGAACACTTCCACATGGCGAAGGCCCTGACCCTGTTGTGTGAAGTCGCATGTAACCCATGTTTCTACTGCTAGCTGGACAGTTTAACTATTTGTGTGCTATGCGGCCCAAATAGGTGTTACAATAATAAATGTAACACACGAGAAGGCAGAACCTCATTCTTGATGAAATCTGACTATTTTCTAAGAAAACCTGAGAGATCAGACAAAACTTGTTTCTTTTTTTTTTCACAATCTTAGTAATAAACCTAACAGACTTTTGGTCAACCTGATTTGAAAAATACTTCCCATACCTTTTTGATCAAGAATAGCCAGAACAGCCAGAACAGAGTTACTAATGCCCCCAAAGCTATTTCCAATATATTTAAAAAAACTTCAAAACCTCTAGTCTCATCCTTTATATAATAAGGAAAATAATTTAGCTTTCTTATATAAAACCCACTTATCCCAAATTTCTCCTAGTAAATTGGAAATCTACTATTACTATGGATTAAGTAATTAAGGCAATTAAAAATCTTAAAAAATACAAAGCTAGCGGTCCTGTTGGCATCTCCTCCTCTTTTTATAAAGCTACTTGCCTTAAAGCTTCCATTTTCTTGTTAACCTCTTTAATGACATTTTTCTACATAATAACATTTTGCAGTCTAGTTTCTAACATCAAACTTATTCCCAAAGAAGGGAAAGACCCTTTATTAACCTCTTCGTATTGCCTAATCTCTGATTAAGCAAGATTTTAAAATATAAACTTCTAAACATTTTAGACGATAGATTGACAGATGTCCTTCCTGACATTATTCCCTATTTTTTAAGATTTTTTTCATCTCTCCTTCTCAAATGGGTTCATTAAGAAGAGATCAGGTATTAAGAATATCGGGGCAATCCTCAATGTCATTAACTCGTCTAATAAGCACACATATCCATGTTCTCTGCTAAGTTTAGATACAGAGAAAGCATTTGCTAATGTAAACTGGAAATATATTTTTTACTGCTGTAAACTCTATGGTTTGAAAGGCATTTATATTTCTTTGCAAAAACAAATGTATTCTTCCTCCCAAGCTAGAATTATTATTGCCAAAGAATCAGATATCTTCCCCTTATTTAGAGGAACAAGACAAGGCTGCCCCCTATCCCCCTTAATCTTTAATATATCTATAGATCCTGTGATTCGATTTTTAAATCTTTCAGATTTATTCAACAGTATCCAAATTATGGCAAACATATAAATATGTTGGCATGTGCAAACAATTTACTTTTGATTGTCTAAGATCATCTTAGTTCATTTAGAAAAATATTCACTTTTTACCAAACTTAGAGTTCCTTTTATGGTTATATTATTATTTCAAGTAAAACAGGGATACTAAATACCCACAGTTTAATTCCCAAACATACTCTTTTGTATTTAAAGATGAAATCCCCTACTAGTTCTATTAAGTACCTTGGAATAAATATTCCTTCAGACATATCCAGGCTATATTCTCTTATATACTTATACCCCTGATTAAACTCACTGAATCTCTGTAGTAAATGGTTAAACTATCATCTTTAAGGGGACCTGTCACCCTGAGAAATTATTTTTATTATGTCATGTTAGTTGAGCAAAATAAAATTTACTTAGATTACATTCATTATTTATATTTTGTTCCCTTCAACCTTGGAATTACACAATCACATCAAGCAGACAGGAACCATTTTGTGGCAATTTGTTATTAAGACAAATTGTGTATCATCCCAAAATCTTGTGATGCACCAGAATGGGGAACCTAATGCCCATGCACAGTGCCCTATGCAATTATAGAGGATGAAGAGGGAGGGGAAATGTGAAAGTGCAATGACATCTAGGAAGTTCTGAATGCAGTGGCGTAACTATAATATAGCAGACCCCACGCGGGGGGGGGCAGACCAAGGGGTCTGCTGAACTGAAATCCCCCTGCACACTGTGCAAGTAATCAAGTAGCAGGGGTGGAGCTGAGGCTTTCTGATGGGGCAATAGAGTTTGAACAAGTAATATTTGATTGACAGCTCAGATATTTAAACACCTTTATAACAAGTCTGGATGTTTTAATGAGGAAAATAATTAATAATAGCTTTTTATGTGTAGGTGACCGGTCCGCTTTAACTTTATTGGAAGAGTTGCTTTCTTCAAGATGTTAAGTTTCACATAACTATCATATCCTTTGCTAAATATTCCTCTTCTTTTAAAGCACTCAGATTTTAAGAATTGGACCAAGCCCTTTCTAAATTCCTTTGGCAAGGGAAGAAACTAAACTATCATTTTTCTTTAAAGGAGAAGGAAAGCAACGGAGGCAGTTTATTGCCAAAAGATTAGCTGCAATAGTGCAAGCTGATGTAGAATGCTTTACCATACCTGAGTAAACAGCTCTATCAGTTTGTTTAGGATAGCAGCTGCCATATTAGCTTGTTGTGACATCACTTCCTACTCGAGTCTCTCCCTGCTCACTTATAGCTCTGGGCTCAGATTACAGCAGTGAGAGGAGGGAGCAAACTGAGCATGCTCAAGCCCTAGCCCTGGAGGTTTAAGCTGAAACCAGTTAGTCTGATACAGAAGCCCATGAGTACACAATAGAAGAAAAGAAATGTGATGTTTCTTTTGACAGAGGACTCAGAGCAACATTACTTTGAGGGGTTACTGGTATATTTATATAGACCTTTCTGATAAGGTTTACTTAGTTTTAGCCTTTCCTTCTCCTTTAAGTTAAAATTATTTTTGGAGGCCTCAATATTCCTGGCTTTAGATATGTACAGTAAATATAGCTTCTCTTACAGTGTATTCATTATTGAGAGGATATAAGGCAAAGAGACTTATACTAATCTTCATTTGGAATGATCTTTAGAACAGGGAACATTACACTTCTTATTTCAATAAAAATGGGGGTAACCTTCATACAGATATTAAGAAAAATACTCTATTCAGAGGTCCCTTTGCTACTCCATAGACTTTTCACCTTTTTGTCCCTATTTGATCTGGCAGACCTGTGGGGTGTGGTGGGCGGACCTGTAGGTGGGGCTTGCGGTGGGTGCAGCCCAGGGGGCCCAGGAAATTTTGTCGTATGTGGCCCTGTGATTTCTGATGGCAGCCCTGCCTCTATTGTTCACATCATAAAGCCACTGACCACATTGTTCACCTGTTCACACTCATACAAACTGCTGGAAGGGCACCAGCATTGTGTCACTGTATGTAGTAAATCATAGAGTGGTCCTGATAGGCTTCCCTGTCTCCTGCTCTGTTCTGCCTTCCATATCCTCCCTGTGTGTGCCATACCCTGCCTGTCCTATGCTCCCTGTGTGTGTCCTTCTCTGCCTGTGGAACATAAGCCTGGTATTTGATCTGGGGGTTTGTTAGCATTTGAAAATTATTGTTAGGGGCCCCTAGGGTGTAATGTGCTGGGGGGGGTGCTGTGATATCCACAGGGGAGAGACGGCATATGGATTTAAGGGTATGTCTTAATATGACATAAGCTGGTTTCAGAGTGATAAGTGATATTCCTACAGTGAGCATCAACCATTTGGTTTTATGGTTTAAAGTGGGTGTGGTTTAAAACAGGGAGTGGCTAACACTGGCTTCCATTATTGGCCCTCCACCATCTGGGCCATAAAAATGCCGTCCCTCTGTACCACAGAAGTTGGACAGCACTGCTCTATATCATGTGTGAGATTTCAGGTACTAGGAATCTTGACCACGGCACTTTTGTAGCACAGAATCAACACACAGAGCCTTGATTCAGTCCAATTCAGCCTGGGCTGCTTTATTTGAAGCCGTTCACACAGACAGCATAAACAGAAGGTTGAAATAAATCAAACAAAACGTATCACAGTCCAGCACTTACTGATTCAGCTCAGTTTCCTCAGTGTCTGGTGTGCAAAGCAAGAACTCCAGGCTTGTAGTTTAAACAGGCAAATCTGTAGTGATCTCTCTGTGTCACTCTCAGCTTGAGTTCACAGCAGGCTCCTCAGCCCCTCACACACACTGAAATTAAACACCTGATTCATTTATGGGCAGGTAGCTAACACCACACCTAGGCCCGGGCCTAGGGCGGCAAAGAAATAGGGGCGGCATGCCGCCCAGCCGTCGTTCAACTGCACCAGCTGCGCCGGCGTTTTTTTGCCGGCGCGCTGGGAAGGCAGGCGCTAGGACCGCGCGACCGTCTGGTTGGACCGCACGGCGAGAAGTGAAATCCGGCGCTGACCACACCCAGGTCAGTCTGGAGTGGAATGGAAGGCCCGCCCAGATCCTTCCCTCCATTCCAGCCCTGGATACCCTAAAGAAGAATAACAATGCAGTTTCTTAACTGCAATATCCTTCATCCAGGGCCCTTAACCCCTGAACCAACATGCATTTTCCTTTTACCATATCACACATGCTAAAAGTTAATTTAAAGTTGAACAACCCCTTTAAAGGATCACTGTCTTTTTAAAAAATGGGTGTTTCTTTTACCCTGCACTGCTTCAAACAGCATTTTTTTTTTTTGATTTAGTACTATAGAGTTATATAATATAAATATTATTGTTTTGTCTATTGCGTGGACGTTCATTGCAGATAGATACCTAACATTATTTAGCCTTCCCAAACAAAAAAATCACCATCCACCTATGCTTGCCACCCTATAGTGGGGTACCCTGTGCCAATTCTAGCAGCTGTTAGACCTGTTGGCAATGCCCAGTGCGAGCAAAGAAATACATGGCGGGAATCTCACTGCTGCAGTGAGTCACACTTACCCTTTGTGTCATTATTGATAAGGGAATCTTATCTGTGTCTCTCTGGTTATGGAGCTCTGAAATTCTGTTTATAAAAGACACTCCTTATATTTATGTGACTGTTACAGAACCTTTAATCCCTGTGCTGTTCCTCTGCACTTCTAATATTTATGGCACAAGGCCTTATCTCACAAGTCTCCCTCCTCCACCTTAAGTCTGTCCTGAGCCGACAGTATAACCCATGTTACATGTGGGCAGTGGATAGATCTCCATAGTCCGACCTTATTACTGCCTTACTCACCTCTGGGCATTATGTCTCCTTAGCAGCGAGTGGGATGCACCTGTATGATTTATTAGACAGAATATAGGGTATACATTGTATTTTAGAGATTTCTAATCATCGTTATGTGCCATTGTCACTAACTTAGTCACTTAGTTTGCTTCTTGATGTCTCTTCTGATCAGAAGTGAGCGAGGTGGGGGGCTAATTAAACAGAATCTTGGCTAGAGCAGGAGAGCTGACACTCTCTTTGTAAGGAAACTGCCCAAGTCCTTTATCCCATGAAAGAAATAAAACAATCTCCATTCCCTGTAAAGCTGGCCATACATGGACCAACCCAGTCCCTCTAGTTGGCAGTTGTGTGGGGCCTACCAATGGGCCTGTCCAAATATCACTGTTCCAAAATCAACTCCATATCAACTGGGCAGCTTTGAGAATCCTGTTGGATAAGGAGCACATCACTAAGTTTACTAGTTCCTCATCCCACAGACCTCATTGTATGATCTGATTGTTGGTCTCAGCAAATACCTGACCAAATCAGCTCCTTATCCTCACCAAGTGATCAGATCTGGTAGTGTATGGCCAGTTGTAGTCACATGATCACTGATTGGTTCTTCTGTTGGGAAAATGACCAGCAGGTGGGGCTGTTGTAACAAAATTCATTCATTTTAACAATACATGTATCCCTTAATATCTTGGAATAAAAACAAAATAAATAATGAATGTAAATGACAAAAGTGCTTACAATACCCCCCTCATCAGTTTTACATTAATTTATTATAGATTTACTTATCCTTAACATTAACCCTATTTTTTCTACAATATATTTGTGACAACTATCTACATAGATAAAATGTCCAATTTGTTCAGACCCAAACCATTACCAGCTATGCTGGAAGAAATATGTAATTATAACCCCTCAAGTGCTACAGGTCTCAGGAAATATCATATGATATGAGTCAATTGAGGTAAAAAGAAAATCACCCCCTTTTCTCTGCCAGGAAATGTTAGTAAATGTTAGGATTCTCAAGATAGTTTAGATACAAATGTAGATCAGCGCCACTGACTATGAAAAACAAACAAACAACAGATATTGTTAATATTCAGTGCAGTCACCAAAGTGTTGCAGTGTGTGTGTCTTGAACCATAGAAAGTCTATGCACAGATTTTTCATGTGTGTGTTCTAAAGTGCTATAGTGATTTCTACAAAGTGCTGTCTCCAAAATAAAATTATAATTAAGTCAAATAAGATGCTTGTAGTACTTGCTTCAAAAGGTAAAATCAATTAAAATAAGGTGCAATAATGTTTTCTTCAATCAGTAAAAATCAGTAAAACTTCTCCACTCTCTGCTGGGATTGACAACTTACGAGATTCCTGATTTCAAAACATAATATTAATATCAACTCCAGGGTATTCCTTGTTATGTAAAGACATTAAAAAACAGGGACAGCGACCATAGTGTAATTTGACTTTATTTTTTAAAAGGTTTTAAAAGTTATTGCACTTACACAAGTCCCACTTCTGAGCGCATATCAAACAATCCAGTCTTATAGTGCAGATCATGGAGGTGAATCTTTACAATACAAAGAGATGAGTTCTGCCGGCGTCTCCCTCTCCCGTATGTTCCACCTGTACATTCACTCACTGCTGAGACCGGACGTGATGTCACACCTGACGCGTTTCACTAAAGTCAGTTCCTTCTCTGATCAAGTACAAGCTACTGTTTTATTAATACACAGAAAAAGAAAACATTTTTCAAAATTTTTATTATTTGATTATAATGGAGTCTTTCTGTTATTTATAGCTTTCTGGATAACAAGTTTCTGGATAACAGATTGCATACTGTAAAAGCAGAACACCAAATGCTGATCACTTTTTTTACAGACCATGGAAAGCTGATGTGACTTTTTTTTTACATTTTATTTACCATTTGACAGTCTGTTAATAAAGCAGATTAATCATTAGAAACACTGATTATAAGGAAAACATTTACAGGATATTCATTGTGTTTTACTTATGAACATTATAAACATGGCATTATAAACATTACCTGTGCATAATATGAAAACCCCGCACCAACTGCAAATATAATCATATTAGACGTTACTTGTCACAACAAGGAAAAGGCATGAAAGTCTCTATAACTTCTGATAGCTTTACAGTAACTGACACATCTTTTTCAATATACTGTATATTACAGAAAAAGTAAGTCCCCCCAAAACCTGCAACATTGCCAGTCTATAACAGCAGATAAACTAGGCACCTTTTGTAAAAAAATCACCCTTATTATAATTGAATCTATTTATCTTTGTTTCCTAATTACAGCAGGTTTTTATACAAGTCAAGCTCTTAATATACAAGCTAGGTGGTAACCTCAACTGGGTCAGTCTGATATCTGTGGCCCCATGTCCAGCCTTCGTCCATCCCAAAATAATCAGGCAACATACTGAAAACATGACAATCTGGCACCATCTAGAGACAGGACTGACTGCCCAACATTAACATGGCGCCCACATGTCCTTTTTCCTAATTTTGCTAATGGCAACTCTGGAAATGGGTTTAAAGGGGTGGTTCACCTTTAGGTAGCTTTTAGTATGTTATAGAATTTCCAATTCGAAGCAACTTTTGATTGGTTTTCATTATTTATTTTTTCCAGTTTTATAGTTATTCACCTTTTTTCTGACTCTTTGCAGCTTTTAAATGGGCGTTGATGCTATTTTTAGTAGTACCATTTTGACCTCGTGTAAGACAAAACTCAGTAAAGGAAAACCTTTACTAATAGTCAGGCAATTTATTCTTACATAATACAACATAACAGTTTTGTCTGGGTAAGCTGTTGGAGTAACACACAGAATGTCAGCCAAGGACTTACCAAAGACCCACCTCTTGGTCCAGGCATTATATAACTTTCAGAAGGCTTTTACAATAATTGTGACAAGGGTTTCACGGAAATACCATACATAGTCTGTCTCCTCCTTGTACAATTAATGTCTAAATGATTTACTTAGTCTTACATGTTATCAAAGGAATGTTTTAACATACTGTGTCTAGCTCCAACGGTCCACAGCCTCGCAATCAGCTATCGGCTAACCAAGGCCATTGTGGTATTTCCAGTAATTTGAGCAACACTTTAGCAGTAAGGGGCCTCACCAGACAGACTGGCGTTATACTGACACTCTGGAATTTAAATAACAGAGTGATGATCTTTTGTTTGTATGGCCTAGTATAAGCTATATGAGTGACCATTGTCCACAGTAGACCATTAGCCCTTATAGTCCATCCTGCCTTGGGCCCTATAGCGTTATGGCATCATAGAGGGTGGGGGTGACAAATATCAACCCTCTGACACTAGCCATTCGTCCGTCTTAGGAATTAGACCGTTCCAGATATTTTTATAATTACATTACCTCTCTTGAAACATTTAAATATGTTTCACATTAGTAATTACAGGCACAGTAAGAGTGCTGAGAGGACCCCCAGGAACAAGGGAGGTCTATTATAAATGGGACAGTGGTGTGCACTACTGTGAGTTACAGTTCAACTGTCGTGGCAGCACCAATACAGAAGTGCAGCTGAAAAGCTGAAATGAATGAAAACAAGGAAAACAGGGAGCTAGAGGGCTAGAGGTATTTCCTGTTTTTGAGGAACTAACGTGACTAGGAACCGCTGGAACCGCACAATGAAGCAAGAGCTGTCTGAATATAACATGTAGCCTAAGATTTAAGCCAATATATGATTATAGTGAAGTTAGGTTTCAAAATAAAGCAAAATAAAGCATTACAGAGAGATAATAAAAGGAAATCATTGCATAGAGATAATGAGACATAGTAATAATCATCCTGAGTAAGATAAAAATGTAAAAAATTGAAAATGAAAATTAGTAAAAATGAAAAATACTAAAATGAAGCTAAAAATGAAAAATACTGAAATGAGGCTAAAAATGCTAAATTCAAACTTTTTTTTCTGTTCTCTATTATCTAATTTAACCCTTCTGCTATCAACTTTTCTTGTTCCTCTCTTTGCTTTCTAGCTTCCTTTGATTCTCAGGCACTTTCCTGACTTTCTAGGGCACATACTTGACCATTTACCTCTTTTGCTGCCTCTGTCTTTCTCTTAGCTATTACGGAAAAACAACTCATCATAGAGTGGGGAGGCTGACGGCTCTATGTATGCCTTATGAGTTAATCTGTGTGTTTTTAGTCAGACGCACTTCTGCAGCATCCCCCGTCGCCCCCCTTTTCTCTACTTTGTATTGTACGGACGGGGTAGAGCTTAGCTGTGGGGCTGGGGACAGCCTGCTCGTCTGTATCTGAGCTATAACTTTCAGAGAACTTATCTCTGAGCTGTTTGTCTTTTTTTTTCTCAAACCTCCCCCATAAGGCTGCGAAAAGTTTTATCTTATAGATGTAAATCAAATGTGAGCAGAAGTTGGAAGGTACTTATAACACAAATTCTAACAGAGAAATATAGACCAAGTATTAATGCTAGGATGACATGGATAGACTTAATGAAACTTCCAATGGAGTTGTTTAACCAGCTATAAAATTTTACCTAATCATTTGGAATAACTGAGCTGTTCTATAAAAACATTACACTTATTGTTGCAGCTCTAAACTTTGACTATATGACATTCAGCAAACATTTCAGAAACAATATGAGTACAACCTTCTTTTTCCTATCAAAACACATGATAATCTAAAATCATACTATTTTGGTCAGCTACTCTATTTTTTTTTTATAGATTTTACATTATGGGCAGGACTGGTCTTGGAATCTAGACTCTATTCAGTTCTAATATTAGCACATGACAGAGTTCTATTATTATGGGGTTTATCATTTTGTTTATGTCAGTGCCGTTTACACACAACCAGCTACATAGAGAGCTGAGGACCTGGGGTAATAATACAATAATGAGTAATTACAGGAAACTTTACTTCTAAAACCTTTTTAAACAGATACAATTTTACCTTTGTTGTTTTTATAACTAATCTAAAATTAAACATATAGAGAAAATGTTACATTATCACATTCCCATTGTTCTCATAAATTGCACACAATTTAACTATATCACATTCAATACTGCATGAATCTTAAACTTAAAATTAACCCGTTTCAATATCAGTCCATCAGTTCATTATAGGGGAAAGTCCAATCAGAGAGACATCATGGCGGTGGATAGACATATGAAGAAATATTCAACAGTCACTTGTATTCAGTCAGTGCAGCAGTCTCTGTACAGTTCTTAAGAGTTCATAATCAGTCCATGGATTCGATATTAGGATAGGCAAAAATGTAAAGGCATCACAGATATGAATGGCAAACTTTGAAATGACTCTTTGTATGTATGCAGAGTTTCTTTCAATGAGTGGTGTGATCAATGATAGCTGTTCTATTTAGAATGGATTGGAATAATCTCAACAGCTACTGATGGAATTTTGCTCAGATCACCAACCTGGAAACAAAGAGACAATGTGACAATATCTGGTGTTCTGGTAATACTGATTTGAGTAATCTAGTGTACTAGCTAAAGAACTCTAATGAAACCACTGTATGAACTGAGAAGTGGTTGTACATTTATGATATGAGTGTAGGACATTTGTTTTCTTGTGGTTAATTCATATGAAGAAAGTCCACAACACCTGATAGGATTGTTGCAGAGAATTGACAGGACAGCTGGGAGTAAATCCAACCAAATGCTGCCAGTAATTGTGTTGTTGGAAGTGGGATGGTACAAAGACACAATTCCACTTAATATCAGTGTCATTTGCACATTTGTAATAGAATCGAAAATTGAATTGTTTAAACTATCAAATACAACCTGTACTGTTTCCTTCTTATAACAAAATAATATTGATTAATCATAACCAGGAAAAACATTTAACAAGTTCTCTCTTGTACCTTTATATATATTTATATATATATTTATATTTTTAGCCTAAATGAGAATGACATAGACCCATTTTAGTAGCATCATTTATTTCTACAAATTAAATAGTGAAATTACTGGTTATCAGATGGAATCAACAATAAATTTAAGTCACTTCAGCATTTTCTTACACTTGCAGACGTGTGATACAAGATACACAAGTGCAAAGATTACGGAAGAATTTTTTTTTTAGCAGCGGCACAAGCACATAAGCTGCATTTTATGAACTGAAACTTATTTAATTAGAAAAAATAGTAACAACAACATAACCCTCAATATAATACTCCTCTCTTGTTGTACTGCAAATGCAGTACAATAATATGAAATAATAGATTCACATCTGTCTAGAGAATAATGAAAGGAATTTAACCTGTACCAATGAATGAATCGGGCATGGATCCAAACTGCATCAAGTTTACCTTCATGGTGGTGAAAAAGATCCAGATGCAGGAGAGACAAAAAAATACAGATGAGTATGAAACAGTAAAGTTAAAAATATTTGCTGTGGTTAAAAGTTCCTGAGCCAGCTGCCTGACAAAAAAGGAAGTTACAAAACAGTGAGAGAAGTTAAGCATCTGAAATATTGTACAACGGAGGATTCTGGGAAGTGTAGTTTTTATGACAGTACCAGCAAATAGAATCCTTCTTGTTATTAATTGGACTATGAACTAGATTTCCTCTTAAAGGGTGCTGTAAGTCTAATGCACCATTAAGTACTTCAGTGTGAAACAACTGACCATGATTTATTTGGTCGTCAGGACATTTGTCTTCAGAAGATTCAGGGGAAGTACTACTGTGAATAAGCTTAAAACATTCTGAACCATTAGCTCAATAAGAATCGTCATTACTGGGGGCTGCACCGTCTGTGAAACCAAAAGTTCTGAGACTGTGTAACCCTGTATCACTCTAAAATTGCCAATAGGCACATTCAAAATAGCATTTAATTGCTCCTGGGTATCCATATAAAGGACTGGATCCAAGTTTGATGAACAAGGAGCAGAGAATAGGTGTAATGTCTCAGCTGAAGTATATGTGAGAAATATCACTTTCTATTGTTGGCAAAAGCCTGCTAAATCTAATGGCATGCAATTAGTATAGTAAAATATTTACTCTTACACATATCCTTTATCTGTCACAGTAGAATTTCAAGTTGTGAGGGAAGAAAACTATCGCCTTCTGGCCAGGAAAACGCAGTCTTGTCCCCTCCACTGTGACACTTAACAAAGGCTTTGAAACTTAAAATGTTTTGGGCACTCAACTAGCATATCTAGGAGGATTGTTAGATATTCTAAACTGATGGAACATGTTTTTTTTCTTTCAGATCACAAGTAAAACATAATACACTTAGAAAAGAGTTATCAATCTGACACATAAAGATAAAAAAGAGAAATAAGGTTTGTTTGAGACCAAAAAACTTCAACAGAGAACATTTAAAGAGACAACACTAATATTTCTGTTAAAATAGAAAGACAAGTGGAGTGAATTAACCTTATTCACGAGTAACCCATTCACAAACGGAAATACACAAGAGAACTAATGTTACTATGAGAATAAGAACAAAGAAGACAATGTTAGGATAAGATAAGAATAGTGACATGATAGTCTAAGACAAAATGACAATATTTTAGTGACAGACACATAGAACAAATATTATATTACAAGAGGTACCTATGAAAACTTATAAACATTAACGAGAACCAAAAACAGTTATGCAAACATATTCATTACAGACACATCAAAGTCATATAACCGTCAAGTCAAGTCAAGTCAAGTCAAGTCAAGTCCTTTTCTTTCTAACATACACACAAGTATTACATTCAAAATATGCTCTAACAGACCTGTAGGATGCAAAAAAGCTTAGCAGCAAGCAATTAACATTGGTTAATAAAACAAACAGGGCAAACAAACATACATATAAACTGGAGTCACCTGCAGGAAAAATGATGTTATACTTTTCTCTGTAATTTAGAACAGGCTTACAATTGAGTGTAAAGGGAGAAAACAGGTTTGAAGTTGCAGATGGACAACACCTAAATGTTTGTAGGGCTCTCGTTTTTCATCTGACAATTCAAATGGACAGGAAAGTGATTCACACTTCACACTCTAAAGAATTTCCTTCAGAAAACCTAGTTTTCCGTATTTCTGGCCTGCTAGGTCGCCCCATAAACAGGAACCGCAGAAAAACTCCTAAACCACAAGCAGACTCTGAGATAGAGCCACACATTCTCTCACACACTATCACACATATGACAGTTACACTATTGTTATTCATGCACTCAGCTAGGCAAACATCAACATTCATGGATCCTTTTGCATTCATCAAACAACATACACGTGTAATTTCTATTTCAAGATGTTTTAGACTACACTTCATGATAAGGAATAAGATACATACAAAATACAAAAACAGGAAGGAAACTGCGGATTCCTATCATGAATGGCAGATAATTTCAGCTGATTAACACAACAATTAACAAAACAATAGGCAAAAAGAAGTTAGAAAAAACATATATACCCCACCCAGGGGGGTACTTACGCGCGTGTATCAATCATCCGTTAAAGTAAAGCTCAACGGGGAAACTGTCCTGGAAAAGAAATATCCACGGGTACACTACCGACATCCGGGAGAAAAAACTCCATGGGTACACTCCAGTGGCCACAGCCTGGAGCCCTCCATTGCCTGAAAAAATGACTGGAAAAAACTGGATCACAGTCAGCGGGTCACCATATGATGGTATTTTTAGTAGTACCATTTTGACCTCATGTAAGACAAAACTCAGTAAAGGAAAACCTTTAGTAATAGTCAGGCAATTTATTCATACATAATTCAACATAACAGTATTTCTGGGTAAGCTGTTGGAGTAACACACAGAATGTCAGCCAAGGACTTACCAAAGACCCACCTCTTGGTCCAGGCATTATATAGCTTTCAGAAGGCTTTTACAATAATTGTGACAAGGGTTTCACGGAAATACCATACATAGTCTGTCTCCTCCTTGTACAATTAATGTCTAAATGATTTACTTAGTCTTACATGTTATCAAAGGAATGTTGTAACATACTGTGTCTAGCTCCAACGGTCCACAGCCTCGCAATCAGCTAACCAAGGCTATTGTGGTATTTCCATTAATTTGAGCAGCACTTTAGCAGTAAGGGGCATCACCAGACAGACTGGCGTTATACTGACACTCTGGAATTTAAGTAACAGAGTGATGATCTTTTGTTTGTATGGCCTAGTATAAGCTATATGAGTGACCATTGTCCACAGTAGACCATTAGCCCTTATAGTCCATCCTGCCTTGGGCCCTATAGCGTTATGGCGTCATAGAGGGCGGGGGTGACAAATATCAACCCTCTGACACTAGCCATTCGTCCGTCTTAGGAATTAGACCGTTCCAGATATTTTTATAATTACAGCGTCGCTGACCCCTTCAAAAAAAACAAATGCTCTGTGAGGCTACAAATGTATTGTTATTACTACTTTTTATTACTAATCTTTCTATTCAGGCCTCTCCTATTCCTATTCCAGTCTCTTATTCAAATCAGTGCATGGTTGCTAGGGGAATTTGGGTCCTAACAACTGTATGTGTCTGCATGTTTAGGTTACAGTGTACCTTTAAGGCAGAGAGGCAGGCTGGGTAGGAGGCAGGAACAGGAAGTAAGAGGAATATCATGAGAGAGAAAGCAGAGGAAGGAATGAGAAGTGTACAATGAATAAAACTGAATCTCCACTGCAAACTGGATGTGTAATCTTTGCATTAAGCCCACACTGAATGATGCAGATATAACAACAACCAGATTGCTTAAAATGCAAATTGAAGAGCTGCTGAATAAAAAGCTAAATAATTCGAAAACCACAAATAATAAAAAATGAAAACCAATTGCAAATTGTATCACTCGCTACATCATACTAAACATTATCTAACATTATCATTATCCCTAACTAATGATTCTCACCCAGGTATCATCCCCCCATACCCAGAATGCAGCATGAAGGGGCTCAGTGAATGTGACAGTGAAGGTGTGTAAGTGTCTGATTGGCTCACTCAGCTCATAAAAGGACAGACGTCCGGCCTCATAGTCCAATGAGATCCTGATTCTCCTGCAGGAAGGGACGTGGGGTAACTTTGTGCCTTTACTGTCATGTATCACTATATATTTATTATTCCATCTGCACAAACACCAGGACTTGTTATTAAACCCAATAAAGGACTGATCCCCTCTCCTCTCTATACTGGGATAGGCCACCCCTACCCTCCAGTCCCCTGATTCACTGACCTCCACTTCCCAGTAATGTCGCCCTGAGGGGAAACTCCTGCTGCTTAAAGTCTGAGTATAATCCTGAAATCTCTCTGGGGTTTGTGGGTGACACTGGTCTGTGAGTGAGTAGGAAGCAGATTTCTTGTCCCCTGATACAGATACAAGATTCCCAGCCGTGTTTATATCCAGTAACAGGTCTGTAGCCTCCTGCCCATAGATCCCTCCCTTTACCCCAGTCACAATGGCAGCTAAGCCTGTGATTAATGTCTCTGAGATCAGATCCACATCCAGATCCCCTACAGCAGGGACCTTTATATCATGTCTCTCTCTGCCCCCCTCATTATCTGCAGCTCCATGTGATTCCCGTTCCTGTAGGACAGTGAGTGGATCTACCATGTTGCACACCTCCTCAATGTGACGGATCTTCCTGGACAGCTCGTCCTTCTTTATTTCCAGCTGCTCCATCAGATCAGTGAGTGTGAGTGAGAGCTTCTCTTTCTGGCTGGAGATGTCACTCAGGAGTCGCTTCTCTAGGGCTTCCAGCTGTTCCCTGATGTCTCTAAACAGGGCAGTGACTCTCTCTGTCTCACCGGCTGCTTTTTCTGCCACTTTTCTCCTGCGCTCCTGCAGTCTCTGGGCTCCTCTCTCAGTCTCCTCTCTCTCTGGACTCAGTTTCTCCAGAAATTTCCTCACTTTCTCTTTCTTCTTCTCAGAGGCCTCACTCAGCAGCTCCACCCTGTGGCCCCTGTGCTCTCCGGCCAGACAGCAGGACACACAGACACAGACAGACTCCTCACAGCAGTAATACTCCAGAACCTTGTGATGTACAGAACATTTTCTCCCCATAAAGGAGTCGGTGGGTTGGGTCAATACATGTTCTGCTGACTTGCTGTGCCCCCTCAGGTGGGTATCACACAGAGAAACCTCACACAGGAGACAGGATTTAGCAGCAGGTACAGGAGAGAGGACACAGTAGGTGCAGAAGATCCCAGTCTCCCCCGGCTCTGTCTCAGTTGGACGGAATTTCTCCACCAGGTCACGCAGCTTCCAGTCTGTTGTCAGTTCAGGTCTCCTACTAAATCTCTTTCTACATTCAGGGCAGGAAGGATTTTCCTTTATGCTCTTCTGCCAATTCCATGTTGTCCCAATACAGCCCTGGCAGAAGTTATGGCCACACGGCAGGGATACAGGATCAGTATAAATGCTCAGGCAGATGGAGCAGCTCAGCTCGTCTCTCAGATCAGCAGCCGCCATCACTGAAATCAGGAACAAGAAACAAAACTGAACTTTACTCTCTCTCTCTATAACCAGTGGGACTTGTTTATCTCCTGATGTCACACAGGGTGCGGTGAGTTTCCTGCTTGGACTTTAGATTTATGTTAATCTTTTAACTGTCATTTATCTTTATTTCTATTCCTGTAAAGGTGGCCATACATGGTAAGATCACCAAATTAGTGAATCTGGACCTGCATTATAGGCCAAAATGACTGAACCCATCAACTTGCCGATGCCCTTCTCATCTGATGGGATTTTTAAACCTGAAAGATTCCAGTGTAGCCAAAATCTGTTACTGCAAGAAATCAAGCACTGATTTTCTTCCTTGTGGTGGTACAGGAGTCCTGTGCTTCTGCTAGAGGGGACGGCATCCTTAATTTTGTACTCAGGAATCCCAGGCATCTTCCTTACAATACTCCTAAATTTCTCAGTAACACTTTGTCATCTGGTAACAACTCTTTGTACTTGACTTTAAGATCAAACCTTTGTTTATTGATTGCTAACATTCTCTTCAGCTATGTGGTTTGCAATAGTCAAGCTTTCTTTGAAGCAGGAACCCAGAGCCGGGCCAAGGTAGTTTGGCACCCTAGGCAAGGGTTTCAATTTGCGCATCTCCCTATATTAGTATTTCCCACCTTACCATTATGGGTTTTTAATATAAGAAACATTATTGAATGAAACTTTTAAACTATAATCCCACCTGTACCTGTGCCAGCCCAGCAGCCATTAGCCATCAACATTGCCCCAATGCAGCAGGCCCAAGCCCCCCCTATCTGTACCTGTGACACACTGCCAGCAGCCAGCAATGAACCCAGGCCATATTTACTAATACTGTACTGCAGGCCCAAAGCCCCCCATCTGTACCTGTGCCAGCAGCCATCATGGTCCCCTAGGCAGCCCCCCATCTGTACCAGCAGCCATCATGGCCCTCAAGACAGCCCCCCCATCAGTACCAGCAGCTAGCCTAAACATGGCCCCCAAGGCAGCCCCCCCATCTGTACCTACAGTATGTACCAATGCCCCAAACCAAGCCCCCATCACCTGTACCTGTGACAGTTAAGGTGATGATCCCAGGGTGGGGGGAGCACTGGCTGCAGTCTGCTGCTTCCGAGGATAAAACAAACCCCAGAGAGGGGGTTGGGGCCCTTGTGGGCATGCAATTTTTTTAAATTTAAACTTTAATACTAAAGGCCATGGGAACTAAATTTTAATAATGAAAAATATATATATTTTTTCCCCTGAGAAGTGCGCCCCCCAGTTATTGTGCCCTAGGCGGTTGCCTACCCCTTGTTCCGGCCCTACAGGAACCTACTGAGAGTGGTCCTAGCAACTCACTGCATCTGTGCAAACACCCACTTAGAGATCAATGGGCAACCTTAGCTCCCTCCCAAACATGAAATGAAGAGAAACCAGTGCTAGAATGCTGAGTAATGTTATAGGCATACACCATAGCTTCCACATGCTTACTCCAGCTCCTCCATCTTCCACTGGCACTAGCATATCCAATAATGTTCTATGAAATCTTTCAGGCACGGGGGAGTTCTGCTCTTTTCAATGTTCAATAGTTGCAAAAGCTCCTCTCTGCAAGTCTCTGCCTTGAGTAGAATGTGGTCTCCATGGCATAGTAAACTTCTTATAGCACTTTAGCTACTGTGGAGGCTTTTTGATCATTGATGGGGAAAGCTTGGGCATACCTGGTAAAGTGATCAATAACTACCAATACCCCTAGAATCATTCCAGTACAAAGAAAGTCCATACAAACTAATTATATGGGCTCTGAACCTTCTAGGTGACCCACGGGGGCAGTGATTACAGGGAGCCTCTTCCTTTTCAGGCATAGACACCTCCTACAGTAACTAGAAACCACAACTCTCATTTTAGGCCAGCAAAAGTGTTCTTGGCTCAGCCCTAAAGTCTTCTCCACTCATTGATGTCCATGATGATCATGAAGACTCCGTAACACCATGTTTTTGAATTTATAAGGCAACACTAATTGCAGCCTCATAGGATGATTATGATATGGTATCATCTGGTTTAGTAGTCCTTATTCCACACAGACATTTTCCCAGTCCCGTTGGAAATTTATACCCTCTGGGCAAACTCTTCTTGAGCAAAGCAGGATTTTTGACATTAACATCCCTTCACAGGGGCCTTATGGCTTTTTAATCATGTCTTTATGACTGATGAACTTGGATTCTCCCCCTACTAGGGCAACTAAATAGCAGTACATAGACATACAGACTCAGGAGTCCACCAGTAGAATCCACAACTCTCAACTCAGTAAAAGCTACTGTGTTATTCACTACAGTAACTATAGCACAGTAGACCTTCATACCTCGGCTTCTCTCCTCCCACTCCCCATCATCTTGAACGGTAGGCAGGCAAGTCTTCTAGAGAGGGCATCTGCTCCATTAATCCTAGACCCTGTTGTGTACTTGAGGGTAAAATAATAGTGCAGGTAATCACTGGTGTCCTGTGGAATCAAGTTTAGCAGTAGTCAAAAAATATGTTTGAGAATTATTATCTGTTCTCCCTAATGATGGGCTAATTTATTTGCCAAGTTCACCCGCTTCGCTGCGAATTTGGTGCATCATTTCATTTTGGTGCAAATTTCCTGTGACATTTGTTACGAAGCAAAACAGGACTAATTTGCCAATCACTAGTTCTCACCACAAACTCTATTCCATATAAGTATAAGTGCTCCACTTAAGAGGCAGGGATTTAGATTTATGCACAGGATAATTCTTTTCACTGGGTGCCAGAATTCTACTAACATAGGCCACTGGCCACAAGCCTTCTGGGTATTTCTGGTAAAGAACACCTGCCAATCCTTCATAACTGACATCAACATGGAGAATGTTTAGCCTGTGGGGATTAGCATTAACCAATACAGGTACCTTTATCAGCCTTTTCTTTAACTGAACAGAGGCCTCTTCATATGCTGAAGTCCAACTTTCACCAACAGGTGCACAGTAGATTATCACCTGCCATGTTTAGGCCCATAGCACTGCACCACTGTACCACACAGACTGCCAATGTGCCTGGGTGGGGCCCAACAGGACTGTCAATTATAGGGTGAGTCCCATACAACTTGGTTTAAAGGGGCAGAGATTTATGTGGCTGTGTATGGCCAAGCTTTCAGCTCTAAATGGCTCCAGGTTCTTTTAGATTCACCTGCGTGAACAAACTCCTCCCATTAAATAAACAATAGGAAACAACCTTGTTTAACCCTTTCACTTTAAAACAAATTTTGAGTATTTGGGCTGTTTCAGCCAATGAGGAGGCTAGTAAGGGTTAGTACCCTGCAGTGTCAATGCTGCCAGTATAGGGACTCAGTGGTCAGACTCAGAAATAGAGGGATCCTTGGAGTGAGGGACCCCGTGAGCTTCACTAGCCCTGGGGATTGTACAGCAAGACAATTTCACCTCTGGGTGCTGTGAATGCTACAGTTGTAAATGTGTAATTCTGTTAGTAACAACTAATGGAAAAAGTATTTGAAACATTTATTAATTTGATATTGTGAGAAATGGAGCAACTAATGGAGCAAATTGTAACATCAGCTGAAGTGAAGCAAATTTCATTCTGTGAATTTAACGTTAAAAAGTCCAGTTTCATTATGGTTTCAATTTAAAAACATTGCTCATCACATGGAAAATAAAGGTTTACAGAGGAGATCACATGATTTAGGCATTTTGTAGCCCCTCGCAACTTCCTCAGAAGCATTCAGATCCCATAGGGCTTAGTAACACATAACAAATATAAATAACTCCTTAAAGGGATTCTGTCATGACATTTATGGTGTCATTTTTAGTTCTAAATTAAAATTGTTACACTGCATTTAATTCACTCTACCATATTGCATTTTATTCCTTAACCAAGAAGTGTATTTAGTTGTAATATTGGTGTGTAGGTGCATCTCAGGTCATTTTGCCAGTTCATGTGATTTCAGAAAGAGCCAGCACTTTAGGATGGAACTGCTTTCTGGCAGGCTGTTGTTTCTCCTACTCAATGTAACTGAATGTGTCTCAGTGGGACCTGGATTTTACTATTGAGTGTTGTTCTTAGATCTACCAGGCAGCTGTTATCTTGTGTGAGGGAGCTGCTATCTGGTTACCTTCCTATTGTTCTGTTGTTAGGCTGCTGGGGGAAAGGGAGGGGTGATATCAGTCTAAATTGCAGTACAGCAGTAAAGAGTGACTGAAGTTTATCAGAGCACAAGTCACATGACTGGGGGCAGCTGGGAAACTGACAATACATCTAGCCCCACGTCAGATTTAAAAACTGAATAAAAAAATGAGTTTGCTCTTTTGAAAAACAGATTTCATTGCAGAATTTTTCTGGAGCAGCACTATTAACTGATGCGTTTTTAAAAGAAACATGTATTTTTTAATGACAGAATCCATTTAATACACGCCCCCTCTCTTCAAAAAACATTAACCCTTCTATATCCACATATACACCACAAAAGTATATCTCATGCTTAAGACATGTTTATAAAAATACATTAGTGATGTGTGGGCCGGCTGTGGGTCACGGGCAGGTTGGGGTTGAGTGGTTCCTTCTGCTCTCCCTGCCCGTGACCTGACACTTCTGGCTTCTGGCTCCTCCATTTATAGATTCACCCCTGCCCTGCCACGCCCCTTTCATGACATCACTGTAGGGTGGGTTGGGCATGGGTCTTTAAATGGAGGAGCTGAGCCTGGGTGGGCCGGGTGTGGGTTGGGTGAGAGCAGGTTGGGTGCAGGTTCAGAATATCTGGACTCACATCACATCACTACAATACATCTTTATGACAAACAATAACATGTACATCCCTCCAGTGTTCACAGTGCAAATGAGCAAATAAGTAAAAACAGATCCATTGTGCAAAAAGGTGAGAAACTCCAACGTTTCAGAAAAACTCCTGTCTCATGGGATTTCTAGGGTGAAAAACAATCCAAGTAGTGCACTAACCAATCAGTGATGTCACTTCCGTGATGTCATTTCCGTTATTTCACATCAGTTGTCATGATCAGCAGATCCCTAAGGTTCCTGTCAATCAAACTCCCAATGGGAAAAAGAAAATAATTAAGCACAAGCCACACACAAGCAGCCTGCAAATAATGTGATGTTGTTGTTTAGTTAGTGACTGCACATCCGCTTATAATATTCCCTCGGCATATCCATTATTTATAATTATTCTCTATCAGCTGTGCCAAGCTGCTGCCTGTACATGTAATTTTGGGGGAATTAGCAATGATAGGCAGGTTTAGCAGAGGATCAGGAGCAAATGCATACTATGCATATTTACTATGAAGATGATTTTATTGAACGTTACCTCTTACGCCAGAATTTTCGCTACAGCGACCTCACTACCTTTCGCTTCGCTGAGGAGATCTTCAGGAACCCCCATCCTCCTCCAGCACAAGGAGATATTGGGGACACTGAGGTGTAGTCTCACCTCTTTTATCAGTGTCGGACTGGGATGCCAGGTGCCCACCAGAAAGCCTAAGACCTTGGGCCCACCAGAAAACCTAAAACCGCGAGCCCACTAGAAAACCTGAGACAGTGGACCTTTCCAAACTATTATTCCTCCTCTACTCACTCAACCTCTTTATTCTCCTTGTCTTTTATATATACTTACAATATTCTCCCATTATTAAGCATTTTTCCCCATAAAGAAATAGGGAATGACCATTAAATAGGCCAAATGTTCAGAAACAAGAGGGCCCACTAACACCTAAGCCCACCTGTAGCTGTAGTTTTCCTGGTATCCCGGTGGGCCAGTCCGACACTGTATATATATTTGCTGCTCACCTGTAGCCTAATCACTCAGCTACTAAATCAGTGTTGGAGTGGGTCAAAGGGGGCTGCATCACTAGTGCAATGAGCTCAATAGGGCGTTATGCAATAATGGAGCCAAATTTCCAGGTTAAAACTCTAAATTCAGCTCTTAAAGTTACAAATGACAGTTCCTCACTGCCGCCTGAAGCAGGAGTGGCCCTGCAACTACCTTTAACTGGTCAACTGCAAAACCTTAAATGGAGCATGGAATTGAGGGCCCCCCTGCTCTACTCTGCTGGAACACTATACTATACTTTACCTGGAGGACACCGTTAACCACACATAAATAAAATACACATAATCATGGCCATTTTAAATAGGATTTCATTTATTAGTAAGTTAAGCCTTCCATCCTTTCCTGAAAGTCCTCACCCTTTACAAAGACTTGCTACAAGCTGGTCGTCTTTATTAAAAATGGACATTATTTCTCCTCCTCACTTATTATCTTCCATCAACAATTTCAACAATCGTATCCAATGTGAGAGGCAATGAGCAGATCTGCTTCTCTCAACCTGCAGAAATACACAGTCTGACAACAGCCGGAGCCTTCAGCCTGTGTGCCCATAGTCTTTAGATAAACAGGTCTATTGGGGAATTGTGACTCACAGCTTAACGGGATACTGTCATGGGAAAAAAATTTTTTTCCAAAATGAATCAGTTAATAGTGCTGCTCCAGTAGAATTCTGCACTGAAATCCATTTCTCAAAAGAGCAAACAGATTTTTTTATATTCAATTTTGAAATCTGACATGGGACTAGACATATTGTCAATTTCCCAGCTGCCCCAAGTCATGTGACTTGTGCTCTGATAAACTTCAATCACTTTTTACTACTGTACTGCAAGTTGGAGTGATATCACCCCCCTCCCTTTTCCTCCCCAGCAGCCAAACAAAAGAACAATGGGAAGGTAACCAGATAGCAGCTCCCTAACACAAGATAACAGCTGCCTGGTAGCTCTAAGAACAGCACTCAATAGTAAAATCCAGGTCCCACTGAGACACATTCAGTTACATTGAGAAGGAAAAACAGCAGCCTGCCAGAAAGCATTTCTCTCCTAGTGCAGTGCAGGCACAAGTCACATGACCAGGGGCAGCTGGGAAATTGACAATATGTCTAGCCCCATGTCAGATTTCAAAATTGAATATAAAAAAATCAGTTTGGTCTTTTGAGAAATGGATTTCAGTGCAGAATTCTGCTGGAGCAGCACTATTAACTGATGTGTTGTGAAAAAAACATGTTTTCCGATGACAGGATCCCTTTAAAGGGGAATTTCACATTCATTAATGAAGAACAGCCCTAAAAGTCCCAGAAATGTGCTCATAGTTTCTATAACTTGCTGAATTTTGTAACATGGATTTGGTAAATTAAGGGGTGTGGACAAACAATGGACATGGTCAAACATTTTTGCTGCACTGCTGTTGTGAGGTTACATTAGATCAATGTATTTCAGGTCATTAACACACTACTCTGGATTTTTCACTCAATAGCAGCCAGCATTTATCAGACTCACTTTAAATTTCAAAATCAGAATTTCAACTCTTAAAGTTATCAGAAGCTTCTTATTGCCACCCCTAGTAGCTTGTGGGCTGCTGATCCCTGATGTGAATTTCTCAACTCACTTCATAACAGCAGCACCACTGTTGCACCCACACTGCTTATATCTGTGGAAGATTCTCCACTCATGATTTTTAACATAAATGAATTAGATAAACCTTTAGAACTTTGTGTTTCCAGTGCCCCATAAGCTCTGCATAGACCCCTGCTACATCCAACTGCTATGAGCTGCAGGTGTGAGTGAAGGATTTACTGTTTTGCCAGAGAGGACCATGAGTTGGGCATAGTCATCATGTAGCTGAGAGACATTGTAGATAAGGGCAACTACTCCTGCTGGTGCTCCCTAGGCCACCACATCCACAAGGATAACACAGGCCTCACCGTACTCTGGATCCTCTCTCAGAGAACCAGTAATGAAGTGTTTTGGGTTGGGAATTTGTCAAGGTAAAGTTGGACACTTGCTGGAGCTGAGGGGAGTTGAACTGGGGCAAGAACATCCCTTGCCACCACGTAGTGGGGTACCCTGTGCCAATTCTAGCAGCTGTTAGACCTGTTGGCAATGCCCGGTGAGAGCAAAGAAATACATGGCGGGAATCTCACTGCTGCAGTGAGTCACACTTACCCGTTGTGTCATTATTGATAAGGGAATCTTATCTGTGTCTCTCTGGTTATGGAGCTCTGAAATTCTGTTTATAAAAGACTCTCCTTATATTTATGTGACTGTTACAGAACCTTTAATCCCTGTGCTGTCGAGAGACTTGTGATGGCACACATCAAGAGCACCCTCCCCCGCTCACTGGACCAACTACAATTTGCATATCGGCCAAACAGGTCAACTGAGGATGCCATATCTTCTGTACTCCACCTCTCACTAACTCATCTGGACAAGAAAGACAGTTATGTGAGAATGCTGTTTATAGACTTTAGCTCAGCATTCAGTACCATCATCCTTCAAAAGCTGAGTGGGAAACTAAGAGAGCTGGGATTGAGAACCTCTTTGTGCAATTGGATCTTGGACTTTCTGTCAGAGAGGCCTCAGTCTGTTCGTATCGGCGACAACGTTTCCAGTACCATCAGATTGAGCACAGGAGCTCCTCAAGGATGTGTTCTCAGCCCGTTGTTGTACACATTGCTGACACGACTCTATAGCGAGACACAGCTCAAACCACATCATCAAATTCACCGATGACACAACTGTGGTGGGGCTCAGCCAAACATATGAGTCGGGGTACAGAGATAAGGTTCAGCAGCTGGCGGTCTGGTGCAGTGAGAACAACCTGTCACTGAATGTGGATCAAATGAAAGAGTTAATCATCGACTTCAGGAGAACTCTCCCTGCTCACACACCACTAAACATCAACGGCTCCACAGTAGAGACAGTAAAGAACACCAAATTCCTGGGAGTCCACATCTCTGATGACCTCACCTGGACCACCAACACCGCCTACATCACCAAAAAGGCTCAGCAGCGTCTTTACTTCCTAAGACGACTGAAACGGGCCAGCCTTCCGCCACCAACCCTCACAGTGTTCTACAGGGGCACCATAGAGAGAGTCCTGATGAGCTGCATCTCCATCTGGTACAGAAGTGCCAGCTCTGCTGACCGGAAAATTCTACAGGGGACTATCAGAGCAGCTGGCAACATCATTAGAGCGGCTCTTCCATCACTGCAGGACATGTCCCACAAGTGCTGTGTAAGAAAGGCCTCCTGCACTGGACTCCACACACCCCTCACATGGACTGTTCACGCTGCTCCCATGCGGCAGACGCTTTCGCAGTATTAAAGGCTGAACAACCAGGCGAAAGCTTTTTTCCACAAGTGATCAGACTCCTCAACTCACTGCCTGTCCTCCCACTACATTCCAGACACACCTGAACTGTGAACTTAACTTTGTCAACTGTTCATTTATTTGCACAATTCTAAAGGTTTACACATGTATATATCCAATTTCTGCCAATATATTGCACATTTCATGTTTACATATTTATTGTATATTATATAAGTGCCTTTTTGTGATATCAACTATCTGGAGCCACGTCGTCTCGTCTCACTGTGTATTCATATATTGCTGAGATGACAATAAAGTTTACTGTGACTTTGCACTTTGCACAAGGCCTTATCTCACAAGTCTCCCTCCTCCACCTTAAGTCTGTCCTGAGCCGACAGTACAACCCATGTTACATGTGGGCAGTGGATAGATCTCCATAGTCCGACCTTATTACTGCCTTACTCACCTCTGGGCATTATGTCTCCTTAGCAGCGAGTGGGATGCACCTGTATGATTTATTGGACAGAATATAGGGTATACATTGTATTTTAGAGATTTCTAATCATCGTTATGTGCCATTGTCACTATCTTAGTCACTTAGTTTGCTTCTTGATGTCTGTTCTGATCAGAAGTGAGCGAGGGGGGCTAATTAAACAGAATCTTGGCTAGAGCAGAAGAGCTGACACTCTCTTTGTAAGGTAACTGCCCAAGTCCTTTATCCAATGAAATAAATAAAATAATCTCCATTTCCCTGTAAAGCTGGCCATACACGGACCAACCCAGTCCATCTAGTTGGCAGTTGTGTGGGGCCTACCAATGGGCCTGTCCAAATATCACTGTTCCAAAATCAACTCCATATCAACTGGGCAGCTGTGAGAATCCTGTTGGATAAGGAGCACATCACTAAGTTTACTAGTTCCTCATCCCACAGACCTCATTGTATGATCTGATTGTTGGTCTCAGCAAATACCTGACCAAATCAGCTCCTTATCCTCACCAAGTGATCAGATCTGGTAGTGTATGGCCAGTTGTAGTCACATGATCGCTGATTGGTTCTTCTGTTGCGAAAATGACCAGCAGGTGGCGATGTAACAAAATTCATTCATATTAACAGCACATGTATCCCTTAATATCTTGGAATAAAAACAAAATAAATAATGAATGTAAATGACAAAAGTGCTTACAATACCCCCCTCATCAGTTTTACATTAATTTATTATAGATTTACTTATCCTTAACATTAACCCTATTTTTTCTACAATATATTTGTGACAACTATCTACATAGATAAAATGTCCAATTTGTTCAGACCCAAACCATTACCAGCTATGCTAGAAGAAATATGTAATTATAACCCCTCAAGTGCTACAGGTCTCAGGAAATATCATATGATATGGGTCAATTGGGGTAAAAAGAAAATCACCCCCTTTTCTCTGCCAGGAAATGTTAGTAAATGTTAGGGTTCTCAAGATAGTTTGATAGATACAAATATAGATCAGCGCCACTGACTATGGAAAAAAAAACAAATAGCAGATATTGTTAATATTCAGTGCAGTCACCAAAGTGTTGCAGTGTGTGTGTCTTGAACCATAGAAAGTCTATGCACAGATTTTTCATGTGTGTGTTCTAAAGTGCTATAGTAATTTCTACAAAGTGCTGTCTCTAAAATACAATTATACTTAAGTCAAATAAGATGCTTGTAGTACTTGCTTCAAAAGGTAAAATTAATTAAAATAAGATGCAATGATGTTTTCTTCAATCAGTAAAAATCAGTAAAACTTCTCCACTCTCTGCTGGGATTGACATCTTACAAGATTCCTGATTTCAAAACATAATATTAATATCAACTCCAGGGTATTCCTGTAAAGACATTAAAAAACAGGGACAGCGACCATAGTGTAATTTGACTTTATTTTTTAAAAGGTTTTACAAGTTATTGCACTTACATAAGTCCCACTTCTGAGCACATATCAAACAATCCAGTCTTATAGTGCAGATCATGGAGGTGAATCTTTACAATACAAAGAGATGAGTTCTGCCGGCGTCTCCCTCTCCCGTATGTTCCACCTGTACATTCACTCACTGCTGAGACCGGACGTGATGTCACACCTGACGCGTTTCACTAAAGTCAGTTCCTTCTCTGATCAAGTACAAGCTACTGTTTTATTAATACACAGAAAAAGAAAACATTTTTCAAAATTTTTATTATTTGATTATAATGGAGTCTTTCTGTTATTTATAGCTTTCTGGATAACAAGTTTCTGGATAACAGATTGCATACTGTAAAAGCAGAACACCAAATGCTGATCACTTTTTTTTACAGGTCATGGAAAGCTGATGTGACTTTTTTTTACATTTTATTTACCATTTGACAGTCTGTTAATAAAGCAGATTAATCATTTATAAGGAAAACATTTACAGGATATTCATTTACTTATGAACATTATAAACATGGCATTATAATCATTACCTGTGCATAATATGAAAACCCCACACCAACTGCAAATATAATCATATTAGACGTTACTTGTCACAACAAGGAAAAGGCATGAAAGTCTCTATAACTTCTGATAGCTTTACAGTAACTGACACATCTTTTTCAATATACTGTATATTACAGAAAAAGTTCATTTAATTTTTACATTAAAGACTGGATATCCCCCCTAGGCCCAAAGGATCTAACTCCCCCCAAAACCTGCAACATTGCCAGTCTATAACAGCAGATAAACTAGGCACCTTTTGTAAAAATATCACCCTTATTATAATTGAATCTATTTATCTTTGTTTCCTAATTACAGCAGGTTTTTATACAAGACAAGCTCTTAATATACAAGCTTGGTGTTAACCTCAACTGGGTCAGTCTGATATCTGTGGCCCCATGTCCAGCCTTCGTCCATCCCAAAATAATCAGGCAACATACTGAAAACATGACAATCTGGCACCATCTAGAGACAGGACTGACTGCCCAACATTAACATGGCGCCCACATGTAATTTTTCCTAATTTTGCTAATGGCAACTCTGGAAATGGGTTTAAAGGGGTGGTTCACCTTTAAGGTAGCTTTTAGTATGTTATAGAATGGCCAATTCTAAGCAACTTTTCGATTGGTTTTCATTATTTATTTTTTCCAGTTTTATAGTTATTCACCTTTTTTCTGACTCTTTGCAGCTTTGAAATGGGCGTCGCTGACCCCTTCAAAAAAAACAAATGCTCTGGAAGGCTACAAATGTATTGTTATTGCTGTTTTTTATTCCTCATCTTTCTATTCAGGCCTCTCCTATTCATACTCCAGTCTCTTATTAAAATGAATGCATGGTTGCTAGGGGAATTTGGGTCCTAACAACTGTATGTGTCTGCATGTTTAGGTTACAGTGTACCTTTAAGGCAGAGAGGCAGGCTGGGTAGGAGGCAGGAACAGGAAGTAAGAGGAATATCATGAGAGAGAAAGCAGAGGAAGGAATGAGAAGTGTACAATGAATAAAACTGAATCTCCACTGCAAACTGGATGTGTAATCTTTGCATTAAGCCCACACTGAATGATGCAGATATAACAACAACCAGATTGCTTAAAATGCAAACTGAAGAGCTGCTGAATAAAAAGCTAAATAATTTAAAAACCACAAATAATAAAAAATGAAAACCAATTGCAAATTGTATCACTCGCTACATCATACTAAACATTATCTCAAAGGTGAACAACCCCTTTAATGCTGGGCAGTTCCCTAACTAATAATTCTCACCCAGGTACCATCATAATTACTCCAGCCTACCCAGAATGCAGCATGAAGGGGCTTAGTGAATGTGGCAGTGAAGGTGTGTAAGTGTTTGATTGGCTCTCTCAGCTCATAAAAGGACAGACGTCCGGCCTCATAGTCCAATGAGATCCTGATTCTCCTGCAGGAAGGGACGTGGGGTAATTTTGTGCCTTTATTGTTATGTCTCACTGAATATTTATTATTCGATCTGTACAAACACCAGGATTTGTTATTATTCCCAATCCAGGACTGACCCCCTCTCCTCTTTATACTGGGATAGGTCCCCCCTACCCTCCAGTCCCCTGATTCACTGACCTCCACTTCCCAGTAATGTCGCCCTGAGGGGAAACTCCTGCTGCTTAAAGTCTGAGAAACCTGAAATCTCTCTGGGGTTTGTGGGAGACACCGGTATATGAGTGAGTAGGAAGCAGATTTCCTGTCCCCTGATACAGATACATCATTCCCAGCCGTGTTTATATCCAGTAACAGGTCTGTAGCCTCCTGCCCATAGATCCCTCCCTTTACCCCAGTCACAATGGCAGCTAAGCCTGTGAGTAATGTCTCTGAGATCAGATCCACATCCAGATCCCCTACAGCAGGGACCTTTATATCATGTCTCTCTCTGCCCCCCTCATTATCTGCAGCTCCATGTGATTCCCGTTCCTGTAGGACAGTGAGTGGATCTGCCATGTTGCACATCTCCTCAATGTGACGGATCTTCCCGGACAGCTCATCCTTCTTTATTTCCAGCTGGTGGATCAGATCAGTGAGTTTGAGTGAGAGCTTCTCTTTCTGGCTGGAGATGTAACTCAGGAGTCTCTTCTCTTGGGCTTCCAGCTGTTCCCTGATGTCTCTAAACAGGGCAGTGACTCTCTCTGTCTCACCGGCTGCTTTTTCTGCCACTTCTCTCCTGCGCTCCTGCAGTCTCTGGGCTCCTCTCTCAGTCTCCTCTCTCTCTGGCCTTAGTTTCTCCAGAAATTTCCTCACGTTCTTCTTCTCAGAGGCCTCACTCAGCAGCTCCACCCTGTGGCCCCTGTGCTCTCCGGCCAGACAGCAGGACACACAGACACAGACAGACTCCTCACAGCAGTAATACTCCAGAACCTTGTGATGTACAGAACATTTTCTCCCCATAAAGGAGTCGGTGGGTTGGGTCAGTACATGTTCTGGTGACTTGCTGTGCAACCTCAGGTGGGTATGACACAGAGAAACCTCACACAGGAGACAGGATTTAACTGCGGGTACATGGGAGTAACAGCGGAAGCAGGGAATCCCAGTCAACCCTGACTTTGCCTCAGTCACATGCAATTGTTTCACCAGGTCACGCAGCTTCCAGTCTGTTGTCAGTTCAGGTCTCCTACTAAATCTCTTTCTACATTCAGGGCAAGAAGGATTTTCTAGGAAAGTTCCCTCCTTGGTGTCCCATGTTGTCCCAATACAGCCCCGGCAGAAGTTATGGCCACACGGCAGGGATACAGGATCAGTATAAATGCTCAGGCAGATGGAGCAGCTCAGCTCGTCTCTCAGATCAGCAGCCGCCATCACTGAAATCAGGAACAAGAAATGAAAATGAACTTTACTCTCTCTCTATAACCAGTGGGACTTGTTTTATCTCTTCCTCTCACACAGGGTGCGGTGAGTTTCCTGCTTGGACTTTAGATTTCTGTTAATCTTTTAACTGTCATTTATCTTTATTTCTATTCCTGTAAATGTGGCCATACATGGTAAGATCACATAATGAGTGAATCTGGACCTGCATTATAGGCCAAAATGACTGAACCCATTGGATGAAGACTGAATCAACTTGCCGATGCCCTTCTCATCTGATGGGATTTTTAAACCTGAAAGATTCCAATGTAGCCAAAATCTGTTACTGCAAGAAATCAAGCACTGATTTTCTTCCTTGTGGTGGTACAGGAGTCCTGTGCTTCTGCTAGAGGGGACGGCATCCTTAATTTTATACTCAGGAATCCCAGGCAGCTCCCTTACAATACTCCTAAATTTCTCAGTAACACTTTGTCATCTGGTAACAACTCTTTGTACTTGACTTTAAGATCAAACCTTCGTTTATTGATTGCTAACATTCTCTTCAGCTATGTGGTTTGCAATAGTCAAGCTTTCTTTGAAGCAGGAACCCAGAGCCGGGCCAAGGTAGTTTGGCACCCTAGGCAAGGGTTTCAATTTGCGCATCCCCCTATATTAGTATTTCCCACCTTACCATTACAGGTTTTTAATATAAGAAACATTATTGAATGAAACTTTTAAACTATAATCCCACCTGTACCTGTGCCAGCCCAGCAGCCATTAGCCATCAATATTGCCCCAATGCAGCAGGCCCAAGCCCCCCTATCTGTACCTGTGACACACTGCCAGCAGCCAGCAATGAACCCAGGCCCAGCCAGCCATATTTATTAATACTGTACTGCAGGCCCCAAGCTCCCCCCATCTGTACCTGTGCCAGCAGCCATCATGGCCCCCAAGGCAGCCCCCCCTCTGTACCAGCAGCCATCAAGGCCCCAAGGCAGCCCCTTCCATCTATACCAGCAGCTAGCCCAGACATGTCCCCCAAGGTAGCCCCTGATCTGTACCTATGTACCAATGCCCCAACCCATGCCCCCATCACCTGCACCTGTGAAAGTTAAGGCGATAAACCCAGGGTGGGGGAGCACTGGCTGCGACCTGCTGCTCCCGAGGATAAAACAAACCCCAGAGAGGGGGTTGGGGCCCTTGTGGGCATGCAAATTTTTTAAATTTAAACTTTAAAACTAAAGGCCATGGGAACTACATTTTAATAATTAGAAAAATATATATTTTTTCCCCTGAGAAGTGCGCCCCCCAGTTATTGCGCCATAGGCGGTTGCCTACCCCTTGTTCCGGCCCTACAGGAACCTACTGAGAGTGGTCCTAGCAACTCACTGCATCTGTGCAAACACCCACTTAGAGATCAATGGGCAACCTTAGCTCCCTCCCAAACATGAAATGAAGAGAAACCAGTGCTAGAATGCTGAGTAATGTTATAGGCATACACCATAGCTTCCACATGCTTACTCCAGCTCCTCCATCTTCCACTGGCACTAGCATATCCAATAATGTTCTATTATCAGGCAGGGGGGAGTTCTGCTCTTTTCAATGTTCAATAGTTGCAAAAGCTCCTGTCTGCAAGTCTCTGCCTTGAGTAGAATGCGGTCTCCATGGCATAGTAAACTTCTTATAGAACTTTAGCTACTGTGGAGGCTTTTTGATCATTGATGGGGAAAGCTTGGGCATACCTGGTAAAGTGATCAATAACTACCAATATCCCTAGAATCATTCCAGTACAAAGAAAGTCCATACAAACTAATTATATGGGCTCTGAACCTTCTAAGTGACCCACGGGGGCAGTGATTACAGGGAGTCTCTTCCTTTTCAGGCATAGACACCTCCTACAGTAACTAGAAACCACAACTCTCATTTTAGGCCAGCAAAAGTGTTCTTGGCTCAGCCCTAAAGTCTTCTCCACTCATTGATGTCCATGGTGATCATGAAGACTCCGTAACACCATGTTTTTGAATTTATAAGGCAACACTAATTGCAGCCTCATAGGATGATTATTATATGGTATCACCTGGTTTAGCAGTCCTTGTTCCACAAAGACATTTTCCCAGTCACGTTGGAAATTTATACCCTCTGGGCAAACTCTTCTTGAGCAAAGCAGGATTTTTGACATTAACATCCCTTCACAGGGGCCTTATGGCTTTGAATCATGTCTTTATGACTGATGAACTTGGATTCTCCCCCTACTAGGGCAACTAAATAGCAGTACATAGACATACAGACTCAGGAGTCCACCAGTAGAATCCACAACTCTCAACTCAGTAAAAGCTACTGTGTTATTCACTACAGTAACTATAGCACAGTAGACCTTCATACCTGGGCTTATCTCCTCCCACTCCCCATCATCTTGAACAGAAGGCAGGCAAGTCTTCTAGAGAGGGCATCTGCTCCATTAATCCTAGACCCTGTTTTGTACTTGAGAGTAAAATAATAGTGCAGGTAATCACCGGTGTCCTGTGGAATCAAGTTTAGCAGTAGCCAAAAAATATGTTCTCACTAATGATGGGCTAATTTATTTGCCAGGCACGAATTCACCCGCTTCACTGCGAATTTGGTGCATCATTTCATTTTGGTGCAAATTTCCCGTGACATTTGTTACGAAGCAAAACAGGACTAATTCGCCAATCACTAGTTCTCACCTCAAACTCTATTCCATATAAGTATAAGTGCTCCACTTAAGAGGCAGGGATTTATATTTATGCACAGGATAATTCTTTTCACTGGGTGCCAGACTTCTACTAACATAGGCCACTGGCCACAAGCCTTCTGGGTATTTCTGGTAAAGAACACCTGCCAGTCCTTCATAACTGACATCAACATGGAGAATGTTTAGCCTGTGGGGATTAGCATTAACCAATACAGGTACCTTTATCAGCCTTTTCTTTAACTGAACAGAGGCCTCTTCACATGCTGAAGTCCAACTTTCACCAAAAGGTGCACAGTAGATTATCACCTGCCATGTTTAGGTCCATAGCACTGCACCACTGTACCACACAGACTGCCAATGTGCCTGGGTGGGGCCCAACAGGACTGGCAATTATAGGGTGAGTCCCATACAACTTGGTTTAAAGGGGCAGAGATTTATGTGGCTGTGTATGGCCAAGCTTTCAGCTCTAAATGGCTCCAGGTTCTTTTAGATTCACCTGAGTGAACAAACCCCTCCCATTAAATAAACAATAGGAAACAACCTTATTTAACCCTTTCACTTTAAAAAAAAATTGAGTATTTGGGCTGTTTCAGCCAATGAGGAGGCTAGTAAGGGTTAGTACCCTGCAGTGTCAATGCTGCCAGTATAGGGACTCAGTGGTCAGAGTCAGAAATAGAGGGATCCTTGGAGTGAGGGACCCCGTGAGCTTCACTAGCCCTGGGGATTGTACAGCAAGACAATTTCACCTCTGGGTGCTGTGAATGCTACAGTTGTAAATGTGTAATTGTGTTAGTAACAACTGATTGGAAAAGTATTTGAAACATTTATTAATTTGATATTGTCACCCCCCACCATTTCTAAAGTATATTATATTATATTATATTTCTGCTGAGAAATGGAGCAACTAATGGAGCAAATTGTAACATCAGCTGAAGTGAAACAAAGAGAAGAGAAGTTTAGATTTCTAATCAGATCCATATTAAGTCAATTTGCCACGCTCTCTCTCAAGGAACAAGACACTGAACACTCTATAAGAAAATGTTCTTGTGACTCCTCAACACCGCACCCCCATGGACATTCTCTATCCACAATATTCAGGTATTTCATGTTGCCTCTTACAAACAGTTTTCCTTGTAGTGAAAGCCATGCATTGTCCCAATATTTCTTGGGCATCCTCTTGCTCATTAAAAATGTAATATTTTCCTTTAACAAATGTCCTGGACAATCTTTGACACTAACCGGGGAAACAAAATGAAGATCTAAGATTTTCCAATATAATATTTTGCTTTGTTTTGTTCTCAGATCTTCTGAACTAATACTCCATTTTTTCAATGTTTTTACTGCCTGCCGCAGATAGGTGGGTAAAAGGCCTCCTCTTATACTTACCTCTTTCACTCTGCCGCCGAGTAACCAATCCTTGATAAAAGGCAATGCATAGTCTCTATAGCTGGCCATAGACGCAAAGATGTGATCGTACAAATCGAGGATTCGTATGATTTTCGGATCGTGTCTGGAGAGTCCCGACATTTTTCGTCCAGCGGAGATCGGTCGTTTGGTCAATCGGACAGGTTAGAAAATTTCTGTCGGCTGCCGATAATATCTCTGTGTGTATTGCCGATCTTATGATTTTCAGTGGGAGACTGTCACTAGCTTTGGTTGGACATAGATATTGTATGATTGCTGTCAGTGGCAGAACATTGCTGATCTGTTCTAAAACTAATCTGACTGGTAAGACTTTGATCTGAATGGTTAGTGGCGGGTCGGGAGATGGGAAAGTCCGATCGTACGATGATTCGTACGATCAGATCTTTGCATCTATGGTCAGCTTAACACTGGCTTCCCACAGAGATTCTTTGCCTTGCACCACCCCTCCAAAGTTAAAACCACAGGACATGGCATGTCCAACCCTCCCGGTTTCTTCTGCAGGAAAGTGATCCCTCTTTTTACTGGGTTGAGCCTGTTCCCCCCAAAGCATTTGGAAGAACAGGCTCCAGATTCTGGCATAGAGAGATTCTGGCAATAAAGACACATGAGAGACAAAAAGAAACACCGGAATCAGGAAAGTCTTGATAATGTCAATTCTTTCTCTATAGGTCAGCCTCCATGCCTTCCATCGCTGAACTTTTGCCAAACCAGCATTCAGTTTTTCTTCCCAATTTGCCTTCACTAGATCTCCCTTCCCAAATGTAATCCCCAAGATCTTAACTAAACCTGGAGCCACTGGAAATTTTTCAAGCTTAAAGCTTGGTTCCTCGTCTAAGACCCAAAAAGCTTTTGATTTTTCCTGGTTTATCGGAGACCCTGAAGCCTTAGAATAGCTTCTGATGTGCTCCAAAACCTTTCCCTCCTCCTCAGGTTTTGATATCACCAGAGTAACATCATCCGCATAGGCTATAGACTAAAGGATCCAACCAGAGGAAAAGGGACCCCCCAAGCCCATTATCCTGCAGTCTCCTCAGGAAAGGATCTAGAGAAAAAACATACAGGAGCGGACTAAGAGAACATCCCTGACTCACACCAGCTTTCACCAAAAAATCTTCACCTTTCCAACCATTAATCAGTGGGAAGCTCTTTGCCCCCTCATACAGAACTTTAATCTATTCTATAAATTCTTCCGGAATGCCGTATCTGTGCAAAACAGCCCATAGATACTCATGATTGACTCTATCAAATGCCTTTGCCTGATCTAGAGACAGAAAGTATTTACCCCACTGCCAAGCTTTACACCTCTCCAGAGCTTCCCTTGGTGACAGAACATGTCCTTACCTTCTACTGAACAGAACTGAGAATCAGAAAGAAGAGACCCAGTTACCTCACCCAACCTCTGTGCAAGCACCCTTGCCAGAATCTTCCTATCACAATTGAGAAGGGCAATTGGCCTCCAATTCCCAATGTGCCTCAAATCCTTCCCCTTCCATATCAGAACTAGAGAGGAGTACTGCATAGATGGTGAGAGATGTTTTTCTAACAGGCAGGCATTAAAGACTTGGGCTAAAACTTGGGCCAGATCTTCCTTGAAGGTAACATAAAACTCAGCTGTTAACTCATCTGGTCCAGGAGCTTTCTTTTTCTGCTGTTTATCTATTGTCTGCCTCACTTCCTCCTCCGTTATCTCTGACATCAAAGGGAAAAAATCCAAATTAACAGTGTTCGATACTGGGGTTGTCTTTAGGAAATCATGAATCCTTTCCCTTTCCAAAACTTTTTCTTTATAAAGATCAGCATAGTAAGCCCCTATAACCTTCAGGATTCCCTCCCTAGATAGTTCTAAATTACCCTGTAGAGAGGGGGGTGAAGGTCCGCGCTTGCTGGGTGTCTGGGGGGTTAAGCTGCACCAGAAAAAAGTGGATCCACGTATCCACAAGAGAATAATTTATAAAGCAGAGGTAGGTGCGCTTTGCTGGATTAACTGGTAATTGCCTGGCAGATCTGGAATAAAGTTGCTGAGTTTTTCTTTCACTTTTTTTCCACAGAATTTACTGAAGGAATGTTCCAAGTTGTAGTTTAAAATAAGATTGATGCTTCCAGTGAGATCTGAAAGACCAGGAAGATCTTGAAGCAGATAGAGTGGCAGACCTTGTCCTATCTTCTTCGAGATCTTCCTGGTCTTTCAGATCTCACTGGAAGCATCAATCTTATTTTACACTACAACTTGGAACATTCCTTCAGTAAATTCTATGGAAAAGAAGTGAAAGAAAAACTCAGCAACTTTATTCCAGATCTGCCAGGCAATTACCAGTTAATCCAGCAAAGCGCACCTACCTCTGCTTTATAAAGTTTTCCAAATTACCCTGTTGGTCATAAAGACTCTCAACCCACTTCTTTTTAACATTCTCCTTACAGTTCTGGCAAGGGTCCGGGGAGCACGAGGCTCCATAGTTCCTCTCCAGAACCAGGGACTCAAGCCCGTTGTACTGCTGCTGTCTTAACAAATACTTAAGTAGGTCTAAATTTTCACCCCCCTCCCCTTTCAAAATACAGACTTCAAGTTTCCTTCTCAAGGACTGGCTCTCCTTCTCTCTAGCCCTCCCCTTTTTAAACGAGACAGATGCGAAAAAGGTTGGGAAAGTATCCTTAGCCGAGTCCCACCATTCCGCAACAGAATCATAAAAATCTATTTTTGACTTTTGAGCTTCAAACGAATTCCTAAAAAGTATTTTAGTCACTTCATCTTCAAGTATTCCTTTACCTAGTCTCCATAACCCTTTACCAAAATTTACATTTCTGTCTATCCCATAGTGAAAAAATAGACCTAGATGATCAGAAAATTCTACCACCCATTCCTTAGAGTCAGAAATCTTGTCACCTTTTTTAACAAAGATAAAATCTATTCTGCTACTTCTTGGGCCACACCTGTAAGTGTGACACCTTTCCTTCCATTAAAGGTTGCTATGTCCTCTAATACCGCATCTCTATTAACACTTGAAAAACAAGGTTTCATATTTATTAATCTTTCCTGTTCTATCGCTTTCTCCTAGAACTTGATTAAAGTCTCCTGCTAAAATTACTGGTATTGTTGTGTAAAGGAAAGGCTTTATGTCGCTAAATAAAGACCTCCTATCAGAAATGACCTGGGGTCTGGTACACATTAATGAGTCTCATTAAATGCCCATCTACAGTAATATCCAATAATAAACACCTTCCTATCTGTATATCAACAACTTTTTTAATGACAAAATGTCTATTGCCTTTAAAGAGGATGCCCACTCCCCTCGCTGGTTCATTAGCTATAGACCAGTATGACATGCCCTCCCTCCAGTCCCTTTTGGCCATTTTAACCTCATTTAGAGATGAGAGTCTGGTTTCTTGTAAAAAGATCACATCTGCTGAAGTTTCTTTTAAGAAATCATATGCCAGAAACTGTGTTTTCCTGCTCTTAATGCTACATACATTGATAGACATGAAGTCAATTACTGGATCCATTTTTTTTCTTTTTCCCCAAGACCAAACTCTCATCTCCAGATCTTTTAACCTGGACTCTAGGGCCCAAGTCCATTTCAATTTCTTGCTCGTTTAGGGATTCCCATTCTAAGTCTAAGGACACCTCATCAAGATCTTTTTTACTTTTTTTTCTACTGGTGTCCTCTACCTGATTTTTTCTCTTTTCCCTCTCCTCCTCTTCTTCCATCCTCTTTTTCTACCTCCCCATCAAATCTTTTTTGATTACTAATTACTGAGTTTTAGTCTTATCACCAGTTACTTCTGCCACACCAGTCTGAGCTATAGCACCAGTTATGTATTTGGTTATCAACCTGCATTTGTTCCTCTGTAATGTTACTGGTTATGTCTTTTCTTAATTGCTCCTCGATGTTAGGGACTGATTTTTTAACATTGTGCCATGCTTCTGGACAGTTCCTATATGCACGGCCAGATTTTAGACATAAATTACATTTATCACAGTCTTTACCAATATGGCCAATCTCCCCGCAAAAAGCACATTTCTTTATGCTACACTTTCCTGCTAGGTGAGTTCTAGCACCACATTTAAAGCAAAGTCTTGGTTGTCCCACATAATAACACACACCTCTATCTCTCCCAATGAAGAAGGATGTAGGCAAGTGCTTTTGATAATAACCTTCATTATTTAATTTAACTTGCACTTTGTAACCTCCCACCCAGAATTTCTCTACATCATAAATTGTAACCAATGGGGAAAGTACTGTACACTGCCTTTTTAACCATATCAATATATCTTCCAGGTGTACTATCTCATTTTTCATCATTATGGTCACATTCTTAAGTTCTGGCTTTGAGATGGGAGTTACTTTAAAATGTTGCCATTCTTTTGTATTTTTTGTTAGACTATATTGTCTCCAAAATTCCTCCAAACCATATGGTAACTTAAAACTTAGATCAAATTCTACATCAGTTATGTTAATCATGGCATATACATCATCCTTTGTGAAATCTAAAATCTGTTTTACAAGGTTTCTGGCCACAAATCTCCTGCCTGGGAATTCCTCCCTCTCTCCATCCCACTTGATTTTAACTGCATTTTTTCTTTTCCCATGTTCCTCCTCTTGTTCCTCCACCTGTGTCTTGTCAAACAATTTCTTTGTCCCCCACACACTCCCTCCCCCCACAGGAGAATCCTCATTACTGCAGGTACCTGCCTGCACTTCATTAGTCTCATTAACATTCTGTGTAGAAACTTCTGTTAGAGGTGCAACAGTTTTTTTAAAGGCAGAAGCATTTCCCTTGACCACATCAGACATTAACACTTTATCTCCAGATGTTTTAGCCACCTGTTCTAAAGACACAGTATCAGTATGTAGGGATGTGAAAATCTTAGACACCCTTACACTTTACAGACAGGCACATCCCTAGTAATATGGACACCTCAGTGGGTCCTTATGGGGACCTTGTGCTTATGTAACCCCTGCAGTTCACACAGTGTACTCTAGAGGCACTGTGCCAGAGTATAAAAGGTTTAGAAACCATGTGCTCTGGGTCCATTGCTTTAGCCCAACCAAGCAGGCTGGAAGGGAATGGGTAGTGCTGACCCTAGGCACCTTGGCCCTAGTAATTAGACAGCTATACTCGTTTTATAGATCGCTCTAGGAGTGATAGAGAGGTTATTTAGTTGAGCAGCTCAAGGCTCCGCCGAGGAGATTAGAGGGATTAAGATCCCAGGGTATTACTGACCCAGAGTAAGGAACCAAGTGTTGAGATAGGGAGTTCCCCTAGTCTGCCACTGGAAGATATCCTGAAAACTGGGCAATACCCATCGCATGCTGTCAACTTACTCTCTGCTGTATATTCCCTAGCCTGTGGGGATTCAGCCTATACGTGCTGTGAGTATATGCTTCCTCTATGCTGCTGTGTATGTTCTATACTCCATTATGGATCAATGTGCTAAATGATCTCTGTGCTCTTGTTCAATAAATACTATTCTTGGTTCAACTGTTGAAGAACTACTGGCGCCCATCATTGTGCTATCGCATCAGGTTACAATTACACTATACCCTTGCCTCCACCCCGCTGCGAGGGCTTACCCCTGAGAAAGAGAGTTCATCGGTGGTCTTAGCCCACCAAGGAAAGTAGCTTAAACTGCCCTAGCACAAGTCTTCTATAGTGCTTCAAGTACATGAGGGCTCAGTGGTCTGACCACCACATACATTACTTTCTAACAAAAAACTATTATGTCCTTGTTCAGAGGAAGAAACAGAAACATTTCCATTTGCACCTCCCTCCTTCATTAAAGGAAAACTATACCCCCCAAACAATGTAGGTCTCTATTAAAAGATACTGAGTAAAACAGCTCATGTGTAAAACACTGCTTCATGTAAATGAACCATTATCATAATAATATACTTTTTTAGTAGTATGTGCCACTGGGTAATCATAAATAGAAAATTGCCATTTTAAAAAATAAGGGCCGCCCCCTGAGATCGTAAGATTCACTGTGCTCACATACAAACCACATGTAAGGTCACATGAGCCAATTAACAGACAGAGTTCTGCCTTTTGCTTCCTCACTTCTTCCTGTTACAGTTAGTGTTGTAGTATTTCTGGTCAGGTGATCTCTGAGGCAGCACAGATAGAGTCACAAAATGGTGGTTCAAGGCAAGAGATGTAAAATGGCAATATTTATGTAAATATATATTCCAGTTTGGTAAGATTCTTTAATATGTCATTCAATTTGATATAAACTATCTGTTGCTTAAGTATTCATTTTGGGGGTATAGTTTTCCTTTAAAGAAGTGCTGGCAGCCCCCCTGAGGAAAGAGAAGGATTTTCCTGTACCAGCATAACATTTACATTGTGAGTTTCAATAGACATTATCAGTGGCATTTTCACTCAATAACTCAGAAATTTTTACAAAGCCTTTGTTTTGCTGTATCACCTCCCCCACTTTTAATTTCATGAAATCTTTTCTTATTGTAGTAAAGTTACTTCCAAGGTTCGATCACATCCAAGATATTCTTAATTTGTATGTCCACGTCTTCCAAGTCCTTTTTTAAATAAGCCAGTTCTCTAATAGCTTTAGTTCTTTTTTGCCCTTTTAGTAGTTTGAGATCCTTAATCAGCACGTCTATTCCTTTAGTTAATACAGATTGCTTGATCTCAAGATTTTTTAATTCATTTAGTGCACTAATGATTTTATCGTATCTATAACTGTCCCATCATCATTTCCACAGTCTTTATCAAGCACAGATCCATGACAAACCATTTTTTCCACAGTGTCTGCTGAAACAGTACATTGTCTCAAAGATTCCCTTCTATCAGAAACAACTTCCACCTCAGCTTCCCCTTTAGTGTCACCAGCAAAAACATCCTCAACAATATTAGGTAAGTTGGCACTCACCACTCTATCAGCCCCTGCAGTCAGTGTCTCTCCCTGGTTTGCGGATCCCTGCAGCACATGCTCAGCAACTTGGTGAGAGATAGATTCAGCCCATGGGCGGAGGGTGATTTTTTTGTTTGGGGAGGCTAAATGAAGCTGCACTCACAAGCTCACTTGTGGTTCAAATTTAAGTTAACTTTTAGCATGTTATAGAATAGCCAAATCTAAGCAACTTTTCATTTGCTCTTCATTATTTAGATAGGCTGGTTTTGCTTCCAATAAGGATTAATTATATCTTAGTTGGGATCAAGTACAAGGTACTGTTTTATTATTACACAGAAAAAGGAAATAATTTTTAAAGATTTGAGTTATAGACTCATGGAGTCTATGGGAGATAGCCTTTCTGTAATTCAGAGCTTTTTGGAAAATTAGTTTCTGGATAACAGATCCTATACATGTAGTTAAGCCCCAGTGTTATCTCCAGCACAATATACCATTAGAGAAATACATTAAGTCATGGCATCACCATTATATTATTATTGAGGGTAATGAGTGCTACACCCCAAGTGCATTTTAGTGAGACACAATTGTAAGTACAGGTATGTAACCTGTTATCCAGAATGCTTGGGACCTGGTGTATTCTGGATAAGGAGTCTATGGGAGATAACCTTCCTGTAATTTGCATAACCGGTTCCCCAGATAATGGATCCTATACCTGTGGGCACTGGCCATGTATAAGTTTCTATATAGTATATATATCAAAACGAATATAAATTAATAATAATATATATCAATATTAATAATATACCTCAACCCACTTACTAGGGTTTCTGGTTCTTTTGAGCAAGCAGACAATGAATCCACACCAATGAGAGTATAATAAAGTGATGTATTGTAAAATAAATCAATTGCTTGTTCTATATAAATCATTACACTAAGACGAAACAAAAATTACATTATTTACAGTTACACATTACGCAAGTCTACATACTTGTTACCAAAAAGGTAGGGGAATAGAGTTCGGCTTCATCTCTGCCTTCCCCTCTGGTCTTCATTCCTCACATCTCTTGTCCCAGGCTCCTCTGGCTTCTCCTGCTCTCTAGCTGTCTCCTCTCAGCTGCCCAGCTCCCCTCTCTACTGCCCAGCTCCTTCACATGTTGTCTAGTGTTCTTTTATCCTGGGTTCTCACCTGCCCCCACAGGAACCCTCCCAACTGCCAAGATGCTGTGATAAACCCCCAACTTGCCTACATCCTGTTGAGCAAGTTTTCTCACATACACAATCAGTTTTATGGTCCCCACAGCAGACATAGGCCTTAGTAATCACAGGAAAACCTTTGTTATGATAATCAGGGCTTCATGTAAATTCCCTGAACAACAGCTTTCATATGAAATAACAAAATCAAGATGGATATTTCTTACAAATCCCCACCTAGAGGGCGAAGGACTTCACAAGGAAAGAGCCCTCTAAATTAACAAAAAGCATAACATTGCCAATGCAGGAACACCCATTAATACACTGTTACTGTATGTATTGGAGCTGAAAGTGATAGGATTACTGAGACCCAAATGATGTAACACTCACAAATATTTTAAATTTGGGGTACTGTGAGTTGAATTTTAACCTAATTACACAAACACTCACAATTGTTCATACTCATAATGTATAACCCTTAAGCCAGTTATGAGCCCACACCCCAACTTTTAGAGGTTTAATATCCAGCTTATTGCGCTGCTTTGTCTGTGCCCCACTTACCACCTGACCCTGCTCCACCCAAGTCTGGGCTGGATCCCATCTTAGGCCTCTACTTTTAACAAACCATGGTCTTTGCACTTTGGTGTTTGCAACACCCAACACATTTCTGCTTACCACAGTTTTCATATAAAAGAGACCACACAGGGAAAACATTTTATTATTTTAGGGTAGGGTGTAAATGTCTGTGGCACATTTTATTAATCAGCATAGCTGGAAAGAGCACCTCAATTCAGCAATAGGTGTGAATGTAATACCAATACTGGCCTCAGGAAATTCAGAAGATATACTACACTAACGTGTGCAGCATTATCTTGGCCAAATCACTAGTGAGATGTTTCTCGCCTTTGTCTCAGTATTTCCATATCAGTTTCATGCCTGATTATCACAACCCAACAAAACAGAAATTAGCATTATTATCAGAAGAGAGATCATTTGGGACAGACCCCACACAAGAGTTATTTAACAACCAAAGAACAACACAAGAAGTAAACTGCTGTCTCTCGCAGATCTGTTATGTAAATAACCCCATGCATATCAATGTAAGACACTTGTACATTTGCATTTGCTGAAGACTCTGGTAACTTTTAACATGTAGACTGTATATTGGAGTGTTGTCACCCCACCTTGACAACTGTAAATTTTACACAATGCAGAAACAAACAATAACAGACACACTTTGGAAAAAAGTCAAAAGAGAAAAAAAAAATATAGAGTGAATACTGCTTTGAATGGGAAACACATATTGATGTTATCAAGCAGCATGCAATCTATGTAAAAAAATGTTCATAACCTGTTGCTGCTGAAACAAGAGTAAAACAAAAATGTCACTCAGGCAAAAATACACCAAAAATAAAAATTCAAAATATGCCTCAGTGCTTTTTACTCTTCTGTAGACTAAAGCAGCAACCATTTTCAAAACTCCACAGTGCAGGCAATTCTAACTATTAAAAACAAAAATATTTTAGAATTTGTTAAACCTGACTGTACCATATCAATTTAGAGGCTTTTCCTTAAGTACAAAAGTAAAAAAAAAAACATAGATAAGGTCCTCTATAACTCTTTTTTTTTCAGGAGATAAAAGGGGAAAGGAAATTCTTCTTTTTGTGATCTGCCATCCTGTTACCTGAAAAAACAAACTCATCGAAGACATTAGCACCGATTTACATCATCTTTTTGTAACACCTATTTGGGCCGCACAGCACACAAATAGTTAAACTGTCCAGCTAGCAGTAGAAGCATGGGTTACATGCGACCTCACACAACAGGGTCAGGGCCTTCGCCATGTGGAAGTGTTCCCTCTATGGTGTAGTGCAACTACATCCCCCAGGCTACTGTGCATACAACAAACAAATTGGGCGCCAGGAGGTTCTTGCAGTAAAACAGAAACGGTTTATTAACTATGCACGAGGCAAGTGACCACAGGTTTAGTACTCACGCAGGAGCTTGAGGAAAACAGCACATTTCGAGAGTTCACACAGAACAAGGCATTAGGCATTTCTCACAGAGGAAAGGTCTCCATTAGGCATTTGCAGTATTACACACATTCCCTCCTGGAAGTTGTCAGGCAAGCAGCTTCTACCCTACAGTCCCTCTTCACTGAGGTCCCTGACTGGAGGCAACACATAAAGCCTCTGGGAAGCTACTCCCTTACTGCAAATCCTCGTTGGAGCTTCAGCTGCTCTTTCTCTCTCACCTCTCTGCCTTTCTCTCCTAGAGAGACTATGACAAGTCTGCCCTAGTGTAACTATTCCTCATTCACGGGGTTTCCTGGTCCCCGACTTCTTCTTCAAAGCACATGGGCCTTTCTGGGCCTAGCTGTGCTCAGAGCCCTGAGCACACCCAGCTGGATCACCATCCACAGGCCAAAGAGGAAGTGGCCACTCCCTACACACACTATATAGCAGTGTAGCAGGGAGTGTCATTCTCTCCTGGCAGATCACTCCAAGAAAAAAGGTGGGGGCCTTAAAGCTGCAGGGCAGATTAACCCATAGCCATAGGGGCCCCTACATACACCCGGGGGAAAAACCCATTTCGTCCCGACAATGGTTTAAACATCCCCAACATATATCAACTTACAGTACCATCACATCCACTTCTGGTATCCTCTCCTAAGGCATACCTGGTAACAATGGTCACTGCAAAGGAAACACAGCATGCACAATACTGTATCAAACATTTTCAATTGCATAATAAACAGTTGCAGTTGGTCAACTTTATTACACGTCAGCAAACATACTTCTCCCCCTCCCAAGGGTCCACACAGGCCAGTCCTTGGGTGCAGAAACACTACTCAGCGAGTAGGTGAAGGCAGAAGAGTTGTGGTGGGGATCAATAGTCCTGAATTAGAACCCACTTAGTCCACAGTCCTTCAAGCCACAAATAGCAAGCAAGCAGCACTCTAGGCATCTCATTCTGCAGGAGTCCATAGAAGAGCTGTAGCAATCACAGAAGAATCCATCCTCCAGGTCCTTCTCTCACATCAGGGGGCACAAATGAACAGGGAGTGGTCCCAGCAGAGACATCCATCTTCCTCCCATCCATTCCAACTGACATCCGCAGGCCTTCGTGAAATTCGGGGCGAACCTCCAAGCCCGAACCCACGGCCAAACACTCTGAAGAAAATTCATACGATTCGAAGAATTCGTACGTTCCGTTTATCCACTTCGAAAAATTCGTACGATCCGTTCGTACGCTCCGACAAATTCGTACATCCATTCGTACGATTCGAACAAAACAATGCACAGCCTGGTTTTAGGGAATCGAGCCCCACGTTGGGCGCCAAATGTAACACCTATTTGGGCCGCACAGCACACAAATAGTTAAACTGTCCAGCTAGCAGTAGAAGCATGGGTTACATGCGACCTCACACAACAGGGTCAGGGCCTTCGCCATGTGGAAGTGTTCCCTCTATGGTGTAGTGCAACTACATCCCCCAGGCTACTGTGCATACAACAAACAAATTGGGCGCCAGGAGGTTCTTGCAGTAAAACAGAAACGGTTTATTAACTATGCACGAGGCAAGTGACCACAGGTTTAGTACTCACGCAGGAGCTTGAGGAAAACAGCACATTTCGAGAGTTCACACAGAACAAGGCATTAGGCATTTCTCACAGAGGAAAGGTCTCCATTAGGCATTTGCAGTATTACACACATTCCCTCCTGGAAGTTGTCAGGCAAGCAGCTTCTACCCTACAGTCCCTCTTCACTGAGGTCCCTGACTGGAGGCAACACATAAAGCCTCTGGGAAGCTACTCCCTTACTGCAAATCCTCGTTGGAGCTTCAGCTGCTCTTTCTCTCTCACCTCTCTGCCTTTCTCTCCTAGAGAGACTATGACAAGTCTGCCCTAGTGTAACTATTCCTCATTCACGGGGTTTCCTGGTCCCCGACTTCTTCTTCAAAGCACATGGGCCTTTCTGGGCCTAGCTGTGCTCAGAGCCCTGAGCACACCCAGCTGGATCACCATCCACAGGCCAAAGAGGAAGTGGCCACTCCCTACACACACTATATAGCAGTGTAGCAGGGAGTGTCATTCTCTCCTGGCAGATCACTCCAAGAAAAAAGGTGGGGGCCTTAAAGCTGCAGGGCAGATTAACCCATAGCCATAGGGGCCCCTACATTTTTTTCTTTTCATTTGAGAAATCTCTATCTTGAGACTCTTCAATTCATTGTTAAATTTTCCCCATACATTTTTCAGACTTGAGTTCTCTTCACTCAGCCTTTCATTTTGAGTTTTAAGAACATGGTAAGGAATCCATGTATTCCAACTCTTGCTTTTATTTTGGAATCCCCACCTCGAGGACTTCCAGCTTTCATTTCTATTGTACATATTCTTATGATTATACGTGTTGTTAAAATTCATGGTACAATTTCTTGCTATGTGCCCAACTTTGGAACACGCATAGCATCTAAACACTTTCTTTAGTGTACTTTTTTTATCTGTACTGTACACACTTTGTTTCTCAGTATGGGTAGCCTTTATGGCAAACACCCTTTCACTGCCATTCTGCTTCCTGGGTTGAATAGGTTTGTAAACCTGTACTTTAGGAACCTCCTGCTTTTGTACTGCAGTCCTATTTTCTGTACATTTCAATGTTACTACAGGAGGCTTGGCCTGTCTATAACAATCCACATTTAGCATTTTACTTTTGACTTCTAATTCACAATTCATATTGCTGTATTTTATGCATTTCTCATCAGTTACATTTCTATAATTTTTAGCAGTGTTCTCTACTTTAACTGCAGAAACTACACAATCTCTTGCTCCCAACTGAGCCTTTAACTGTTTAAGCTCAGATTTGCAATTTGAATGATCAGCCCCAGCTTTTCTGAAGGTTGCAACCAAACTTTCTGCATCCCTCAGCCTTTGTTTGAGCTGCTCATTCTCTATGCAAACCTGCTTGTACTCTGCAGTTGTTTGCTGGTTGCTAACTGTAATAGCAGCAGCATTTTCTACAGAAAATTTTAGAGAATCTACTAACACATTTAAACAATGAACCTTTTCTTCAAGATTCCCTTTTTGCACAAATAACATTTTATACTGTTCTGCTATCCAACAGGCAGCATAAACCAGTGCACCTTTACCCTTTGATTTAGACAGAGATTTGTCATGAATTGCCCTGGCCACATAATCTTGAGCCTTAGCCCATGGATCTGGAGATCCTTGCATACATTTAACAATCTGTCCTGAGCATTTGACCATGGCCATCTTTTTAGCTAAAACCTCCATGATTATTTTAACAACAATTAAAACAACACAAAACAATCAATTAATTTACTACACAATATTACACACTCATAAATATGGATTAAATGCCATGCATTGAACTCCTGCCTGGCTCGCCATTTATAAGTTTCTATATAGTATATATATCAAAACGAATATAAATTAATAATAATATATATCAATATTAATAATATACCTCAACCCACTTACTAGGGTTTCTGGTTCTTTTGAGCAAGCAGACAATGAATCCACACCAATGAGAGTATAATAAAGTGATGTATTGTAAAATAAATCAATTGCTTGTTCTACATAAATCATTACACTAAGACGAAACAAAAATTACATTATTTACAGTTACACATTACGCAAGTCTACATAGTTGTTACCAAAAAGGTAGGGGAATAGAGTTCGGCTTCATCTCTGCCTTCCCCTCTGGTCTTCATTCCTCACATCTCTTGTCCCAGGCTCCTCTGGCTTCTCCTGCTCTCTAGCTGTCTCCTCTCTACTGCCCAGCTCCTTCACATGTTGTCTAGTGTTCTTTTATCCTGGGTTCTCACCTGCCCCCACAGGAACCCTCCCAACTGCCAAGATGCTGTGATAAACCCCCAACTTGCCTACATCCTGTTGAGCAAGTTTTCTCACATACACAATCAGTTTTATGGTCCCCACAGCAGACATAGGCCTTAGTAATCACAGGAAAACCTTTGTTATGATAATCAGGGCTTCATGTAAATTCCCTGAACAACAGCTTTCATATGAAATAACAAAATCAAGATGGCAATTTCTTACAATGTGTGGTTTAAGATTTATAATAGAGAGACCCTGCAGTACATCACAAGCCCAAAATAAAATACAGGGCTTACAACATCCCCTCTCGCATTCCCTGGAATAACCATATTTCTACTCCAGACCTGACAAGAAGTTGAGACTGACACCCCAAGTATCCACTGCTAAGAGAAGCAGTGGATACCGGCACCATAAGCAAGTTATACATTAATGTGGATAGTGGCACCTGACACACATGAAGTGATTGGTAGTAATCACTGGTAGCCAAGCACACTGTCATAGAGCTGGTAGATATAGTTGCCACTGTAGTGCAAGGCATGAATAAACATGAATCACAGGCCCACAACCATATATATTATAGTGATTGGCGAATCTGACCAGTTTACCTTTATTAATAGATGTACAACGAATAGTGATAAGCACATTTTTTTCGGCAGCCATGGATTCTTGGAAAAATTCACTGTGGCAAAAAAGTCTCCAAGACAAAAATGTCACAAAGACAAAAAAAGTCACCATAAGAAAAAATGCCTATTGACTTTAATGCATTTGGAGCAAGAAAAATTGTCGCACACAAAAAATTGACGCCCATGTATTTCGCAAATTTATCGCTGTTTCATAAATTGTTTTTGTAGTTTTATAAATTTTTCAGCAAAGCGAAATGGGGCAGATTCGCTCATCACTAACTAAGTATGGGACACTCTATTCATATTCTATTTCTCAGAGCTCTCTTTTCTGTTATTTCACTATTATTTCCATGTCTTCTCTCCAGCTTTCCTCCACTTTTACTTTTTCTTCACATTTCAATCTTTCTCTCTCTCTCTTCTCACATCTGCTTATCTATCTATCAGCCACCTTTCATCAATTCACACTCCTCACTTCCATGTTCTCTACAAATACAATATATGTGTCCCTTTTCTGTATTACAGTATTCCAGTTTCTTATCCCAATCTGCACAACTTTCTATGATTCTACTTCTGTTTAACATTGTTTTTTTCATCATTCACTTCTCTACTCTGTCCCACCATTGCACCTCTCTTCTCTCCCATTTGATCTATTCCCACACATAAAAATCAACCTTGCTCCCTTACTGACCTGCTGCTGCAACAGTCATAGTTGTAAGAACCATTGGGGGCGGGAGGGATAGTTACTTCTGTACTTCAATCCAGCTCATTTTGCCCCAAAGTCCGAGTCGAGGAAGGAGAAATGGGATTGGCTGGAAGAAGGGTCACCTGTATTCACCTCCAACCAATCGGATTGCACAAAGCTGTACCGGGATTTAGCTTTAAAGGTACCAGCACTGAGACAGCAGCTAATGTTAGATAATGCTTGAGCTGTGTTCACAGATTTTTAAAGTACCCAGGCACCGCATTTAACAGTCCCACTAAACATCTGATACAATAGGCTGCAAGAAGCATCCCTCACCCCTAGCTGGAGACAGGCTTTCTACAAGCAAATTTTTATTTGTTGTCAGGCAGGTTTGGGAAAGCTTAGCCTCCCCAAGCCTTAATGAAAATCCGCCCATGATTCAGCCGCATCCTCCTTTGCCACCCCTGTTTCCAAATCTCGCGGTACTTTCTCCTCACTAGCTGATGAGACTCTGTGTACTTCCGGATTAGACGTCTTCCCTGCAGCGTCGTGGTTCCCCACAACAGCTCCGGTGCTGGCGTCCTGCTCCGGGTGCCTCTCGCAGCTTTCCTCAGCCTCCTCTTGTGAGGAGGAATCGTCTTCCAATGGCTGGTGCCTTGTTGGTCTTCCTTTCCTTACACGATCCACAGGTAGTGGCACACTTGCTTCTGTAGCCCTTCTATCACAGCCCAAACGTGTTTGCCCACTTGTAGGAGCCATAACTGCTTTTTTCCCCATTTCAAGAGGGAAAATGCTTCCAACAGTGTAAACAAGAAAAAAGTTCAAATAAAGTTGCAGGGAATGTGGAACAGGGGAAGGGGAGAAGGAATTGGGATAAATCCGAAACTATCTCCCCCAGGACCCACAAGGGCCTGGGAGAAAACAAACTCTCACAGCACACTCAAAAAGCACGTCCTCTCACTATGAGGATATAGCTTCATGTGTTAGGGAGCTGCTATCTGGTTACCTTCCCATTGTTCTGTTGTTAATCTGCTGGGGAGAAGGGAGGGGTGATATCAGTCTAAATTGCAGTACAGCAGTAAAGAGTGATTGAAGTTAATCAGCGCACAAGTCACATTACTGGGGGCAGCTGGGAAACTGACAATATGTCTAGCCCCATGTCAGATTTAAAAATTAAATAAAAAAATGAGTTTGCTCTTTTGGAAAACAGATTTCAATGCAGAATTTTTCTGCAGCAGCACTATTAACTGATGCATTTTTAAAAAAACATTTTTTTTAATGATAGAATCCATTTAATACACACCCCCTGTGCTGCCACAGCAGTAGTTCTGTCTGTATTCCATGTATAATTATTCTTTAAGTGCTGTCAAATTCTTCATATGAAATGATTTCTTATAAGTATGTGTATTGAGCATCTAGGGTACCCCCCCTGCTGGTTGTTTCTAGCACTGCGGCCTGGCAGATGTTTATTATCCATTTACATTCTCCCTGTCACATTTGATGACATCACTTCCTGGTGCAGAGAGGAAGCAGTCATTTCTGTAGTAACAGCCACAATTCACTATACTCTGTAAAATCCTCACCCATCCTTGTTTCCAAGCAGGCCTATCCCAGCATCATTGGTAAGCTTGCATTTTGCCTTAATGCCTGTTCGTTATACTATGTGTATTTTACTGCTATGTGCATCCTGGTTGTAGTTTTAACCCAATGTTTCCCTCTCAGCACACACCTGTGTTAGGCCTCGTTAGGACTGTATAACACGTATCAGATGTTTATATATGTTTTATTGCATTTCATCTGTATCTCATGTATCCAGAATGTATTCTGATACCTCTATATTGTTTGTATCTACAGTTCTACCTTCTTTTGATCATCAGCATTAAACAAGTTCCAGAACTTATACAGTGTGTTGATTGAAGGGCGAGTAAACTGCCTGTTGATTCACTTCTCACAGTGACGGGGACAGCACACCCCCTCTCTTTAAAAAACATTAACCCTTCCATATCCACATATACACCACAAAAATATATCTCATGCTTAAGACATGTTTATAAAAATACATTAGTGATGTGTGGGCCGGCAGCGGGTCATGGGCAGGTTGGGGTTGAGTGGTTCCTTCTGCTCTCCCTGCCCATGACCTGACACTTCCAGTTTCTGGCTCCTTCATTTATAGATTCACCCTGTCCTGCCACGCCCCTTTCATGACATCACTGTAGGGTGGGTTGGGCATGGGTCTTTAAATGGAGGTTGGGTGAGAGCAGGTTGGGTGCAGGTTCAGAATATCTGGACTCACATCACATCACTACAATACATCTTTATGACAAACAATAACATGTACATCCCTCCAGTGTTCACAGTGCAAATGAGCAAATAAGTAAAAACAGATCCATTGTGCAAAAAGGTGAGAAACTCCAATGTTTCAGAAAAACTCCTGTCTCATGGGATTTCTAGGGTGAAAAACAATCCAAGTAGTGCACAAGCCAATCAATAAGGCTCCTGTCAATCAAACTCCCAGAGGGAAAAAGAAAATAATTAAGCACAAGCCACACACAAGCAGCCTGCAAATAATGTCATGTTGTTGTTTAGTTAGTGACTGCACATCCGCTTATAATATTCCCTCGGCATATCCATTATTTATAATTATTCTCTATCAACTGTGCCAAGCTGCTGCCTGTACATGTAATTTTGGGGGAATTAGCAATGATAGGCAGGTTTAGTAGAGGATCAGGAGCAAATAAACAAGGACACCACATCTTCTTCAGGCAAACACAGGTTTATTTTCACACGGCTTTTCCCAACATGGGGGATATTCACTAAGGTTTGAAGTGATGAACACTGGTGAAAATTTGCCAGCGTTAAGCAAGTTCGATGCTTTGCCCATTTACTAATGGGTGCTGGCAAAAATACGCTAGCGAAGAAGATAGACTCTAGCGCAACTTCACACACTAACGCCAGGCGAATTTTTGCCAGGGCTAAAGAGCGTTACTATGCAAATTTACTAAGAAGTTGATTTTACTGAACGTTACCTCTTACGCCAGAATTTTCGCTACAGCCACTTCACTACCTTTCACTTCGCTGAGCACAACTTCGCATTTTAGTGAATTTGCAGAGCGCTGGCAAAAATTCACCAGGCGAAGTGCGGCAAAGTCCGGCGAAGCCATCGCCAGTTAGTGAATTCACCAGTGTCTGGTCTGACAGCATAAGGAGATCTTCAGGGACCCCCACCCTCCTCCAGCACAAGGAGATATCAGGGACACTGAGGTGTAGTCTCACCTCTTTTATCAGTGTCGGACTGGGATGCCAGGGGCCCACCAGAAAGCCTAAGACCTTGGGCCCACCAGAAAACCTAAAACCGTGAGCCCACTAGAAAACCTGAGACAGTGGACCTTTCCAAACTATTATTCCTCCTCTACTCACTCAACCTCTTTATTCTCCTTGTCTTTTATATATACTTACAATATTCTCCCATTATTAAGCATTTTTCCCCCTAAAGAAATAGGGAATGACCATGAAATAGGCCAAATGTTCAGAAACAAGAGGGCTCCCTAACACCTAAGCCCACCTGTAGCTGTAGTTTTCCTGGTATCCCGGTGGGCCAGTCCGACACTGTATATATATTTGCTGCTCACCTGTAGCCTAATCACTCAACTACTAAATCAGTGTTGGAGTGGGTCAAAGGGGGCTGCATCACTAGTGCAATGAGCTCAATAGGGCTTTCTGCAATAATGGAGCCAAATTTCCAGGTTAAAACTCTAAATTCAGCTCTTAAAGTTACAAATGACAGTCCCTCACTGCCGCCTGAAGCAGGAGTGGCCCTGCAACCCCCTTTAACTGGTCAACTGCAAAACCTTAAATGGAGCATGGAATTGAGGGCCCCCCTGCTCTACTCTGCTGGAACACTATACTATACTTTACCTGGAGGACACTGTTAACCACTGGTGAAAATACACATAATCATGGCCATTTTAAATAGGATTTCATTTATTAGTAAGTTAAGCCTTCCATCCTTTCCTGAAAGTCCTCACCATTTACAAAGACTTGCTACAAGCTGGTCGTCTTTATTAAAAATGGACATTATTTCTCCTCCTCACTTATTATCTTCCATCAACAATTTCAAAAATCGTATCCAATGTGAGAGGCAATGAGCAGATCTGCTTCTCTCAACCTGCAGAAATACACAGTCTGACAACAGCCGGAGCCTTCAGCCTGTGTGCCCATAGCCTTTAGATAAACAGGTCTATTGGGGAATTGTGACTCACAGCTTAAAGGGATACTGTCATGGGAAAAAACATTTTTTTCAAAATGAATCAGTTAATACTGCTGCTCCAGCAGAATTCTGCACTGAAATCCATTTCTCAAAAGAGCAAACAGATTTTGTTATATTCAATTTTGAAATCTGACATGGGGCTAGACATTTTGTCAATTTCCCAGCTGCCCCAAGTCATGTGATTTGTGCTCTGATAAACTTCAATCACTTTTTACTACTGTACTGCAAGTTGGAGTGATATCACCCCTCCCTCCATTTTCCTCCCCAGCAGCCAAACAAAAGAACAATGGGAAGGTAACCAGATAGCAGCTCCCTAGCACAAGATAACAGCTGCCTGGTAAATCTAAGAACAGCACTCAATACTAAAATCCAGGTCCCACTGAGACTCCTTCAGTTACATTGAGAAGGAAAAACAGCAGCCTGCCAGAAAGCATTTCTCTCCTAAAGTGCAGGCACAAGTCACATGACCAGGGGCAGCTGGGAAACTGACAAAATGTCTAGCCCCATGTCAGATTTCAAAATTGAATATGAAAAAATCTGTTTGCTCTTTTGAGAAATGGATTTCAGTGCAGAACTCTGCTGGAGTAGCACTATTAACTGATGTGTTGTGAAAAAAACATGTTTTCCGATGATCCCTTTAACGGGGAATTTCACATTCATTAATGAAGAACAGCCCTAAAAGTCCCAGAAATGTGCTCATAGTTTCTATAACTTGCTGAATTTTATAACATGGATTTGGTAATTTAAGGGGTGTGGACAAACAATGGACATGGTCAAACATTTTTGCTGCACTGATGTTGTGAGGTTACATTAGATCAATGTATTTCAGGTCATTAAGACACTACTGGCTAGCAGCTAGCATATATCAGACTCACTTTAAATTTCAAAATCAGAATTTCAACTCTTAAAGTTATCAGAAGCTGCTTATTGCCACCCCTAGTAGCTTGTGGGCTGCTGATCCCTGATGTGAATTTCTCAACTCACTTCATAACAGCAGCACCACTGTTGCACCCACACTGCTTATATCTGTGGAACATTCTCCACTCATGATTTTTAACATAAACGAATTAGATAAACCTTCAGAACTTTGTGTTTCCAGTGCCCCATAAGCTCTGCATAGACCCCTGCTACATCCAACTGCTATGAGCTGCAGGTGTGAGTGAAGGATTTACTGTTTTGCCAGAGAGGACCATGTGTTGGGCATAGTCATCATGTAGCTGAGAGCCATTGTAGATAAGGGCAACTACTCCTGCTGGTGCTCCCTGGGCCACCACATCCTCAAGGATAACACAGGCCTCACCTTACTCTGGATCCTCTCTCAGAGAACCAGTAATGAAGTGGGTTGGGAATTTGTCAAGGTAAAGTCGGACACTCGCTGGAGCTGAGGGGAGTTGAACTGGGGCAAGAACATCCCTTGCCACCACATAGTGGGGTACCCTGTGCCAATTCTAGCAGCTGTTAGACCTGTTGGCAATGCCCGGTGAGTGCAAAGAAATACATGGCGGGAATCTGACTGATGCAGTGAGTCACACTTACCCTTTGTGTCATTATTGATAAGGGAATCTTATCTGTGTCTCTCTGGTTATGGAGCTCTGAAATTCTGTTTATAAAAGACACTCCTTATGTTTATGTGACTGTTACAGAACCTTTAATTCCTCTGCTGTCGAGAGACTTGTGATGGCACACATCAAGAGCACCCTCCCCCGCTCACTGGACCAACTACAATTTGCATATCGGCCAAACAGGTCAACTGAGGATGCCATATCTTCTGTACTCCACCTCTCACTAACTCATCTGGACAAGAAAAGACAGTTATGTGAGAATGCTGTTTATAGACTTTAGCTCAGCATTCAGTACCATCATCCCTCAAAAGCTGAGTGGGAAACTAAGAGAGCTGGGATTGAGTACCACTTTGTGCAATTGGATCTTGGACTTTCTGTCAGAGAGGCCTCAGTCTGTTTGTATTGGAGACAACGTTTCCAGCCCCATCAGATTGAGCACAGGAGCTCCTCAAGGATGTGTTCTCAGCCCGTTGTTGTACACATTGCTGACACATGACTGCACAACTAGACACAGCTCAAACCACATCATCAAGTTCGCTGATGACACAACTGTGGTGGGGCTCATCAGCCAAAAATATGAGTCGGGGTACAGAGATGAGGTTCAGTAGCTGGCGGTCTGGTGCAGTGAGAACAGCCTGTCACTGAATGTGGATAAAACGAAAGAGATGATCATCGACTTCAGGAAAACTCTCCCTGCTCACACAGCACTCAACATCAATGGCTCCACAGTAGAGACAGTAAAGAACACCAAATTCCTGGGAGTCCACATCTCTGATGACCTCACCTGGACCACCAACACGACCTCCATCACCAAAAAGGCTCAGCAGCGTCTTCACTTCCTAATGGGCAAGCCTTCCACCTCCCACCCTCACGGTGTTCTACAGGGGCATCATAGAGAGAGTCCTGACCAGCTGCATCTCCATCTGGTACAGAAGTGCCAGCTCTGCTGACCGGAAAATTCTGTAGGGGACTGTCAGAGCAGCTGGCAACATCATTGGAGCGGCTCTTCCATCACTGCAGGACATGTTCCACAAGTGCTGTGTAAGAAAGGCCTCCTGCACTGGACTCCACACACCCCTCACATGGACTGTTCACGCTGCTCCCATGCGGCAGACGCTTTCGCAGTATTAAAGGCTGAACAACCAGGCGAAAGCTTTTTTCCACAAGTGATCAGACTCCTCAACTCACTGCCTGTCCTCCCACTACATTCCAGACACACCTGAACTGTGAACTTAACTTTGTCAACTGTTCATTTATTTGCACAATTCTAAAGGTTTACACATGTATATATCCAATTTCTGCCAATATATTGCACATTTCATGTTTACATATTTATTGTATATTATATAAGTGCCTTGTTGTGATATCTGGAGCCACGTTGTCTCGTCTCACTGTGTATTCGTATACTGCTGAGATGACAATAAAGTTTACTGTGACTTTGCACTTTGCACAAGGTCTAATCTCACAAGTCTCCCTCCTCCACCTTAAGTCTGTCCTGAGCCGACAGTACAACCCATGTTACATGTGGGCAGTGGATAGATCTCCATAGTCCGACCTTATTACTGCCTTACTCACCTCTGGCCATTATGTCTCCTTAACAGCGAGTGGGATGCACCTGTATTATTTATTGGACAGAATATAAGGTATACACTGTATTTTAGAGATTTCTAATCATCGTTATGTGCCATTGTCACTATCTTAGTCACTTAGTTTGCTTCTTGATGTCTGTTCTGATCAGAAGTGAGCGAGGGAGGGCTAATTAAACAGAATCTTGGCTAGAGCAGAAGAGCTGACACTCTCTTTGTAAGGAAACTGCCCAAGTCCTTTATCCAATGAAAGAAATAAAATAATTTCCATTTCCCTGTAAAGCTGGCCATACACGGACCAACATAGTCCCTCCAGTTGGCAGTTGTGTGGGGCCTACCAATGGGCCTGTCCAAATATCACTGGCCAAAAATCAACTCCATATCAACTGGGCAGCTGTGAGAATCCTGTTGGATAAGGAGCACATCACTAAGTTTACTAGTTCCTCATCCCACAGACCTCATTGTATGATCTGATTGTTGGTCTCAGCAAATACCTGACCAAATCAGCTCCTTATCCTCACCAAGTGATCAGATCTGGTAGTGTATGGCCAGTTGTAGTCACATGATCACTGATTGGTTCTTCTGTTGGGAAAATGACCAGCAGGTGGCGATGTAACAAAATTCATTCATATTAACAGTACATGTATCCCTTAATATCTTGGAATAAAAACAAAATAAATAATGAATGTAAATGACAAAAGTGCTTAGAATAGCCCCCTCAGTTTTACATTCACTTATTTTATAGATTTACTTATCCTTAACATTAACCCTATTATATGTATTTGTATTTGTGACAACTATCTACATAGATAAAATGTCCAATTTGTTCAGACCCAAACCATTACCAGCTATGCTGGAAGAAATATGTAATTATAACCCCTCAAGTGCTACAGGTCTCAGGAAATATCATATGATATGAGTCAATTGAGGTAAAAAGAAAATATCCCCCTTTTCTCTGCCAGGAAATGTTAGTAAATGTTAGGATTCTCAAGATAGTTTAGATACAAATATAGATCAGCGCCACTGACTATGGAAAAAAAAACAAACAACAGATATTGTTAATATTCAGTGCAGTCACCAAAGTGTTGCAGTGTGTGTGTCTTGAACCATAGAAAGTCTATGCACAGATTTTCCCTGTGTTTTCTAAAGTGCTATAGTAATTTCTACAAAGTGCTGTCTCCAAAATAAAATTATAATTAAGTCAAATAAGGTGCTTGTAGTACTTGCTTCAAATGGTAAAATCAATTAAAATAAGATGCAATGATGTTTTCTTCAATCAGTAAAAATCAGTAAAACTTCTCCACTCTCTGCTGGGATTGGCAACTTACAAGATTTCTGATTTCAAAACATAATATTAATATCAACTCCAGGGTATTCCTTGTTATGTAAAGACATTAAAAAACAGGGACAGCGACCATAAGGTAATTTGCCTTTATTTTTTAAAAGGTTTTAAAAAACTTATTGCACTTACATAAGTCCCACTTCTGAGCGCATATCAAACAATCCAGTCTTATAGTGCAGATCATGGAGGTGAATCTTTACAATACAAAGAGATGAGTTCTGCCGGCATCTGGCTCTCCCGTATGTTCCACCTGTACATTCACTCACTGCTGAGACCGGACGTGATGTCACACCTGACGCGTTTCACTAATGTCAGTTTCTTCTCTGATCAAATACAAGCTACTGTTTTATTAATACACAGAAAAAGAAAATCATTTTTCAAAATTTTGATTATTTGATTATAATGGAGTCTATGGGAGACAGCCTTTCTGTTATTTATAGCTTTCTGGATAACAGGTTTACAGATAACAGATTGCATACTGTAAAAGCAGAACACCAAAGGCTGATCACTTTTTTACAGGCCATGGAAAGCTGATGTGACTTTTTTTTTTACATTTTATTTACCATTTGACAGTCTGTTAATAAAGCAGATTAATCATTAGAAACACTGATTATAAGGAAAACATTTACAGGATATTCATTGTGTTTTACTTATGAACATTATAAACATGGCATTATAAACATTACCTGTGCATAATATGAAAACCCCACACCAACTGCAAATATAATCATATTAGACGTTACTTGTCACAACAAGCAAAAGGCATGAAAGTCTCTGTAACTTCTGAAAGCTTTACAGTAACTGACACATCTTTTTCTATATACTGTATATTACAGAAAAAGTTCATTTTATTTTTACATTAAAGACTGGATATCCCCCCTAGGCCCAAAGGATCTAACTCCCCCCAAAACCTGCAACATTGTCAGTCTATAACAGCAGATAAACTAGGCACCTTTTGTAAAAACATCACCCTTATTATAATTGAATCTATTTATCTTTGTTTCCTAATTATCATCATCATCATTTATTTATATAGCGCTGTCAAGATACACAGTGCTTTACTGCAGTTATAGCAAACAGGGAATAAATGGTGGATAACAAACAAGGATTACAGAATACAATAGGGTTAGAAGGACCTAGAGATTAGAGTTTACAAACTAAAGGTTAGGGTACAATTGGGACATTAGGATTGTATAAACACTTTGTCATTTTTGATACAGCAATGATTAATTAAGGTACATTGAATAGGCCTCTTTAAACAGATGAGTCTTTAAGGAGAGCTTGAAAGTTTGGAAAGAAGGAGAAAGTCTGACAGCTGGAGGCAGAGAGTTCCAGAGAAAAGCAGAAGCCTGAGAGAAGTCTTGTAGGTGAGAATGGGCAGAAGTGATCAGAGGAGAAGTGAGGGAAGATCAGAAGCAGAGCGTAGGTTTTGTGAAGGAGAGTATTTGGAGATTAGAGATGAAATATAGGGAGGGGTTTCATTATTAAGGGCCTTGAATGTGAGTGTAAGTAATTTGAATTTGATTCTAGAAGAGATTGGGAGCCAGTGAAGGGACATACATATGGGAGCAGCTGATGTTGAGCGGTGAGATAGATGAATGAGTCTAGCGGCCGCGTTTAGAACAGATTGGAGTTGTGAAAGGTGACTTGTTGGAATACCTGTGAGGAGTAAGTTGCAGTAATCAAGGCAGGAGATGATGAGAGACTGAATCAGTGTTTTAGTTGATTCTGAACTGAGATAGGGTCGTATTCGAGCAATGTTGCGCAGTTGAATACGGCAAGATTTTGCAAGTGTTTGAATGTGTGGTGAAAAAGACAGATGTGAGTCTAAGATAACTCTTAGGCAGCGTTATAAAAAATTATAGCAGGATTTTATACAAGTCAAGCTCTTAATATACAAGCTAGGTGGTAACCTCAACTGGGTCAGTCTGATATCTGTGGCCCCATGTCCATCCTTTGTCCATCCCAAAATAATCAGGCAACATACTGAAAACATGACAATCTGGCACCATCTAGAGACAGGACTGACTGCCCAACATTAACATGGCGCCCACATGTCCTTTTCCTTATTTTGCTAATGGCAACTCTGGAAATGGGTTTAAAGGGGTGGTTCACCTTTAAGGCAGCTTTTAGTATGTTATAGAATGGCCAATTCTAAGCAACTTTTGATTGCTTTTCATTATTTATTTTATTGTTTTATAGTTATTCAGCTTTTTTCTGACTCTTTGCAGCTTTCAAATGGGCGTTGCTGACCCCTTCAAAATACTAAATGTTCTGTAAGGCTACAAATGCATTGTTATTGCTAATTTTTATTCCTCATCTTTCTATTCAGCCCTCTCCTATTCATATTCCAGTCTCTTATTAAAATGAGTGCATGGTTGCTAGGGGAATTTGGGCCCTAACAACTGTAATGTCTGCATGTTTAGGTTACAGTGTACCTTTAAGGCAGAGAGGCAGGCTGGGTAGGAGGCAGGAACAGGAAGTAAGAGGAATATCATGAGAGAGAAAGCAGAGGAAGGAATGAGAAGTGTACAATGAATAAAACTGAATCTCCACTGCAAACTGGATGTGTAATCTTTGCATTAAGCCCACACTGAATGATGCAGATATAACAACAACCAGATTGCTTAAAATGCAAATTGAAGAACTGCTGAATAAAAAGCTAAATAATTCAAAAACCACAAATAATAAAAAATGAAAACCAATTGCAAATTGTATCACTCGCTACATCATACTAAACATTATCTCAAAGGTGAACAACCCCTTTAATGCTGGGCAGTTCCCTAACTAATAATTCTCACCCAGGCACCAACATCATCATCACTCCTCCTGCATACCCTGAATGCAGCATGAAGGGGCTCAGTGAATGTGGCAGTGAAGGTGTGTAAGTGTCTGATTGGCTCACTCAGCTCATAAAAGGACAGACGTCCGGCCTCATAGTCCAATGAGATCCTGATTCTCCTGCTGGAAGGGACGTGGTGTAACTGTGTGTATTTACTGTCATGTCTCACTGTATATTTATTATTTAATCTCCACAAACACCAGGACTTGTTATTATTCCCAATCAAGGACTGACCCCCTCTCCTCTCTATACTGGGATAGGCCACCCCTACCCTCCAGCCCCCTGATTCACTGACCTCCACTTCCCAGTAATGTCGCCCTGAGGGGAAACTCCTGCTGCTTAAAGTCTGAGTATAATCCTGAAATCTCTCTGGGGTTTGTGGGTGACACTGGTCTGTGAGTGAGAAGGAAGCAGATTTCCTGTCCCCTGATACAGAAACATAATTCCCAGCCGTGTTTATATCCAGTAACAGGTCTGTAGCCTCCTGCCCAGGGATCCACCTTCCCTTTACCCCAGTCACAATGGCAGCTAAGCCTGTGAGTAATGTCTCTGAGATCAGATCCACATCCAGATCCCCTACAGCAGGGACCTTTATATCATGTCTCTCTCTGCCCCCCTCATTATCTGCAGCTCCATGTGATTCCCGTTCCTGTAGGACAGTGAGTGGATCTGCCATGTTGCACAGCTCCTCAATGTGATGGATCTTCCTGGACAGCTCGTCCTTCTTTATTTCCAGCTGCTCCATCAGATCAGTGAGTGTGAGTGAGAGCTTCTCTTTCTGGCTGGAGATGTCACTCAGGAGTCGCTTCTCTAGGGCTTCCAGCTGTTCCCTGATGTCTCTAAACAGGGCAGTGACTCTCTCTGTCTCACTGGCTGCTTTTTCTGCCACTTCTCTCCTGCGCTCCTGCAGTCTCTGGGCTCCTCTCTCAGTCTCCTCTCTCTCTGGCCTCAGTTTCTCCAGGACTTTCCTCACTTTCTCTTTCTTCTTCTCAGAGGCCTCACTCAGCAGCTCCACCCTGTGGCCCCTGTGCTCTCCAGCCAGACAGCAGGACACACAGACACAGACAGACTCCTCACAGCAGTAATACTCCAGAACCTTGTGATGTACAGAACATTTTCTCCCCATAAAGGAGTCGGTGGGTAAAGGAGTCGGTGGGTTGCGTCAGTACATGTTCTGCTGACTTGCTGTGCCCCCTCAGGTGGGTATCACACAGAGAAGCCTCACACAGGAGACAGGATTTAGCAGCAGGTACAGGAGAGAGGACACAGTAGGTGCAGAAGATCCCAGTCGCCCCCGGCTCTGTCTCAGTTGGACTGAATCTCTCCACCAGCCCACGCAGCTTCCAGTCTGTTGTCATTTCAGGTCTCCTTTTAAATCTCTTTCTACATTCAGGGCAAGAAGGATTTTCAAGAAAAGTGTCCTCCTGGGTGTCCCATGTTGTCCCAATACAGCCCCGGCAGAAGTTATGGCCACACGGCAGGGATACAGGATCAGTATAAATGCTCAGGCAGATGGAGCAGCTCAGCTCGTCTCTCAGATCAGCAGCCGCCATCACTGAAATCAGGAACAAGAAATGAAAATGAACTTTACTCTCTCTCTATAACCAGAGGGACTTGTTTTATCTCTTCCTCTCACACAGGGTGCGGTGAGTTTCCTGCTTGGACTTTAGATTTCTGTTAATCTTTTAACTGTCATTTATCTTTATTTCTATTCCTGTAAATGTGGCCATACATGGTAAGATCACCTAATGAGTGAATCTGGACCTGCATTATAGGCCAAAATGACTGAACCCATTGGATGAAGACTGAATCAACTTGCCGATGCCCTTCTCATCTGATGGGATTTTTAAACCTGAAAGATTCCAGTGTAGCCAAAATCTGTTACTGCAAGAAATCAAGCACTGATTTTCTTCCTTGTGGTGGTACAGGAGTCCTGTGCTTCTGCTAGAGGGGACGGCATCCTTAATTTTATACTCAGGAATCCCAGGCAGCTCCCTTACAATACTCCTAAATTTCTAAGTAACACTTTGTCATCTGGTAACAACTAGGGAGGGATGTAGCGAACGTCGGAAAAAAAGTTCGCGAACATATTCACGAACTTGCGTCAAAAATGCGAACGGTTCGCGAACGTCGCGAACCCCATAGACTTCAATGGGAAGGCGAATTTTAAAAGCTAGAAAAGACATTTCTGGCCAGAAAAATGATTTTAAAGTTGTTTAAAGGGTGCAACGACCTGGACAGTGGCATGCCAGAGGGGGATCAAAGGCAAAAATGTTTCAAGAAATGGAACTGAACTTTACTCTCTCTCTATAACCAGTGGGACTTGTTTTATCTCCTCCTCTCACACTGCTTGGGCTTTAGACTCCTGTTAACACTCCAAATGTCAATTCTTTTTTTCCTATTTTTATAAAAGTGGCCATACATGATAAGGTTGTAAAATGAACAGATCTGTATAGAAAAAGGGTTAAATGCACCACATACCAATAATGACAACAGTGAGTGATGAGGTGTAAGCCAGGAATACAACCTTACAAAAAAAAAGTAAACCCCCATTTTACATTTTTCAGGGGACCAGAAAAAATTGTGTAAAATCCAGGAAAATGTAAAATCAGCGAAATGTATTACGCATAATATATAAGTGGGACCACAAAACATCAATGTAAAATGAGGGAAAACTTAAAGTTGGATGTAAAATGTGGGTTCTACTGTATAAGCAACAAACTGCAACAACATACTGTTCTTGCCGCAAAAGATCCTGTTTGATTGCACACTCAAAATTCCAGTGATAAAAATCTGTATTTCAACACCAACACAATTTAGACGTATAAGAACTAGGGATGCACCGAATCCACTTTTTTGGATTTGGCCGAACCCCCGAATCCTTTGTGAAAGATTCGGCCGAATACTGAACCGAATCTGAACCCTTAATTTGCATATGCAAATTAGGATTCGGTTCGCTGGACAGAAGGATTCGGGCGAATCCGAATCCTGCTGAAAAAGGCCGAATCCCGAACCAAATCCTGGATTCGGTGCATCCCTAATAAGAACATTTTTAAAATATAATTATAATTCACACCGTGAATGTTGTTATGTCTGGGGTGCAGATTCTCAAAACTCAAAACTAGCCCTAGTACACAGAATGAATGTCTCTCATGGTACCTAAGTATTTGTGATCATATACACATGAAAAAATATACAAAAGACTTATTTCTATTTCACAGATGTCTCTGGAGTGAGTAGTTGCCAAACGAGCAGATCTTGCCCCAATATGCTCATCTTGAGTGGGCAATGTCAGGCTGATCCAATTATGGGCCCTTTCGGCAGCTTTTATAAGCAGTTTCTTAGTCACATAGTTAGCTGTAGTTTAACTACTACACAACTTTCATTTCATCACTAACGCAGCTTTGTCAAAGCAGTGAAAGAGTTTTTGAGTGAGACTAGCCATGGGTAGGGTTGCCACCTCGCTGGTATTTTAACGGCCTGGCCGGAAAAAATGATGGCTGATCCCAATGTTATTAATAGGGAATAAAGATAAATATATAGGAAGGTCAGTGACCCCAATGTTATTAATAGGGAATAAAGATAAATATATAGGAAGGTCAGTGATCCCAATGTTATTAATAGGGAATAAAGATAAATATATAGGATGGTCAGTGATCCCAATGTTATTAATAGGGAATAAAGATAAATATATAGGAAGGCCAGTGATATGACCCCAATGTTATTAATAGGGAATAAAGATAAATATATAGGAAGGCCAGTATTTTTTTTCAGAAAAGGTGGCAACCCTAGCCATGGGTGATTTTCCCATATGGGTACATCTGGTACATGTGGCTCAATAAGGCAGCTCAGTGACCCACTGGCAGATGGAGTTCAGCAGCACAGTCAGTTCAGTGGGGAGCCCTTACTCTGTTGAGATGATACATTAACCCTGTGGTGGCTGTTTTCCAGGGTGAAACATGCATTCCAGACATTCTCATTCCGGCTCAAGGAGGTGAGTTATATCTGGAGAGGCTATCGGGATGTGTTAAACTCCAATGTACCAATATTCTTATTGATCCAATTTGGATCTAAATGGAGTACTGTTTTTCTTTACAGAACCTCACCAAGCAACACAGAAGGAAGAAGAAGCAAAAAATGAGCTACAAAGAAATGTATTTCCGGTTCAGACATATCTCTGCCAGATAAAATGCCTTTTAGGAGGCGACTGGCTTATCTTCTCAACAATTCTCCAAATTCATGCATTGGATGAAGGATTTTTTAATCAAAATATGGAATCTATAGTATCTCAAGTTACTCAAAATGTTCTTAAAAACATCAAACCATCTAGCAAGCAGGCAGGGACAGAAGTCTCCAGTCCGGCAAGAGAAGAGTATTTTGGATCATCAGAATAAGAGGGTGAATCACAGTTGGGAGAAGAGTATTTTGGATCATCAGAATAAGAGGGTGAATCACGGTTGGGGGACTCCAAATTCAACATAGACAGTGGAACCACCCATTAAAGCTCTGAGAAAGACATTAGACCTGGATATTCAATCCACAGACAAAGACCAACAGAATGTTCAAAGCAGACACAAAAAAGAATAATCTTTTCCTGGTCCATTAAGAAGGCTATTGAAGCCGAATGGGAGACACCTGACAAGAAATTTGCTCTAGAAGACTCAAAAGAATATTTCTGTTTCAATCTGATATCTCCAAGACTTGGGAATTTTCCCCTCTAGTAGATGCTCCAGTCACTAGAAGAGCTACATTCCCAGTTGAAGAAGGGGTTTCACTTAAGGATCCCATGCAAAGAAGACAAGATGCATCTCTTAAAGGGGTTTACATTGCTGGAGGGACATCTTGCAAAATGGCCATTGGCATCACATCACCTTAGTCACTAGGACAAATATTGCTTAAAAAACTGGAAGAAGTCATACAAAAGGGAACATAAAACTCCTAGAAATGTGTCAGGATATTAAAGTAGCGAATGAATTTGCAGCAGAAGATTCCATGGACTCGATCAAGCTGGCCAGTAAGACTGTAGGATTGTCAGTAGCAGCCAGAAGGGTACTGTAGTTCCTCAATGAATGTGCTAGAGCTGCCCTGCATCATGTGGGAGGAAGACCTTTTTCCTTCAGGGCAGTGTGGGCTCCAGAAATCAAGGACAGCTGGACTCTGGATATTATAACAAGAGGATATCGCCTGGATCTAATAAACAGAACCTGTAGACTGTTTTACTTCTACAGACAAACCAAGAAAAAAGCTTGTGTAACCCTTTTAACACCCCTTTGTCGGTGTTACACTCCACGTGTGGTGCTTACCTGATGACATGGGACAAACCCGAGCCACTCCGCAGTGGTATTGGGAGAGACTGGGTTCCTGGTACTTACTAGCGCAGTGCCTCCACCTAGTGGGATCTGGGAATGCACCTATAGGTGGCCCCACTAGGAATATTGTAATAACACACACAGTATTGGTTAAACTGAATAACTGTTTATCTAATATTAAATGGCCAACTAGTACAAATAGCACTCCTAACCAGATGGGAGTAGGGCCTCACTATTTAACTTGCTTGTACTGACTAACTATCTAACGAAAGAAGGCAAAGTCCTTTAAAGTCCTTCCACAAAAAAACTCTCTGTATCTTCAAGAGCTTCTTTAGGGTACTGTCCCTTTAAACAGGATACTCACAAATCCTCTTTGGATACTTTAGAGCTCTCTTCAGGTGAGTCCAGCACAGTCAGACATACAGTGAGACTACCAGCCCCTTTGGATGCTCAGATAGGAATTTCCTGCTGGTTGTTCCTCCAGACTGGATTTCTTTCACACTCTCTGTCTCTCCAGGCACAGTATGTGGCCATGGGCGTCCACAGAGGGGGGCAAGAGGGGGCAGTGCCCCCCCCGGGACTGTGCACATAAGTTTCCACCTGTTCGTGCATTGGCCCCAGCTTACTGTGGTTTCTGTCGCGATCCCTCGAAGATTTTTCTTCTGTGCAGCAGAGTTTTCTTTTAGCTCCTTCCCTAGGTGCTCGCTCCCCCCCTCCCTTGTCACGGTGCTGCCGGATCTTATTACTTCAGCTGTGACAGAGAGAGAGAGAGCAGCCAGGGAGCATCTGATTGGCCAGTAGCACAGATTGCAGCGTGGGAGAAAATGAAGGAAGGAAAGCCCTATCTATTGCAGTCTGCAGCCTTGTACTTCTGAGTTCTGGGGGTATTTATACAATTACTTGCCCCTGTGCCATCTGTTTGTGTGTTCTGCTGGTATTTATGTATGTACTTGCCCCTGTGCCATCTGTTTGTGAGTTCTGGGGGTATTTATGCATGTACTTGCCCCTGTGCCATCTGTTTGTGAGTTCTGGGGGTATTTATGTATGTACTTGTCCCTGTACCATCTGTTTGTGAGTTCTGGGGGTATTTATACATGAACTTGCCCCTTTGCCATCTTTGTGTGAACTAGGGTTGCCACTTGTCAGACAACTGGTATTTTGAAGGGTTGCCCGGGTCAAAACTTCCTGGATGGTTTTTCAAATTAGGGAAACTGTGCAGGATTCCCTTGATTGACCCGGTGATCGGCTGATCGCCGTGGCATAGCTCCACCCCCTGATGGCAGTGACACACCCACCTATCTCACAGGCCCGCCCACAGATGCCTCCTTGCCCCACCCTGGAAAATTTTCTGCGGACACCCATGTATGTGGCTTCCCTGTGCCAGCCTGATCCAAATTAATACTTGTGGTGCAGCCTCTCAGCTCTCTGGGCCCACCAGCAGCTCTCTGGTCTCTTTCTCTGTCCACCATGCGGCTCTCTATGCCAGTCTCTCTTCTTTTGCCAGTCTCTCTGACTTCCTTTTCCTGTCAGACACTCACTATCTGCTGTCACTTCCTGTTGCACTGAGATCACTGACTAGCTAGTTGCTAGGTAACAGCTTACAGCACACCCAGGCTCTATGTCTGATCACTTACATGGACAAGTGCAAGGGTTTTGAACTAATTCCCTACACTTGGGAAAAATTTTCCAATTGGACCAAAGAAGTTGGGAAATAAGTCACTGAACCCTCGGAAGTACAGATCGTGGCATTTTTTCAAAAGGGGAAATGGGTCTCAGTAATTCTACCTTAAAATACTGGAAACAGCTGACAGATTTCTACCTAAAGTGATTCCCAAGTTTCACACCTCACAGGATAACATGCTTTTGTGTTAATTATAGCACATTTTCTGAATATGCATGGTATTTACTGTCATGTTGATTTTTCCTGTTGATGTGAAATTCAGTAAAATATTTTAAACCATAAGTAGTTTGGGATGGATGTGAATTATTGGCCGAGACATGTTTGACATGTTTGTTGACCAATTTGTTAGGATTATGAACAAAGAATACTATCCTTGACCAATGTGCAATCTATTTGGGCTCCTGTTACACTCCAGCTGTGATAATTATGTCAGGTTTAAAATGGTCAATATCTCTGTGTCCTTAGGAATTATTAGGTGAAGAGGGAGCCAATGATCATGCCTGACTGCAGTAGAAAAGACTTGATCTCTAGTAATGATGTCACTCCTGATGACACGTATGTGGTGTTAAGGCCCCAACCTGGTCTCTCTGCTTCTATCCAAACATTTAGAATGTGTATTACTTCCTTGACAGTGGTCCCTACTGTTTTATTTATTTGTATTTGTTAGTTTACAAAACATTTTTTGGGCTGAGCAAATCATTGGCCCTAGGGCCCTGGACTCAAATGAACTGGCATTAATTACAATTTATACAACTACTTATTATAGTTAATACTGAATATGAATCTCTCCTACATGAATTTCCCAGCACTGGGAATGACTGGTTATTATAGAGTCACATGTTTCTATTGGGATCTATTTACTGAATGATATGAATCTCTCCTACATGAACTTTCCAGCAGTGGGAATGACTGGTTATTATAGAGTCACATGTTTCTATTGGGATCTATTTACTGAATGATATGAGCCTCTCCTACATGAACTTTCCAGCAGTGGGAATAACTGGTTATTATAGAGTCACATGTTTCTATTGGGATCTATTTACTGAATGATATGAGTCTCTCCTACATGAACTTTCCAGCAGTGAGAATAACTGGTTATTATAGAGTCACATGTTTCTATTGGGATCTATTTACTGAATGATATGAGTCTCTCCTACATGAACTTTCCAGCAATGGGAATGACAGGTTATTATAGAGTCACATGTTTCTATTGGGATCTATTTACTGAATGATATGAGTCTCTCCTACATGAACTTTCCAGCAGTGGGAATGACTGGTTAATATAGAGTCACATGTTTCTATTGGGATCTATTTACTGAATGATATGAGTCTCCTACATGAACTTTCCAGCAGTGGGAATGACTGGTTATTATAGAGTCACATGTTTCTATTGGGATCTATTTACTGAATGATATGAGTCTCTCCTACATGAACTTTCCAGCAGTGGGAATGACTGGTTATTATAAAGTCACATGTTTCTATTGGGATCTATTTACTGAATGATATGAGTCTCTCCTACATGAACTTTCCAGCAGTGGGAATGACTGGTTATTATAGAGTCACATGTTTCTATTGGGATCTATTTACTGAATGATATGAGTCTCCTACATGAAATTTCCAGCAGTGGGAATGACTGGTTATTATAGAGTCACATGTTTCTATTGGGATCTATTTACTGAATGATATAAGTCTCTCCTACATGAACTTTCCAGCAGTGGGAATGGCAGGTTATTATAGAGTCACATGTTTCTATTGGGATCTATTTACTGAATGATATGAGTCTCTCCTACATGAACTTTCCAGCAGTGGGAATGACTGCATACCTCCCAACATTTTGGAAGTAAAAAGAGGGACAAAAATGTTTTTCCCGCACGTAGCGCAGCAATTTTTTTGACCACACCCCTATCTGTGGCCACACCCCCTAATTACCATGTTTGTTTTACAAAATCTGGCAGGTTATGAAAGTTTGAAAATATTTCTCCTTATCTAAACTGTGTTTTTGTGTCTCAAAATTGTTACAAAGTATCTTATTTGCACCTGTTAGCTGTTCTGGGATCTCTGGTAAAAGCCAATTAAAGTGGACCTGTCACCCTAAGAAATAATTTCAAATTCTTTTCCATCATGTTAGTTGAGCAAAATAAACTTTACTTACACTGTATTTATTATTTAAATTTTGTTTCCTTCTGTTTTGGAATTATACAATCACAGCAAGCAGACAGCTGCCATTTTGTGGACACAATTATTAAGGGAAATTGTGTATCACCCCAAAATCTTGTGTATGAACCAGAATGAGGGACCTAATGTCCATGTGCAGTGCCCTACACAATTATAGAGCCTGAGGAGGGAAGGGGGAATGTGAGGAGAGCAGTGACATGTAGGAAGTGCTGAATGGAAAGTGAAAGTAATTGACTGCCCCTCCTCTATGCCATGGGCATAGAGGCGGGGCAGGTAATATTTGATTGACAGTTTAGATATTTAAACACCTTTATAACAGTTATGGATGTTTTCATGACAACATTTTTTTTGGGTTCCATATTTAATTTGGAAAGGACTTTCATTATGCAGTTTTTTATGTGTAGGTGACGGGTCCACTTTAAGTGAGAAACTTTGTTTCTTTTTCTGGCTGTTTAGTGCAGAGAAAAGAGGGACTTTCCAGTACAAATGAGGGACTGCGGGTTGAGCTGTCAAAAGAGGGACTGTCCCTCCGAAAAAGGGACAGTTGGGAGGCATGTGACTGGTTATTATAGAAAATTCCAAGAACACCCGCACACCCTAGTTCATTGATAGTGACTCCCTGGTGCACAGCAAAGGAAGTAGACGGCCACCTTCCAATAACAGTAGTACAAAAGATTTCACCGGCACACAGGATAATGCAAGCAGGCTCGGCCTTGCTATGTGATTTATTGCAGCATGCCTGCTTGCATTATCCTGTGTGCCGGTGAAATCTTTTGTACTATGGTTATTATAGAGTCACATGTTTCTATTGGGATCTATTTACTGAATGATATGAGTCTCTCCTACTTGAACTTTCCAGCAGTGGGAATGACTGGTTATTATAGACTCACATGTTTCTATTGGGATCTATTTACTGAATGATATGAGTCTCTCCTACTTGAACTTTACAGCAGTGATTTGTTATTATAGTCACATCAGCTGTAATGGTACCTGGTGGTCTAGTGGGTCAGCGGCACCTGCATCTGTTGTTTCTGATGTGCGCAATTACTCATTAACCAACATTGGTTCATGGGTGCACTTCTTGTCTGTTTATTGACCCTGACTTTTCTTGACTACTCTTTTATTGCTGCCTGAAACAACCTTTGCCTGTATTTCATTTCTCTTCCAGATCATGACTTGGTACTGTATTTACTGATTGGTTTGATCCCGACCTGTGTCCTTCACTATGCACTTGCTTCCTGATTCCATTCTACAACGTCTGGTTTTGGCCTGGTCTGTTCTACACCTACGTTTTGCCCTATTCCCATTCCTCCTGTTGCACATTATGGTTTCCTTGCCTGCCCAGAACTCTTGCCCTGGTGGCTTTTAAAGGCAGAAGTATGAGCTGTGATCAGAACCTTGGCATCTCTTCTGGGTTTGTGAAACCATACATTACATTATGTTTGGCCCGACATGGATTACGACAAAGCAACTACTTCTTCTTCTACAACTGAAGTAATCCTGGCAAGTCTCCTCCAGCATCTCGGGGAACAAAAGGCAAAGCAGAATCGAATCGTCCAATCCCTTCAAAGACTCTGCAAAGTTGGACATTAACCAACAACAACCTGTTGCTCCTGTTCCAGCTCCTGAACCGGGAAGCAGACCCCTAACAGAGATCACTTATGACATTGGTAACAGGGAATTGCTGGACATAAAATGGACATTTGAGCAGATACATTTTTTGAGGATATTATGGTTTCTGTGTTCACTGATCATAAAAATCTGCTGTATATCAAATCTGATAAGCACTTAAATCCCAGTCAGACCAGGAGGGCATTATTTTTTACCCACTAACTTTATTATGACATATAGGCCTGGGGAAAAAATGCTAAAGCAGAAGCCCTTTCTAGAAGTTTTGTATCCAGTCCTAGAGGAAAGATTTGAGAAAGGTTTCTAATTGTTTCTAATTTTATTCCTAAGAAGAAGAACATCAGCCTCTTTTTTTCTCCTGACAACTTCCTTGACTACTTGCTGGTCAGACTGGTGGGAAACTGACCAGCAGGTGGCGCTGTTGTAACACAATTCATTCATATTAACAGTACATGTATCCCTTAATATCTTGGAATAAAAACAAAATAAATAATGAATGTGAATGACAAAAGTGCTGATTTTAGGGCAAATAGCAGACAATAAAGGGTTAATTCTGGATTAGAAAAGATAGATGTGTCCTGTTCTGTAGCTATTGATCCATTTAGAGCCATTTGGCATTGAACTGGGCCCCTGCAGGTACTGGATGTGCAGCTGTTATAATAAATACTAATCATGTTGCAAAGAACTGCTATGGGGGGCTGACAACAAATGGGGCAGTAAATTTGGTTTTGGGCAAACTGTGAGTGTAGCTCAAATTCTTTAAATGATATATAGATTATTGATATATATTTCACATACAGTATTTTGCCTATTTGTGAGCCTGGGAGAGACAGTTACAGAAGTCACTCCACTTCTTTTTATGAGAAGGTAAGTAGAGACCTGGATTCTGGGATGGCAGTGCATGTGATTTACTTAGACTTTGCTAAAGCATTTGATACAGTGCCACACAAAAGGTTACTGGTTAAATGAAGGAATGTTGGCCTGGAACATAGTATTTGTACCTGGATAGAGAACTGACTAAAAGATAGACTACAAAGAGTGGTGGTAAATGGAACATTTTCTAATTGGACCAGTGTTGTTAGTGGAGTACCGCAGGGCTCTGTACTAGGTCCCTTGCTTTTCAACTTGTTTATTAATGACCTGGAGGTGGCCATTGAAAGTACTGTTTCTATTTTTGCAGATGAGACTAAATTGTGCAGAACTATAGGTTCCATGCAGGATGCTGCCACTTTGCACAGTGATTTGTCTAAACTGGAAAACTGGGCAGAAAACTGGAAAATGAGCTTCAATATGATAAATGCAGGTTATGCACTTTGGCAAAAATAATATAAATGCAAGTTATACACTAAATGGCAGTGTGTTGGGAGTTTCCATAAATGAGAAGGATCTTGGGGTCTTTGTAGATAACAAGTTGTCTAATTCTGGGCAGTGTCATTCTGTGGCTACTAAAGCAAATAAAGTTCTTGTATAAAAAAGGTCATTAACTCAAGGGATGAAACATAATTGTGTCTCTTTATAGGTCCCTGGTGAGGCCTCATCTGGAGTATGGGGGCAGTTTTGGACTCCAGTCCTTAAGAGGGATATACATGAGCTGGAGAGAGTGCAGAGACTAAGTGCAACTAAACTGGTTAGAGGGAGGGAAGACTTAAATTATGAGGGGAGACTGACAAGGTTGGGGTTGTTTTCTCTGGGGGAAAAAAGGCGCTTGTGAGGGGACATGATTAGACTTTACAAGTACATTAGAGGACATTATAGACAAATAGCAGGGGACCTTTTTACCCATAAAGAGAATCACGTACCAGAGGCCTCCCCTTCAGACTAGAGGAAAAGAAGTTTCATTTGAAGGAACAGAGTAGGGGGTTCATCACAGTGAGGACAGTGAGGTTGGGGAATGCACTGCCGGGTGATGATTCAGTTAATGACTATAAGAGGGACTTGGATGATTTCTTGGGCAGACATAATACAAAGGTTATTGTGAAACTAAATTCTATAGTTAGTATAGATATTGGTATATATCATTTATGAGTATGGAGGGGTGTGTGTATGGATGCTGACAGCGCTGATTCTAACTAAGGAGATACCTGAGGTGGCTCTAGCAATGCGGCCCGCCTCGCCGGCTTACCGGCGGCTTACACGTCGGGAAGGGAGGTAGCAACACTATTGCGGAGAGCACAATTGCGCTCTCTCGCAATAGTACAGCCGAATTTCCAGTTTAAAAACTGGAAATCCGGCTCTTAAATGTGCAGGAGTGTCTTTTTGCCACCCCTGGAATCCTCTGTGGTGCTGCCGACTGAGGTGAGCGGTTCAGCTCGCCTCATTGGCAGAGCACCCCTGGATGCTGGGTTTTCATTTGGAGGTGTTGAACTTCATGGACTTTGTCTTTTTTCAATCTGATTTAATTATGTAACTATGAGTAGTTCTAGTACTATCACTACTTCATAAGAACTGGAGACCAGTCTCACTGCTCAGCATAGACTATAAGATCATAAACAAAGCTATGTCACTCAGGCTAAAATCTGTGCTGGCAGAGGTGATTCATCCTGACCAGTCCTATACAGTCCCTGGTCAGACAATTTTTGATAATGTCTTTCTGATCCAAGACTTACTGTCACAGAATTTAATTGAACTTGAGGAGTGTGTTCTAAGCCACCTGGGAAAGTAGAAGGGTTTTGCTAAAGTACTTTCTATGAGGGGGAGGGCTTTGGTGATCAATCAGCTGGTGGCCTCTTAGCCCTGGTACCAGCTGATATGTCTTAGCCCAACCCAAGAATTCATTGCTAAGATCCAGAGAAGGTTACTGGACTTTCTCTGGATGGGAAAGCACTTGGTCTCTGCAGATGTTTCAAGCCTCCCATTGAGAGAGGGAGGGCAGGGAGTCATATAAATACATTCTCAAGTGCACACCTTCCATCTCCAGCAAATACAGAGATACTTGTATGCAGATCCTTCTCCATAGTGGTGTACCCTAGCATTGAGCTTTTATCACCAGGAATGCAATATGGGGTATGACCGGCAATTGTTTGTCCTTGAACCTGAGGGTTTCCTAAGAAGCCTCTCAACCCTGCCGGCTTACCACCAAGACACTCTAAAGACCTGGAGCATGGTCTCTGTGTTAAGGGAAGGAGCCATTCAAGGGAAAGATATTCTAAATGAGCACTTACTTTACAATCCATCTTTAACAACTAGGATGTTGGGATCCATCGGCATCCGCCACTGCCTTTGCCAGGCTCATTTAACCAAAGTTTGGGATCTCCTGGATTTTGATAAATCAGATTGGTTGCTCAGGTAGTTATGCAATGCATGGGATTTCTCACTTCTAGGATTCCACACCATCTGCTCAAGGAAATCAAGGACACAATCTCTGCTGATTCTCACACCTTCATTGATAGGGTTTTATATGCTGGAGAGCCATGTCCACCTTGGAACTTCTTACCTCCAGACATAATAATAGCACCCAAAACCCATCAATCCCCCCAAGCACCTCCTTCCCCCCACTTGAGCCAATTGGAGAATTTTACATTGACACACTTTCATGATATAATAAGAAAGTTGTTGTACTCTCTAATGCTTCACACTGTACACTTCCTTGCCCTCATCTCCTGCTATTATACCATCTGGAGATGTGTGCTTAATGAGGGCGAAAGACCTTAGTGGTGAGCTCTTTATTCCAGTTTGGTACCTAGACCCACAGGAGACTTGAGTAGGAAATTGCTCCATGGTGCATTGAGCATGGGAGAGTATTTAGCTCATTTTACAGACTGCCCAGCTGTTTGTTCATTCTGCAGCAAAGGGGATTCTATGTTTCATGTTTATTTTACATGTGCCAGACTACAAACTCTATTTGCTCTTTTGAGGAAACTTCACCTGCAGATCTGGCTACACTTTTCCCTAAGATTGTCCCAAGATACTGGGCATCCATGTTTATATTTTTGGATGCCCAGTATCTTGGGACAATCAAGGGAAAGACCTTCTCTCCAACTTGCTCCTGGCTTTAGCAAAATTAGCCATTCGTAAGTCTAGAAAGCAATGTTCGGAAGGAGGGAATCCTCTGCCAGTGGAGGTCTTGTTTCGGGTGCTGTTGCATTCCCGCATATGAGCATAGTACACCCAAGCAGTGTTTACTGGTCGGTTGAATGAATTTGCTGGCCAGTGAGCAATAGATAGGGTACTTTGCTCAGTATCCCCAGACCTGGTTTCTGTTCAGACAATCAGAATAAGAAGGGAAAGGGTAAAAGAGGAGAGTAAATAAGAGTGAGACAGAGAGTTATTACAGACAGAGAGGTAACTCAGGGGTAACTCAGCAGAATGAGAAGGGAAAGGGTAAAAGAGGAGAGTGAATAGAGAGAGGACATGGATAGGTGGGGGATACAATGGAGCAGCAGGACAATGAACTGTAGGGGTTAATGTGCTCTGTGACAAATACACTGAGCGAATGGTTGTAGGCAAAGCCCACAGACAAGCTGTATGTATAAGATTGAATAATGAATGTAGTTACACAGCAATACACAGACTCTAACTCACACGCACAGTCTGTCACACCTTTTTACACACTAACACTTCTTTTTACACACACACACACACTGACTGACTTTCACACTCTAAGATACGCACAACAGATTCACACTCATCTACCCTGGGAAAGAATCTGCTTTATCAGGAGGAGATTCTCTGATTCTCACATTCCTCACACAGTTCAGGGTTGTCAGCAGGGCCGGAACTAGGGGTAGGAAGAAGAGGAACATGCAGGCCCGGATTTGTGGAAAGGCCACCTAGGCCCGGGCCTAGGGCGGCAGGAATTTAGGGGGGCGGCATGCTGCCCAATCACACCCACATCGGTTCAGAAACACTGGGGAGGCGCTTGAGATACAATCATTTTTTAAATTTCCCATGCACCAATCCCCATTGCTCCTGTCCCCCTGGAGGGGACAGGGGTGATGAATGGAAGTGGGCCTAGGGGCGCCCACAATGTAAATCCGGCCCTGGGAACATGCCTAGGGCACAAAGGTGAAGGTGCGCCAGGCAGGTACCTCTTCAGACACCTTTCCCTAGCTCAGACCCTTGTGTCTCACATCTCGGGCAGCTCCTCTTGTCTTTTTAGTGTATGACTGTACTTTTCCATGCAAATGCATGCACACATCAGACTCGTGTCCCCTACCACCGGCAGCAGCTCTGGTATTAATGTAAAGTGCATGCCTGTGCGCTCACACACACACTTGAGAAGAGGGCTACGTAGTCAGCCGGTTGCCTAGGGCACCCGCTAACTTGGCCCAGCACTGGTTGTCAGGTCTAAATTTCAAAACCAGGCAAAATCAGCTACAAAACCAGCCCCAAACTAGCCAAGAGGCACTTCAAAAGTGCACTGAAAAAAGTCTAAAAAATAAATAAATATATGAAAATATGCCTTTTTCAAAAATTCACTATTTCACATATTTTTTCTATGAAGCAAAACGGGACAGATTTGCCTGTCACCAGGGGGGTAACTACAGAGGGGACCCAGGAGGTATAGGGGTCCCATAAGGCCTTATACATATACAATTTCAATAAATATTGGTAAAACAGGTCAACCTTTAGATATTTTGGTGGCCCGCTGATTTTTGTCCCAAAATTGGCTGAAACTGAGGAAAGTCACAAGAAAATGTGAGAATGCTTAAGAGTAATGGAAGACTGGGGTACAGAGCCCAAAATCTGGTAACTCCTGACTTCTACACAAGTCTGTCCCATTGCATGCTGGGTAGACACAGGCTCGGCACATTAGGGCAAGAAAAACTTTTGGCCGGTTTAGAAAGTACATATCAGCCAAAGGCCCAAAAAGTAGCCCAAATTCATACCTTGGCTAGTTTGTACTTTCAAACCCACCTGTGCTTTAAATGAGTAGCCCAATTAGGCTGGAAATTCACCAACCTGGCAACCCTGACACAGTTGAGGAGGGATGGGGTGGAACTAATTCCTCACACAGTTAAGGAATTGTCTCACAGAGGGAAGGGACTGAGCCAAATCTGGACTGCCGCACATGACCTAAGGAACCGGCCCTATGAAGAGAGAGGAGCAGCGTGGTGGCCCACTAGACCACCAGGATAAGTCCTCACAAAACCTCTCACATCTTTCCTAAGCAGAAGAACATCAGCCTCTTTCTTTCTCCTGACAACTTCCTTGACTACTTGCTGGTCAGACTGGTGGGAAACTGACCAGCAGGTGGCGCTGTTGTAACAAAATTCATTCATATTAACAGTACATGTATCCCTTAATATCTTGGAATAAAAACAAAATAAATAATGAATGTAAATGACAAAAGTGCTTAGAACAGCCCCCTCATCTGTTTTACATTCAATTATTTTAATGTTTACTTATTCTTTAAACTGAAAGTCATGATTTACTTCACAGATACCCTGGGACACAATTACTAAAGGTTGAATTGTTTTTGATGAAAAAAGACAATTTACTAGTCCAGTCCAGTCAGCAGGTTAATGTTCACTCAAGCAAATGATTGTTGATCAAAGTGTGAACTTTCCAATATGTTAAACTTTTTCCGCAATGTCTATTACTCCAACAATATCCTGGTGCATAAAGTTTGAGGATAATCCTCAACATTATTATGTCAGTGACATTATATCCTGTATTCCATAAAGGTCATAAAAAAGACAAAACACTGGCCTTTTTTATATTTTAATGTGTGATTATGTTTAAAATTTGTAACTGTTATATATGTCATTTAAACTTTATTAACCATTTAAAGCTCATGCCACATTTGTTTTAGGGTGGGCTCATGTGGAGGGCATTAGAGGGTCTCTTTTGTCTCTATTTTGCTTCCTTGGATATTTTCAATAATAAGGGGCCACTGATGAAGACATACAGCACATATGACCTGCATGTATCCGCCATATTTAAATTGACATTAACACAAGTATGTCAACAAAGTTTTGCTAGGAAGAAAGTAACACTAGAGAAAATTCAATAAGAATCTTTCATTGACTGACTCATTTTCACTAGTGAAAGTACACCAGAATTCATTTGCCAAGACAGATTTTTTTATTTTGATGAATACGTGTAGTCATAAGCAAATCAACGTCTGACATAGTTGTGTGAAGTATGGCAAAGCTTTCAGGGGTTTCCGTGAACTTATAAATGATATTGTTACTTGGAATACATATTATACTGCCTCAAAGTGCTAACTAGGACTATTTTATTTACATGTTAGGAAAGGCCTTAATATCACACAAACCTCCATCTTATTTCTCCTTTCAACAACATTATATATATGTCTTTCCTTAAATTGCTGATGCCTAGGGAAGATTTACAAACACAAGTGCAAAACTGCGAAGGTGCAGATGCCAGTAGAAACAAATCAGCAGTTAGTTTTGACTAATGCATTAGATATTGAAAATAAAAGCAAAGACCATGGGGCAAATTTACTAAAGGACGATGGTGTCTAATGCTAGCGAAAATTTGCCAGCGTGACGTCATTTTGGCACTTCGCCTATTTACTAATGGTCCCTGGCGTAAATTCGCTAGCGAATTAGACAGACTCTAGCAGTACTTTGCACCCTTACGCCAAGCGAAGTTGCACTCTGGCGAAGTGACGTAACTACACTAATTCACTAAGTTGTGGATTTTACTGAACATTACCTCTTGCGCCAGACTTTACTTCACCAGCTCAGGCAAAGTGCAATAGAGTAGATAAAGTTGAAAAGTGTTTTTTTACTTCTAACTGGGTGATAGACTGAAAAAGATAGACTTTTTTTGGGGGGTACCCTCCTTCCCCCTTACATTTGGCACCTAAACTATACAGTGGGCATGTGTAGGGCAATATAAGACCTCTATTTAATTTTATTAAGTTTCCCTGGCCTTGTAATGTAGTTGCTGCAGCATACACGTCCATTGTCCATGCCGTATACTAATTAGGCATCTTTAGCATAACTTCAGACTGCTTATCGTATTATCGCTAGTGCAACTTCGCAACCGTTCTGTAACTTGTGCGCAGCTTCAGATCTTCGTGAATTTGCGCAGCCCTTGTGAAATTACGCCTGGTGAAGTGCGGCAAAGCCGTTGCTAGGGCATATATGGCCAAGTGACCTTGCCCCCTTATTGGCTGTTACTGACAACTGTACTTAAATTAAATTCAGCACCTTTGTTTGTAAAGCACATTACTGCCCCACTAAGTAAAAATGGCATAGGCACTTCCTTCCTTTCCTGGCACCCCAGGGCTAAAGGCAGCACTGTGAATGGGTTTCCTACTGGGTAGTTCCCTAACTAATGATTCTCACACAGGCGTTATCCCACCCTACCCAGAATGCAGCATGAAGGGGCTCAGTGAATGTGGCAGTGAAGGTGTGTAAGTGTCTGATTGGCTCACTCAGCTCATAAAAGGACAGACGTCCGGCCTCATAGTCCAATGAGATCCTGATTCTCCTGCAGGAAGAGATGTGGGGTAAATGCATCCATTCACTGTCATGTCTCACTACATATTTATTACTACATTTGTGCACACACCAGGACTTTGTATTATTCCCAAGACAGGACTCATACCCTCCCCTCTCTATACTGGGATAGGCCACCCCTACCCTCCAGCCCCCTGATTCACTGACCTCCACTTCCCAGTAATGTCGCCCTGAGGGGAAACTCCTGCTGCTTAAAGTCTGAGGATAATCCTGAAATCTCTCTGGGGTTTGTGGGTGACACTGGTCTGTACATGAGTGGGAAGCAGATTTCCTGTCCCCTGATACAGATACATGATTTCCAGCCATGTTTATATCCAGTAACAGGTCTGTAGCCTCCTGCCCATAGGTCTTCCATTCCTTTACCCCAGTCACAATGGCAGCTAAGCCTGTGAGTAATGTCTCTGAGATCAGATCCACATCCAGATCCCCTACAGCAGGGACCTTTATATCATGTCTCTCTCTGCCCCCCTCATTATCTGCAGCTCCATGTGATTCCCGTTCCTGTAGGACAGTGAGTGGATCTGCCATGTTGCACAGCTCCTCAATGTGACGGATCTTCCTGGACAGCTCGTCCTTCTTTATTTCCAGCTGCTCCATCAGATCAGTGAGTGTGAGTGAGAGCTTCTCTTTCTGGCTGGAGATGTCACTCAGGAGTCGCTTCTCTAGGGCTTCCAGCTGTTCCCTGATGTCTCTAAACAGGGCAGTGACTCTCTCTGTCTCACCGGCTGCTTTTTCTGCCACTTCTCTCCTGCGCTCCTGCAGTCTCTGGGCTCCTCTCTCAGTCTCCTCTCTCTCTGGCCTCAGTTTCTCCACAACTTTCCTCAGTGTCTCTTTCTTCTTCTCAGAGGCCTCACTCAGCAGCTCCACCCTGTGGCCCCTGTGCTCCTCAGACACCCAGCAATATACACAGACACAGACAGAGTCCTCACAGCAGTAATACTCCAGAACCGTGTGATGTACAGAACATTTTCTCCCCATAAAGGAGTTGGTGGGTTGGGTCAGTACATGTTCTGCTGACTTGCTGTGCCCCCTCAGGTGGGTATCACACAGAGAAGCCTCACACAGGAGACAGGATTTAGCAGCAGGTACAGGAGAGAGGACACAGTAGGTGCAGAAGATCCCAGTCTCCCCCGGCTCTGTCTCAGTTGGAAGGAATCTCTCTGCTATGTTACCCAGAGTTCTGTTCCTGTACAGGGCAGGGCGCTCCTGATACTCTGCTCTACATTCAGGGCAGGAATAAGCCCCAGATCCCTCCTGGATGTCCCATGTTGTCCCAATACAGCCCCGGCAGAAGTTATGGCCACACGGCAGGGATACAGGATCAGTATAAATGCTCAGGCAGATGGAGCAGCTCAGCTCGTCTCTCAGATCAGCAGCCGCCATCACTGAAATCAGGAACAAGAAACAAAAGTGAACTTTCCTCTCTCTCTCTCTGCAACTTGTTCTATCTCACCCTCTCAGATAGGGATGGGCAAGTTTATACCTTGGACTTTAGACTGTTAACCCTTTAAGCTCTCATTTATTTTTCATTATTCAGTAAATACCAATATGAAATTAATGTGACGATATTATAGAGTTAATTACATATTTCCCAACAGGCACAGTGCATGCACACAAAGAGCCAAAGTGTCAGCTCTGCCCAGTTCCAGGCACATGAACATAAGCACTTCTCTCTCACAGGCTGGAACTTCTCCCTGTTCCTTGTAGTAATACTGGGGCCTGTGCACCCACCTGATTTATGGTGGAACAAACACAAACTATCAGACTGGGGGTACATAATGTCATCACAAACGTGATATTTTAAGTGTCTTTAATATGTAGAAATGATGTTACAGAGACAGAATATTTAGCCACAGAAGTAGTCAGCTCTCCACAATCTTTCACAACACAGATTCACAATACAACCAATAACAAGAATATTAAGTATATATATATATATATATATATATATATATATATATATATATACACACACACACACACACTAACACTGTATTTTAATAAGTTGCGAATCTGTGGGTGAAACAATTTTTAATATGCCTGTAGATAGATCATATAAAGCTAGTTGGCCAATTGTATTTCAGTACATTGAAAAATAAATATATTCATTAACACAGTTTCTAAAATTTTCTTTACCTGAGACTTGACATGACAGTGGTTATGGGTTTACATCCTGTTGTCATGTGATGACAGGAAATACCAAGATCAATCATAAAACTCTTCCCCCACCTCTTCTTTGTTATGCTGTGAATCACTTATAATATAAACACGACATACACACAAGGGGAGGGCTCTTGACCACTGACATTAGAAATCATGGCACCCCCATAGGAACTAAGTGATATATCCTGTCGAATGCCTTTTCTGCATCTAAAATTACTAGTATTCCATGTTTGCATTTTTCTGTGTATACCTTTTGTAAAGCCTAATTGAATTGGGGATAGGATTCTCAGTAGCATTAGCAATCTATCTGCCATGACTTTTGTGAGTAGCTTTAAATCTTGATTTAAAAGAGAGATCGGTCGGTAGGATTGTGGGTTGGTTGGGTCTCTATCTTTTTTTGGGAGGAGAATAAGGGAAGATTGTATCATACTTACCGTGATCTTCCTTTCCTGACAACTCCATGCCATACTTACCGGGATGGCCCCGCCCCAGTGCTCCCATCAGAAGGACCCTCCCCAAAGCTTTAAAAGCCCAACCCCACCCCCCAGTCCGGTGTCTCGTAATAAGCTTCTAGAAACTACCGAAAAAGGGATGGGAAAACTTGACATGGAGTTGTCCAGGAAAGGAAGATCATGGTAAGTATGATACAATATTCCCTTTACACTGGACACTCCATGTCATACTTACCGGGACTTAGAAAGCTAATATCCCAATGGGAAGGAATTTGCTCCACATAAGGAAGTGGCCGAGTATAATCTCTACCAGATAAAAACTCAGAAGAATAAAACCCCCAAAGATGGACCAAAATCACCTTGTGGAAACCTGTGAACTCTATTTTCAGAGAAAATGGACTGGGAGAGAATAAAAGGAGTACTCCTTAAAGGAACCCACACCAAAGTAATGATACCAAGTGTGAAACCAGCATGACAATTACATTTAAAAAGAGAGAACTATCTTTACTTAAAGAAAAGCAGATAGGAACCCAGAGTAACACTTCTACATAGTCTTACTCCTACTACATACCAGCACGTTAATTCCAACCGCATAACATCCACAAGAGCACTCTTGGAAATGGCTCAAAAGCATGGTACCTGCAAAAGAGGATTTAGTAGGGGCAAGGAAAAATTTCATCACTAGCATTCTACATGACCCCGCTCTGTATGACACTACCGGTACATGGCATTACCTAGTGTAGTTCCCCGTCTCTTTAATACTAAGGAACCTTTATTTATTCTAGACCATAACCAATACACCCAAACTCGTAAACTCATTCCCTGTAATTACTTGTTGCATATAAAGAACTGTTTAATTACTCACAGAAGGTGCTCCACGTAGGCCCTGCTGCAAACAAAAAGCCTTCTCAAATTCCAAACAATGTAGAACATGGGCACACTCCACATATTGCTTCTGCAGACAATTTTTTGAAGAAAAACTTCTTTTATTTATGAGATCCCAGCAGCTGGGATCTCATAAATAAAAGAAGTTTTTCTTCAAAAAATTGTCTGCAGAAGCAATATGTGGAGTGTGCCCATGTTCTACATTGTTCATAACCAATACACCTCTCAATGAGAGGTCTGTAGAATGACTTATGGAGAAGGAGTGCTGTCAATGTGGGAATACCTTACCTGCCCTGTGAGGTATCTAGAAGCATTCTGCAGTCTGTACAGATTGAAATTGTTTTAATCTTTAGCTCATGATCCAACACCAAACAAGACTGGATAGTATTAAAGATCAGCGTGCCCTGGAGTAGACCAGGTAAAAGAAATGCCTGCAGATATGCATAACCTTGCTATAATACAGTCCTCGAGCTTTCACGGATGTGACCTGTACATAGCTGGAGTTATTGTACCCCATAGATTGGGCCTTTAAACAATCTGTATGGCATGCTCCCATGAGTTTACCATATAGGAAGAAATTTGAATGACTCAAGAAAGTATTACAACCAACAATACTGCTAGAGATTGTTTTTTTCAAATCCCCGGAAATGGACAGTTCATGAGACCATCCTTAAATGTTCAAGATTAAAATTAATCTAGGTATGGAGATATAATTATTTACCTTTTAATCTGCAATGGAACTCCATACTAGCATGTCCAAGCCTGTTGGCAAGAGATGCAATAACCAGGACCTTGCCTAAGGCCGATACTGCAGCCTCGGTCTAAAAGGATAAAGTGAATAAGACCCTTTTTATAGCTTGATGTTAAGCCCTATGATACTTACCTCAACTAGCCAGGCCAGTCTATGGTGGTGTAAAAGGCTAAACCCAGAGTAACATAGGCCTTTAGAAAACCCAGCATGCCAAAATTGCTTCCTGTCCACCATAAGGATAACATTACAGAAATAGCCTGTTATAATGAACCTGTGGATCAAAACTTTTAGCCATAACTGAATTGATGGAGAATACCTAATTTTACAGCCAGCTTTATATGGTACCCATTAATATAATATGATCCATGAGTATATAGTCCGAGAGCTGACCCCTATTGTATTTGAGACAAACTAAATAGGTCTGTACTGTAAAATACCTCATTGCAAGGCCCTAAAACCCTGTGGCAGTAGTGAATACAGTATATGTGAATTAACCAAACATTTGCACTGACTGATGTACCCACTGTCTTCCAGACTGAGAGCAGATAAGTTGCACCCCTGTAACCAAGAAAGAGATCCTGATGAATATCATACCAGTTTTATAAATAGACCTTGATTTATCATTGGAATATACAGAACATTTATCTTGCCTGATCTCCAGCTGTGGCGATATTAGAAGCCTTGCTAAATGTATATATGACTGTATACATGTCTACATCCATTTATCCAGACCAAAAGCAGGATACCGTACTTATCTTATTTTCTTAATAAGCAGGAATAAGTCCATTCATAGAACATAGATTCTAATTAGGGAGATCCTTATGACTGATAACTATTCCAGCAGCCTATAGTTATGAATGTAAGCAAAAATATGGACCACGTCGACTTCAAAAGTTGTGGTCTACAAGTCCATGTTATAATACAGCAATTGTATAATACCTACCTGCTGTTTCACTATTGCATAACACCCATATGCAGTATAGTCTTATACCTTTAAACCAGAATTGGCCACTACTCTCACACCATCTTTGTAACGGTGCATAATCCTATATATTACATAGCATTTGTATGAATCAGAATTGGCCTTAGCCAATCCATTTAGACAAGATATATGTCTACATCAGTTACCACCTTTACTGTATCTGTAACCCATATACTGATTGTGGCATACTTACCGGGACACAGTCCCCTAAGCCCTTATGGACTGCTGTAAATAAGGGTATAATACTTATCTGCAACACAGCTGCCGCACTTAATTAAGTTCCTAATACCTATATCCAGGGATCCCCAACCTTTTCAACCCGTGAGCAACATTCAGAAGTAAAAGGAGATGGGGAGCAACACATGCATGAAAAATATTCTTGTGCTGCCATATAAGTGCTGTGATTGGCCATTTGGTAGCCCCTATGTGGATTATCAACCTACATTGAGACTCTGTTTGGCAGTACACCTGGTTTTTATGAAACCAAAACTTGCCTCCAAGCCTGAAATTCAAAAATAATCACCTGCTTTGAGGTCATTGAGAGCAACATCCAAGCGGTTGGAGAGCAACATGTTGCTCAGGGGCTACTGGTTGGGGATCACTGCCTATATCTGACTTGGCTAGTGCCTTTAAGTCAGTCTTGGCTGCTGTTATCAGCAGGCATATGTTACCCTTGCTTACTTGCAAGAGTAATGCATGCTTATAACCTAAATCAATGTTATTAGAAACAGACATGACCCAGGGATACTGGAGCCTTGGCTTGTGTTACCATGCTTACATACAAACCTGAAGGCTATATAGGCACCCTCCGGAAATGCCTAGAACCTTACCACAACCATTACTCATCAGTTTAACATTTACCTTCAGTTTGGTTGTTCTATTGATTGGTGTCCAAACCAGAGAGATGTATAGTATGTACATTTACTTTTGGTTATAACCTTAGTAAGCACCAAAGCCACTGAAATGTTTAAGCATATACATATAGTAAGGTTATAGTAGTAACCAGTGGCTGGCCCAATTAATGTATGACATATGCATAAATATGTGGTTATTACAGCCAGCTCCCGAACCACTGATGTTACCCCATCTACATTCAGTTTGGTGTAATATTAAAAAGTGCCTATACCAAAAAATGTATAACATGTACATTCATATTTGGTTATTAAAACCAGCTCTAGAACCACTGAAAAGTTTGCATATATACAGTTTGGTTACCACATAATGCAGTCACAGGCCCAGAAATGTATAACATATGCATTTGTATTTGGTTATTGAAACTAGCTCTAGAATCACTGAAATGTTTTACATATACAGTCAGTTTGGTTACTGCCTTATGCAGTGATAGGCCCATAAATGTATAACATACACGTTTTGTTTCCACATATACAGACAGTTTGGTTACTGCCTTATGCAGCGACAGGCCCATAAATGTATAACATATGCATTTGTATTTGGTTATTAAACCCAGCTCTAGAATCACTGAAATGTTTCCACATATATATACTATAAAGGAAGAGTTGCTGAGCTGCTAAGGGAGGGGGTGGGAGGGGATCTACTTGTTCATTAATTAAACCTGAACACTGACCTCCAGAGTAATTACCCAATTACCTGCAGCTGCTGTAAACCGAACCTGCAGATCAACATAGTATTCTCAGTGCTCAAATAAGAAGGCTAACATTGTATTTGCAATATTCACTTAAAGGGAATATGACGTCATTTTAACCCTTTAAGTGCCACAGAACGTAGAATCTACGCTCTGTGGAAAAGTAACTTGAAATGCCACAGAACGTAGATTCTACGTTCTGCAGCACTTCCGGGTTCTGGAGCGGAGGAGCGGCTGTTAGAGCCGCTCGCTCCGTTCCGCTTCGATCCCCTGCCCCTAGGCAACGAGCAGAGCAGGGGATCGAGTGGCCCCTGGGGCGCGATCGCCCAGGGGCCCAAAAGCAGCAGCAGGCATGTGTTACTTACGTGTCCTGCTGCTGCAGCCTACACTGCGATGATCAGCTCCGCCCACACATCAGATGGACAGCGATGACGACGCAGATCTGTTCCTGGGGCCCTTCCAGATCGCCTGCAACAGTCTCCAGCGATTTTTTCAGGTTAGTGCAACAATTACACACACAAACACACCAACACACACTTATTACAGTAATACACACTTAGATTCACACTTACACACATGACTATGAAGATTTTCATTCATCCAGGTCATAGTATATCTAGTATAGGTCAATCTAAAAACAACTGGACTTGCTGAGTAATCAATGAAGACGTTTCACTACTCATCCGAGCAGCTTCTTCAGTTCAACTGACTGGTGTGGGAAGTTTTCGGCATATAAACTCTTCCACTAATCCACAATACACACAATCTACACCTCTGTGAGTTTCTTCAGATGTCACCTCTTTGAAGAGTTACAATGTGCCATTGTAAATGGATTAGTGGAAGAGTTTATATGCCGAGAACTTCCCACACCAGTCAGTTGTACTGAAGAAGCTGCTCGGATGAGTAGTGAAACGTCTTCATTGATTACTCAGCAAGTCCAGTTGTTTTTAGATTGACCTATACTAGATACACTTACACACACTTACACATACATTTTTGGGGATTGGGGGGGTCACTTACACTCACACACACGTGCACACGCACACACATGCACATAACATGTAATTTACCAATTGTACACACGCACATACATGGCATTGTGGCTTTTTTTTTTTTTCTTATCGCATCGTCTCTTTTTTTGGCTGAAAAAAATGTTTTATTGCCATTATGAATAGCGTATTCGCTAACCGTACTGTGCAATACCTTTTGTATGTTATTTCGGTGATTATATTGCAATTTTGGTTATTTTCGTGCATTTTTAGCCATTTTATTGAATTTTTAGCCATTTTATTGCATTTTCAGCTCTGCATATGTTGTGTTCACTTGTTTCTAGCCGTATAACCTGTTTGGCCCAGCTAAAATATTCAAACTGTGATTCTGACGGCCGATAACACTAGTCTGGAAAAAAAACATTGATTTTTGTGGTTTTATTGGATTTTTTTGCATTTCACTCTTTACTGCCATATTTTTTTTTGCCTTGTAAATTTTATCTACTATATATCCATTTGGGGGTCTCTGTGCGCCACATAGTTTGGTATATCTATGCATATTGGGCATCAAAGTGTTCAGTATACACCTGGCGTTCATATTTAGGATGTTTTATGCTGATACGTTACGAAATGTGGGGCATATAATGGGGTAAAATTCAAGCTTTGTGACGATTTTCAGAAATTTGATAAAAACCGTTATGTTCAGCATTGCTTTGCAGTTTGGCAGTTTGCAGTAGAAACACATATTTACCCATAGTGGATTCGTCAGAATGTGTACTCTCTGAAAATATATGGTTTTCTGGGGTCTCTGTATTGTTAGGGGGGTCTAATGTCGCATAATACACACACCAGGTGCTTATATTGCAGCAGCCAGCGCGTCAGCTTTGAAAATGTATATACACTAATGTCATTTGGGGGTCTCTGTGCGCCACATAGTTTGGTATATCTATGCATTTTGGGCATCAAAGTGTTCAGTAGACACCTGGCGTTCATATTTAGGATGTTTTATGCTGATACGTTACGAAATATGGGGCGTATAATGGGGTAAAATTCAAGCTTTGTGACGATTTTCAGAAATTTGATAAAAACCGTTATGTTCAGCATTGCTTTGCAGTTTGGCAGTTTGCAGTAGAAACACATATTTACCCATATTGGATTCATCAGAATGTGTACTTTCTGAAAATATATGGTTTTCTGGGGTCTCTGTACTGTTAGGGGGGTCTAATGTCGCATAATACACACCAGGTGCTTATATTGCAGCAGCCAGTGCGTCAGCTGTGAAAATGTATATACACTATTGTCATTTGGGGGTCTCTATGTGCCACATAGTTTGGTATATCATAGTTTGGTATATCTATGCATATTGGGCATCAAAGTGTTCAGTAGACCCCTGGCGTTCATATTTAGGATGTTTTATGCTGATAAGTTACGAAATGTGGGGCATATAATGGGGTAAAATTCAAGCTTTGTGACAATTTTCAGAAATTCGATAAAAACTGTTATGTTCAGCATTGTGTTGCAGTTTGGCAGTTTGCAGTAGAAACACTTATTTACCCATATTGGATTCGTCAGAATGTGTACTTTCTGAAAATATATGGTTTTCTGGGGTCTCTGTACTGTTAGGGGGGTCTAATGTCGCATAATACACACACCAGGTGCTTATATTGCAGCAGCCAGCGCGTCAGCTGTGAAAATGTATATACACTATTGTTATTTGGTGGTCTCTGTGTGCCACATAGTTTGGTATATCTATGCATATTGGGCATCAAAGTGTTCCGTAGACCCCTGGCGTTGATATTTAGTATGTTATATGCTGATACGTTACGAAATGTGGGGCATATAATGGGGTAAAATTCAAGCTTTCTGATGATTTTCAGAAATTTTATAAAAACCGTTATGTTCAGCATTGCTTTGCAGTTTGGCAGTTTGCAGTAGAAACACATATTTACCCATATTGGATTCATCAGAATGTGTACTTTCTGAAAATATATGGTTTTCTGGGGTCTCCGTACTGTTAGGGGGGTCTAATGTTGCATAATACACACACCAGGTGCTCATATTGCAGCAGCCAGCGCGTCAGCCGTGAAAATGTATATACACTATTGTCATTTGGGGGTTTCTATGCGCCACATAGTTTGGTATATCTATGCATATTGGGCATCAAAGTGTTCAGTAGACCCCTGGCGTTCATATTTAGGATGTTTTATGCTGATACGTTACGAAATGTGGGGCATATAATGGGGTAAAATTCAAGCTTTGTGACGATTTTCAGAAATTTGATAAAAACCGTTATGTTCAGCATTGTTTTGCAGTTTGGCAGTTTGCAGTAGAAACACTTATTTACCCATATTGGATTCGTCAGAATGTGTACTCTCTGAAAATATATGGTTTTCTGGGGTCTCTGTACTGTTAGGGGGGTCTAATGTCGCATAATACACACACCAGGTGCTTACATTGCAGCAGCCAGCGCGTCAGCTGTGAAAATGTATATACACTATTGTCATTTGGGGGTCTCTGTGCGCCACATAGTTTGGTATTTCTATGCATATTGGGCATCAAAGTGTTCAGTAGACCCCTGGCGTTCATATTTAGGATGTTTTATGCTGATACGTTACGAAATGTGTGGCATATAATGGGGTAAAATTCAAGCTTTCTGATGATTTTCAGAAATTTGATAAAAACCGTTATGTTCAGCATTGCTTTGCAGTTTGGCAGTTTGCAGTAGAAACACATATTTACCCATATTGGATTCGTCAGAATGTGTACTTTCTGAAAATATATGGTTTTCTGGGGTCTCTGTACTGTTAGGGGGGTCTAATGTCGCATAATACACACACCAGATGCTTATATTGCAGCAGCCAGTGCGTCAGCCGTAAAAATGTCTATACATATTGTCATTTGGGGGTCTCTGTGCTCCACATAGTTTGGTATATCTATGCACATTGGGCATCAAACTGTTTAGTAGACCCCAATTTTTATATTTAGGATGCTTTATGCTGGTAATGATACATGGACAATACGATGCTGGAAAGTTGAAGCTTTGAGGCAATTTTCAGATATTTCACCAAAACCGCCAATTTTGGGAAAGCCTTGTGACTCAGTAGTTTGGAGCAATAAGGCATGGGTACCCATTTTAGATTCTGTAGAATGTGTACTTTCCAAAAATATATGGGTTTTGGGGGGTAAACATTTATTTCTGTGTTTTTACCCCACAAAAATGCAGTCAATGTGTTGTTTTTTCATTAGCTGAAGTTACCCACGGGACTGTTTGTATGCGCTAACTTCATTTTGGGGCCTCTAAATGCCAGATACTTTGGTAAACTTATGAACAATGGCCACCAAAATGTTCAGAGGAACCCTGGCAATCATATTTAGGGTGCTTTTTCTTAGTACGTAATGACACATGGGTGATATGGTGCTGGGAAGTTGAAGCTTTGAGGCAATTTTCAGATATTTCACCAAAACCGACAATTGCGGGAAAGCCTTGCGACTCATTAGTTTGGAGTAGAAAGGCATGGGTACCCATTTTAGATTCTGTAGAATGTGTACTTTCCAAAAATGTATGGGTTTGGGGGGTAAACATATATTTCTGTGTTTTTACCCCACAAAAATGCAGTCAATGTGTTGATCTTTCATTAGCTGAAGTTACCCACAGGACTATTTGTATGTGCTAACTTCATTTTGGGGCCTCTAAATGCCAGATACTTTGGTAAACCTATGAACAATGGCCACCAAACTGTTTGGAGGAACCCTGGCAATCATATTTAGGGTGCTCTTTCTTGGTGCGTAACGATACATGGGTGATATGGTGCTGGGAAGTTGAAGCTTTGAGACAATTTTCAGATATTTCACCAAAACCGACAACTTTGGGAAAGCCTTGCGACTCCGTAGTTTGGAGCAATAAGGCATGGGTACCCATTTTAGATTCAGTAGAATGTGTACTTTCCAAAAATGTATGGGTTTGGGGGGTAAACATATATTTCTGTGTTTTTACCCCACAAAAATGCAGTCAATGTGTTGATCTTTCATTAGCTGAAGTTACCCACAGGACTATTTGTATGCGCTAACTTCATTTTGTGGCCTCTAAATGCCAGATACTTTTGTAAACCTATGAACAATGGCCACCAAACTGTTTGGAGGAACCCTGGCAATCATATTTAGGGTGCTCTTTCTTGGTGCGTAACGATACATGGGTGATATGGTGCTGAGAAGTTGAAGCTTTGAGGCAATTTTCAGATATTTCACCAAAACCGACAACTTTGGGAAAGCCTTGCGACTCAGTAGTTTGGAGCAATAAGGCATGGGTACCCATTTTATATTCAGTGGAATGTGTACTTTCCAAAAATGTATGGGTTTGGGGGGTAAACATATATTTCTGTATTTTTACCCCACAAAAATGCAGTCAATGTGTTGAATTTTCATTAGCTGAAGTTACCCACAGGACTATTTGTATGCGCTAACTTCATTTTGTGGCCTCTAAATGCCAGATACTTTTGTAAACCTATGAACAATGGCCACCAAACTGTTCGGAGGAACCATGGCAATCATATTTAGGGTGCTTTTTCTTGTTGCGTAACGATACATGGGTGATATGGTGCTGGGAAGTTGAAGGTTTGAGGCAATTTTCAGATATTTCACCAAAACCGACAATTTTGGGAAAGCCTTGCGACTCAGTAGTTTGGAGCAGAAAGGCATGGGTACCCATTTTAGATTCTGTAGAATGTGTACTTTCCAAAAATATATGGGTTTGGGGGGTAAACATATATTTCTGTGTTTTTACCCCACAAAAAATGCAGTCAATGTGTTGATTTCTCAGTAGCTGAAGTAAAGTCCTGAACAATTTGGATGTGCTAACTTCATATTGGTGTCTCTAAATGCCAGATACTTTGGTAAACCTATGCATAATGGGTATCAAACTGTTCAGTGGACCCCTGGCAATCATATTTCAGGTGCTTTTTCTTGGTACCTAATATAGTTTGGGATATGCGGAGCAGCAAAATAAAACCTTTGAAATGATTTTTCAGAATTTTGAATTTTTTTTTGAAAAACCGCTATGTTCAGACAAGCTTTTATGTTTGGTAGTTGGGAGTAGAGAGACATAGTTACCCATTTTGTAATCGGCAGAATGTGTACTTTTCAAAAATGTATGGTTTACTGGGGTAAACCTACAGTTTCAGGATTTTTTGCCTTGGAATCTAAAGCATGCCGTTTTCTGCCTTAGTGCTTTCAAAATTTGGTAATATACTGCCGGGAGTTTTTGCTGTACAGAAATTCTAAATCTCTCTAAAACTATACATATCTGGTATTGGCATGTTCGAGAGACATAGGGCTTTCCAAATCAGTTGGATTTTCATCCGTAAAATGAAATATTTTTCTGGTATAAATTGATATACAATGAAAAATGGTAATTTTTCATTTTTTTTGGTATTTAGGACTATAAAGTTTTTTTGCACAGGTGGAAATACATGAAAACTCAGATTTAGAAAGCTCAGTTTCTACCGAAAAAAAATGTATAGTTTTCCTAGGTAAACTATAGGTTTCCCCTCAGAAAATGCCCCTAAAGTGAGAGAGCACAAAATGTTTCAAAAACTGCTGGCATTTCGCGTAACCAAAATGTGAGATTCTGCTGGCACTTAAAGGGTTAAACTTTTTTGTTTTTTTTTGCATTTTTATAAAAAACACACATCCATAAACACTGTCTGGCAAATAAAATGTTAATCCACAAATCCATGCATAAATTATTTTAGTTTGTATTTTGTCATGGGGGCTTCCATTTCTGCTTATTACACATTCATCCTGTGCTGCTCTAACAGCAGGCACAGCATTACCTGTGTGCTTGGAGGCAGCCACTCTGTAATGAAAAGCCAAGTCGCACTACGACACGAGAATCTAGCTGTACCCTCCCCCTCCCCTCTCTGCCCGTGTGTGATGTTTGGAGGAGAGAGGTCACATGGTTTGCAGGGAAGCAATTACTTTCACTTTCCTACATCCTGCTCTACAGCTGCACTAGCAGCCCCTCCTCCCACAGACACTATCAAAGCTCCTCCCCTTCTGTAAGTTTGTTCTCTGCTTTCCTTTGGAGGGGGGAACTTTCTCTCCTTGCTGCCTTCCTAGTTAGTTTTACTGGTTACTAGATGAGGTAAAGGAGCTGTGAGTTCCCTCTGCTTATCCACCTCACACACACTGCGCTCCTTTCCTGCCTGCAATACTTCTTTTTACATTAACTACTTACTGCCTCCTTTCTCCTGAGCTATTTTAACCCTTCCTAGACTTCCTCCTAAGTTTTCCTGGTTTTCAAGTATGTCCTTATTTTATCCTTTTTTTCTATTCCCTGTCATCAGTCCTGGGAGTGTACTCCTGTCTTTCTGCCATTCATTTTTGTGTAAACAAATATAATAAACTATCTATATAAAATATTTTTTCCAGTGTCCAAAATGAATTGTGTGTGTGTGTATATATATATATATATATATATATATATATATATATATATATATATATATATATTTATTTATTTTTGAAACGGAAGTGGGGGCAGTGATCACAGGACTATCTTATTTCAGTCCTTCTGAAGTGGTGTCAGTGGGAGCTTATCTTGATTCCTGCCTATTGTTCAATTGACAGGCTCAGCAGACAAGGCTCTATTTACATTACAGCAGCTTGTAGGAGGGAGGGGTAATGACATCACTCCAACTTGCAGTGCAGCAGTAAAGTGTGACTGAAGTTTATCAGAGCACAAGTCACATGACCTGAGGGCAGCTGGGAAATGTCAAAATGTCTAGCCCCATAGCAAATTTTAAAATTAGATATTAAAAAATCCATTTCTTGTTTTGAAAAACGGATTTCAATGCAGGATTCTGCTGTAGTAGCACTATTAACTGATACATTTTGTAAAAAACATGTTTTTCCATGACAGTATCCCTTTAACATATAGACAAGTATTGCCATAATGCTGCTTTCAGACCCTGCAGATCATCATTGCATAGAACTGCTCTCAGCTCGTAGAAACAGTATTGCATTATCACTACATTGCATTATCATTGCTCATAGAACGTATATATCAGCCTTGCAGCTGCACAGTTCTTCCAATGGGCAACATGGCTCATACTTTTTAAGAGTTAGGAGACTCTGGAAACAAGGTGGCATTCTCAGCTTAATTTAGCTTTAACTGCCAGTAGATTTAAGACTAGAGATGTCGCGAACTGTTCGCCGGCGAACTTGTTCAGGCGAACATCGGGTGTTCGCGCTCGCCGGAAGTTCGCGAACGTCGCGCGACGTTCGCCATTTTGGGTTCGCCATTGTTGGCGCTTTTTTTTGCCCTCTCACCCCAGACCAGCAGGTACATGGCAGCCAATCAGGAAGCTCTCCCCTGGACCACTCCCCTTCCCTATAAAAACCGAAGCCCTGCAGCTTTTTTTCACTCTGCCTGTGTGTGCTGAAGAGATAGTGTAGGGAGAGAGCTGCTGCCTGTTAGTGATTTCAGGGACAGTTGAAAGTTTGCTGGCTAGTAAACGTTTTGATACTGCTCTGTTATTGGAGGGACAGAAGTCTGCAGGGGTTTGAGGGACATTTAAGCTTAGGTAGCTTTGCTGGCTAGTAATCTACCTTCTACTGCAGTGCTCTGTATGTAGCTGCAGTGGGCAGCTGTCCTGCTTCTGATCTCATCTGCTGACTGCTGCAATAGCAATAGTCCTTGTAAGGACTGCTTTTATTTATTTTTTTGTTGTTTTACTACTACTACTACTACTACTACTACTATAAGAGCCCAGTGCTATTAGTCTAGCAGTGTTGGGGAGTGGGACTGGTGTGCTAATCTGCTGCTCCTAGTAGTTCAGCAGCACCAACTTTAATTTTTTTTTATTTAACTTTTTTTTATTTTACTACCGCTGTAGTAGTGTATAAGTTGACCTTTTAGGCATTATTTGCCCTGTAGACATTTTTTGCCCAGTGTGTTATTCAACCAACTGCTATCTAGCTGTGTGACCGTGTTCACATTCTGTCTAAATATCCATAATATTACCGTCTCCAGAAAAAACACCGGAGTGACTTTTTTCAAGCAGCCATAATAAATTTTACGTAATCCGTATCCATCGCTGTAGTAGTGTATAAGTTGACCTTTTAGGCATTATTTGCCCTGTAGGCATTTTTTGCCCAGTGTGTTATTCAACCAACTGCTATCTAGCTGTGTGCCCGTGTTCACATTCTGTCTAAATATCCATAATATTACCGTCTCCAGAAAAAACACCGGAGTGACTTTTTTCAAGCAGCCATAATAAATTTTACGTAATCCGTATCCATCGCTGTAGTAGTGTATAAGTTGACCTTTTAGGCATTATTTGCCCTGTAGGCATTTTTTGCCCAGTGTGTTATTCAACCAACTGCTATCTAGCTGTGTGCCCGTGTTCACATTCTGTCTAAATATCCATAATATTACCGTCTCCAGAAAAAACACCGGAGTGACTTTTTTCAAGCAGCCATAATAAATTTTACGTAATCCGTATCCATCGCTGTAGTAGTGTATAAGTTGACCTTTTAGGCATTATTTGCCCTGTAGGCATTTTTTGCCCAGTGTGTTATTCAACCAACTGCTATCTAGCTGTGTGACCGTGTTCACATTCTGTCTAAATATCCATAATATTACCGTCTCCAGAAAAAACACCGGAGTGACTTTTTTTCAAGCAGCATTCTTATATTTTACGTAATCCGTATCCACCGCTGTGTATACGTTGACCTTGTAGGCATTATTTGCCCTGTAGGCATTTTTTGCCCAGTGTGTTATTCAACCAACTGCTATCTAGCTGTGTGACCGTGTTCTCATTCTGTCTAAATATCCATAATATTACCGTCTCCAGAAAAAACACCGGAGTGACTTTTTTTCAAGCAGCATTCTTATATTTTACGTAATCCGTATCCACCGCTGTGTATACGTTGACCTTGTAGGCATTATTTGCCCTGTAGGCATTTTTTGCCCAGTGTGTTATTCAACCAACTGCTATCTAGCTGTGTGACCGTGTTCTCATTCTGTCTAAATATCCATAATATTACCGTCTCCAGAAAAAACACCGGAGTGACTTTTTTTCAAGCAGCATTCTTATATTTTACGTAATCCGTATCCACCGCTGTGTATACGTTGACCTTGTAGGCATTATTTGCCCTGTAGGCATTTTTTGCCCAGTGTGTTATTCAACCAACTGCTATCTAGCTGTGTGACCGTGTTCTCATTCTGTCTAAATATCCATAATATTACCGTCTCCAGAAAAAACACCGGAGTGACTTTTTTTCAAGCAGCATTCTTATATTTTACGTAATCCGTATCCACCGCTGTGTATACGTTGACCTTGTAGGCATTATTTGCACAGTGTTTTCTTCAAACCGCCATCTAGCTGTGTGAGCTTGTTCACATTTTGTCTAAATATTGATAATATTATCGTCTCTAGAAAAACCACTTGAGTTACTTTTTTTCAAGCAGCATTCATATATTTTACGTAATCCGTATCCACCGCTGTAGTAGTGTATACGTTGATCTTGTAGGCATTATTTGCACACTGTTTTCTTCAAACTGCCATCTAGCTGTGTGTATTATCGTTTCCAGAAAAACCAACTGAGTTTTTGTTGTTGTTGTTTTTTTAAAAATAATGCCAGGCAAAGGCAGGCCGCCACGCAGAGGCCGTGCTAGGGGCCGTGCTGCTATGCAATCCTGTGGCCCTAGCAAATTGCCCAGTTTTAAAAAGCCAATGACCCTGAACTCCCAAAATGCTGAAGAGGTAGTTGACTGGCTTACACAGCACACCCCATCCTCTACCGTTTCTAACTTTACCACAACATCCTCCTCATCCTCCACTGCTATGGCCACCCCACGTAACACTTCCTCCACCACCGGTGCCCCTTCTTCACTGGAGTCAGAGGAGTTATTTTCCCATGAGTTTCTTGAACTGAGTAATGCGCAACCATTATTGGCAGAAGAAGATGAAGGAGATGAGGACGTTACACCAGATTTAATTCTGGCAGAGAACACGACAGAGATGGACATAATGATGAGTGATGAGGAGGAGGAGGAGGTCCCCGCTGCTGCTTCCTTCTGTGATGTGTCAGAAGAAATTGATGCATCTGAGGAGAATGATGATGAGGAGATTGATGTTTTGTGGGTGCCTAGTAGAAGAGAGCAAGAGGAGGGTAGTTCAGATGGAGAGACGGAGAGTCAGAGAGGCAGTAGGAGAATAAGACTTAGAAGAAGCAGGGAGGCCAGCCCGCAGGGATCAGTAGGGCAACAACATGTATCGGCACCTGTGTTCAGCCGGCCAACGCACCCGCCATTGCCGCCAATGCCGCCAACTTCTACTGTTACCGCCAGATCGCACACTTCCAAAAAGTCAGCAGTGTGGGATTTTTTTAATGTGTGTGCCTCTGACAAAAGCATTGTAATTTGCAATGAGTGCAGTCAGAAACTGAGCCTTGGTAAGCCCAACAGCCACATAGGTACAACTTCTATGCGAAGGCACATGAGCGGCAAGCACAAAGCACTTTGGGAGCAACACCTCAAAGGCAACAGGCAAACTAAAAGCCACACTCCTTCTGGTCCAGCATCTTACTGCTCTACCTCTGCTCTCCTTGACCCATCTGAACCACCCTCCACTCCGCCTTCCACCTTGACCACCTGTTCCCATTCCCAGTCATCTGCCACCAGCCAAGTTTCTGTGAAGGCCATGTTTGAGCGTAAGAAGCCAATGTCTGACTGTCACCCCCTTGCCCGGCGTCTGACAGCTGGCTTGTCTGCACTCTTAGCCCGCCAGCTTTTACCATACCAGCTGGTGGACTCTGAGGCCTTCCGCAAATTTGTAGCAATTGGGACACCACAGTGGAAGGTACCCAGCCGCAATTTTTTTTCTAAAAAGGGAATACCACACCTGTACCAACATGTGCAGAGCCAAGTTACCGCATCTCTGTCACTTAGTGTTGGGCCAAAGGTCCATATGACTACTGACGCATGGTCCTCCAAGCATGGTCAGGGCAGGTATGTCACCTACACTGCCCACTGGGTGAACTTGGTAATGGCTGGGAATGGGAAGCAGGGAATGGGTAGCTCAACAACAACAACAACAGTGGAGTTGGTGTCACCGCCACGGATTGCACGCGGTTCTGCCACCACCTCTACTCCTCCATCGCTCTCTACCTCGTCTTCTTCCTCTTCTTCTTCTTACTCTGCTGCTGGGTCCTCCTTCTCCTCCTCCACACCTGTGCACCCCCAGCTCCCCCTAGGCTATTCGACGTGCCAGGTACGCCGTTGTCACGCTGTCTTGGGGATGACGTGCCTGGAAAGCAAAAACCATACCGGATCTGTACTCCTGTCATCTCTGCAGTCACAGGCCGATCGGTGGCTGACCCCACACCAACTGCAGATCGGAAAAGTGGTGTGTGACAATGGAAGCAATCTGTTGGCAGCGTTGAGACTGGGAAATTTAACACATGTGCCCTGCATGGCACATGTGTTAAATTTAATAGTCCAACGTTTTGTCTCCAAGTACCCAGGATTCCAGGACGTTCTCACCCAGTCCAGAAAGGTGTCGGCCCATTTCAGACGTTCCTACACAGCCATGGCACGCCTTGCTGACATTCAGCAGCGCTACAACATGCCAGTCAGGCGTTTGATTTCTGACAGCCAGACTCGCTGGAATTCAACGCTCCTTATGTTGGAACGTCTGCTGCAACAACAAAGGGCCGTCAACGAGTACCTTTTTGAACTGGGTGGTAGGACTGGATCTGCAGAGCTGGGGATTTTTTTCCCCCGTTACTGGGTGCTTATGCGCGATGCCTGCAGGCTCATGCGACCTTTTGAAGAGGTGACAAATATGGTCAGTCGCACCGAAGGCACCATCAGCGACCTAATACCCTTCGCTTTCTTCCTGGAGCGTGCCGTGCGACGAGTGACAGATGAGGCTGTAGACCAGCGTGACGAGGAGCTGGAAGCGCACGATTTATGGTCGCAATCACCAGAACGAACCCAGGCACCTGCTGCAACGCAGGGAGAGGTGCCAGAAGTGGAGTCAGAGGAGGAAGGTGGCTTTGTGGAGGAGGAGGAGGAGGACCAACAGGAGCAGGCTTCCCAGGGGGCTAGTGGTGACCTTTTGGGGACCCCTGGTCTTGTACGTGGCTGGGGGGAGGAGACCGTGGATGATGCAGTCCTTGATAATGAGGAAGCGGAGATGGATAGCTCTGCATCCAACCTTGTGAGAATGGGGTCTTTCATGCTGGCATGCCTGTTGAAGGACCCCCGTATCAAGAGGCTTAAGGAGAAGGACCTGTACTGGGTCGCAACGCTACTAGACCCTCGGTACAAGCATAAAGTGGCAGAAATGTTACCAACATACCACAAGTCCGAAAAGATGCGGCATTTACAAACCAGCCTGCAAAACATGTTGTACAATGCTTTTAAGGGTGATGTCACTTCAGGAACTCATCAACATTCCAGGGGCAGAGGTGCCAGTAATCCTGCCACGAGCACACCTGCAAGGACAAAGCCCTTTGGCCGGTCTGTAACATCAGACATGCAAATGTTTTTCTGTCCAAGGCAGCGCCACAACCCTTCTGGATCCACCCTCAAAGAACGCCTCGACCGGCAGGTAGCGGACTACCTGGCATTAACTGCAGATATCGACACTCTGAGGAGCGATGAACCCCTGGACTACTGGGTGCGCAGGCTTGATCTGTGGCCAGAGCTGTCACAATTTGCCATGAACCTCTTGTCTTGCCCAGCCTCAAGTGTGCTCTCAGAAAGGACCTTCAGTGCAGCAGGAGGGATTGTAACTGAGAAGAGAACTCGCCTAGGTCACAAAAGTGTCGATTACCTGACCTTTATTAAAATGAATGAGGGGTGGATCTCGGAGGGTTACTGCACGCCGGAAGACTTGTTCTGACTTCTATGCAGCTGTCCTTCTCTTCAAGCCTCATGACTCCACACACAGCTGTCCTTTAGCGTCCTCCTCCCTCCGCCACCGTTACAAACTAGGGTGCAAACCCTACTGGTTTAATTTTTTCTGGCCTCTGTGCTTCAGTGGCTGCGTCCAAAAAAACGGGGCAAACAATGTCTACAAGGTCAACGTATGGCGAAAAATTACTATTTTCAGCATTTATATGGCATATTTTTTCTGGCAACTGTGCTTCAGTGGCTGCGTCCAAAAAAATGCATATTTTCTGCATTTATATGGCATAATTTTTCTGGCCTCTGTGCTTCAGTGGCTGCAACCAAAAAAATGCATATTTTGTCCATTTATATGGCATAATTTTTCTAGCCTCTGTGCTTCAGTGGCTGCAACCAAAAAAATGCATATTTTCTCCATTTATATGGCATAATTTTTCTAGCCTCTGTGCTTCAGTGGCTGCAACCAAAAAAATGCATATTTTCTCCATTTATATGGCATAATTTTTCTGGCCTCTGTGCTTCAGTGGCTGCAACCAAAAAAATTTATATTTTCAGCATTTATATGGCATAATTTTTCTGTCAACTGTGCTTCAGTGGCTGCGACCAAAAAAATGCATATTTTCTGCATTTATATGGCATAATTTTTCTGGCCTCTGTGCTTCAGTGGCTGCAACCAAAAAAATTTATATTTTCAGCATTTATATGGCATAATTTTTCTGGCAACTGTGCTTCAGTGGCTGCGACCAAAAAAATGACTATTTTCAGCATTTATATGGCATATTTTTTCTGGCCTCTGTGCTTCAGTGGCTGCGGCCAAAAAAACTGGGCAAACAATGCCTACAAGGTCAACGACGTTGACCTTGTAGGCATTGTTTGCCCAGTTTTTTTGGCCGCAGCCACTGAAGCACAGAGGCCAGAAAAAATATGCCACATAAATGCTGAAAATAGTCATTTTTTGCCATACGTTGACTCAACGTATATGGCAAAAAATGACTATTTTCAGCATTTATATGGCATATTTTTTCTGGCAACTGTGCTTCAGTGGCTGCGTCCAAAAAAACTGGGCAAACAATGCCTACAAGGGCAACGTATGGCAGTTGTTTAAAGAGAACAGTAGATTACTAGCCAGCAAAGCTACCTAAGCTAAAATGTCCCTCAAATCCCTGCATACTTCTGTCCCTCCAATACAGAGCAGTATCAAGCAGATTACTAGCCAGCAAACTTACTATCATCTGTCCCTGAAATCACTAACAGCTCTCCCCCTACACTATCTCTTCCAAGCACACACAGGCAGATTTTTCAGATACATTTTTGCCCTTGATCCCCCTCTGGCATGCCACTGTCCAGGTCGTTGCACCCTTTAAACAACTTTAAAATCATTTTTCTGGCCAGAAATGTCTTTTTTAGATGTTAAAGTTCGCCTTCCCATTGAAGTCTATGGGGTTCGCGAACCGTTCGCGAACCGCTCGCATTTTTGCGCAAGTTCGCGAATATGTTCGCGAACTTTTTTTCCGACGTTCGCTACATCCCTATTTAAGACCTCAGGGTTTTCTGGGGATTTGCCTAGTTTCAAGGTTCTGATAGTTTGTAGGATCTCAGCTTCCGTTATTGGGCATCAATCGTGTTTCTTTCCTCTATGAACAATTTAAGCAAGTTGGTCTCTCGCATTAATGTGATTCCCTCTTCAGGGTTGTCAGATTCTGAGGCATAGAAAGTTTGAAGTATTGGGACATTGTCTTGGTGATTTGTGTGGGAGATGTAATCCATCCTTGGGTACCCTGGAGTTTATAAATATATGTTTGTGGGGTTTGTTGTCTGATGATTTTTGCTAATAGTTTGCCTGTTTTGTTTCCCCATCTGAAATATCTATTGTGCATGTGAGCGATGCTTAGTTGTGCTTTTTCTGTTAACAGGATATCAAAGAGGTTTTTAGTTTCTTTGTATTTCTCATGGGAATCTTTTGTATTGGTAAATTCCTTTCGTAGGGTCTTGTATTTGGTGTTGCATTGTTTCCTTTGGTGTGCCCAGTATGTGGTGATATGTCCCCGTAATACCGGTTTGGCTGCCGCCCACAGGAGATTTGGATTGTCCCAGTAGATGAGATTATCATCCACATAGTTGGCCCAGGTGGTTTTAATATGTTGTTTAAAGTCATGACTGTTGTAGATATAAGTGCCAATTAAATGATCTGGGTTGGGGCTGTGGGTGTTGTATGTGTAGTGTAACTGGGGTGAGATTATTATGTCTTTTATTTCAAATAGTTGTATAGTGTGGAGGAGTGTTTGGGAAATGAATATGTAATCTATGTGAGAGAATGTCTTATGGACTCCAGAGTAGAAGGTGTTTTCTTTAGATATTGGATGCATATATTGAAAGTCTTGTATTTGTTAGAGGGTGCCTCGTGTTTAAGATACTTTGCTCTGTCTGTGGTTGGTTTGGAGAGGATGCCTGAGTTGTATAAATAGCTGTCCCATGTCACGTTCATGTCTCCTGCCATAATCACATGTGCTGCCTCCCATGAGTCCAGTTTTTATAGGAGTCCTGTGAAGAAAGTTTGGTTAGCATCATTGGGAGCGTATATATTTGCTACAATGCAGTGGACATTCGAGATTTCTAATAACAGCAATAAGTATCTGCCTTGCTTGTCCTTGAGTGTTTTTATAACACGTAAATTAAGTGATTTATTAAATGCAGTTGGCCCAGACCAATGAGGGCTTTTTGAGTGTCCAGATGTATGAAGTTACCCTTAAAAGACTCGTCAGCAGGTAACTCTCAACATGCTTTATTGGTAGACATATGTGAACTGAATGTAACTATTGGTGACTTGATAACAGTGGCATGAATAACACATCCCAACATGTATATGACAGAATAGGGGCAACAACAATTTAAATCCACACGTCAGTCTCTCTGGGTGGTTATTAGGGAGTTGAAGCTGTTGGAACCACTCGCAGTGATGCAGCAATAGATTCCCTGTGTAGCTGGTGTTAATGGTGAACATGAGGGAGCTGATTCACTATGGGTCGAATATCGAGGGTTAATTAACCCTCGATATTCGACTAGTAATTGAAATCCTTCGACTTCAAATATCGAAGTCGAAGGATTTAGCACAGAAAATTCGATCGAACGATCGAAGGATAATTCCTTCGATCGAAGGATAATTCCTTTGATCGAAGGATAATTCCTTTGATCGAACGATAAAATCCTTCGAATCGAAGGATTTTAATCCAACGATCGAAGGAATATCCTTCGATCAAAAAAAGTTAGCCAAGCCTATGGGGACCTTCCCCGTAGGCTAACATTGACTTCGGTAGCTTTTATCTGCCGAACTAGGGGGTCGAAGTTTTTTTTAAAGAGACAGTACTTCGACTATCGAATGGTCGAATAGTCGAACGATTTTTACTACGAATCCTTTGATTCAAAGTCGTAGTCGAAGGTCGAAGTAGCCCATTCGATGGTCGAAGTAGCCCAAAAAAACCTTCGAAATTCGAAGTTTTTTTTTTACTTCGAAGCCTTCACTCGAATTTAGTGAATCAGTCCGAGGTGTCATTCTAACCAGCGACCTCAGGGGGGCAGCAAGCTGTTTCACACTGACATAATTCAGCACATGTACAGGCTGCACAGTATAGTTCCACAATCACAGTATAGTTCCACAATCACAGTAAAGTTCCACAATCACAGTATAGTTCCACAGTCTCTCCTCAAGATGTGCCAAGCACAGGGCAGTGCAATGTGTGGGCACAGTCTGGACACAGTCACATCGGGTGCTGGTAGTAGAAATGCCAGAGGGTGATATGGAGATGAAGGCCAGGGAAAATGCAGCACTTTGCTCTTATTCTGCTCTCACACTGGGATGATGTGTGGGCTTTAAGGAGCAGCCCATTACTGACACGAGTGCCCCTGAGTCTCCCTCAGTCTCTCTGTGTAACAACTCCACCCACTTCCTCTCTCAGGGAGATGTCACTTCCAGATTGTCTTTCCCCACCCTCAGGGGCAGCCTCTCACTGTGATTGGCCAGTTGGACAGGGATGACAGTTGCTGACAGGCAGTGACTACGTTTTGTTCAGTTCAGTGTGATGAACTGTGATGTAACTGTGTCCATATAAACATCACAAGATGTTTATGGAGTTTAGCCTGCAATACTCCTGTATTTTGATATTGAGTTTATTGGGGTGGTGAGTATTAGATAGAGCAGGTTGTTTTGCCTTTGTAATGGGCACTTGGTCCCCTGGTATGTATCCCCCCACTTCAGCTTGGTTTCTCTGCTCTTAGTGTTTATGTATCTCCGATTTTCTAGGGGGGTCACGGCTTTGTGCCCTGTCCTGTACTGCTTTGTAGAGTTGGTTATAATGGTTTTGTTCTCTGTGGGTGTTTTACATGTGTGTTCTCCTCTGGCCTGTATTGAAAATGTCCTGCTGGGAAGCCCTTTAACCCCCTTTTGTGTGTTAAAAATGTGCAGCTGTGTTACTCATGGGTGCAGGTGAGACTTTCCAGATGGTTTGCAGCACTGTGCTCTGATAGACCTTGTCTGGGTTTCAGCCGCTGAGTGAGGCCTTTGGTGTGTGATGGTGTGGCTCAGCACCCTCCAAGATGGATTAGGTAATTACTTACAGGGTTTCTGGTGGTGGTCTGACGCCGGTAGTGTCAAAGTCCCTTGCTGTCGGGAGGTTGTCAGCTGTATTCCACTATGCCTTAATTGTAGTTTGGCGGTGGTTTGGAGCCTGTTACTGTATATGCGAAGGCTCGGCACAGTACCTTTCAAGATGGCACCCGCAGACTGGGAGCATCTCGATTGGCTACCAAGCTGAGGGCTTCCAAATGTATTCTATGAGGTGAGAGAGAAAGAGCAGCTGAAGCTCCAACACAGGAGTGATAGATTGGAGGTATCTCTCCCAGTCCATATTGCCTGTAGTATAGGGATCCCAGCGGAGAGGGAATCAGGAGAGAGTGATTGCCCTGAGGTTGATCCAGAGACACTACTGGAATATGTCACAGAGGTGAAGTGGGAAACCTGCCAAGTCTGTCCCCAGGGAGTGTCAGCCTGTGTCTGCTCTATGTGAGCTGCCTGCAGATCTGTGTGACCTCTCTATATGCTGTTGCCTCAACTCCTGCTTGAGTATAAACCTGATGTCACTTGCCTTGTGCAAAGTAATAAACCTTGTTCTGTTTTATTAACAACCTCCTGGTGCCCAAGTCTTTTGTTATTGCACAGTAGCCTGTGGGAGTTGTAGTTACACTACACCACACCTTTAATCTTCCATATAGCGAAGGCCCTAACCTGAAGTGTTAGTCACGTGTAACCCATGCTCTAGTGCACTAGCTGCTGAATTAACCCCGTATGGCCCAAATAGGTGTTACATACACTATTCCTGTAATTCACTAATTCTTCTAGATGATGTGATCACCAACAGAAACTGCCTTCTTAGAGTAAGCATCTTGAGAGAAATTTCTTGAATCAGCATCAAACATCTTAGGACCAAAGGTCACTGTTTAAAGCTGAATTGTCATAAAGAGGTAGAATTCTATTGTTTCTATATATCTGACGAGTCGGCTCTATACATGTGTATTGTAACGTACGATCTTTCTTGGAAACATCTTTTCCAAGAAAGATCGTAATTGTTACATCTATGGCCAGCTTAAGGCAGAAACTTGACTCTTAAGCTTAAGAGTTAACTCCTTTTCAAACCTTGCTGCATAAATTCCACAATGGTTTCTGAAGTAGGAGCAAAAAACGACTTAACGTTGATAAGGTTGTATAACTATATACGTATATTAATTCAATTTCTCATATAAAATCTGTAATAGTCCCTTACACAGAGAAACTGACAACCAAAGGTTATAGCACTGCATAAAGGGTTAATATGGCCTGATATTTCGAAGGACAACTGATTTTTTTTCTGTAATTTGCTGATGCTAGGATGCTTTTACCTAATTGGTAAAAGGTGGACACCACCTAAAGTATGACCATTAACCAATTATGAGCAGAAAATGAAGACCTGTCCATTTAGGACAAAACAAAGATGCACAATGCACTGACGGCGTTCGATTTCCGAAATTGCCCGAAGTCTCCTCGTGAGGCAACTTCGGGCGATTTCAGAAATTGAAGCGCCATTAACCAATGACCATTAACCAATTATGAGCAGAAAATAAAGACCTGTCCATTTAGGACAAAACAAAGATGCACAATGCACTGACGGCGTTCGATTTCCGAAATTGCCCGAAGTCTCCTCGTGAGGCAACTTCGGGCGATTTCAGAAATTGAAGCGCCGCGAGTGCATTGCTCTGGCGTTTTCTCATTGAAGCAGCAAGAAGGCAGTTCGGGGAGATTGTCGCCCCGCAGAAGAGGCGATGAGTCGCCAGGCGACTAAATCTCCTTGAATCTGCCTGTCTGCCCCTACCCTTAAGGTGGCCATAGACACACAGATCCTATCGTACAAATTGAGGATTTGTACGATTTTCGGATCGTGTGTGACATGTGCCGACATCTTCCGTCCGGCGGAGATTGGTCGTTTGGTCGATCGCTCAGGTTTGATTTTTGAACCGACTGATCCCATCGGAGGCCATGGCACATCATAATCTGATCGTTTGGCCATGCGGCCGAACAATCAGATTACCCCCGATATAGCCATACCTGTTAATGGCATATCGGGGAAAGATCCGCTCATTTGGCAATGCTGCCAAACGAGCGGATCTTTGCGTCTATGGCCACCTTAAGGCTCTTTTTCTAATCAGATCTGTGTGTATCTGGGAAGCAGGTCTTTTAAAAGTTCCCAGAGAAAGAAGCGGATGGGTCTAGAAAACAAATAAACAGTGCTCCTTAAGAACTGTGAGTTTTATCTAATGCTGTACTAGATACTAGATTGTAGTACAAGGTGTTAAGCAAAAGAGTAGTCAGATCAGGCCGGGTCAAGGCAGGCAGAGAATAAGCGTACACATGTCGAGTCTTGCAGTTAATAAATAAAGAAGAATTAGCAGTAAATCTGCATTGAAGTGCTCTCCTTTCGTCAATTGACTGTGCAGACAATTTTGGATGATTGGCACATCCACATGAAAGGATAGATGCATTCTATAAATTGAACAAGATTGGGCTGAATGCAGATCTCCACAGCTGTGTTGAGAGAATAAGCGTAGTCAGGCAGGCAAGGGTCAAACCAGGAAGTCAATCAGAGGGTTAATCAGAAGAGGTAGTCGATAATCAGGCAGGGGGTCAGGATCCAGAAGTCAGAATAGTCAAAATAGCCAGGCAGGGGTCACAACAGGAACCAAACAGGTTCAGGATATAGCAAACAAATAGCACAAGGCTCAGGAGCACCAGGAAACAATCCTATCACAGGCAGTTTGTAAAAAGAAAATGTACTTTTATGTCATATGTCAGCTTGCCTGTGCCTTTAAGACGCAAGAAGACACGGCGCGCGTGCCCTAGGCGCAGAAGATCATTGCGGGCGACCCCCACCACCCCTACCGGGGTAAGTTGTTACAGCTAGTCATTGTTAGACTATTATGGTTTTCTCTCCATCTGAGATTTTTGGTGTAGAAATATATATATATATATGTATAATTTTGCCATTCAAACAGTGTATATGCACCTTATGTATATAAGCCAAATATGCTCATGTAAATGTAACACCCCTATCTAAAGCAAGAAACATGAACAAGTGCTGCATAGACAGTCTACAGGACTACATATCCCAGCATGCCTCAGAGCTGAGGACCTGGCTGGGGCTTTAATCCACCAATGATAAGAAAGGGCGCAAAATGTTTTGAGGACCACACTGCTGGACTATAAAAAAGGAGAGAAGTGTGTGCCTGAGGGGGAAAAACTGCTGACTGCTGCCTACCTGCTCTGCGTGGGAGCTGCCAGAGGGGAGAGACATGTGCAGGGATCCTGCCCCAGGAGAAGCTGCTACTGGGAGAAGTTGAACCTGCTATCCCAGCCCTAGACTAGCACCTGTAAAAGAGCCATCAGTGCTAGCCAGAAAGGGAGCAGGGGGAAACAGCCTGCGGTTGGTGGGAGAGTCCTAGGCTGACCTGCTGCAAAGAGGCCCAGGTGATTTCAGCTGCAAGAGAACAGAGCTGCCTGCATCCCATCTGAGGTCTGTTACTAAAGGTGATACAGAGTTTGGAGCACAGACTGTGAGTAACCTGCAACACCACACGATATTGGGGAACTGTGTATTATCATCTGGGACTGTGACAGGGAAATGAAGTTACAACATTTAGCACATATATTTTCTGCATACTTTGTATTAGCAATTTAAATGGTGTCATTGTTGGTTGGTGTATTGTTATACATATATAATCTACAGTCTAGTCATTTCCCTATGGGACCAGACTGTAAATTATATCCTTATAAACGGCGCGTTCATGCGTCAGAACGCGCCGATTATAAGCTTAAAGAGACAGCACTCGCAGCTGCTGCCTTGCTTCCCACCGCTATAGCTTTCGGGGCTCCCCATTTAATCACTTCCCACAACGGATTTACCCGTTTTATGCGATGAAGGGCTTCTCTTTCCTTCATCGCATCTCTCACTCCTGTCACAAGTCTCCCTGCAGCTGCCTCCCTGGTGTCGCTTTCCTCACAGGATTCGGCTCCATTTTCACTCCCCCTCCCGTCCAGTGTCTGAATTCTCGCTCCGCCTCCCTTACACTGCCTAAATCTCGCTCTGCCTCCCGTCCACTCGCTCCTCCTCCTTCCCTGCATGACCGGTACAAGAAAATGATGTGACACAGAGGGGGAGCGATTCTTTAGATAGTGGACGGGAGGGGGAGTGAAAATGTAGAGGAATCCTGTGAGGAAAAGAGCGAGACCAGGGAGGCAGCTGCAGGAGACGTGTGCCATTTAGAAAGCAACAATAAAATACAGGTACCTAAAAGAGCTACAGTTAAAGATAAAAACCAACTTGTAGAGACACTTCAAAAAAAGTAAAACTGAACCCAGAAACTGTAGATTATAATAGATAATGTACCCCCCACTTAAAATTTATAAAGATATTAATAGTCACCTCGGAGTTATGTGACCTGTATAAAAGCACTCGGCCTGCGGCCTCATGCTTTTATATGGTCACATAACTCCTCGGTAACATAATATCTTTATAAATTACAGTAGGGGGTACATTATCCACTATATATCTTGCTTTAATATTTTAAATCATAGTCGGATCCCTGCTGATTATTTGTTACGCTTAATAAAGAAAAGGCATATCACTGTTTATCATTATTGTGGTCCGTTCAATGGGGTGTCAGTGAGCGTGCTGGAGTTACCCATATATATATATTAGTCTCACTCAAGGGTGTGCTACATAAAAAACATTTAGTCACCAAAACTATGGGCTATGGGCTTCCTTAAGAAAAATAAAAATACTGCTCTATAAATTCTTGGGTGGGGCAATGGGATGCAGTACAGGGGTAGAGAAAACTAGGTTAATAAAAGTATGTATTTTTAAAAATATTTCTCTATAAGCAATTTAAAAAATGTTGAATTGTACCAAACAAAGCATTGAAGTTAAAATTATAAAATATATTTATTTGGAAATATCAAATAGTTTTTGTTTATAATGTGTTGCTATTTTTATGTATAATTTCTTGACAATTTGATAAAAAAATAATTTAACTTCCATTCTTATAAAGCAATGCTTATATTGTTATCTTCTTTTTTCAGGGAAATGGATTTTGAAGATGAAGCATAAATAAAGCAATATCAAGGAGTCTTGAGGACGTAGAATATAAAGAAAATACTACTTTGAAGTAAGATTCACCTGGAGTATGGGGGCAGTTTTGGAACAGGAACAGAGTAGGGGGTTCATCACAGTGAGGACAGTGAGGTTGGGGAATGCACTGCCGGGTGATGATTCAGTTAATGACTAAGAGGGACTTGGATTATTTCTTAAGGGACTTAGATGATTTTTAGAAACCTGCAGGGCTACAAAAGTAACACATGTACTTTATTCTTTGTATTTGTATTTGCATTTTTTCTGAGTATTTCATAATTACATGCAGCATGAGATAAATTAACTCTTTCCAGCAGATGTAAAATAGGTTATGGATATAGGAATCTATGAACCACTTTTAACAAGTTGAATGTATTTTTATGTGTACAAAATTGCAGGTGCGTAAAAGAGTTGAGTGCAGAGGAAATTCAAGGAATACTTCAAGCCCACAGTGAGCGAGTTATAAATGTGGCTTACCGCTTTTAACCAATTTAAAAGACAAAGCTTCTCAAATAAAAAGGCATGCTGAGTGTCGTTTTCACCACTGAAGAATATCAGGAAGATGCTGCTGTTGCTGGAGGCCCATGGCGGGAATTGATTCGGCTTTTGATAATGTCACTTTGGCAAGAAAATGGGGCATTTGAAAGTATGTAAAGCTCCACACCCAGCGCACACATAATTAATATTATATTTGTTTAATATTTTATTTGTTTTATATTTTTTATTTTCTACACTTTTTTTACAATAATTAAATGGACTGTTACCAAGAAATAACTTGGCACACATTACCAACAGTGTGTTAAAAACCGTTGGCCAAATGATTGCAACAATGATTGTACAGGGTAGAGAACCACCAGAAAGCATTGTAGACAATATTCTAACAGAAGATATAAACAGTGTTTCCGTTTCTCTTGAAGACATACTATCTTTAAACATAAGAGATTCAGGTTAGGTGAAGAGTTGCCATAGGTAGTTGAATAGCATGAATACGATACTTTTCAACAGCATAAAAATCTTATGTTGACAATGATTAACACTGTATGACTTTTACATAAGGAATGGTTGTTTTTTTTCACTTTTCAGCTGTTGCACATTTCCTGTGATAACTTTAGTTATGTAGCGATATAGTAGGCTTTCATTGTATACATATGTAATATTTAAATTGTTCCAGTTATAGGGTCCACATTCTAATATCCTTATCTCCATATATTATGTCTCCTTCCTTAAATTGTCTAAGAATTGTTTCAATTACTTTTTAACTCTTAAAAATATCAGAACTCACAAAACACACTCTCTGGTTAGTATCTAGGCTGAAATGAAGGCTGTGTACTTTCATTATCCCACAGGGATTGGCCACAGCTGTGGGTGTCAAAGCTCTGCAATAGGAGACTAAATGCCAACCTCATGGAGAAATCTACTTTATTGCCATTATCCAATAATCAAAAGGGGGCTTTGTGTATTGCCAGAACAAAGCTATCTTCAGACAAGGATACAGGCAGTTTTTTTTATGTAGCAGCTGGTGGACCATATAGTCAAAAGCTGTGATTTTGCTTATTCTAAGGTTAAGGGTGTTGCCACTGTGTGACATCAGAAGAACTCCGGGCATGCAATAAGAGCTAATGCTTTAAAAGAGGGTGAATGTACCATGGAAGGCTGGTATATTCCGTACGTGTGTAAATAAGTATGAAGTATGAGATTGAATAGGTGATTATGAGGACACAGTTTAAGCAAAATCTGTAGCCAAATAACCACAACAAGAATGAAAACTGTGACACAGTTTGGTTAGTTTGGAGAGACATGAGGGCTGGCTAGTTGAGGCTAGGAGTAGAGAGATGGGGGAGGTTCAGTTTTGTGTTTTATGGAGTAACTTCATTTGGAAGGAATGCTAAAAAAAACCTCTTCATTGGCAGAGGGTGGTATTTTTTGTTTGGAAAGGCTAAAGATGGCCATATACTGGCTGACTTATAGAGTTACACTGAATTTATTTTTACCCCATCATTGGTGCATGAACTGCTGGGTTAAACAATAAATTATACTCAGTGGGAGACAATTTCTATGGCACATTACAGCAGCCCCATTTGCCAGGCCCCACTGATTGCCAGTCCAATGAATGGAATGAAAGTTGCTGCAAATGTTCCGAGTTGTATATTTCAGCTCCTTCAAATCATTCCTCTGCCATGCATACCTTCAGTCTGTGTTTTCTTAGCCCCACCTACTCTGTACCTGATTGGTACATTTTACTGTCTATAAAGACAGTTGTGCTCTGACTGGCAAACTGCAAATACACATATATCCAATGAGAGTGCAACCGATCTCTTCAGCATTGGCTGGAGGCAGGACCTCTGCTTTCCACCACTGATCAAAGGCTCAGTAATGTCAGCACAGGAGTGGATTTTATTTCTTTTAGTTTTAGGTTTCAGATGAAAATCCACCGATGCACTGCTTTCAGTTTAACATAGGGGCTGATTTATTACCTAACTGTGTTTAGACAATCATTCCCACACCCTCCAAAAAAGAAAGTTTACCAACTAAAACCCAGTAAGCTTTTTATTTCTTACCTGCTTGTGATAGGCATGCCTATGATTACGGGATTGAGTCCCAAAACGCGTAGGGCGTGAGATCCCTGTGGGAATCTATAATAAACCTGCCTTCTCCTTGAACGGAGTGCCATCTCCTTCTTTGGTTCTGGTATATTTCTTATTTACTAGATTATTGAATCTAAAACTAATAAAGACTTAGACTGTGCCCTAGAAGAATGGGAATGGAGAATTTCAGTTGATGTGCCATATGTAATCTCTCTGGAGACTATACGTGAATTTGTGAAGCAGGCATCTTTATACTTTGCAATAGTCCAAAGACAAACTGTTCTTCAGCATTTACTGAAAAATACAAGGTACAGTAAGCCAAGCATAATCAAACAACAAACAAAATATATTATGACAATATTTCTTAGTGTAAGTCTTTGTTATCCATGCTATTAAAGGAACAGTAACACCAAAAAGTAAAAGTGTTTTAATGGAATGACAATATAATGTACTGTTGCCTTGTGCTGGTAAAACTGGTGTGTTAACTTCAGTAAAACTACTATAGTTTATATAAAACACAGGTTACACAGTAGATAAAAGATAAGTACTACTATAGTTAATATAAACAAGCTGCTGTGTAGCCATGAGGGCAGGTATTGAAGCAGTGGATACATATTAGATAACAGATAAGTACTACTATAGTTTATATAAACAAGCTGCTGTGTAGCCATGGGGGCAGCCATTCAAGCACAGGATACACAGTAGATAACAGATAAGTACTACTATAGTTTATATAAACATGCTGCTGTGTAGCCATGGGGGCAGCCATTCAAGCACATGATACACAGTAGATAACAGATAAGTACTACTATAGTTTATATAAACAAGCTGCTGTGTAGCCATGGGGGCAGCCATTCAAGCACAGGATACACAGTAGATAACAGATAAGTACTACTATAGTTTATATAAACAAGCTGCTGTGTAGAATTCTGCACTGAAATCCATTTCTCAAAAGAGAAAACTGATTGTTTTTTATATTCAATTTTGAAATCTGACATGGGGCTAGACATTTTGTCAATTTCCCAGCTGCCCCTGGTCATGTGACTTGTGCCTGCACTTTAGGAGAGAAATGCTTTCTGGCAGGCTGCTGTTTTTCCTTCTCAATGTAACTGAATGTGTCTCAGTGGGACCTGGATTTTACTATTGAGTGCTGTTCTTAGATCTACCAGGCAGCTGTTATCTTGTGTTAGGGAGCTGTTATCTTGTTACCTTCCCATTGTTCTTTTGTTTGGCTGCTGTGGGGCAAAAGGGAGGGGGTGATATCACTCCAACTTGCAGTACAGCAGTAAAGAGTGATTTAAGTTTATCAGAGCACAAGTCACATGACTTGGGGCAGCTGGGAAATTGACAATATGTCTAGCCCCATGTCAGATTTCAAAATTGAATATAAAAAAATATGTTTGCTCTTTTGAGAATTGGATTTCAGTGCAGAATTCTGCTGGAACAACACTATTAACTGATTCATTTTGAAAATAATTTTTTTTTCCCATGACATTGTAGAGATTGTAGAGTGGTTCCACTGTCAAAGCATAAAAAATGGATCCAAATATAATAATCCCTGACTGAATGACCACTCCAAGCATTGTGGTGGCTACTCACCTCACAAAGACCAAACCTTAATCTCCTGCCTCTAATATGTAGGGAAACCTTAGCTATAGCTGATACATTTTTGAAAAAGTCACCACATCTCATCTCACGCAAGGGCCCCATAATAGGAAACCCCACTTTTGCACCTGGCATGATGCATAGCCTATTCCTGGATAGAAAACCCAATGTTAATCTCATGGGCTTTCATGTTATAAAGGATAAAGCATTGACCTCCCTAGCAAACCTTTGTCCTGGCAAAGAAGAATTTTTCCTCTATAAATTAAAATATGCTCAACTTAAACACTGGCTTCTCTTACCAGAAAACAAACAGATAGTAACAGAACCCACATCTACTTTTGAGGACTACTGTCTAGCTAGACATCTCCCTAATCACCTCATTACTTTACAAAATAACAAATCACCAGATGGTAAATAGCCAACCAAAATATACTGATAAATGGGAGCGAGAACTTAATACAACATTCACTGATGAACAATGGGAAACTTGTTTCTTGCTCACTTCCATAGCTTGCAATGTTCAAGAAACAAATTTTAAAGTAATCTCAAGATGGTATAGATGTCCTGACATACTACAAAAGATATATCACACTACGAATGCATTATGTTGGTGAGGCAATGAAGAAACAGGGTCTATGTTACACATCTGGTGGGACTGTAAAATGTTGAAAGAATTTTGGGATAAGGTGTTTGAGGCAATTAATATAATATCGGAAGTACCTGTAGAGAAAACCCCATCTATTGGTTTATTATCAATGATCCCAGGCACTAGGGCTAAGTATAAATACTCACTACTGGGGTACTGTTTAGGGGCAGCTAGAACAGTAATACCCAGACACTGGAAATCCAAAGCACCTCCCACATTCAACCAGTGGATTTCTGAAATGAGTCAGATAATGCGTATGGAGGAACTATTGTCAGATATGCACGATAGACAAACATTGTATGTCAGGACATGGACAGCTTGGGTAATGTTTTTGGAAATATCTAAAAAAATATATAACCAAACTGGAGCAATCTTTTAATTGTATAACAGAATGAGCAAATTGTAGTGTTCGGCCTAGCACATTTTATTTATTTATGTAAACCCCCCTTTTTTATTTTTTTTATTATTATTATTTATATTGTTGCTTGCCCAGAGTATCCTCGCTAGACCCCTTCTACAACAGTCCACCCCCTTCATGTCAGGGAAACATTTATTGTGATGTAAGTTAAGGGAGATGGACGTAGTGACATCACACTCTCTACCATAGGGTATGAGTAGAACCATAACACTACGCAATATAAGTATTGGGTTAACACTCACTTATGTTTCTGAGATGTCAATGGAGAAAGGATAATTAGGATAGAGAGCTTAGAACATAAGAAAAGAAGTGATCACCCTGGGGTTTTGCATTAATACTGGTAGTTATCTCCTCTTTCTCCATGTCCCGCGTTCTCCCTAGCAGTTGAACGATCACAATGTATGGATAACATGCTTTATTATTATAAAAAGACTGTTGAGATGTTATTTTTGTGTATGCTATATAAACTGAAAATAAAGTTTATATAAAAAAATAGTTAATTTAAGTATTATTCAAAATATGCGTGGGTTTTAATGTGGACACTGATTGGTTAAAATTCTGAGATTATTTTCAATGTATTTGTAAATGGAATTAAATTGCAATTTTCCATTGCTTGCACTAGCTACTCATACCATTAAAACAATATTGCAGTAGTCAATTGTCAAATCTACTTTAATCAAGATTTCAATATTAATTATGATTAAAGGAATAGGAAAGTGCTTTTATACTTGGGGGTTCCAATAGTTAAGCACCCCTAAGTGGCTGCATTTACTGACACCCTGGGCCGGTGCTCAGAAAACTGCTCCTACCCAGAGTTCTTGGCACGATCGTCTTCGCTTCTCAAATTTTCATGTGGCAGGTAGAATGAAACAGTTGGCTTCTTTTTTGTGTTAAGTTTGGCTTCTCGCTGGAAGAATCCCAGGTCAGAGCAATTTTATGCTGTTAGCTAAGTAAATGCAGCCACTTACGGCAGCCTAACTTTTGGCTCCCCCAAGTATAAATGACTTGTTTTCCTTAAAATGTTTAAATGATGAGACATATGGTAAACTGAATTCTGAATGAATAAGGTTAGATTGCTACAACATTGTTTCAGTGGTTCCTATAGTCAGACTTACTTTATAAGTACAAGAAAAAGATTTCAATAACAATTATATTTATCAATACTGTTAACAAATTAAACAATCTATTTTTATAAAGGATATTCTCTATGGTAAAATTATCAATCATTTGCTAGATCAATTAATTAGCCTCAAATTCAATTAATCCTCATTCAACAAATTCAACCAATTAATTACCCTCCAATAAATTCCTGATGCCTTCTCCTCCCCTGTAGATAACACAGCAACCCCCCAGCACATGATTAAACACCTTAAAAACCTAACAACAATTTCCAAATGCTAACAAACCCCCAGAACAAACCCTACCAAGTTCATATCATACAGGTAGTGTAGGGCAGGCAGAGTATGACACACACAGGGAGCATAGGGCAGGCAGAGTATGGGACACACAGGGAGCATAGGACAGGCAGAGTATGGCACACACAGGGAGCATAGGACAGGCAGAGTATGGCACACACAGGGAGCATAGGGCAGGCAGAGTATGGCACACACAGGGAAGATATGGCAGGCAGAGTATGACACACATAGGGAGTATAGGACAGGCAGAGTATGACACACACAGGGAGCATAGGACAGGCAGAGTATGGCAAACACAGGGAGCATAGGAAAAGCAGAGAATGGCACACACAGGGAGCATAGGGCAGGCAGAGTATGGCAAACACAGGGAGCATAGGGCAGGCAGAGTATGATGCACACAGGGAGCATATGGCAGGCAGAGTATGGGACACACAGGGAAGATATGGCAGGCAGAGTATGACACACATAGGGAGTATAGGACAGGCAGAGTATGACACACACATGGAGCATAGGACAGGCAAAGTATGGCACACACATGGGGGTAAATTTATCAAAGAGTGAAGTTCCGCCACTAGAGTGAAATTCCGAAGCTCTCCATTCATTTCTATGGGATTTTGAAAGGGGTATTTATCAATGGGTGAAGTGGAATTTCACTCTAGTGGTGGAACTTCACTATTAACTTCACTCTTTGATAAATATACCCCATGGAGCATAGGGCAGGCAGAGTATGACACACACAGGGAGCATAAGGCAGATAGAGTATGGCACACAAATGGAGCATAGGGCAGAATACAGCAGGAGATGGTGAAACCTATCAGGACCACCCTAGGATAAGGAAATTTTGTAATACTGTCAGTGCAGACATCAGGGATTTGTATTCATTCAGCTCTGGAGGCAGGACAGAAAACTGATTACTCACTGGTTTCTCACTGGTGCACACACCAGGCAAGAAAGGTACGCAACTACTCTTTGATACATTCTACCCCGTGAAAAACCATGCTGGATCCACCAGCAGGTCTCAAGAGCCAGGCCGTCAAATGGAGCATGGGTAGATTTGGATGATTGATAGGATGAGTGATGAGGTTGGGTCTCTGAGGTAGTTCTCAGGGTTTTGCTGATTCCCTAAACTCTTGCTGCTTAAAGTCTGAGGCACCAACTGAAATTTCTCTGGGATTTGTGGGTGACACTGGTCTGTGACATTAAGGAATATTGGCCTGGAACTTAGTATTTGTACCTGGATAGAGATCTGGCTAAAAGATAGACTACAAAGAGTGGTGGTAAATGGAACATTTTCTAATTGGACCAGTGTTGTTAGTGGAGTACCGCAGGGCTCTGTACTAGGTCCCTTGCTTTTCAACTTGTTTATTAATGACCTGGAGGTGGCCATTGAAAGTACTGTTTCTATTTTTGCAGATGAGACTACATTGTGCAGAACTATAGGTTCCATGCAGGATGCTGCCACTTTGCACAGTGATTTGTCTAAACTGGAAAACTGGGCAGCAAACTGGAAAATGAGGTTCAATGTTGATAAATGCAGGTTATACACTTTGGCAAAAATAATATAAATGCAAGTTATACACTAAATGGCAGTGTGTTGGGAGTTTCCTTAAATGAGAAGGATCTTGGGGACTTTGTAGATAACAAGTTGTCTAATTCTGTGCAGTGTCATTCTGGGCAGCCTAACTTTTGGCTCCCCCAAGTATAAATGACTTTTGTTTTCCTTAAAATGTTTAAATGATGAGACATATGGTAAACTGAATTCTGAATGAATAAGGTTAGATTGCTACAACATTGTTTCAGTGGTTCCTATAGTCAGACTTACTTTATAAGTACAAAAAAAAGATTTCAATAACAATTATATTTATCAATACTGTTAACAAATTAAACAATCTATTTTTATAAAGGATATTCTCTATGGTAAAATTATCACTCAATTGCTAGATCAATTAATTAGCCTCAAATTCAATTAATCCTCATTCAACAAATTCAACCAATTAATTACCCTCCAATAAATTCCTGATGCCTTCTCCTCCCCTGTAGATAACACAGCAACCCCCCAGCACATGATTAAACACCTTAAAAACCTAACAATTTCCAAATGCTAACAAACCCCCAGAACAAACCCTACCAAGTTCATATCATACAGGTAGTGTAGGGCAGGCAGAGTATGACACACACAGGGAGCATAGGACAGGCAGAGTATGGCACACACAGGGAGCATAGGGCAGGCAGAGTATGGCACACACAGGGAAGATATGGCAGGCAGAGTATGACACACATAGGGAGTATAGGACAGGCAGAGTATGACACACACAGGGAGCATAGGACAGGCAGAGTATGGCACACACAGGGAAGATATGGCAGGCAGAGTATGACACACATAGGGAGTATAGGACAGGCAGAGTATGACACACACAGGGAGCATAGGACAGGCAGAGTATGGCAAACACAGGGAGCATAGGAAAAGCAGAGTATGGCACACACAGGGAGCATAGGGCAGGCAGAGTATGGCAAACACAGGGAGCATAGGGCAGGCAGAGTATGACGCACACAGGGAGCATATGGCAGGCAGAGTATGGGACACACAGGGAAGATATGGCAGGCAGAGTATGACACACATAGGGAGTATAGGACAGGCAGAGTATGACACACACATGGAGCATAGGACAGGCAGAGTATGGCAGACACATGGGGGTAAATTTATCAAAGAGTGAAGTTCCGCCACTAGAGTGAAATTCCGAAGCTCTCCATTCATTTCTATGGGATTTTGAAAGGGGTATTTATCAATGGGTGAAGTGGAATTTCACTCTAGTGGTGGAACTTCACTATTAACTTCACTCTTTGATAAATATACCCCATGGAGCATAGGGCAGGCAGAGTATGACACACACAGGGAGCATAAGGCAGATAGAGTATGGCACACAAATGGAGCATAGGGCAGAATACAGCAGGAGATGGTGAAACCTATCAGGACCACCCTAGGATAAGGAATTTTTGTAATACTGTCAGTGCAGACATCAGGGATTTGTATTCATTCAGCTCTGGAGGCAGGACAGAAAACTGATTACTCACTGGTTTCTCACTGGTGCACACACCAGGCAAGAAAGGTACGCAACTACTCTTTGATACATTCTACCCCGTGAAAAACCATGCTGGATCCACCAGCAGGTCTCAAGAGCCAGGCCGTCAAATGGAGCATGGGTAGATTTGGATGATTGAGAGGATGAGTGATGAGGTTGGGTCTCTGAGGTAGTTCTCAGGGTTTTGCTGATTCACTAAACTCTTGCTGCTTAAAGTCTGAGGCACCAACTGAAATTTCTCTGGGATTTGTGGGTGACACTGGTCTGTGACATTAAGGAATGTTGGCCTGGAACATAGTATTTGTACCTGGATAGAGAACTGGCTAAAAGATAGACTACAAAGAGTGGTGGTAAATGGAACATTTTCTAATTGGACCAGTGTTGTTAGTGGAGTACCGCAGGGCTCTGTACTAGGTCCCTTGCTTTTCAACTTGTTTATTAATGACCTGGAGGTGGCCATTGAAAGTACTGTTTCTATTTTTGCAGATGAGACTAAATTGTGCAGAACTATAGGTTCCATGCAGGATGCTGCCACTTTGCACAGTGATTTGTCTAAACTGGAAAACTGGGCAGCAAACTGGAAAATGAGGTTCAATGTTGATAAATGCAGGTTATGCACTTTGGCAAAAATAATATAAATGCAAGTTCTACACTAAATGGCAGTGTGTTGGGAGTTTCCTTAAATGAGAAGGATCTTGGGGTCTTTGTAGATAACAAATTGTCTAATTCTGGGCAGTGTCATTCTGTGGCTACTAAAGCAAATAAAGTTCTTGTATAAAAAAGGGCATTAACTCAAGGGATAAAACATAATTATGTCTCTTTATAGGTCCCTGGTGAGGCCTCATCTGGAGTATGGGGGCAGTTTTGGACTCCAGTCCTTAAGAGGGATATAAATGAGCTGGAGAGAGTGCAGAGACTAAGTGCAACTAAACTGGTTAGAGGGAGGGAAGAGTTAAATTATGAGGGGAGACTGACAAGGTTGGGGTTGTTTTCTCTGGAAAAATAGGCGCTTGTGAGGGGACATGATTAGACTTTACAAGTACATTAGAGGACATTATAGACAAATAGCAGGGGACCTTTTTACCCATAAAGAGAATCACGTACCAGAGGCCTCCCCTTCAGAATAGAGGAAAAGAAGTTTCATTTAAAGGAACAGAGTAGGGGGTTCATCACAGTGAGGACAGTGAGGTTGGGGAATGCACTGCCGGGTGATGATTCAGTTAATGACTATAAGAGGGACTTGGATGATTTCTTGGACAGACATAATACAAAGGCTATTGTGATACTAAACTCTATAGTTAGTATAGGTATGGGTATATAGAATTTAATTAAAAGTAGGGATGGGTGTATGTATGGATGCTGGGTTTTCAGTTGGAGGGGTTGAACTTGATGGACTTTGTCTTTTTTCAACCCAATTTAACTATGTCACTATGTAACTATGTGAGTGAGTGGAAAGTAGATTTCCTGTCCCCTGATACAGATACATGATTCTCTCCTGCAGTCTCTGGGCTCCTCTCTCAGTCTCCTCTCTCTCTGGCCTCAGTTTCTCCACAACTTTCCTCAGTGTCTCTTTCTTCTTCTCAGAGGTCTCACTCAGCAGCTCCACCCTGTGGCCCCTGTGCTCTCCGGCCAGACAGCAGGACACACAGACACAGACAGACTCCTCACAGCAGTAATACTCCAGAACCTTGTGATGTACAGAACATTTTCTCCCCATAAAGGAGTTGGTGGGTTGGGTCAGTACATGTTCTGCTGACTTGCTGTGCCCCCTCAGGTGGGTATCACACAGAGAAACCTCACACAGGAGACAGGATTTAGCAGCAGGTACAGGAGAGAGGACACAGTAGGTGCAGAAGATCCCAGTCTCCCCCGGCTCTGTCTCAGTTGGAAGGAATCTCTCTGCTATGTTCCCCAGAGTTCTGTTCCTGTACAGGGCAGGGCGCTCCTGATACTCTGCTCTACATTCAGGGCAGGAATAAGCCCCAGATCCCTCCTGGATGCCCCATGTTGTCATTTCTGACAAATTCAAAATGTATTATTCATTATCTGGATGACTCCCTGTTTATGGGACCAAAGGATACTAAGACTTGCCACATATTATTAGAAACATTTAAACTAATGGCTATACGGTTTGGAATTCCCTTGTCCACAAAAAAACCCAATGGCACCCTATCCTTAATTCAATATCTAAGTATCAAGATTGATATCATTGCAATGGAATTTAGACTGACAAGTGATAAATTGATTAAGCTAAAGAATTGGTTAAAACAGCAAAAGCTGCAAAGAAATTAATCTTATGGCCGTTACAATCATTGATAGGGAATCTCAATTTTGCCACCAGGATTTTACCGATGGGTAGAGTATTTAATAAGCGGCTACTCACTTTAACAGTTGGCATTTTGAATCCTAGTTGGCACATTAGAATGACAGTGGAAGTGAGAGAAGGTCTGGCAGTAGGGGATGAATGTTTGAGAGCTTTTAACAGAAGGACCTGTTTTCAATCACATTTTATAGACAATGAGGCCATAGAGTTGTATCTGCAGGATTTGGAGCATATCATGGTGGTCAGGGCCACAATTAGAATTCAAGGGGCCCCCGTACAACAACATTTTCATTTTCAGGGTCCCACCCACCCACCCCAGTCCCCAAGCCCCACCCCAGTCCCAAGCCCCACCCCAGATCCCGCCCACTTCACACCACACAGACATCAGCACTAAAAAAGATAACCCCCCACACACAAGTTATAAAAAGCTATTGATGTTCAGGGCTTATAAGTTAAAAAAACTGTGGTGCCAGGGCCGTATAATAGAACAATTGGTCAGCACCCAAACCACAAATTTATCGAACTGGTGCACGTGCAAGGTTGTCCACTCCAACCGGATAAGCAATGCAATACGAAATCACAGCACCATCCAAATCGTATATTTTCTTAAAACTTTTTAAGAAAATATACTATTTGGATGGTGCTGTGATTTCGTATTGCATTGCCAGGGCCGTATAAAAAGTTTTTTTTAAAAATTGGTGGTCAGGGCCCCCTTACAAGTTAAAAAAAAATAATAGGTTACCAGGGCCCCCGTATAAGTTAAAAAAAAACATTGGTACCAGGGTCCCCCTAAAAGTTAAGAAAAAAAAATTGGGGCCCCAAAGAATATTTTTTGAAAAAACATTGGCGCCAGGGCCCCCCTTACACGTTAAAAATATTGGGGCCCCTGTGAATATTACCATTGGTGGCAGGGGCCTATAGAATATTAAAATAATACATTGCTGGCCAGGGGATTAAAAAAAAACCCACAAATTGGTGTCAGTTGAATTGAACTCGTGGCTTCAGGACTTCAACTTCGCCTCCTTTTGTGACTTTGGGTCTTTTCGCAACTACATGATTTTGGCTGTTCGGGACTTCGGAAATGCCCCCACGGCATCTGTGTGGTCAAGGGGGGCCCAGCTCTTTTGAAAAGTTCAGCAATGCCGGACCCCTCTTCAGGCCTGGGTTCGGGACACTTGTACCCCCTTTCCCCCCCTTATGGCAGCCCTGATGGTGGTCACTGGTGTGTAGGAAAATGGCCAGACGGATGGCACCATATGGAATGGACTAAACACTTAGTAAATAGAATTATTTCCTTTCCTAGTAGCCATTGAAATATAGGGGAGCAGTCTGTCCAGTAGAAGAATTCTTTTCAAATGTGACAACTTAGGGGAAGTTCACGTTGTTAATAATTTATCTGCCAAATCCCCACAAGTCATTAAAGGGTAAGTAAACCTTTAAATAAGTGAATGCTCAGATGTTCTTCTGCTTAGAAATAAAATATGAAACATTCCCCCCCCCCGTCACAGCAGTTCTTTGCAACATGATTAGTATTTATTATAACAGCTGCACATCCAGGGGCCCAGTTCAATAGCAAATGCCTCTAAATGGATCAATAGCTACAGAACTACTAGCAGGACACATGTAAATTTTTTACATCAAAATTAACCCTTTTACTGTATGTTGATTTGCCCTGAAATCAATTTTCAGACATTTTGCATTTATTACAGTTGCTTAGATACATTGACAAGAAAACTGACTTGAAATATGGCAATTTCTTTACTGCTCAGGCAGCACCAATTAAATAATATGAAAGAAAGAGGCTGATGTTCTTCTGCTTAGGAAAGATGTGAGAAAGGTTTCTAATTTTATTCCTAAGCAGAAGAACATCAGCCTCTTTCTTTCTCCTGAAAACTTCCTTGACTACTTCGTGGTAAGTTCAGGGGCGACTTCAGGATGTGTAGGTTTTACCAACAGCTGAAATTATTGCTGGTGGAGAAGCTTTTCCCCTTAGTTGTGCATTTTTAACATGGGTGATAATTCACCCCGTCAGCCCTGGCCCTAAGGGAGCTAGCACACGGGCAGATTCGGGGAGATTTAGTCGCCTGGCGACTAATCACCTCTTCTGCGGGGCGATAATTTCCCCAAACTGCCTTCTCCGTGCCTGCTGCCTGCTATAATGACAAAACGCTAGAGCCAATACACTCACGGCACTTCAATTTCCGAAGTTGCCTCACGAGGAAACTTTGGGCGACTAAATCTCCCCCCGAATCTGCCCGTGTGCTTGAGGCCTAAGGGTATTGGCACATGAGGAGATGAGTTCTGTAGTTTCTGTGATCAATTTTAACTACCATGGATGATTAATCTGCTGCAAATGCTTTTAACACTATCAATAATATTAATTCAAATTTGGGAAAACACATTCACTGCTTTCAGAATAATATAACACCATATAGGCTTTTCCACTGGGGATCTACATTATTGCTGGTGGGAAAGCACTGGCAGGAGGTTAGTCACCCAGGTAGTGAAGAGTTATCACAGGGGAATAATCTCCTAATCTGCCAGTGACTTTAGGCTGCAGAGTACATTAACATGAGCAGTAATTTAAATAAAGTAAATAAACATACAGACTCCAAAACCAGTAACAATTTGTGCAATAAATTCAATAAGTTGTCAGAAACACAACTCCTTCTATGCCAACCTTTTATCATTTGTTTCTGTTTCTATATATATATATATATATATATATATATATATATATATATATTTATATATTTATTTATTTAATGTCAGACTTCTGTATAGCATTAAATGATCCAAGTTCTCTGTGAATACCTTTCACTTAGCTTTAAATTGTAACCACTTTGGCCATGTGTTACCTAATCAAGATTTTTGAACTTCCAGTTGTGAAATAATCTCCTCTCTTTTGTTGTTATTGTCGCCCACAGATATCCCAGCAATGGAACTTTCTATAACAATCTCTGCAGTTTGTTGTCTGAATGGAAAATAAGATAAAGCACCTGCCAATGACTTGTATTGCTTTTAGCCTTTTATGTTCTATTTCAAAGCCCTGAACACAATTTGTCTCAGTATATTGACTATGGGGGAGATTTGGCACATAACCTATTGAATTGGGTGTTCACCTTCTAAACACTTTTTTCCTGTCCTTCCGCATGGCAGTAGTTACTAATGGGTTAACTCCCTCGCGCAGCGGAAGGACAGGAACCAATAAAACAAGCTTCCCAACCCCCTTACCTCATCTCTTTTTTTCCTGTCCTCGCTACAGGAAGGATCCCCGTGACCGGTGCGGTTCCTCTCTGCCCACCGAAGCTGCTGGTTCAATATAGCCAGTAGAGCCTTGTAGCCAGGCTTAGAGAGCGCAGTAAGACGCATGTGGTGCAGTAAGATGCTCTGGGCGCAATGATTAGCGCATTTTGACACGGAGGAGTCTATTGGAGCGCTGGTGACGTCATATTAAGGCGCCCAGGGTTTAAATCAAGGATTCCAACGGATGCTATTGCGGCAGTGTTTAGTGGAGCCGGCTACAGTTTTAGGGGAGCCTTTATGTAAGTGCTCTTGTGCTGATCATTATGGATCTCCGTATGGCTACTTATATTTTTTTTTTTACTCCTCTTTTTCAGAGCATGAGTTCTAGGAGCCGAAGATCTCGGTCATCCTCTAGGGGGTAAGTGCGGATGAGAGACCTAGGTGGTGTTCTTATATGGTAATAACGTTATGCGTTTTGTTACTAGATCACCTAGAAGAAGAAGTCATCATTCAAGAAAGGTGGTGGAAAAGGAATGCTCTGTATGTGACAACCCAGCGATGCATAACAAGAAAGTATGCCTCATGTGCTGGGAGTCTATGTCTGGTAAAAGAGCAGATGAACAATGGAGTTCTATGAAAGAATGGCTAAGTCATTAAAGGATTTAGTAGGTACAGTCACGGATAGTGTGATACAGAAAGTAGGTACCAGTGGCTCAGGAGTGAATCCTCGGATGGCAGTTGAAGAGGATGGAGGTCAACAAGCGGCAGCAAAATGTAGCCATTCGGACAGTTCTGGAGAAGAGGAGGAGTTAATTGTGTTGGATGAAGATTCCTCGTTTGATACAGATTTCATAGAACCACTGATTAGAGCTGTCCGGAAAGTCCTGGACTTGGAGGACACGGAACAAGAAAAGAAACAGGACAAAATGTTTAAGTCATCTGGAAAGAAGGCTTTAGTGTTTCCAGTTCACGAGGTTCTTGGAGATATTATAAAAGAGGAATGGGCTGTTCCAGATAAGAAGTATTCGGAACCTAGACATATGAGGAAGATGTACCCTTATACGGAGGGGGATGTGAAGCGTTGGACCAACCCACCTAAGGTGGATGCAGCCATCACACGTGTAGCTCGTAAGACCACGTTGCCCGTGGATGAGGGTGTTTCACTAAAAGATCCGGTGGAAAGAAGGCAGGATACAGTGTTAAAAAAAGCATATTCGGTGTCGGGGTTGCTTTGTAAACCAACAGTGGCAGTTACATGTGTGGCGAAGGCATCTAAGATTTGGCTGCAGGAAATAGAAACAGAGTTACAACCTATGATAGACAAAGGCTACGTAGGTCATCTGGTGGATGATATAAAGGTGGCGATTGACTTTATTACGGATGCATCACTGGATGTCCTGAAGTTGGCAGCCAGGAATATGGGGTATGCAGTGGCAGCCAGGAGAATGCTATGGTTAAAACACTGGCAAGCAGACACCCCTTCCAAGTTTAACTTGTGTGCACTCCCTTTTGAGGGGGAGTTGCTGTTCGGGCCTAAGCTCGATAGTATTATTTCTAAAGCTTCAGCAGGCAAGAGCTCTTTTTTGCCACAGGAGAGGCGAGAGAGACGTTCGTGGACATTGGTCAGACAGGATGCCTTACAAAGATGCTAAAACCTATAGGCCTGGAAGACAGTTTAATAGGCAACCCTTTTGGAGAAATCGGATGCAGGCTCAAACTAAAAGAGAATCTAAGCAGGAGAAGGTTAAACCTTTCTGATGGTGTCTCGGCCCAGCTGCCTCCAGTGGGTGCAAGACTACTGCAATTTCAGGCAGTCTGGGCAAGGACTACGGTGGACATGTGGGTTCTAGAGGTCATTTCCATGGGTTACCACTTAGAGTTTTCAAAGAAACCGACCAAAGATGTTTTTGTGGAGTCAAAGGTTCCAAAGACGAGAGAGGCTCATCACGCAATGGAGCATATTTTATTAGACCTATTGGAGAAAGAGGTTATCCTTGTAGTGCCAGAAAGCCAAAGACGACAGGGCATGTATTCTCCAATCTTCCTGACGAGGAAGTCGTCCGGAGAGTTCCGAGCCATATTAGATCTCAGACGATTAAATACCTTCCTAAGAGTAATCTCTTTCAAGATGGAAACACTAGGTGTTATTTCACAAAACCTACAATTAGGCGACTGGCTCGCAAAGATAGATTTGCGAGATGCATATCTTCATGTCCCAATTTTCGAGGATCATCAAAGATTTCTAAGATTTTCAGTAATGGGGGAACATTTTCAGTATCGGACACTTCCCTTTGGGCTAGCATCTTCACCGAGAACTTTTTCAAAGATTTTAGCGCCAGTAATAGCTGCCCTACACCTGCAAGGCATACAGATTTTCAGTTATCTGGACGATCTCCTACTGAAGGCAGCAAGCAAACAAGTTTTGGATCAGCATGTACAGATAACCCTGACAGTGCTGTCGGAGCATGGATGGCTGGTGAATTGGCAGAAGTCACATCTGACCCCCTCACAACAGATGGAGTTTTTAGGGGTTCTGGTGGATACCCAGCAGTTGCGACTTTATCTTCCTTCAGCAAAGGTGGAAGACATTATTCGAAGGGTACAGCATCTCATAAAGTTTCCCTGTACCACGGCCTTAATCTGTCAAGAAGTATTAGGGAAATTAGTGGCTACGAAAGAGGCGGTCAGGTGGGCGATGATTCATCTTCGACAGCTCCAGTTCGAGTTTCTGCAGCAGTGGGAGAGAAGTGTACAGTCCCAGCTCATACTTCTATCAGGGCAAACAGTGAAGAGCTTGGAATGGTGGTTAAACCCAAACAATCTTTCCCAGGGCAAGCCAATAGACTGTCCATCGTGGCAAATAATTACGACGGATGCCAGCAGCCGGGTATGGGGAGCACATACCCCATTTATGTCAGCCCAAGGGCTATGGCCACCCGAGGCGGTGACATGGTCTTTGAATTTCAGGGAGCTGAAAGCTGTGTTCCAAGCACTAGTAAGCTTCAGGAGCCGACTTGGCAAGGCAGCGGTCCTCATTCAGTCCGACAATATAACGACAGTGAAATATATAAAAAAAACAAGGAGGGACTCGCAGCAAAAAATTGTTGAGTCTGACTTTGGAGATTTTCGCCTGGGCGGAGAACAATCTCCTGGACCTGTCGGCAACCTTTATCCCTGGCCATCTGAATATCCTGGCAGATTCATTGAGACGAAAGACACTCCATCCAGGAGAATGGGAATTGTCACAGGAGGCTTTCCAGATGTTAACAGATCGTTGGGGTATGCCTCAAATAGATCTCATGGCGACTTCCAGGAACAGGAAGGTGAGAATGTTCTGTTCCTGGTGCCCGGAGAAGCAAGCATTGTGTCAGGATGCTTTAAGTCTGAAGTGGAAGTTCGAACTGGCTTATATTTTTCCACCAATTCCGATTATATCAAGGGTACTGAACAAAATTCAGAAAGACAAGGTGAAAATGATAGCAGTGTTGCCATGGTGGCCAAGAAGGCCTTGGTTTGCCCGACTGTTGACAATGTCGGTGGACAATCCAGTCAGGCTACCCTGTCGACAGGGATTGCTTTGCCAAGGCAAGATATTCCACCCGAACCCACAAAAATGGGCTTTGATGGGGTGGCTTTTGAACGGCAGGAATTGACGGAGCTAGGGCTCGTAGACATGGCCGTTGATACACTATTGGCAGCTAGAAAACCATCAACAGAAAGCACGTATCACAGAGTCTGGGAACGATTCAGGGAGTGGTGCACAGTGTCAGGAAATTCCTTTACGTCACCAGCCGAGTCGGCAGTAGTGAATTTTCTGCAGTTGGGCTTGGAGAAGAATCTCAGCTTAGCCACCCTGAAGGTACAAGTGTCAGCCTTGTCAGCATTGACTAAAGTTAAATGGGCTGAGTGCCCTTTAGTACTATTCATTCAAGGGGTCAAACATCTAAGACCACAAGTGAGACCAGTTCTGCCATCATTGGACTTAAATTTGGTCCTTCAAGCTCTCATGGATGAACCATTTGAGCCTTTGGAGTCAATTAGACTGGATCTATTGTCAATGAAGACAGCTTTTTTAATAGCAGTAACTTCAGCGCGTAGAGTGGTGGAAATCCAAGCTCTACTTAGGAAGGAACCATATCTTAAAGTGTTACAAGATAAGGTTGTATTGAGGTTACCAGAAAAATTTCTTCCGAAAGTAGTTTCCTCGTATCATGCCAGTAAGGAAATGGTTTTGCCGGCTTTCTTTCCTAATCCTTCTACGGAAGAAGAAAAGAGATGGCATAATTTGGATTTGGTGAGGTGCCTGTCGGTATACTTACAGAGGACTGAAGCATTCAAAAAATGTGATAGCCTCCTTTTGTTGTTTAAAGGCTCTTCTATGGGGCATCAAGCTTCGAAGCGTGTGATTGCAAGCTGGATTAAAGCGTGTATCAAAAAGGCATACTCGCTCAAGTCTGTACAGGCTCCCCATATTAAGGCTCATTCCACTAGGGCAGTTGCTGCTTCTTGGGCTTTCGAAGCTCAAGCTACACCAGAAGAAATTTGCAATGCAGCAGTGTGGTCATCGTTATCTACTTTTGTTCGTTGTTATAAGCTGGATGTGGTTTCAGCAAACAAAGCTTCTTTTGGACAAAGAGTCCTTTCCTCAGTTCAATTTAATAAATGATTTTCCCACCCAAAAAGTTTTGTTACTGCTAGGGTAATTCCCATTAGTAACTAATGCCATGCGGAAGGACAGGAAATATGGAAAATTCTATCCTACTTACCGTAATTTTCCTTTCCTGGACTGAAGCATGGCAGTAGGTATGACCCCCCCTTTTCAGTGCCTGAGCTCGGACAGGTAGGAAGAGATGAGGTAAGGGGGTTGGGAAGCTTGTTTTATTGGTTCCTGTCCTTCCGCTGCGCGAGGGAGTTAACCCATTAGTAACTACTGCCATGCTTCGGTCCAGGAAAGGAAAATTACGGTAAGTAGGATAGAATTTTCCATATTTTCAGTTCTGTTGTTTTTAGATTGTTCACTAGAAATACAAACTTTTTTCCAGTTGCTTTTGCATGTTTTATTTTTGACCATTTCCCAAAAAATTGAAGATTAAAATTGAATGTTGGTCCTTCTGGTGTTTCAGTCTGGCGGCTCAGTGATCCGGGTGCAGGTTCTGAATTGCTACAATTTGCTCCATTAGTTGATTCATTTCTCAGCAGCATCTGTGGAATATTAGCAACTATTGTATTAATTGTGTTCAGTTCTGAGCAATTGTATCAATGAACCTCAGTGAATTTGCTCAGCAGGGACAGACATAAGAAATGGATCAGTTCATGTAAAATGTATCAGCCGATGGATCAATTTAGATCGGTTACAGTGACCCCCACCCAGAGCAGCTTTAGAATGAAATGCGAAAGTGAAAAATAAAAATGTAAATTTCAATAATAGGAAAACAGTGACAAATAGAAAATAGAAAGTAAATGATTTTTTTTTATTTCTGGTGAACAATCTGAAAACAAATGAACTGAAAAAAAGTGTTGGAAGGTAAACGACCCCTTTAATTACATGTACATGTTGTCACAATGTAATACAATTCTGTTATTGGTGAGTAAATGCCCCCATATTGCAAAAGAAACCAACACTGGGAATAGCTCAAGTAATTAATATTAATATTCTTAATTAAATGCAAGACGCAGGCCAAGCTTCACAGCACCAGTGCTTTTTAAAGATTACACCAAAACCTTGCATAGCTGCCGCATCAGAGTAAAGATCAATGGAGGAATTTTGTACAAAATATTGTTGCCAGCAAGTTATACAGTTATATAACACAAAAGCCATGAATATCTTGTAAATTATTTCCTTATAAACGGTGAGTTCTGATGTCATCAGTTATAAACGGTGAGTTCTGATGTCATTTCAGTCACATGACTCACTGAAATTTGTGTATTATAATAAATAAAGTACCCCCAGTTGCAAAATATGAGGATATTAGACAGTGGCGTAACTGGAAGTAACAGGGCCCCCCTGCAAAAGAAAAATTATGGGCCCCCCAACTTATCCTGGTCAATGCAACATAAAGGCCACAAAGCCCTGCTATAGCCACAAGCAAGACTCCTCCATCTGTAGTTTTCACACTTTCAAAAATAAAATCCCCTCAAAACGTTTGACCCCCGTCCCTGCAGCATCGTTCGTATTCCTTTCCCACTTCCCACACATTTTAGGTCTACATACAGTCACAGCCAGGCGCGCCTCTCCCTGCCTCACCTGCACCGTCCGACTCACAACGTGCGCACTGCGTCCACACGGCACATGTGATTACACAAGAGGAAGAGGGAGGGCCTGGCGAGACGCAGACGTCAGACGAGCAGAGAGAGGGCGGAAGTAACAAAATGACAAGCGGCGCAGGGAGGGCGGAAGGAAGACTGAACACTGAAGTATGGCGTATGCCTGGAGGAGGTAGGGCCCGGCCAGTGGCAGTGGGGAGGACTGTGGACGGAATATGTCATCATGTCACGTCTGAGTCTGACGGACGGATCGATGCGATGCTGGCCTGGCTGCATTCATCAGCCAAGAGCCAGGAGGACATCAATTTCTGCCGGGCCTCCTCTCCTCCCAGGCCCCCCCGCAGCTGCGGGGTCTGCTTCCTCCCTAGTTACGCCACTGATATTAGAAGTTACCTCGGAGTTCCATGACCTCAGCCTTCGGCCTCATACTTTTATATGGTCATGGAACTCCTTGGTGATTATAATATCCTTATATTTTACAAGAGGAGGTACTTTATTCATTATATACTGCCAAACCAACATCATCCATAACCTCATTTGGAATTCAAATATGCCAGTTAGGGGTAACAGCACCAATTACAAGTTACATCAGTTGCCCTTCCAATCAGGATGATTCTGGTCACAAATTCCAGATGTCCTATAGGGGACTGAATATGCTCCAGTTTCACACTTTTAGCCATTACAGCAGCTATTAAAGGTTTCACTTTTGAAGTAAAGGTTAAGTAAACCGTAAAATAAGTGAATGTTAAACTGATGAGGGGCTATTCTAAGCACTTTTGTCATTTACATTCATTATTTATTTTGTTTTTATTCCAAGATATTAAGGGATATATGTACTGTTAATATGAATGAATTTTGTTACAACAGCGCCACCTACTGGTCATTTTCCCACCAGTCTGACCAGCAAGTAGTCAAGGAAGTTGTCAGGAGAAAGAAAGAGACTGATGTTCTGCTTAGGAATAAAATTAGAAACCTTTCTCACATCTTTCCTAAGCAGAAGAACATCAGCCTCTTTCTTTCATATGATTTAATTGATGCTGCCTAAGGAGTAAAGAAATTGCCATATTACAAGTCAGTTTTTTTTTAAATGTATCTAAGCAACTGTAATAAGTGCAGAATGCCTGAAAATTGCTTTTAGGGCAAATCAAGGTGCAGTAAAAGGGTTAATTCTGGTGTAGAAAAGATACATGTGTCCTGTTAGTAGTTATTGATCCATTTAGAGGCATTTGGCATTGAACTGGGCCCCTGCAGGTACTGGATGTGCAGCTGTTATAATAAATACTAATCATGTTGCAAAGAACTGCTATTTATAATGCTATTTGTTCTTGCTTTCCATTGGTCAGTGTGTTACAATAAAAATATGAGTGAGACGTAGGTGTAACAAAGCAGTGAGTTAGAGTTCAGATATATTGATGGTCCAGTAGTCACTGAATGGGCCGGAGTCATAAACTGGGGGACTTTGACTTGTATTATTAATTAATTATATATGCAGGATTTGTAATTAATCCATGTGATGAAAAGCAAATGAGCAATAACTCACAACCACTCATACACACAAACACCTGCACACTCTAACACTAACACCCTACTGTTACCCCCAGCTGGAGTGCGGGCTCTATTGGCCTGTACCTTTGGTTAGGAAAATATTTTTGCCCAGCAGGTGTCCTTTTAACACTCACACACATAACAACTGAATGAATGTACTGAGCTTTATATAATGTGATTACAGAGATATACAGTTCAGCACCAAGAAAACCCCCAAGTCCTGAGCAATATTGTTCCAATAATCAAACTTGCATAGTAAGAGACTTTGGATACATTAATTTCTCAGTGGCTACCTAACGCTTTAAACCTTCAAAAAGACATTCCCATTTTAAAGGTGGAAAGAGCTCACAGAGTCGGCGCTCTTAAGGACTCAAATGGTCAAAAACCTAGAACAGTTTTGGCAAAACTTTTGGACTATGCTGATAAGATAAAAATTTTGCAGGCTTACAAAAAATCCAGGAACCTTTTTTTGGAAAAAAATAAAATTCTGATTTTTCAGGATTTTTCTCAGATTGTTTCTAAACAAAGACAAGCTTTTTCAGGAGTGTGTCAAACCTTGTTTCGCCTCAAATTAAAATTTGCAATGATTTATCCAGCCATATTAAAAATCTTCTTTACTATAGGTACTCACACATTTGAAGATTCTAGGGAGGCTGAGAGGTTTATTTCTCATTTTGAACGAGATTTAAACATGAGAAAAGCTACTGATAAAATTTCTGATGAAAGAGTTAATTTCACACAGTCAAATCTGGTTTCAACACCCAGTGATCAAGACTTTCACATTGCTAGAAAAGTCACCCCTTACAAAAAAAGGGATATAAAATCTTCCTCTGGACAAAGGTCAAGATCTCCTCATGACAAGGATTTTTCTCTGAACCATTCTGCAGAAATGGAAACTTGATTCAATACTTCTAATACATTGTTATTGCTTCAAAGAGTTTATTAATTACTCCTATTAATTTAGTGGAGGGGGCGATCCTCGTTTCTAGTTGATTAAATTCTGGAAAGAATTTATTAAGCTGACTTCACTCTAGGAAAAAAGTGAAGGAGTTTTTGAGTTTATCATTTTGATTCTCATTCACAATGTCTATGTTTGATAGTTCTAAGGGCTCTTACTCACGAGCGTTTCTTCATGCGCTCCCCTGCGCTCCGTTTGGCTGCGTTCAGCCGCAGGGGAGCGCAGGTCTAGACGCTGTTAATATTTTTCTATGTGCCTGTACTCACACAGGCGCATGTAAGCGCTGAACCATTGAAAAACGCAGAAAAATGCAGCATGCTGCATTTTTCCTGCGTTCAGCGCTTACATGCGCCTGTGTCAGTACAGGCACATAGAAAGATATTAGCAGCGTCTAGACCTGCGCTCCCCTGCGGCTGAACGCAGCCAAACGGAGCGCAGGGGAGCGCATGAAGAAACGCTCGTGAGTAAGAGCCCTTATAGTTACACTTTACTATCTACATTATTTTTTGTTTTCAATTTTATTTTAAAAATTTTGTTTTTTCATTATGATATGTTTTATGGCATATATTTTGTCTCTTTTTCCTCCCTAAAGGCTAGAACCCCCATTTCGGTCATTTCCCATCACTTGATGCTCAAATATTTTGATAATGGATAAACTTACAATAGTTTCTTGGAATGTTAATGGAATTAACTCGCCTATTAAACGTAAAAGAATACTACAAGAATTAAAAAAAAGAGGAGCAGATATTGCTTTACTACAAGAGACCCATTTAGATGAGGTTAATAGTCTCAAGCTTAGTGCGTCTTGGGTAGGAGACTCTATTAGTTCTCCAGCATTTAAAAAAAAAAAGGAGGAGTATCTATTTTGCTTAACAAAAAATTATCTTATCACAAAATAAGATCTGATAAGGATAATATGGGCAGATTCACACGGGTGGAAATTTTAATTAACAATCAAACTTGGAATCTTTGTTCTGTTTACGTTCCCAATGATAATAAATCATTATTTTATTCTGACATCATCCAAAAAATAACCTCCCTTAGTGCTACCAATCTAATAGTAGGGGGTGATTTTAATGAGTCTCATCTTTGGCTTTTGGACAAATGCAACACTATGGGGCAGATGCACAAAGCCTCAACTGTTTTTTTACTTCGAATTCGACCTTCGATTCGAACGGTCGAGCAATCCTCCGATCAGGTGAATAGTCGAATTCGATAATCGAAGTGGACAAGTACGATTATCAAAGGATGTATTAGTTCGCCTATTCGACTATCGAAGGATGTATTAGTTCGCCTATTCGACTATTCGACGACACTCGAAGGATACCTTATTTATCAAATCTTCACCCGAAGTTTTATTTGTACCCCATCTTTGACCTACCGAAGTTGATTTTGGACTTCGACATTCGAAGATGATCGAATAGTCGAGGAAAAATAATCGAATTGTCGAGGTAAAAAATCGTTCGACTATTCGATTTCCTACTATTTTCTTTGCTGGTGCTCTCCACTGTTGTGGGTGTATAGTGACACCTAGGGATCACTTTATAAACTGTTTTTTTAGTTCTGGCTGCACTAGAGGTTTGGTGAATTACATTAAAATAAATACTGACACCAGAAACATGTTTGTTTTTGCATCTATCAGAATATAACCTAAGATTTTCAAGTATCAATGGCTTAAAACATTATTTTTTATTTCTATTTTTTTTTTTAAATGGTTAAATGTTTTAAAGCTGCATGGAATGCTGGGAAACACTGGCTTACTTATAAAAACCCCCACCAGATGCCATTTGGCTTAGATTTTTTTCAGAATGGACATTTTGCCAGCCGCCATTTTTGAGGCCCAAGAGCAGGCGGAGGAGCAGGAACACCTTGTCCCTGTTAGGATCAGGCAGCCTTGTCACTTCAGGAGACCTGTACTTTGTTTGGACGAGTTGTCTGATGATGAGCTTGTGAGGATGTTCCGTCTGAGTCGTGCCGCCATAGTGCAGGTTTATGGTCTCATCAGTGAGGCCATTGAACCTGTGATGGCACGGTCTCAGGCAGTACAAGCTGCTCGCAGTTTTGCATTTCCCGGGCACTGGCAGTTTCCAGCAGGTTTCTTCACGTCTCGTTGGCATGAGTCAGCCCACCTTTAGCAGGAGACTAATACAAGTGCTCAGGGCACTACTGCAGCACTCGCAAAGGCTCATTTCCTTCCCCTCAACTCAGGCAGAGTGGATAAGATTGAAACAGGATTTTCCTAATTGGCCAATTTCCAAATTGCCTAGGAGCCATTGATTGCACTCATGTTGCGCTCACACCACCGCGCCATCAGCAGGAGCGCTACCGAAATCGTAAGCGCTCCCATTCCATCAATGTGCAGGTGGTGTGTGATTCCAACATGCGCATCATGAGTGTGAGATCTGGCTTTCCCGGAAGTCTCCATGATGCCACTATCCTGCGTCAGTCGGCTCTCCATGGCCTCTTTACCCGAGGAGAAATGCCGGACGGCAGGCTTGTGGGTAAGTTCTATTTTCAATTTCATACAAAGACACTTCAAATATTATTTTAAAGGTGATATGTATGTATTTTCAAGAATTGTTTCCCTTTTTGCAGTCTGGCTACAATAGATGCACTATGCATCTTGGGACCTGTAGTTTAGTTCAATCAGATAACTTTGTTAGTTCTTTTAATTCTTGCCACCTGATTCAGTTTACAGGTGTGATGTGTTAAGGGGAGGATTTCTTAATGGATCTGCACACACACAATTATTTGCATTTGGGGGGAAATTACCTCTTTTATTGTGCGACCAATGCTCATTTGAACCTGGGTGGAGTCACCTTTAGAAAACATATCAGTAAGTGGCAGTGTTTGTTTAGCAATGACCGGCTTTTGTGTGGCTACTTAAATTTATTTTTATTTGTGTTAATGAATTTTTGGCTTCTTCTGTTTTTTTTGTTTCAAATGACATTACCCATGTTACTATTTTGGACAAGCGCCTTGGCAAAAAAGAAAAAACAAACACACCCAGTAATGTTTTAGTGGCTTTACTGACACAATCTTTGTCAAAATCCAAAACAGTTGAACAACAATAAAAAGACAATCTATATCTGTGTAAAGTTTGTTTGTTTTTGGAACACACAATATTTATTTTAAACCATTAAATATGTACCTTAGCTGGAAGCCACAGGAGGAATTTGGTCTCAACATATATTTCAAAATATAGCAGCCCCTATAGACCACTAAAGGGAAAAAGCTTTACAAAGCATTTGTTGCATGACATTGATAATGCACCCCAGGATTCATCATGGCCAACTTTACATTAAACAGTATCCAAAAATTTGGCCCTTGATAAGCTTGTGTCCAAAACAATAATATAACAATCAATATGATCTACAAATGACACTTGTCACTATATGACAATTTGGCCAGTTTAAAAGTATCAACAATATGAGATTAGTGCTGGCCAGGTAGAGTGTTGGACACCCAACAATGCTTGATAGTGCAAAGTAACAACCAAGGCTTTGTGCCTTTAAGGCATATCATACACCTTAGACTTGCTATTTAATGAGCACAGGTGGAGGAGGAGGAGGAGGAGGTAGGCGTTAGCACTTATTATGAGTGCTTGGTAGCCAAAGTAGGCCAGAGGTAGCCAACATAACTTCTCGTGCAAAGTAACAATGCTTTGTGCCTTTAAAGCATATCATACACCTTGGACTTGCTATTTAATGAGCATAGGTGGAGGAGGAGGAGGAGGAGGTAGTAGGCGTTAGCACCTATTATGAGTGCTTGGTAGCCAAAGTAGGCCAGAGGTAGCCAACATAACTTCTTGTGCAAAGTAACAATGCTTTGTGCCTTTAAGGCATATCATACACCTTGGACTTGCTATTTAATGAGCACAGGTGGAGGAGGAGGAGGTAGGCGTTAGCACCTATTATGAGTGCTTGGTAGCCAAAGTAGGCCAGAGGTAGCCAACATAACTTCTCGTGCAAAGTAACAATGCTTTGTGCCTTTAAGGCATATCATATACCTTGGACTTGCTATTTAATGAGCACAGGTGGAGGAGGAGGAGGAGGTAGGCGTTAGCACCTATTATGAGTGCTTGGTAGCCAAAGTAGGCCAGAGGTAGCCAACATAACTTCTCGTGCAAAGTAACAATGCTTTGTGCCTTTAAGGCATATCATACACCTTGGACTTGCTATTTAATGAGCACAGGTGGAGGAGGAGGTAGTAGGCGTTAGCACCTATTATGAGTGCTGGGTAGCCAAAGTAGGCCAGAGGTAGCCAACATAACTTCATAGTGCAAAGCACAAGGTACACTGTTTTCACTTTGACAGTTGCAGAATATAGGCCATTGTTAAATGAATGCACATAACATGTAAACCACATAAATACAGAGCTTGATTAGCATATGGAACCTTTGAAGCAACACTGCACTAGTGATAAATACACCATAAAAAAGTGTAGTCATATGCTTGCAATAGAATTCATTGACCTTACATGTAACATTTTTTGGCCAAGTGAATGTGTTCGGCAACACTGCAGCATCGCCATAGAAATATGTTAGAGCAAATGCACTTTGATGTTTGTAAGTGCTTTTCCAGATGTTATTGGAAAGGGCGCCAATGGGTGTTAGATATGGCACACCTTGGTGCTGATAACACTATACATATATACATATGTTAGAGCAAATGCACTTAGATGTTTTAAAGTGCTTTTCCAGGTGTTATTGGAAAGGGTGCCAATAGATGTTAAAATGGCACCCCTCAGTGATGAGAATGGAGCACAGTGTAAACAATGGGATGTGTTGTTTGGGAGTCAGTCCCATTGCTGGGTAACGGACAAAGTGATGCCTGAAGTGTCAATAGGGCAAAGTTTGTTACCAGGAGAAAAACAGGCAAAGAGGCCAGTGTCAGATGGAAAATGACACAGACTGGAGCTAGGGACGTTTGTCCCCTCGGACAGGACAGTGTCCCCTTCTATGCCCCCTTTCCCTCCGATGTTGAGGAGCTTAAGGGGGTGGAGGGGAGCAGCAGGTGGACCAGGGACTTCACCCTTAGCAGAGCCCCCTGGTCGATGAGGCTGGGCTGCCATGGCTGCCACCAGGTCCTGGATTCCACGATGGATGGTCACCTGGGTCTCCCGAATATCCCTATGGATTTGGGCCATCCACCGCCTCATCCAGAGTTCCTGGCGGCGCTGCTGGTGGAGCATAGGCTGCATGGCAGCTATCATCGCGTCAACGAGCCCCAGTTGTGCTGTAGGTTGATCACCCAGTCGCCGTCCTTCCTCCTGTGGTGGTCCCCCAATTGCTGCAGCAGCAGCAGTGGCAGCAGCACGACCTACAAGAAAAATCAAATCTAAGTATATATATTGGACATGTGCATAACCCACAACAAACGAGCGGATCTCTCTCCGATATGCCCACCTTGAGGTGGGCAATATCGCACTGATCCGATTGTGGGCCCTAGGGACCAACGATCGGATCCTAACGAATAGGAACGGGCGGTCGGATCGCAGGAATGCATCAACGAACAGATGCCACCGTGATCCGACGGGATTTTAGTCCCATCCACTCGAGATCCGGCTGACTTATGGCCAGATCTTGATAGGGGAAGCCCGTCGGGGGCCCCCATACACGGGCCAATAAGCTGTCGGTCTGTCGGCAGCTTTTATTGGCCCGTGTTTGGCCACATTTAGATTGGAGGTGGTGTTTTCTTTTGGGGGGGTGGCATAAACACAACATTGGAGTGAAAATTTCACACCAGTCTGTAGCTTGGAAAACAAGTTTTTTTTTTTTAGACAAAAAAAAAGTTTGAAAGGACATGTAAACCCTCCCTCCCAGTGAGGAGGAGCTTCAGATACCTGCCACTGGTTTTTAAAAGGTTAACAGTAAAGTCTGCAGTATCCCCTTAATCACTTAGAATTCCTTCTCCTCTTCTAACTCACTCTGGCCCTCCCTCAGGAATTCCCTTTGGCTGTTGGCTAATGAGCATGCTCAGTTCTTCTCAGCTCAGATTACTAAACACACCCTCCAGTCTAACAGCCACTGAGCAGATATCATTACTGGTTCCCATAGAAACTCTGCTCTAGCTGTCTGATCCTATTTTATTCTCCTAACCACCTCTCCTGAGCTCAGCTTAACCAATACATGGCATCTTTGGTGACACACAGACAAATAAAGGAAGGGGTTATTAGTTATAAAATTACTCTTACGTCTGGGGGGCACCACAGGAATCACAGCTGGTGACTGGGCGGGGCTTTCAGCTCGGTGTTCTGTAATGTGAGATAGGACATTAGTAATGCTGTAAACAAGTTGAGGAAGCAACTACATTGGCCACAACATTGAACATGTCTGTACCTTGAGCTTCCGGGGCTCTATCAGGATCTTCAGCCTCACCCTCTTCCTGGGGTTGCTGAGCGGTGTCGTCCTGGTCACTGCCCGAGTCAGGCCGCGATGTTTGCGGCGGTACTGCAATTGTGAATAAAGAAAACAAAAAAAGTATTAAAAAAACAAAATCATATGGAATTGCAAGAGACCTCCCACATGCTACAAATCTATTTTATTTCTCATTCCAAATACTAACTCCAATGGAATGGTACAGCAAGTGAGATGGAATGGTTAAAACTTAAAGGAACAGTAACATCAAAAAATAAGTGTTTTAAAGTAATGAAAATAGTGTTGCCCTTCACTGGTAAAACTGCTGTGCTTGCTTCAGAAACACTACTATAGTTTATATAAACAAGCTGCTGTGTAGCAATGGGGGCAGCCATTCAAATGAGAAAAGGCTCAGGTTACACAGCAGATAAGCTCTGTAGAACATAATGGAGTTATCTGTTATCCACTATTTAACCTGTGCCATATAGACTTTTTTCAATTCCTGTTCCACAGCAGCTTGTTTATATGAACTATAGTAGTGTTTCTGAAGCAAACACACCAGTATTACCCGTGCAGGGCAACAGTACATGACATTTTCATTACTTTAAAACACTTATATTTTTTGGTGTTACTGTTCCTTTAAATACATTTGCAATGGTGCGAGCAGGAGAGAATGTAATATATGACAATACTTGTGATTTTAAAGTTATTTAGCTTTTTAATCAGCAGATCTAAACTTTGCAGTCTCAGCAATCTGGTTGCTAGGGTCCAAATTAGCATAGCAACCATGCATTCATCTGAAGAAGAGACTGGAATATAATTAGGGGATGGTCTAATTAGTAATATGATTAATAAAAACTCACAATAACATCACATGTGTAGTCTTACAGAGCATTTCTAGACCCACATTTTAAAGCTGGAAAGAGTCCTTTAATTTTAAAAATAAATAATGAAGGACAACTGAAAAGTTGCTTAGACTTGGCCATTCTAGAACATACTTAAAAGTTAACTTAAAGGTGAACCACCCCTTTAATGCAGTTTCTAAACATTTGTACTATAGTGGGGAAATGGTTAATAAAGAAATGGCTGCCATTTTGTCTATGTTACAGCTGCACTTAATAACTAGTAATGAACAAACAGCAAAGTTGTAAAGAAAAGCACAAGAAACTCCTCTAATGCAAAACAGGAGCAATATTTTAGCAAAGAAGTGAAATGCTAAAGGGGAAATTAGACATTTATCTAAATGATGTGAATGTGGAAAAAAGGAGTCAGATGTTTGTTTCTATAAAAGTCAACTTACTTCTCCAGTCTGTGTCCAGTCCTTCACAGCCCTCTTTGCTCATAATGTCCAGAAGCTGACGCTCGTAGGGCTTCAGTCTGAGTGAAGGGACTCGCCCTCCGCCGGTCTTCTGGGCTTTAGCTCTCCTGGTCACCAGCTTTGCCCTTAGCCAACGCTTCAGGTCACTGAATCACTTGTATATAGTGGGGAGATCCCTGTGTAAAGCGCCCACAGTGTTCACCTTGTCCGTTACCTGCTGCCAGTGTTGTTGACGTCTGATAACAATGATACGATGGGACCGACTCCCAAACAGCACATCCCATCGCGCTACCACCTCGTCCACCAGTGCTCCATTCTCATCACTGGTAAACCTTCAGGCCATTTTGTTGGTGGGGCCCTCCTCTCCTCCGTCATCATCATCACCCTCCTCCTCCTGTCTCCTCTCTGAGGCAGTTGGTGGTGACTCCATCTCCTCCTCGCTGCTGGGCAGCCTCTGTGTCCTCCTCCTGGGGGAGCCTCTCCGAGCCCTGGGTGGGGTGCGTGACACGCTGCGTGCCCCAGATGGCGAGCGAGACACGCAGCGTGCCCTGGGGGACTCCCTGCATTGGCTGGGGGACACCCTCCCTAGACTATGCTCCTGCCCCCCTGCCCTATGCTCCTCCCTCCCTCTACGGGACCCCCCTGCCCTACTCTCCTGCCCTCTATGGGACCCCCCTGCCCTACGCTCCTCCCTCCCTCTACAGGACCCCCCTGCCCTACTCTCCTCCCCTCTATGGGACCCCCCTGCCCTACGCTCCTCCCCTCTATGGGACCCCCCTGCCCTACGCTCCCCCCCTCTCTATGGGACCCCCCTGCCCTACTCTCCTCCCCTCTACGGGACCCCCTGCCCTACTCTCCTCTATGGGACCCCCCTGCCCTACGCTCCCCCTCTCTACGGGATCCCCCTGCCCTACTCTCACCCCCACTACGGGACCCCCCACCTGACCTACTCTCTTCCCCTCCCCTACGGGACCCCCCACTCTACTCCTCCTCCTCCTCCTCCTCCCCCCAGGAACCCCTCCCAGTGACTCCCCAGCCTGTGCCCCCCTCTCTCCCCCTCCTGCGTCGACTAAGGTCCCACATAGTGTGGGATCCAGCCGCCATTGGCACTTCCCCAAGGCTGGAGAGACGTTCCCCCTCCTCCTCCTCAATCCTCCTCCTCCCAGCCATTTCCAGCCAAATTTTGGAAAAAAAAAGCAACCTGCCTCAGACACCTCCTCCACCTGTGCAGTCTAAATAGCAAGTGCGCAATTAGGCCAAAAATGCACCTAAAATGGCCTCTAGAGGGCTTCCTGTTTGAAAAAAATGGCAAAAAGGAAGTGGGGCATAAAAACTTCGAATCGATCGATTCGAATACAAGTGGGGCAAGGTTTACTTCGATCTTATTCGACAGTACGCTACGACCGAATTCTTCTAATCGAAGGCACTATTCCTTCGATCGCAGGATAAATCGTTCGATCGCACGATTTTACTTCGAACGGAAATAGCACAAAAATCCTTCGACTTCAATATTCGAAGTCGAAGGATTTAAATTCCTAGTCGAATATCGAGGGTTAATTAACCCTCGCTATTCGACCCTTCGTGACTCGGCCCCTCAGTATAATAAATCTCAGAAAAAGTCTAAACTTCTGTCCAATTTTTTAGATCAAACTAATTTAAATGATGTTTGGAGAATTCTTCATCCCTCCGAAAAGGAATTTACATTTTATTCACATGTTCATGGAACGGGTACAAGGATTGATTATCTATTTACTTCTACTAATTTGTTAAGTCACGTTCATGAAGCCAAGATAGGGAATTTTACTTACTCATCCCATCAGATCATACCCCAATTAGTTTGACTTTATTAGCATATTCTCCTCCCAAATCTTATATCCCGTGGAATTTTCCATCTTTTCTTTCCGGTAAAATAGAATTTCAAAATATGCTTAAAGATCGCTGGGATTCTTTTTTGATTAATAATGCAATTCATACAGATAATCCTCAATTGCTTTGGGATTCCTGGAAGGCCTATATTAGAGGCGAAATTTCTTCATTTAAATACTATTTTATGAAAAATCTCAATTCTCAAATTCTTAATTTGAGCAAACAACAGAATGAGGCATATATCTCATTTAAATCTGACCCAAGTCATAATAATAGGCTTGCCTTTGAAAATTCTATAAAGGATATGAAATTATGGCTTGATATGAGAGATTCAATTCACCTCAGTTATTTTAAGGCCAAATATTTCAATTTAGGGAATAAAGCTAATAAATTATTATCTAATCTGACTAAGAATTGGGCTAAATCTCAAAAGATTTCACACATAAAAAAGGTTAACGGTGATATTATCCATAGCCCTTTAGAAATTGTTGATGCTTTTAAGAACTACTATGATAAATTATATTCTCAAATTGAAACAAATTCGGATAATAGAAGATCTATACTAGAGAATATTAACTTCCCTCAGATATCTCATGATGATTTAATTGAGCTTAATTCTCCAATTACAGAACAAGAGATAATAAGGTCAGTCATCTCTTCATTGAAACCAAATAAATCGAGTGGTCCAGATGGTCTCTCAGGCCCTTTTTATAAAACTTTGATAAACGAAATTTCACCATTTTTGACTAATTTATACAATAATATAATCTCAAAAAAGGTCCCTTTACCTTCCAGTCTGCATTCCTTAACAAAGGTAATTCCTAAACAGGATAAGGATCCTACTAAAATTGAGTCGTATAGGCCAATTGCTTTGTTAAATCAGGACCTGAAAATACTTATCAAGATAAATGCCAATCGCCTTTAATCAATTCTACCTAAAATTATCTCTCCAGAGCAAGGAGGTTTTATTAAAGGTAGATCAAGCACTAGAAATATTAGTACTGTTATAAATACTATCCAATCTGCAAAATTTGGTAAAATTCCTACTGCTCTGGTTGGTATTGATGCAGAAAAGGCCTTTGACAGTATTTGTTGGAAACATTTAATGGATTCTTTAACAGTTTTTGGTTTTCATGGACCCTTTGTTGATTTAGTAAGTTTATTATATTCTTCACCAATGACACGTATAATTGCAGCAGGAGAAATGTCTGACTCCATTCATTTGAAAAGAGGGACTAGACAGGGTTGCCCTCTTTCGCCATTATTATTCAATATATCATTAGAACCTCTTATTAGATATCTCAAAAATTCAACCTTTTACCCGGAGTAAAAGTCAATAAGGGTTTAGTTCAACTAACGGCATTTGCTGATGATCTTCTCCTTATAGTTAAAGACCCAAATGAGAATTTAAAAAACATTTTCTATATTTTGAACATTTTTGAATCCATTTCAGGATTTAAAATTAATGTTAAAAAGACTGAACTTATGGATATCTTTGGACACACTTCTATGACATCCCTAAGAGAGTTGGGTATTGAAAAGAGACAGTCTCATATAAAGCATTTAGGTATTTTTATTCCTGCTAATCTAAACAGATTATACTCTCTTAATTTCACTCCTTTGGTTAAAAATGTTATACATTTATGTAATAAATGGATAAATCTTCCTCTTAATTTAAAAGGGGGAATAGCGTTTTATAAAATGTTGATTTTTCCAAAATTTATTTATTCTTTAATTAATTTACCTCTGCTTTTGAGACATAAGGATATTAAATCTTTAGAAAGTTCGATTTCAAGATTTCTTTGGAGAGGAAAAGTAGCTAAAGTATCTTTATATAAGTTAAAACAATCAAAAATGTATGGTGGTTTGGGAGTTCCTGATTATAGGTCTTTTAACCTATCTTCGATTACCCGTTACATTATTGAATGGATATGTGAAAAGGACAAATATACTAATGTTCCCCTAGAAATAACTACTGATACAGGAGAAAATATTTTAATGCTACTACATAAACCTTTTAAAAATCAACTTATTGAAGTAAAGACAAATCCATTATATAGAGATACTTTTTCAGTTTGGAGATTGTTACACAAGTTATATAAATCTGATTTTAGGTATACTCCTTATTTGTCCTTAACAAGAAACAAAGACATTCCTTGTTCGTTGTCCTCTCCAATGTTAACTTCCTGGAAAAGGAAAGGTATTCGTCTTCTGACAGATATTATTTCGCCTTCAACAGGCAAAATCTTCGATTGGGATGAATTCAGACTCAAATTTCACATTTCAGAAAAAGAGAAACTGTTCTATCTTCAATTGGTTCATTGGTTTAACAAATTAAACAAGAAAGATGTTTTTTTGTCTTATAATTCTTTATTATTTTCCTTTTTCAACAAATTTTTATATTCTACTACAGATATTAATATCAGATACATTCAAACCACTTCATGGAACAATATGGAATTTAAACCTCACCCGATGGAATCAACTTCACAAAAGTGGTCCATTTATTTACAAAAGGAAATTAAAGCTGATGATCTAACTAGTTCTATAAATAGTTTTGACAAGCTAATTGCATCTGAAGTTTGGAGGGAACAACATTTCAGATTAATTCATCTAGGCTACAAGGGATTTAATTTCAAAGCCAAAAATTCTAGTTTTCTTAATAGCTGTCCAAAATGTGAGTTTCCTTCTCCTAATTCTTTCCATATGCTTTGGGATTGTAGAGAGATAAAAAACTTTTGGATTAATGTTGAGAATTACCTTACTAGCATTTTAAATTTAAAGACATCATTATCATCTCAAGATGCTCTTTTTGGGTTGACTAACTCTATAGATCTTGGATCATTAGTTCGACAATCCAAAGATTTTAATTCTACACATATTTCAAAATTTATAAAATTGATTTTGGCTTCAGCTCGTAGAGTTATTTTTAAAAAATGGATTGAGAGCTCTTTGCCTTCTTTAAATGAGGTTTTGTTGGAGTTAAAAACTCTCTATACTAATGAGGCAATTGGTTATAGAGTAGAAAATATACAGAACTGTTTCAAGTTTATAACCAAATGGAAAATTTTCTTTCATACTCTAAAAGATGCAGAAAGAGTTAAACTCAATAAGATTCTTGATTGCTCCATTGATACTTGATTATTCCATTGCTATTTGTTAACTTGTAATTTGTTATTGTATTATAGCCTTATTGTTCTGAATATTTGAATGCCTACTCTTTGTGATATTGATTCATGTTTATGTTACTTATATTATTATGATTTTCTTTTTTATTCATTTGTTTATCTTATATTTAAATGTCATCTTGTAACATGAATGTTTTTCTTTAATGAAAAAAGAATAAAAAATATATTTAAAAAAAAACTTGCATAGTTGCACATCATTGCCCCACTTAGTTAAAATACCCACAAAGTCTTCGATAAGGGAGACTGTCCATCATTAACATGGCACCAACATTTTCTTCCTTTTTTAGCATCACTGGGCTAAGGGCAATTCTGGGAATGGGCTTCCTAACTAATGATTCTCACACAGGCATTATCCCCCCATACCCTGAATGCAACATAAAGGGACTCAGTGAATGTGGCAGTGAAGGTGTGTAAGTGTCTGATTGGCTCACTCAGCTCATAAAAGGACAGACGTCCGGCCTCATAGTCCAATGAGATCCTGATTCTCCTGCAGGAAGGGACGTTGGGTAAATCTGTGTCTTTACTGTCATGTCTCACTGAATATTTATTATTCCATCTGAACAAACACCAGGACTTGTTATTAATCCCAATACAGGACTGACCCCCTCTCCTCTCTATACTGGGATAGGCCACCCCTACCCCCCACTCCCCTGATTCACTGACCTCCACTTCCCAACAATGTCGCCCTGAGGGGAAACTCCTGCTGCTTAAAGTCTGAGCATAATCCTGAAATCTCTCTGGGGTTTGTGGGTGATGCTGGTTTGTGAGTGAGAAGGAAGCAGATTTCCTGTCCCCTGATACAGATACAAGATTCCCAGCCGTGTTTATATCCAGTAACAGGTCTGTAGCCTCCTGCCCATAGATCCACCTTCCCTTTACCCCAGTCACAATGGCAGCTAAGTCTGTGAGTAATGTCTCTGAGATCAGATCCACATCCAGATCCCCTACAGCAGGGACCTTTATATCATGTCTCTCTCTGCCCCCCTCATTATCTGCAGCTCCATGTGATTCCCGTTCCTGTAGGACAGTGAGTGGATCTGCCATGTTGCACAGCTCCTCAATGTGACGGATCTTCCTGGACAGCTCGTCCTTCTTTATTTCCAGCTGCTCTATCAGATCAGTGAGTGTGAGTGAGAGCTTCTCTTTCTGGCTGGAGATGTCACTCAGGAGTCGCTTCTCTAGGGCTTCCAGCTGTTCCCTGATGTCTCTAAACAGGGCAGTGACTCTCTCTGTCTCACCGGCTGCTTTTTCTGCCACTTCTCTCCTGCGCTCCTGCAGTCTCTGGGCTCCTCTCTCAGTCTCCTCTCTCTCTGGCCTCAGTTTCTCCACAACTTTCCTCACTTTCTCTTTCTTCTTCTCAGAGGCCTCACTCAGCAGCTCCACCCTGTGGCCCCTGTGCTCTCCGGCCAGACAGCAGGACACACAGACACAGACAGACTCCTCACAGCAGTAATACTCCAGAACCTTGTGATGTACAGAACATTTTCTCCCCATAAAGGAGTCGGTGGGTTGGGTCAGTACATGTTCTGCTGACTTGCTGTGCCCCCTCAGGTGGGTATCACACAGAGAAGCCTCACACAGGAGACAGGATTTAGCAGCAGGTACAGGAGAGAGGACACAGTAGGTGCAGAAGATCCCAGTCTCCCCCGGCTCTGTCTCAGTTGGAAGGAATCTCTCTGCTATGTTACCCAGAGTTCTGTTCCTGTACAGGGCAGGGCGCTCCTGATACTCTGCTCTACATTCAGGGCAGGAATAAGCCCCAGATCCCTCCTGGGTGTCCCATGTTGTCCCAATACAGCCCCGGCAGAAGTTATGGCCACACGGCAGGGATACAGGATCAGTATAAATGCTCAGGCAGATGGAGCAGCTCAGCTCGTCTCTCAGATCAGCAGCCGCCATCACTGAAATCAGGAACAAGAAACGAAACTGAAAGTCTCTCTCCCTCTATAACCATTGTGGATGTGTCTCCTCCTCTCACACAGGGTGGGGGAAGTTTATTGCTTGGAATTTAGACTCCTGTTAACACTTTAAAGGAATGGTTCTGGTTTAAGTTAACTCTTAGTATGTTATAGAATGGATAATTCTAAGCAACTTTTCAATTGATAGTGTAGAGCCAAATAGGCAAATACATACATGGGAGGGTGGCAGTCAAATTTAACTGCACAGGTGTTAGGCTTGTCATTAGCTTAGGGTATCACAGGTTTTCACTGGATTGCTAACAGGTGAGCTACTTGATACAGGTAAGGCTATGATTGGCTAAAATGATTGAAATCTAGTCAGGTGGTAACAACGAGCCCCTATATAAGCAGGTCTCCAGGGAGGTATACTTATCATTGTAGAATCAGGTCCTGAGACATCCCTGAAGATCCTGGAGCATGGTGAGTTTCATGGAAGCGGCAGCTGAGGAGATGCTATGGTGGATAAGCAGAGAGGCTGGTGAAGTCTTCACCTGAATGCTCTAGATGTTCCTGCAAGAAAAAGAGTAATCGCTGATGAGTCCATCAGAGGAAGGGGAGAGTGTTTCAGACTGTGAGGGACCTACTACATAAAGGAACCAGCGGAGCACCTGCTGCCAAAGTGGCACATAGGATGGCTGCTAAGATCAAGAAAAAGGCTATAGGGTTCACCTCCGGAAGTGTCTGCAGGAATCTGGCAGATTGAGCAGCGGCGAATCACTATGGCCACATTCGTCACCTCCACTACAAAAGAGGGGCTCAGCGTGATTGTCCAATAAGTACTCAGCAGGAAAAAGCCAGTGTTCTCATTGGATAACTCCTCTGGCAAGGATAAAGCACAGCCAACCAGCTATTCCTCTGCTGTCTCTGCATATTCCTCTGCTGAGTCTGGACCACCTACTAAGATATCCGCACCGGCCCACACTGTTCCCACCACATCCAACCTCACAGCATTCCCTGCCCACACCATCACCACTGATATTGTCTCTCCTCCACTCTCATGTCCCCCCACAGGTCCAGCCATCTGATACATCAGCTACAACTCCCTCCTCAGCATCAGCTCACCTTCAGCATAAAGAGGTCAACCCATAGCCCTCCACTTCAGCACAAGACACCCAGGCTCCAAGACTCTAAGATACTACAAGAGCTGGGTAATTAACCTCTTTGATGCCAAATTTAAATGACTTCATGTAATGTTATTTACCTGGTGTTTATCGGTCATTGCTAAAACTGCGTATTGTGATTCCATCTTATGAGGTTACTCTGATTGGGTTACATTTACCACCATCTGTGAAGGAGAAAATAGGAAAAAGTGATTATGTTGATGTTTTATATTTAATCCCTGCTGTTAAGGAATTTTTCACAGGCGAAAATAAAGGTGACAGCAAGGAGGGAAGGGGCGACCTATAGCCTGTACCTTCTCTAACTGGTTACAAGGCTTTTGCATATATACCAATATCCTCTCTGATAAACAGCCTTCATTGACGCCGGGCTTATTTTAGCACGTTGATATAATTATAGAAGTTACAGGGGTATTGTATGTTACACTTATGATGACAAATTTAGACAAAAAATGGAGGTTACTAAGTCATTGAAGGGGGTAGCAAGGACATAGATATTTGGATGGGGCTGCTCATTCCCAGACTGCAAAATGCTTCAAAATCATCTGAGATGCAAAAGAAACCAAATTAGTGTTGGGCATATAATGAGAGCTACTGTAAATTCCAACACAATTGTAGATTTAAAGATGAAAGTAATATTTGCAATGCCTCACATCCAGCCTTTCATTGCATCAAGAGATTTTTGCCCAATGGAAAAGCAGCCCCTAAAGATTTGCAGAACAAAGATGCCTACACTGGTGAAAGTAGCAGAAATGGGCCCAAACCTAAAGCTATACCCAAACAAAATGAAAGCCTAGTTTCTATATGAGGGATTCAGATTTAAAATCCCTTCTTCTAATGCTAATTTACCTATGTTTTTTTTATATTTGAAATCTTTGAGTGAACATCCACGCATTGGCCAACAGAAGTTTGATAAAGAGCAATCGTTAGGCAGGATTGAAGGGCCATTCTCAGAGCTGCCATTATCAGATTTTTAAGTTTCTCCATTAGGTCTTGTTCCTAGAAAAGAATCAGGCTCCTTTAGATTGATACATCATCTCACATTCCCTAAAGGATTATCCATCAATGATGGTATTGATCCAGATTTATGTGCAGTGTCATTTGCATCTTTTTATAAAGCACTGGAACTACTTTGGGGATGTGGTCAAGGAGCCTGGCTTGTTAATCTGATATTGAGTCGGCCTTTAGGATATTACTAATTCACCCTGCAAGTTACTATCTACTAGGATTTTGTTTTTTATTTCTTCAGTGGGCAGTCTCATTTCTGCCAAATTCAAAATGTATTATTCATAATCTGGATGACTCCCTGTTTATGGGACCAAAGGACACTAAGACTTGCCACATATTATTAGAAACATTTAAACGAATGGCTATACGGTTTGGAATTCCCTTGTCCGCAACAAAAAACCCAATAGCACCCTGTCCTTAATTCAATATCTAAGTATCGAGATTGATATCATTGCAATGGAATTTAGACTGACAAGTGATAAGTTGATTAAGCTAAAGAATTGGTTAACACGGGAAAAGCTGCAAAGAAATTAACCTTACGGCAGTTACAATCATTGATAGGGAATCTCAATTTTGCCACCAGGATTATACCGATGGGTAAAGTATTTAATAAGCGGCTACTCACTTTAACAGTTGGCATTTTGAATCCTAGTTGGCACATTAGAATGACAGTGGAAGTGAGAGAAGGTCTGGCAATAGGGGATGAATGTTTGAGAGCTTTTAACAGAAGGACCTGTTTTCAATAACATTTTATAGACAATGAGGCCATAGAGTTGTATCTGCTGGATTTGGAGCATATCATGGTGGTCAGGGTCACCATTAGAAATCAAGGGGCCCCCGTACAACAACATTTTTGGGGCCCCACCCACTCCAGCACCCAAGCCCCACCCACTCCAGCACCCAAGCCCCACCCCAGATCCCGCCCACTCCACACAACAGTTTAAAAGCCACACAGACATCAGTGCTAAAAAACATAACCCCCCACACACAAGTTCTAAAAAGCTATTGATGGTCAGGGCCCACTTATAAGTTAAAAAAACCTATGGTGCCAGCACCCCCCTTAAAAAATTTAAAAAATTTGTGGTTAGGGCACCCACACAAGTTAAAAAAAAATAATTGGTTACCAGGGCCCCCTATAAGTTAAAAAAAACATTGTCACCAGGGTCCCCCTATAAGTCAAAAAACAAATTGGGGCCCCAAAGAATATTTTTAAAAAAAAAACATTGGCTCGAGGGCCCCACTACAAGTTAAAAAAAATTGGGGCCCCAAAGAATATTACTTAAAATAATATTGTTGGCAGGGCCCCGTTACAAGTTAAAAAAAAGGGGGCCCCAAAGAATATTTTTTAAAAAGACATTAGTGACAGGGCCCCCTTACAAGTTAAAAAAAATTGGGGCCCTAAAGAATATTTTTAAAAAAAACATGGTGGCAGGGGCCTATAGTATATTAAAATAATACATTGGTGGCCAGGGGATTAAAAGAAATTAAAAAAACACAAATTGGTGTCAGTGGAACTGAACTCGTGGCTCCAGAACTTCAACTTCGCCTCCTTTCGTGGCTTCGAGTCTTTTCGCTGTTTTGGGACTTTGGCTGTTCGGCTTTTCGGCACTTCTGTATTTCAGCTGTTTGGGACTTCGGAAATGGCCACACAGCTTTGACACTTTCAAGGGGGGCCCGACTTTTTCGAAAAGTTCAGCACTGCCGGGCCCCCCTTCAGGCCTGGGCTTAGGACACTTTAACCCCCTGTCCCCCCCTTTATGGCCAGACGGATGGCACCATATGGAATGGACTAAACACTTAGTAAATAGAAATATTTCCTTTCCTAGTAGCCATTAAAATATAGGGGAGCAGTCTGTCCAGTAGAAGAATTCTTTTCAAATGTGACAACTTAGGGGAAGTTCACGTTGTTAATAATTTATATACCAAATCCCCTCATTAAAGGGTAAGTAAACCTTTAAAATAAGCGAATGCTCTGATGTTCTTCTGCTTAGAAATAAAATATGAAACATTCCCCCTCCTTCATAGCAGTTCTTTGCAACATGATTAGTATTTATTATAACAGCTGCACATCCAGGGGCCCAGTTCAATGGCAAATGCCTCTAAATAGATCAATAGCTACAGAACTACTAACAGGACACACGTATGTTTTCTACACCAAAATTAACCCTTTTACTGCACATTGATTTGCCCTAAAAGCAATTTTCAGGCATTCTGCACTTATTACAGTTGCTTAGATACATTTACAAAAAAACTGACTTGAAATATGGCAATTTCTTTGCTCCTTAGGCAGCACCAATTAAATAATATGAAAGAAAGAGGCTGATTCTGCTTAGGAATAAAATTAGAAACCTTTCTCACATCTTTCCTAAGCAGAAGAACATCAGCCTCTTTCTTTCTCCTGACAACTTCCTTGACTACTTGCTGGTCAGACTGGTGGGAAAATGACCAGCAGGTGGCGCTGTTGTAACACAATTCATTCATATTAACAGTACATGTATCCCTTAATATCTTCAAATTTAAAAAAAATCAATGTATATTGCAAAAGGTCTTAGAATAGACCCCTTATCAGTTTTACATTCACTTACTGTATATTAAAGGTTTACTTATCCTTATTTGAATCACTTACAGCTTCAATTACTCTTAAAGGGGTGTTTCACCTTTAAGTTAACTTTTAGTATATTATAGAATGAGAAATTATAAGCAACCTTTCAATTGGCCTTCATTTTTTTTTTTTTAAATTATTATCCTTCTTCTACTTTTTTCAGCTTTCAGATGGGGATCACTGACCCCATCTAATAAAAACAAATGTTCTGTAAGGCTAAACATTTATAGTTATTGCTACTTTTTATTCAGGTTATTTCCTATTCATATTCTAGTCTTTTATTCAAATCAACGCATGGTTGTAAGGGTAATTTGGACCCTAATAACCGGATTTCAGAAATTATAAACTGGAGAGCTGCTGATTAAAAAGTTAAATAACTCAAAAACTACAAATGTTCAAAAATGAAAAACAATTGCAAATTGTCTCAGAATAGCACTCTCAATTTTAAGTTGAGCAATATTTTTAAGGGCAATCACAGGGAAATCTGTTGCTCCCCCAATAAAAAAGCATGTCTGCAGGCTACAAATCTCCCAAAAATCTTTCTCCACTGGTAATAATTATAATCACTGGTATTAAAACCTACACAGGGGGGGCCGATTCACTAAGCCTCGACTGTTTTTTTACTTTGACTTCGACCTTCGATTTGAACGATCGAGCGATCCTCTGATCACGTGAATAGTCAAATTCGATAATCGAAGTGGACAAGTACGATTATCGAATTATATATTAGTTCGCCTATTCGACTATTTGACTCGACTCGAAGGATACCTTATTTATGAAATCTTCACCCGAAGTTTTATTTGTACCCCATCTTTGACCTACCGAAGTTGATTTTGGACTTCGACATTCGTAGATGTTTGAATAGTCGAGGAAAAATAATCGAATGGTCGAGGTAAAAAATCATTCGACTATTCGATTTTCTTCTATTTTCTTAGCTGGTGCTCTCCACTGTTGTGGGTGAATAGTGACACCTAGGGATCACTTTATAAACTGTTTCTTTAGTTCTGGCTGCACTAGAGGTTTGGTGAATTTCATTAAAATAAATACTGACACCAGAAACATGTTTGTTTTTGCACCTATCAGAATATAACCTAAGATTTTCAAGTAGCTATGGCTTACAAAAGTCTAACATTATTTTTTATTTCTATTTTTTTCCCACATCACTTCAAATATTAATTGGCCCTATCTATCCTTACGCTTCACTAAATGGTTAAATGTTTAAAAGCTGCATGGAATGCTGGGAAACACTGGCTTACTTATAAAAACCCCCACCAGATGCCATTTGACTTAGAATTTTTTCAAAATGGACATTTTGGCAGCCGCCATTTTTGGGCTCTTACACATGACCGTTCCGACCTGTGCTCCCCTGCGTTCCGTTTTTTGGCGTTCAGCCGCAGGGGAGCGCAGGAATAGACGCAAGTCATTATTTGAAATGGGGCTGTAATCACTCAGGCGCGTGTAGGCGCCGAACGCAGGTTCAGACACAACATGCTGCATTTTTCCTGCGTTCAGGAGTACAGTGAGTACAGCCCCATTTCAAATAATGACTTGCGTCTATTCCTGCGCTCCCCTGCGGCTGAACGCCAAAAAATGGGAGCGCAGGTCGGAACGGTCATGTGTAAGACATTTTGCCAGCTGCCATTTTTGAGGCCCAAGAGCAGGCGGAGGAGCAAGAGCACCTTGTCCCTGCTAGGATCAGGCAGCCTCGTCACTTCAGGAGACCTGTACTTTGTTTGGACGAGATGTCTGATGATGAGCTTGTGAGGATGTTCCGCCTGAGTCGTGCCGCCATAGTGCAGGTTTATGGTCTCATCAGTGAGGCCATTGAACCTGTGACGGCACGGTCTCAGGCAGTGCCTGGGATGTACAAGCTGCTCGCAGTTTTGCATTTCCCGGGCACTGGCAGTTTCCAGCAGGTTTCTTCATGCCTCGTTGGCATGAGCCAGCCCACCTTTAGCAGGAGACTAATACAAGTGCTCAGGGCACTACTGCAGCACTCGCAAAGGCTCATTTCCTTCCCCTCAACTCAGGCAGAGTGGATAAGATTGAAACAGGATTTTTTCCTAATTGGCCAATTTCCAAATTGCCTAGCAGCCATTGATTGCACTCATGTTGCGCTCACACCACCTCGCCATCACCAGGAGCGCTACCAAAATCATAAGCGCTCCCATTCCATCAATGTGCAGGTGGTGTGTGATTCCAACATGCGCATCATGAGTGTGAGATCTGGCTTTCCTGGAAGTGTCCATGATGCCACTATCCTGCGTCAGTCAGCTCTCCATGGCCTCTTTACCCGAGGAGAAATGCCGGACAGCAGGCTTGTGGGTAAGTTCTATTTTCAATTTCATACAAAGGCACTTCAAATATTATGTTAAAGGTGATATGTATGTATTTTCAAGAATTGTTTCCCTTTTTGCAGTCTGGCTACAATAGATGCACTATGCATCTTGGGACCTGTAGTTTAGTTCAATCAGATAACTTTGTTAGGGCTTTTAATTCTTGCCACCTGATTCAAATAATGACTTGCGTCTATTCCTGCGCTCCCCTGCGGCTGAACGCCAAAAAACGGAACGCAGGGGAGCGCAGATCGGAACGCTCATGTGTAAGAGCCCTAAGAAAACATATCAGTAAGTGGCAGTGTTTGTTTAGCAATGACCGGCTTTTGTGTGGCTACTTAAATTTATTTTGATTTGTGTAAATGCATTTTTCTTGTTTGATCCACACATATGGCTTCTTCTGTTTTCTTGTTTGAAATGACATTACCCATGTTACTATTTTGGACAAGCGCCTTGGCAAAAAAGAAAAAACAAACACACCCAGTAATGTTTTAGTGGCTTTACTGACACAATCTTTGTCAAAATCCAAAACAGTTGAACAACAATAAAAAGACAATCTATATCTGTGTAAAGTTTGTTTGTTTTTGGAACACAATATATTTATTTAAAACCATTTAATATGTACCTTAACTGGAAGCCACAGGAGGAATTTGGTCTCAACATATATTTCAAAATATAGCAGCCCCTATAGACCACTAAAGGGCAAAAGCTTTACAAAGCATTTGTTGCATGACATTGATAATGCACCCCAGGATTCATCATGGCCAACTTTACATTAAACAGTATCCAAAAATGTGGCCCTTGATAAGCTTGTGTCCAAAACAATAATATAACAATCAATATGATCTACAAATGACACTTGTCACTATATGACAATTTGGCCAGTTTAAAAGATTCAACAATATGAGATTATTGCTGGCCAGAGAGTGTTGGACACCCAACAATGCTTGATAGTGCAAAGTAACAACCAATGCTTTGTGCCTTTAAGGCATATCATACACCTTAGACTTGCTATTTAATGAGCACAGGTGGAGGAGGTGGTGGTGGAGGAGGAGGAGGAGGTAGTAGTAGGCAATAGCACCTATTATGAGTGCTGGGTAGCCAAAGTAGGCCAGAGATAGCCAACATAACTTCTTGTGCAAAGTATCAATGCTTTGTGCCTTTAAGGCATATCATACACCTTGGACTTGCTATTTAATGAGCACAGGTGGAGGAGGAGGTAGTAGTCATTAGCACCTATTATGAGTGCTGGGTAGCCAAAGTAGGCCAGAGGTAGCCAACAATACTTCATAGTGCAAAGCACAAGGTACACTGTTTTCACTTTGACAGTTGCAGAATATAGGCCATTGTTACATGAATGCACATAACATGTAAACCACATAAATACAGAGCTTGATTAGCTTATGGAACCTTTGAAGCAACACTGCATTAGTGATAAATACACAATCAAAAAAGTATAGTCATATGCTTGCAATGGAATTAATTGACCCTTACATGTAACATTTTTTGGCCAAGTGAATGTGTTCGGCAACACTGCAGCATCGCCATAGAAATATGTTAGAGCAAATGCACTTTTTGATGTTTGTAAGTGCTTTTCCAGATGTTATTGGAAAGGGCGCCAATGGGTGTTAGATATGACACACCTTGGTGCTGATAACACCATATATATATATATATATATATATATATATATATATAGATTCAAGATGGACCAGCACTCCAAGTTTTTCAATCAAACAAGTGTTTATTTTAACATCACTCAAGTGTCCAACGTTTCGGCCCACATTAGGGCCTTTATCAAGGATAAGTGTGAGTGGTCATGTGGGTGTTTAAATACAAAAAAAGGTGGGCGTCAGAATGACTTCATTACCAATTAATTAATGCAAATGAGCATCACAGTGCATACATGTGAATTTTGTGTTTCAATTCCTGATTTGACCTCTAGGTGTCAGCATTGTACCAATTACACCATTTTACTTTTTGTGATAATCTTTGTGGATACCATTTCATGGAAAATTTGGTATACTCCTGTGTATTTAAATATATGTGTACAATGTGTATCAAAGGGAATTATTAAAAACAATAAAAGAATGTGTTGTAAAGAAAGTTCTTTTGGTCGCTTATTGGACTGCTTACTTTGTCTCAGCACAGTAGGGCTACACACACCATCTAAAAGAAAAGAATGTATATCACTGTTACAAATAATGTTGCTATTCATGTTTCATTTTGCATCTTATTATATTGAAACAATATAATAAGATGCAAACACCTAGAGGTCAAATCAGGAATTGAAACACAAAATTCACATGTATGCACTGTGATGCTCATTTGCATTAATTGATTGGTAATGAAGTCATTCTGACGCCCACCTTTTTTTGTATTTAAACACCCACATGACCACTCACACTTATCCTTGATAAAGGCCCTAATGTGGGCCGAAACGTTGGACACTTAAGTGATGTTAAAATAAACACTTGTTTGATTGAAAAACTTGGAGTGCTGGTCCATCTTGAATCTACATACCCTGACAGACCAGGCACCCACCCATACCGAAAGGAAGGAGTGCAGGTACTTTGTGAACATTTATATATATATATATATATACATATGTTAGAGCAAATGCACTTAGATGTTTTGAAGTGCTTTTCCAGGTGTTATTGGAAAGGGTACCAATAGATGTTAAAATGGCACCCCTCAGTGATGAGAATGGAGCACAGTGTAAACAATGGGATGTGTTGTTTGGGAGTGAGTCCCATTGCTGGGTAACGGACAAAGTGATGCCTGAAGCATTACCAGGAGAAAAATAGGCAAAGAGGCCAGTGTCAGATGGAAAATGACACAGACTGGAGCTAGGGAAGTTTGTCCCATCGGACAGGACCGTGTCCCCTTCTATGCCCCCTTTCCCTCCGATGTTGCTTAAGGGGGTGGAGGGGGAGCAGCAGGTGGACCAGGGACTTCACCCTCAGCAGAGGCCCCTGGTCGATGAGGCTGGGCTGCCATGGCTGCCACCAGGTCCTGGAATCCACGATGGATGGTCACCTGGGTCTCCCTAATATCGGTATGGATTTGGGCCATCCACCGCATCATCCAGAGTTCCTGGCAGCGCTGCTGGTGGAGCATAGGCTGCATGGCAGCCATCATCGCATCAATGAGCCCCGGTTGTGCCGCAGGTTGATCACCCAGTCGCCGTCCTTCCTCCTGTGGTGGTCCCCCAATTGCTGCAGCAGTGGCAGCAGCACAACCTACAAGAAAAATCAAATATAAGTATATATATATTGGACATGTGCATAACCCACAACAAACAAAAGGTTAGAAAAGGTTCCAAGTTAAGGTGGCCATACACGGAGAGATCTGCTCATTTGGCGATGTTGCCAAATGAGCGGATCTCTCTCTGATATGCCCACCTTGAGGTGGGCAATATCGAGCTGATCCGATTGTGGGCCCTAGGGCCCAACGATCGGATCCTAACGAATAGGAACAGGCGGTCGGATCGCAGGACCGCATCAACGAGATTTTAGTCCCATCCAATCGAGATCTGGCCGACTTGGCCAATAAACTGTTGGTCTGTCGGCAGCTTTTATTGGCCCTTGTTTGGCCACATTTAGATTGGAGGTGGTGTTTTCTTTTGGGGGGGTGGCATAAACACAACATTAGAGTGAAAATTTCACACCAGTCTGTAGCTTGGAAAACATGTTTTTTTTTTTTTTTAGACAAAGTTTTTTTAAAGGACATGTAAACCCTCCCTCCCAGTGAGGAGGAGCTTCAGATACCTGCCACTGGTTTTTAAAAGGTTCACAGTAAAGTCTGCAGTATCCCCTTAATCACTTAGAATTCCTTCTCCTCTTCTAACTCACTCTGGCCCTCCCTCAGGAATTCACTTTGGCTGTTGGCTAATGAGCATGCTCAGTTCTTCTCAGCTCAGATTACTAAACACACCCTCCAGTCTAACAGCCACTGAGGAGATATCATTACTGGTTCCCATAGAAACTCTGCTCTAGCTGTCTGATCCTATTTTATTCTCCTAACCACCTCTCCTGAGCTCAGCTTAACCAATACATGGCATCTTTGGTGACACACAGACAAATAAAGGAAGGGGTTATTAGTTATAAAATTACTCTTACGTCTGGGGGGCACCACAGGTATCACAGCTGGTGACTGGGCGCGGCTTTCAGCTCGGTGTTCTGTAATGTGAGATAGGACATTAGTAATGCTGTAAACAAGTTGAGGAAGCAACTACATTGGTCACAACATTGAACGTGTCTGTACCTTGAGCTTCCGGGGCTCTATCAGGATCTTCAGCCTCACCCTCTTCCTGGGGTTGCTGAGCGGGGGCGTCCTGGTCACTGCCCGAGTCAGGCCGCGATGTTTGCGGCGGTACTGCAATTGTGAATAAAGAAAACAAAAAAGTATTAAAAGACAATCATATGGAATTGCAAGAGACCTCCCACATGCTACAAATCGATTTTATTTCTCATTCCAAATACTAACTTCAATGGAATGGTACAGCAAGGGAGATGGAATGGTTAAAACTTAAAGGAACAGTAATATGAAAAAATATGTGTTTTAAAGTAATGAAAATATAATGCAGTGTTGCCCTGCACTGGTAAAACTGCTGTGTTTGCTTCAGAAACACTACTAAAGTTTATATAAATAAGCTGCTGTGTAGCAATGGGGGCAGCCATTCAAATGAGAAAAGGCTCAGGTTACACAGCAGATAAACTCTGTAGAACATAATGGAGTTATCTGTTATCAACTATTTAACCTGTGCCCTATAGACTTTTTTCAATTCCTGTTCCACAGCAGCTTGTTTATATGAACTATAGTAGTGTTTTTGAAGCAAACACACCAGTTTTACCAGTGCAGGGCAACAGTACATGCAGGGGCGTAACTATAGAGGTAGCAGACCCTGCGGCTGCAGGGGGGCCAGGAGGTATAGGGGCCCCATGAGACCCTAATTCATATACAATTTCAATAAATATTGGAGAAACAAGTCAACCTCTAAACATTTTGGGGGCCTGAAAAATAATTTGCTATGGGGCCCAGTAATATCTAGTTACGCCACTGAGTACATGACATTTTCATTACTTTAAAACACTAACATTTTTTTGTGTTACTGTTCCTTTAAATACATTTGCAATGGTGCGAGCAGGAGAGAATGTAATATATAGTGGATAATGTACCCCCTACTGTAATTTATAAAGATATTATGTTACCGAGGAGTTATGTGACCATATAAAAGCATGAGGCCGAAGGTCACATAACTCCGAGGTGACTATTAATATGTTAGTAAATTTTAGACTGAGCGAGATTAGAGGTGGACGGAGCAACAGAAGAGGGAGAGAAATGCTGAGGGAGGAAAAGGCAGAGGGTGGGAGAGTGGAAAAAAGTCAGCAAGACTGTAATAGAAGGGACGAGCGAGCACATCATGTGATGGAGGAAGTGATAAGTGAGGCGGACAGACAGGAAGAAAAGCTGCAGGTAGCGTGCGTCAGTGACCACTGCTGACTCATTGAGTTATAAACGGCACGTTCTGACGCAAGAACGCGCTGTTTATAAGGATATCATTTACAGTCTGGTCCCATAGGGAAATGACCAGACTGTAGATTATTTGACAATACTTGTGATTTTAAAGTTATTTAGCTTTTTAATCAGCAGATTTACACTTTGCAATCTCAGCAATCTGGTTGCTAGGGTCCAAATTAGCATAGCAACCATGCATTCATCTGAAGAAGAGACTGGAATATAATTAGGGGATGGTCTAATTAGTAATACGAGTAATAAAAACTCACAATAACATCACATGTGTAGTCTTACAGAGCATTTCTAGACCCACATTTTCAAGCTGGAAAGAGTCCTTTAATTTTAAAAATATACTAAATAAATAATGGACAACTGAAAAGTTGCTTAGACTTGGCCATTCTAGAACATACTTAAAAGTTAACTTAAAGGTGAACCACCCCTTTAATGCAGTTTCTAAACATTTGTACTATAGTGGGGAAATGGTTAATAAAGAAATGGCTGCCATTCTGTCTATGTTACAGACAAACAAACTAGTAATGAACAAACAGCAAAGTTGTAAAGAAAAGCACAAGAAACTCCTCTAATGCAAAACAGGAGCAATATTTTAGCAAAGAAGTGAAATGCTAAAGGGGAAATTAGACATTTATCTAAATGATGTGAATGTGGAAAAAAGGAGTCAGATGTTTGTTTCTATAAAAGTCAACTTACTTCTCCAGTCTGTGTCCAGTCCTTCACTGCCCTCTTTGCTCATAATGTCCAGAAGCCGGTGCTCGTAGGGCTTCAGTCTGAGTGAAGGGACTCGCCCTCCGCCGGTCTTCTGGGCTTTAGCTCTCCTGGTCACCAGCTTTGCCCTTAGCCAACACTTCAGGTCACTGAATCACTTGTATATAGTGGGGAGATCCCTGTGTAAAGCGCCCACAGTGTTCACCTTGTCCGTTACCTGCTGCCAGTGTTGTTGACGTCTGATAACAATGATACGATGGGACCGACTCCCAAACAGCACATCCCATCGCGCTACCACCTCGTCCACCAGTGCTCCATTCTCATCATTGGTAAACCTTTGGGCCATTTTGTTGGTGGGGCCCTTCTCTCCTCCGTCATCATCACCCTCCTCTTGTCTCCTCTCTGAGGCAGTTGGTGGTGCCTCCATCTCCTCCTCACTGCTGGGCAGCCTCTGTGTCCTCCTCCTGGGGGAGCCTCTCCGAGCCCTTGGTGGGGTGCGTGACACACTGCGTGCCCCAGATGGCGAGCGAGAAATGCAGCGTGCCCTGGGGGACTCCCTGCGTTGGCTGGGGGACACCCTCCCTACACTATGCTCCTGCCCCCCTGCCCTATGCTCCTCCCTCCCTCTACGGGACCCCCCTGCCCTACGCTCCCCCTCTCTACGGGACCCCCCTGCCCTACTCTCCTCCCCTCTATGGGACCCCCCTGCCCTACGCTCCCCCTCTCTATGGGATCCCACTGCCCTACTCTCCTCCCCTCTACGGGACCCCCCACCTGACCTACTCTCACCCCCACTACGGGACCCCCCACCTGACCTACTCTCACCCCCACTACGGGACCACCCACCTGACCTACTCTCTTCCCCTCCCCTACGGGACCCCCCACTCTCTTCCTCCTCCCCCCAGGAACCCCTCCCAGTGGCTCCCCAGCCTGTGCTCCCCCTCCTGCGACGACTAAGATCCCACATAGTGTGGGATCCAGCTGCCATTGGCACCTCCCCAGGGCTGGAGAGACGTTCCCCCTCCTCCTCCTCCTCAATCCTCCTCCTACCAGCCATTTGCAGCCAAAAATTCAAAAAAATTCATCCTGCCTCAGACACCTCCTCCACCTGTGCAGTCTAAATAGCAAGTGCGCAATCAGGCCGAAAATGCACCTAAAATGGCCTCTAGAGGGCTTCCTGTTTGAAAAAAATGGCAGAAAGGAAGTGGGGCATAAAAACTTCAAATCTATTGATTCAAATACAAGTGGGGCAAGGTTCACTTCGATCTTACTTCGATCTTATTCGACAATACACTACGACCAAATCCTTCGATCGCAGGATTAAATTGTTCAATCGTACCGTTTTACTTTGAACAGAAACAGCGCAAAAATCCTTCGACTTTGATATTCGAAGTCGAAGGATTTCAATTCCTAGTTGAATATCGAGGGTTAATTAACCCTTGATATTCGACCTTTAGTGAATCAGCCCCATAGCTTCGTTCTTCCGAAATCACTTGAAGTCGCCTTGCAAGGTAACTTTTGGCGACTTCAGGATGTGTAGGTTTTACCAACAGCTGTTGAGATTATTGCTGTTGGAGAAGCTTTTTCCCTTAGTTGTGCATTTTTACCACAGGTGATAAATCTCCCTGTCAGCCATGGCCCCAAGGGCAGAGACACACTCTCAGATTCGGGGAGATTAGTTGCCCAGTGACAAATCTCCTCTTCTTCGGGGCGACTAATCTTCCTAAACTGCCTCCAGCCGGCTAGAATGTAAATTGCCAGCGGGATGGCAATCGGTGCACTTTGCTTTTCGAAGTCGCCCAAAGTTGCCTCACAAGGAAACTTCGGAGAAATTCAGATAACAAAGTGCAAGTCTGGACTGGGAGTCAAAATAGGCCCTGGCATTCCTAGCACACAGAAGCCCAAGCAACCCCACACCAGCCCACTAAATAGTGATTTTCTATGGTATCTTACAGCAGCCCCTCTGGTATTTACCAGAACCACAGACTGCCAGTCCAGGCCTGCTGGGGAAGTACACTCCTCCTCCTCTGCTGCATGTCTTGGAACCAGAGGGACATGCAAATGTAGTGTAAAAAGCGAGAAGACGCAGCTACGGGTTGGGTGCAGGTCCTACAATGGCAACATTTTGAGGGTTATGTGTGGGTTACGATCTTCCTGATCACTAGTTCCCACCTTTCCTCATTGCTGGAGCAGCCCAGTCCAGATTCTGTCCAGAATTCAGCTCAACCAAAACCTTTTTGTGCAAGATTGGCTAAACCCTAAATGCCTGGCCAAACCACATCCAAACCCTTAATACCATGTGATGTTAGACCACTGGACAACATCAGTGGTCTGCAGAGCCGGACTGGGAGTAAAAAGCAGCCCGGGCAAAAAACAAATCAAGCAGCCCACGTGTAAACACACACACACAGAGACACACACACACAGACACACAAAGAAACACACACACAGAGACACACACAGACACAAAAAGACACACAAACACAGAGAGACACACAAAGAGACACAAACACAGAGAGACACACAAAGAGACACAAACACAGAGGGAGACACACAAACACAGACACAAACACAAAGAAACACACAAAAAGACACACAAACACAGAGAGACACACAGACGCACAAAGAGACACAAACACAGAGAGACACACAGACACACACAGACACACAAACACAGAGAAACACACAGACACACAAAGAGACGAGAAACACACACAGAGAAACACGCACAGAGAAACACACACAGAGACACACACACAAACACAGGGAAACACACAAACACAGAGAGACACACATACAAAGACACAAACACAGACACACAAACACAGAGAGACACACACAAAAACAGAGAGAGACACACTCAGAGACACAAACACAGACACCCCTTACCTCACCTAGGAGCTTCGTGAAACAGCACGGGAACTCTCCAACACCGCCCACCCCGTCTGCTGGCCAATCAGAGGGACTTTGCCTTCCTGACTGATCTTAGGAGGTGGGAGGAGGGAGGAGGAAGGAACACGCAGCTGCTTGGTGTGTCTGTGAAGGAGAATCACAGTGTGCACGATGTAAGTGGCTCTACCTCAAATCGCCATATAGCAGATGCGGCCCAGTTCACAGGTAAATGGAGCGGCCCTTCGGGAAGTTGCCCAAACTGACAGATTGTCAGTCCGGGCCTGAAGAAGTGGTCCGAGTGCCATCCCACCACTGATTTACATTCTAGCCGGCGGGAGGCAGTTTGGGGAGATTAGCCGCCCTGAAGAAGAGGTAATTTTTCGCTGGGCAACTAAATCTCCCCGCATTTGAGCGTTTGTCTCTGCCGTAAGGGTATTGGCGCATGAGGAGATAAGTTGTGTATTTGCTGTAGGGATGCATCGAATCCAGGATTCGGTTCGGGATTCATCCAGGATTCGGCCTTTTTCAGCAGGATTCGGATTCATCCGAATCCTTCTGCCTGGCCAATCCGAATCCTAATTTGCATATGCAAATTAGGGGTGGCGAGTGAAACTGCATGACTTTTTGTCACAAAACAAGGAAGTCAATTTTTTCCCCTTCCCACCATTTTCTGGTTCGGTTCACTAGAAATACAAAGTTTTTTCCAGTTGCTTTTGCATGTTTTATTTTTGACCATTTCCCCAAAATTGAAGATTAAAATTGAATGTTGGTCCTTCCAGTGTTTTAGTCTGGCGGCTCAGTGATCCGGGTGCAGGTTCTGAATTGTTACAATTTGCTCCATTAGTTGATTCATTTCTCAGCAGCATCTGTGGAATATTAGCAACTATTGTATTAATTGTGTTCAGTTCTGAGCAATTGTATCAATGAACCTCAGTGAATTTGCTCAGCAGGGACAGACATAAGAAATGGATCAGTTCATGTAAAATGGATCAACCGATGGATCAATTTAGATCGGTTACAGTGACCCCCACCCAGAGCAGCTTTAGAATGAAATGCGAAAGTGAAAAATAAAAATGTAAATTTCAATAACAGGAAAACAGTCACAATTATAAAATAGAAAGTAAATTATTTTTTTTTATTTCTGGTGAACAATTTGAAAACAAATGAACTGAAAAAAAGTGATGGAAGGTAAACGACCCCTTTAATTACATGTACATGTTGTCACAATGTAATACAATTCTGTTATTGGTGAGTAAATGCCCCCATATTGCAAAAGAAACCAACACTGGGAATAGCTCAAGTAATTAATATTAATATTCTTAATTAAATGCAAGACGCAGGCCAAGCTTCACAGCACCAGTGCTTTTTAAAGATTACACCAAAACCTTGCATAGCTGCCGCATCAGAGTAAAGGGCAATGGAGGAATTTTGTACAAAACATTGTTGTCAGCAAGTTATACAGTTATAATTCCAAACCAACATATCAGCCTCTTTCTTTCATATTATTTAATTGGTGCTGCCTGAGCAGTAAAGAAATTGCCATATTTCAAGTCTGTTTCCTTGTCCAACTGTAATAAGTGCAGAATGCCTGAAAATTGCGTTTAGGGCAAATCAATGTGCAGTAAAAGGGTTAATTTTGATGTAAAAAATATACATGTGTCCTGTTAGTAGTTCTGTAGCTATTGATCCATTTAGAGGCATTTGCCATTGAACTGGGCCCCTGGATGTGCAGCTGTTATAATAAATACTAATCATGTTGTAAAGAACTGCTATGGGGGGGCTGATAACAAATGGGGCAGTAAATTTGGTTTTGGGGTAAACAGTGAGTGTAGCTCAAATTCTTTTAATGAAATATAGATTAGTGATATCAATTTCACATACAGTATTTTGCCTATTTGCGAGCCTGGGAGAGAAAGTTACAGAAGATCATCATCATCTTTTTTTATATAGTGTAATTTGTTCTTGCTTTCCATTGGTCAGTTTGTTACAATGACAATATGAGTGAGACGTAGGTGTAACAAAGCAGTGAGTTAGAGTTCAGATATATTGATGGTCTCGTAATCAACGAATGGACCAGAGTCATAAACTGGGGGACTTTGAATTATATTGTTAATTAATTATATATGCAGGATTTTTGATTAGTCCTAGTGATGAAAAGCTAATGAGCAATAACTCACAACTACTCATACACACTCAAATACCTACACACTCAAACACTAACACATACTCTAACACTTATAAACATGAACCCCAACACGCTCACATGGACACCCTCTTATTCTTTTTAAAAAATTTCCCCCCCACCAGCACCAGGAGGGTTAGAGCGGCCATGTTGGGGCAAACAGAAAGCTCATTATATGCATGTGCTCTGTATAACATGGCTGCTCACACTAGGAGCTCCTTTCAGGTATGAAACACCTAACGCTGGAGGGGCTAATTCTTTTTTTAAAAACACACCCTACTGTTACCCCCAGCTGGAGTGCGGGCTCTATTGGCCTGTACCTGTGATTGGGGAAAATATTTTTTGCCCAGCAGGTGTCCTTTAAACACTCATGTACTGAGCTTTATATAAAGTGATTACAGAGATATACAGTTCAGCACTAAGAAGACCCCCAAGTCCTGAGCAATATTGTTCCAATAATCAAAATTGCATAATTGCACATAATTGCCCCACAGTTAAAACACCCACAAAGTATTTGATAAGGGAAACTGTCCATCATTAACATGGCACCAACATTTTCTCCCTTTTTTGGCATCACTGGGCTAAGGGCAATTCTGGGAATGGGCTTCCTAACTAATGATTCTCACCCAGGAACCCCACCCTACCCAGAATGCAGCATGAAGGGGCTCAGTGAATGTGGCAGTGAAGGTGTGTAAGTGTCTGATTGGCTCACTCAGCTCATAAAAGGACAGACGTCCCGTCTCATAGTCCAACCAGATCCTGATTCTCCTGCAGGAAGGGACGTGGGGTAACTTTGTGAATTTATTGTCATGTCTCACTGTATATTTATTATTCCATCTCCACAAACACCAGGACTTGTTATTATTCCCAATACAGGACTGACCCCCTCTCCTCTCTATACTGGGATAGGTCCCCCCTACCATCCACTCCCCTGATTCACTGACCTCCACTTCCCAGTAATGTCGCCCTGAGGGGAAACTCCTGCTGCTTAAAGTCTGAGGATAAACCTGAAATCTCTCTGGGGTTTGTGGGTGACACTGGTCTGTGAGTGAGTAGGAAGCAGATTTCTTGTCCCCTGATATAGATACAAGATTATGAGCCGTGTTTATATCCAGTAACAGGTCTGTAGCCTCCTGCCCATAGATCCACCTTCCCTTTACCCCAGTCACAATGGCAGCTAAGCCTGTGAGTAATGTCTCTGAGATCAGACCCACATCCAGATCCCCTACAGCAGGGACCTTTATATCATGTCTCTCTCTGCCCCCCTCATTATCTGCAGCTCCATGTGATTCCCGTTCCTGTAGGACAGTGAGTGGCTCTGCCATGTTGCACAGCTCCTCAATGTGACGGATCTTCCTGGACAGCTCGTCCTTCTTTATTTCCAGCTGCTCCATCAGATCAGTGAGTGTGAGTGAGAGCTTCTCTTTCTGGCTGGAGATGTCACTCAGGAGTCGCTTCTCTAGGGCTTCCAGCTGTTCCCTGATGTCTCTAAACAGGGCAGTGACTCTCTCTGTCTCACCAGCTGCTTTTTCTGCCACTTCTCTCCTGCGCTCCTGCAGTCTCTGGGCTCCTCTCTCAGTCTCCTCTCTCTCTGGCCTCAGTTTCTCCAGAACTTTCCTCAGTGTCTCTTTCTTCTTCTCAGAGGCCTCACTCAGCTTCTCCACCCTGTGGCCCCTGTGCTCCTCAGACACCCCGCAATATACACAGATACAGACAGAGTCCTCACAGCAGTAATACTCCAGAACCTTGTGATGTACAGAACATTTTCTCCCCATAAAGGAGTCGGTGGGTTGGGTCAGTACATGTTCTGCTGACTTGCTGTGCCCCCTCAGGTGGGTATCACACAGAGAAGCCTCACACAGGAGACAGGATTTAGCAGCAGGTACAGGAGAGAGGACACAGTAGGTGCAGAAGATCCCAGTCTCCCCCGGCTCTGTCTCAGTTGGACGGAATCTCTCTGCTATGTTACCCAGAGTTCTGTTCCTGTACAGGGCAGGGCGCTCCTGATACTCTGCTCTACATTCAGGGCAGGAATAAGCCCCAGATCCCTCCTGGGTGTCCCATGTTGTCCCAATACAGCCCTGGCAGAAGTTATGGCCACACGGCAGGGATACAGGATCAGTATAAATGCTCGTACAGATGGAGCAGCTCAGCTCAGCTCTCAGATCAGCAGCCGCCATCACTGAAATCAGGAACAAGAAACGAAAGAAAGAACTTTACTCTTTATGTCTCTATAAGAAATGGGACTTGTTTTATCTCCCGCTCACACAGGGTGCAGCAAGTTTATTGTTTGGACTTTAGACTCATGTTAACTGTCAATTATTTTTTCCCTATTCTTGTTAAGGTGGCCATACAGGAGAAGATCAAATGAAGATCAAATGGAGACCCATCAAATGAAAACCAGATTAACTTGCTGATATGATCATTAGCCAACAGGATTTTCAAACCTGTCTGATATCTGACTGTAGGGCCACTATTGGGGTGGGGACAGTTGTCCTGGGCCCTGTCAGTCTAAATTGGGGTGCATGAATTGCGTAACTTATGTATAAATAAACATGTGGTAAACGTACACAATTTCTATGATTTATAAAACTTCCTTGACTTGCCTAAAAGCTTATGTAACTTTCTTATCATCAAGCTATGACTGAGCAGAGCAATGTACATGAGTGAGGAAGGGACAAATTCCACAGAGCAAATAAACTGATTCATTAGCACGTTAATTATATGGGTGCTTCACCTTTAAGTTCATTTAGTATGTTGTACAATGGCCTATTGCAAATATCACCACAGCAATTAAATTACAAAATTGTGAAAAATGAATCGGATTGCTTTATATTGAGGGAGATTATTTTCTGACCATGGGAAAGAGAGCAGTTTTCTTTGGTTCTTTCCAATGTTGTTGAACTACACGTTGTGTCCAATTCAATTTTCACTTGTTCTGAGGCCTCTCCCACTTTAAAGCCTTTCTTACATTATTGTGACATTTGTGCTGCACTGTCCCCGGTACCCAATACCCTGGAACTTTTTTGCTGGATCATCCTCCGATGACTTGTGTAGGAACAATTAAGGTCGGTTTGACTGCGCTGTGCTCTTTCAGAAAAAACACAGGTAGCAATTGGCTTTTAGTGCATGAGACTTGAATTTTGGGGGGCTGTAGCCCTAAAAATAAGGTGTTTTGAAAATAAAAATGCTATTCCCAAAATATTGGTTCCATGGTTTGCATAGAAAGATCAAATGTGTGCTGGTATCTCTTTAAATGGAACGATTATTACTATTAACTAATATTTATATAGCACCAACATATGCGGCAGCGCTGTACAACAGAAGGTTACACACACCAATCAGACATGACTGATACAGGAGATGAAGGGACCCTGCTCATTAGAGCCCCCACATGATCAATGGAGACACTACACCAGCTGATATTCCAGCTCTTAACCTATAAACCCATTGGCCCTGGCACCACCTCTGGGCTCCGTGGCTTCTGCCTGGGAGGGACCCCTCATGTTTGTAGGACAGGTGCCCTGGGGCTCCAGTGTATTTGGGGTAGATATTATGGGTGGAGGAGGACTCTGAGGAAGTGTATCATCACGAAACGTGTCAGACCTCAGACGCGTTTGTTTGATTGATCGTATGTGCTAATAAAGAATTTACCCTTTTAAAATATTTGGAGACGAGCGAGTCGTGGTGGTGTTCAGGAGTGCGCGGCCTACAAATCTTCCGCTTGACCTTTGGTGTCCCTTCCTAGTGACGGACTCGGGGCTGGCTGCACCCGGGTCACCTTTCCAGCGGGGTAAGATTCGTAGTTTTATGTCTACTGCTCAACTAACTGTATAGCGAAACTGGAAAACCCGACGTTTACATTTAAGAGTGGGGTCCGGGGCATTGTGCACCCGGACCAACCTATTTCTACGGTGAGCAGGGTTCAGTGAGCTTTAAGCTAAACAATTTGAATCCATACCCGCATTATTGTTGCTTTTCATTAAGATTAAACAAAGTTACGGAGCTGGATCCGCTTTATATAGATATTATGGGTGGGGCAGTCTTTATTTTCTTATTCCTTTGGGTAATGGCAGTTATATTTTACCTGCTGTGTTTTCCCACAGGTCACCTCTGGGGTTCTCAATAGGGGCAATTTTTAGTTCAGAATAACTCGACTGCAATACCACTTGTGACCAGCAGATGGTGCATAGAGATTTCATTTGCTTAATGGTCCCGCCCCTCTCTAAATGAACCCTGCCTGTAGTAAGGTGACTATTAGAATTATCATTAAAAAGGCCAATATAATCCCCAGCACAGTATTAATGATGTATTAGGTGCTTTATTGTGTAATAATCATTCCCACTGCTGCATTTCCCATTATCCCCAGCCTTCTGTCTTTAGTGCATCTGTGCCCCTCCCAAAACAAAACTTTGGGGGTTAAGAAATAACATTTTCCATTTTGAAGTCTTTTAGCTGTTTTTTGAACTATGATTCTCAGCCTTGGGGTCCAGTATTTTGTTATTGTGGGGCCCATAGCAGTTCCCTTGAATACATCATCTGGTTCTCAGCCATATGACTGTGGATGGTGGGGTTTGTAGTTCAGCAAGCACCAGGCGTGAGGGAGGCTGATCCCCCTACTATCCCAGTGAATCTGTGTGGCGTCAGCTCTTTGCCTGGGGTTACCTCCCAACATTTTGCAAATAAAAAGAGGGACAAAATGTCTTGGGGTTATTGAACTACAACTCCCAGCACCAACATCCAAAATATTTTTGACCATGCCAATTTTTGTAGCCAAACCCCTAATTACCATGTTCATACAAAATTTGTCAGGTTATGAAAGTTTGAAAATATTTTCAAACTTGTGTTTTTTTCCAGTTATTACAGTTTTGAAGGTAAATTGCCCTTTAAGCTTTGAGTCTAACTTTTCCCAAGGGACCGCCTTATCTAAATTGTTACAATTACTTATTTGCTTATCTCAAATAATTGTGGCTGTTCTGGGCTCTCTGCCAAAAGCCAATTAAGTTAGAAACGTTGTTTCTTTTTCTGGCTGTTTCTGCAGAGAACGTCGGGACTTTCCAGTACAAACGCAGGACTGCAGGTTGAGCAGTCAAAAGCGGGACTGTCTCGCTGAAAATGGGACAGTTGGGAGGTATGCAACCATTATCCAATCAGAACAAAGTGTTCGCAAGACTCAGGCAACTTTTATCTAATCAGAAAAGAATATTCACAAGGCTCAGACAACCTTTAGCCAATCAGAACACAATGTTCACTAGGCTCAGACAACCTGTAACCAATCAGATTATAGAATATTTTCATCAGAGGATTAAAATGGTCATTGAGTAGACCAACCTATAACCAGAGTAATAAAACCTAGGACCATTCAATAACTGCCCACGAAAATCATTTGCCAACACTACTGGGACCCCCAGCGCATTTAAAAAAAAAACAATTATTCTGTAATCTCATTGCCAATTCAACTTTTGGATTTACTCCACCCAAACCCTGAACACTTACTGACCACAATTTATCATTTTTGAGGCCACCATTGGCCATGAGGGAAATCTCAGGGAAAAAGAAGTAAAATTCCCATCCGACAGTCTTATTTATGTTACAGGTTTCAGTGTGTGTTAGTGTATATATCAGTGTGTGTTAAAGCTCAGGGGTTCTTCAGCTGAATTGTATCAGTAATTTCGGCTTCCTGGTGTCTGTAATTAAAGATATTTTCAGCTCAGGAGCAACGACACAATGACGGGGAGTGATTAGAAAAGTGCAAGTTTGGAGCAATGAAGGGAAGAGTGGGTTGGAGTTGAGGTGCAGAATTATTTGGGATAGTGGGATAAAAGTAAGAATGATGTTTAGGGAAAATGAAAAGCTTCCATAGGAGCCTCTGGCCTGAGAGCTATGTGCTATGTCCTGGCTTAGAGGAAGGAAGGCCCCCAGGGAATGGAGCCCACCAGGGTATTTCCCAGTCTCTGGCCAGGCCAGTCCGACCCTGCCTTTATTAAATATATACTATGAGCTCCAGCTGTAAGTGCCTATGAGTAACTGCAAGGAACAAAACTCATCAGGCTGAGCTCACACTATGTTTACAATGTGAAAGGGATTCTGTAATTAATTTTATAGTATAGTTTTTATTTCTGAATTACACTGCAAATAATTCACTGTACAATATAAAATGTCATTCCTGAAGCAGCAAGTGTATTTAGTTGTAATATTGGTGTGTAGGTGCATCTCAGCTCATTTTGCCTGGTCATGTGATTTCAGAAAGAGCCAGCACTTTAGGATGGAACTGCTTTCTGGCAGGCTGTTGTTTCTCCTTCTCAATGTAACTGAATGTGTCTCAGTGGGACCTGGATTTTACTATTGAGTGCTGTTCTTAGATCTACCAGGCAGCTGTTATCTTGTGTTAGGGAGCTGCTATCTGGTTACCTTCCCATTGTTCTGTTGTTTGGCTGCTGGGGGGGGGTGATATCAGTCCAACTTGCAGTACAGCAGTAAAGAGTGATTGAAGTTTATCAGAGCACAAGTCACATGACCTGGGGCAGCTGGGAAACTGACAATATGTCTAGCCCCATGTCAGATTTCAAAATTGAATATAAAAAAATCAGTTTGCTCTTTTGAGAAATGGATTTCAGTGCAGAATTCTGCTGGAGCAGCTCTATTAACTGATGGGTTTTGGGGAAAAAAACATGTTTTCTCATGTGGTTTCTGGGGGGGAAGGTACAAATCGACCCCCTGATGAAGTTTACACACAATATATTTCCTGCTCAGACTGAGGGTCACGTCATGCCCCCAGAGCACCCGCAGGTCTCAGCACAACAAGGAGATTGACTGTATATTATAATGCCCAGGGTGGGACTGTGAATCTGTGAGGGAAATGTCTGTCATTTTTCTTTTTTATCAGATATGGGTCACTTTGGCCTATAGAGGGGGCATTGCACCCCACTGCTAATTGGTTTTACTGAGAATTGTTTTACCTCTGGCTGCAGCCATGACACTGGGGCGGGGCCGTGACCTGATAGGCTGAAATACCATGTACACTAAATCTGTAGCCTTGTAAGGGGGGTTAAGGGTTAATGCCCCGCCGTCACCATGGCAACCAACCTTCACAGGACAGATGGATATCTACACCGATGTAAAATCACAAAAATGAAGAACTTTTATTGGCAAAACTTTCCGATATCCATTAACTTTGTACAGTCCAAACACAGTCCCATGGGTGTCACTTACTCCCTTCCTTGCAGAGCAATAACTTCTCGTATAACGAACCCCTCACATGAAGTCACTGGAGACACAGGAACACCCCTTTCCAAGGCCACTTACCACCTTCCTACTTCAGTCGGGCTGACACCCCAGCAGTGCAACACTGATCTTTTAGGAGAGGACTTTTCTTCCACCTTCTGGTCCTACCAGTCCGGCATACGTCCTATGTCCCTCTGGCTACTCCACATTGGATTTCTCTTGCCCCTCCTTCAGGATATTCGTGTTCCCCCCTAACACTCCGGCCCTCACTGGCAAAGCCTTGGCTCCGAAGCCACTCACTCCTCATTGGGGTCTTGGCTACTCATTCTAGTGGTCCACTCACTATCTATAGTACCTAGTACTTTACTGTAGCCCTATCACTTTCTACTTTTCTTCAGAAGCCTCCACTGAACACCCATTAATGTGTTTCACCCCTTTATATACTATCCCATAACAACCATCCCCTTAACATTCACTGTGCATATGCTTTTAACATTCCCCTATCATGTACTGTCCTCACTGCACTGCATGTGCTTTTCCCAGGTCACCACATGAAACCTTTACCATTCACTTGCATGACAACACTGCCACCTTGTGGTGAATTTTACACATTACAGGCTCCAAAACATTTAAAGGACAAGGAAAGGCAAAACAATAAAATACCATTTTTACTTTCTTTAATGAAAAAGAAACCTATCTCCAATATACTTTAATTAAAAAATGTGTAGAGTTTTTATAATAAACCTGACTGTACGCAGTGAAATTCTCCCTTCATTTACTGCTGTGGATAGGAATTGTCAGACGGTCCCTAACTGCTCTGCAGGGAAACAATCATACTTATGAACAGCAGGGGGAGCCCCCGCCTTACTTCCCAGCCATGCAGAACTCAAGCAGCTTTGTTTATGACTATCCCTAAGCAGCCCAGACCACACTGAGCATGTGCAGGGTCAGGGTCAGGCCAAGATGTATAACAAAGTTACAAGATGGTGACTCCCAGTGGCCAACTTTGAAAGCATAAATCATTTGTTTGATTAGGCTTGTGGTGCAGTAAGTTCATGTTTATGTTTAGTATACAAAATACAGCATTTCTAGCCTTATTCTATTTTACACTTTCCTTGTCCTTTAACACTTCCAATCACTTACATTTAACACTTTCAATCATTTCAAAAATTTTTTACAACACTCACATTCACTTTACACATACAATACACTTTTTGATGCACACAAACCAATCACCTTCTTACAGCCTATTGGCTCAATGCACCACAGCCAAGCCCAAAATGCTGGCTGCACCAATGGGAGGAAAGACAAGGTGCCGGGAGTTGGGTTCCGGTTTGGGGAGAACAATCTCTTCTCTGCTGTATTCTGACTGATGGCATGAGAGCAGAATATTACAGCACTATTTTAAAGGGTAACTATTCCCTTCATGTGTTTTTTTTATTCTGAATGTATAAAATTGTGATATTTTTGCACTGACAAATAAATGAAAGTTTGTGACTGTGTTCCACGAATGTGCAACTGTGGGGGAAAGTGCAGGACAGAGAGGGGGGGGGTTGTCTATGTAAATCTCCTCTAATATGTGATTTTGCCTCCTGTTTAGCATACGGTGTGTTTGGAAAAGTGCAGAGGTGCTACAAAATGAATAAGGGGGATGGACAGGTTTAGTGGTAAAATGGGCAAATAAATGGGGGTTATTTGTGGTGGTGAAAGGGGAGGCAGAGATATTGTCACTTGGGTGGGAGCTGCCATATTGTTTAGTACAGGGTAAAGGTGGAGCCCTAGTGTAGAGGAAAGGGAGTGACAGAAGGTACTAATGGCATCTGAGCTGTTGCTGAAAGAGAAACAATATTTCCTTGAGGCAGGGACTGGCCTATTAGTCTGTCTTCAGTATGTTGTACAGTTCTCTGCCATTTATACAATCACCACTAGAGGTCACACACACACACACACACACACACAGACACACAGACACACACACACATACACACACACACACACACACACAGACACACACACACATACACACACACACACACACAGACACACAGACACACACACACATACACACACACACACACACACACACAGACACACACACACACACACACACACACAAAGACACACACACACACACACACACACACACAGACACACAGACACACACACACACAGACACACACACACACATATACACACACACACACACACACAGACACACACACAGACACACACACACACATATACACACACAGACAGACAGACACATACACACAGACACACACACACATATATACACACACACACACACACACACACACAGACACACACACACATATATACACACACACACACACACATACACACACACACATACACAGACACACACACACACACACACACACACACATATACACACACACACACAGACACACGCACGTGAGCATTTTAAAGGGGAAGTATAACAAAATCTGTGGTGCCGTGTTAGCCAGTCGCAAAAAGAACAAATAGAAAACGAATCCAGAAAGTATTGTAGAAGTGATACCTGTATTGGCTAACAATAAAATAGATTGCAAGCTTTTGGAGCACACAGGCCCCTTCGTCAGGCAAAATACAAATGAAAGCTGGAAAGGCACAGAATATATACTGTAAGATCAGTGACAGTTATTCATGGGCAACATATACAGTATAGAAATAAATTGTAGAGATAATAAAATGAATTCGGGTGGGTTGTACATAGTCCAGGGTTCTGGATTCAGTCCGGGGATATTTCCTTTGGTGTCTGTATGGAGCTTGACTTGCAGATCTAATAATGTTCAGTTGTGGGTTGTCGGTAAGAACAATAGGTACCTGGTGTTTTCTGGATAACAGGTCCCATGCCTGTACTTCCCTGGGAGAGTTAATGGGCTCAGTATAATGACATATTGAATAGGCTTTATACAGGGGGAACTGGGAGAGAGAATCTGATTAAACATTACCTGAGGGGGCGGAGCCTAGCAGGTGTTAGTGTAAGAACAGTTATAGGACGTCGGCCGTCAGATGTTGGGACAGGGTGGGGAGGATTGGGGGGCGCCTGGGCTGATGAGTAAATAGGGGGCAACCAGTCAGCCCAAACCACCCGACCCATGGGTTCCAGCAATTTTAGTCGGCACATAACAGTCAGGGACACGTGAATGATCTATGTACAGTGCTGAGGAATATGTCGGAGCTCTCTCTATATAAAGAATAACCATACTATCTGGCTGTCTAGCCCTTTAATTAGAAAGTGAGTTTATAGCTTTTTATATTGCAGTACCAGTTCTCACCACTATTGTACAGAGGAGCCTTTCCCCATAGGGATGAATCAGAGCAGCTCCACAGTGTGGTTGTGTATGTGGCCCCTAGTGGCTATAACTGGGTATTACAGGTTGGGACACTTCCCAGAGTTGGACTTTGCTTCCAGAATTCTATTGGCCAATGTACTGTTTGTGTATGTGAGGGGCCCCCCAGCCTCCCCTCTGCTCATCCTCTCAACCTGCGGAAACTCTCATCCTTAAGGAATGTTGGGAGGAATTCCCGGAATGCAGCCAGGAAAATCCCACCCATCCTGAGTGTCTGGGAGCCGCCACTGCAAACAAACTAACTCTGCTGAGTGGTTTCTATGGGCCTGACAGTGACCAGCTGCTGGCGGAGGATGCTGGGAGTTGTATGGGGGCAGCCCTCCAGCTGTTGGGAAACTACAACTCTCTGCTGCTGTTAGTGCGGGGATCACAGTTGCAGTGCAGGAATGCACATTAAAGTCACTGATGTATATACAGGTATGGGATCTGTTATCCAGAAACCCGTTATCCTGAAAGCTCTGAATCCATATATAAATAATCCAAATTTTAAAAAATGATTTCCTTTTTCTGTGTAATAATAAAACAGTATCTTGTACTTGATCCCAACTAAGATATAATTAATCCTTATTGGAAGCAAAACCAGCCTGTTGGCTTTATTTAATGTTTACATGATTTTCTAGTTTAAGGTATGAAGATCCAAATTACAGAAAGATTCTCTCTCCAGAAAGTCCCATCTCCCGAGCATTCTGCATAACAGATCCCACACCTGTAGTGTAAGTCACTGTTACACAATATAATATATAGATATAGTTGTTATTAGCAGGATTGGGTTTGTGTTGAGTGCAGGGAAGTTTAGTCACATTGATCTCCCATGTACAGTATCTGTATCTGTCCTTATAGGAGATAATGGGGCAGAGGAAGAGAACAGTGTGGGGACAGGCAGTGTAGTTAATGAGCCATGTTGTTATATTGGAGAATTTAGACTCCCACTTGGCTGTTAGTGCAAATATTACCCTCCACTCCTCTCACACACACACTTACACACACACACTTACACACACACACTTACACACACACACACATCCACTTGTTCTCTCCCTGGTGGCACATTCCACTCATTCCTTACACTGCACAACACCAATTAGGGCTCTTACAGACAAGCATTTGAAGCTGCGTTCCCCTGCGCTCCGTTTTTGTGCGTTCAGCCGCAGTTGAGCGCAGGAATAGACGCATTCAGTTTTTATCAATGGGGCTGTACTAACACAGGCGCATATAGGCACCGAACGTAGGTTGAGACGCAACATGCTGCATTTTTCCTACGTTCGGCGCCCACATGCGCCTCTGTGAGTACAGCCCCATTGATAAAAACTGAATGCGTCTACTCCTGCGCTCAACTGCGGCTGAACGCGCAAAAACGGAGCGCAGGGGAACGCAGCTTCAAACGCTCGTCTGTAAGACCCCTAAGCCAGGGAGAAAACACTATCACACAGCCCAACATTTTGGAAATAAAAAGAGGGACAGAAAAAAAGCTTTTGACCACGCCCATTTTTGTGGCCACACCCTCTAATTACCATGTTCATTTTACAAAATTTGGCAGGTTCTGAAAGTCTGAACATATTTCTGTGGATTTTTCCATTTATTACATTACTTATGAAGGTGAATTGCCCTTTAAGCTGTGAGTCTCACTTCTCCCAAGGGACCTGTGTCCAGCAGTTAGTGATATACAGAGGGTTAAAAATTCCTTCCTGACTCCAAAATGGCAATAGGACCAGTCCCTGGATCAACTTGTACTATGAGCTATCTCCCATATCCCTGTATTCCCTCACTTGCTAAACACCATCCAACCCCTTCTTATACCTATCTAATGTATCAGCCTGTACCCCTGATTCACTTCCCAGCTCTCCCTGTAACACCCCTTTCCCTCCTCTAATCTCATTGGCTCCCTCCTGTCTGCTGGGAGGAGCTACTGGTGAATAAAGCATCCGACCCTTCCTTATACCTATCTAATGTATCAGCCTGTACCCCTGATTCACTTCCCAGCTCTCCCTGTAACACCCCTTTCCCTCCTCTAATCTCATTGGCTCCCTCCTGTCTGCTGGGAGGAGCTACTGGTGAATAAAGCATCCGACCCTTCCTTGTACCTATCTAATGTATCAGCCTGTACCACTGATTCAGGGAGACAATTCCACAACTTCACAGCTCTCACTGTAACAAACCCCTTCCCAATATTTAGCTGGAACCTCTTTTCTTCTAATCGGAATGGGTGACCTTGTGTCAGCTGGAAAGACCTACTGGTAAATAAATCATTAGAGAGATTATTATATGATCCCCTTATATATTTATACATAGTTATCATATACTGTAGTTACATAGTTACATAGTTAAATTGGGTTGAAAAAAGACAAAGTTCATCAAGTCCAACCCCTCCAAAGTAAAACCCAGCCCCATACACACACCCCTCCCTACTGTCACATAAATGATATATACCCATATCTATACTAACTATAGAGTTTAGTATCACAATAGCCTTTGTATTATGTCTGTCCAAGAAATCATCCAAGTCCCTCTTATAGTCATTAACTGAATCATCACCCGGCAGTGCATTCCCCAACCTCACTGTCCTCACTGTGATCAACCCCCTACTCTGTTCCTTTAAATGAAACTTCTTTTCCTCTAGTCTGAAGGGGAGGCCTCTGGTACGTGATTCTCTTTATGGGTAAAAAGGGCCCCTGCTATTTGTCTATAATGTCCTCTAATGTACTTGTAAAGTCTAATCATGTCCCCTCACAAGCGCCTTTTTTCCAGAGAAAACAACCCCAACCTTGTCAGTCTCCCCTCATAATTTAACTCTTCCCTCCCTCTAACCAGTTTAGTTGCACTTAGTCTCTGCACTCTCTCCAGCTCATTTATATCCCTCTTAAGGACTGGAGTCCAAAACTGCCCCCATACTCCAGATGAGGCCTCACCAGGGACCTATAAAGAGACACAATTATGTTTCATCCCTTGAGTTAATGCCCTTTTTTATACAAGAACTTTATTTGCTTTAGTAGCCACAGAATGACACTGCCCAGAATTAGACAACTTGTTATCTACAAAGACCCCAAGATCCTTCTCATTTAAGGAAACTCCCAACACACTGCCATTTAGTGTATAACTTGCATTTATATTATTTTTGCCAAAGTGCATAACCTGCATTTATCAACATTGAACCTCATTTTCCAGTTTGCTGCCCAGTTTTCCAGTTTAGACAAATCACTGTGCAAAGTGGCAGCATCCTGCATGGAACCTATAGTTCTGCACAATTTAGTCTCATCTGCACAAATAGAAACAGTACTTTCAATGGCCACCTCCAGGTCATTAATAAACAAGTTGAAAAGCAAGGGACCTAGTACAGAGCCCTGCGGTACTCCACTAACAACACTGGTCCAATTAGAAAATGTTCCATTTACCACCACTCTTTGTAGTCTATCTTTTAGCCAGTTCTCTATCCAGGTACAAATACTATGTTCCAGGCCAACATTCCTTCATTTAACCAGTAACCTTCTGTGTGGCACTGTATCAAATGCTTTAGCAAAGTCTAAGTAAATCACATCCACTGCCATCCCAGAATCCAGGTCCCTGCTCACCTTCTCATAAAAAGAAATTAAGTTAGTCTGGCAAGATCTTTTACACATAAAAACCTGCTGGCACAAACTCATAGTATTGTGATTTGCTATGAAGTCCAGTATCTTATCCCTTTGAAAAGCTTTCTTCCCATTCCCTCTCCTGCTCTGTTATCCCTCCCTTCTCTTGGGTCCCCACTCCACAGATTTGGCTGAATACCGAAGAGGAAACATTTTAAAGTGTTTTTTTATCTGACAAAAAGTCAAATGATTTCCCTCCCGCCCCTAATTTGCATATTCAAATTACGATTCGGATTCGGTTGAGCCGCGCAGAAGTCTTAGGCCGAATCCGAATCCTGCTGAAAAAGGCAGATTCCCAAACGAATCCTGGATTTGGTGCATCCCTTATTGGTGGCTGTGCCAGTCAGGAAGCTGAATGATCATCTTTGTGCCAATGTCTTGCCCCAAATACAAAGGATGATACAAAGCCCTTCCAGACAGGGGGATAGTTGGGATGAAGCTCATGTGGAACACTTACCCCTGTGCCAATGATAAAGGGAAATGGCAGTACCAATACCAGTGGGTAACACATGAGCAGAATCCAGTGCCAAATGAATAATTAAGTGCCAGTTCCTGAGAACAAAGGTTCCTGCCCAATAGAATCAGCAGAAAAGAAGAAAAGCAAAAGCAGTGAAGTCCCATGTGGCCCCATCAATAAAAGGAGTGGGGGATTGAGAGAAGGGAGGGGTAACAGAGCAGGAGAGGGAATGGGAAGAATTTAATGGGATTAGAGTTTAGGACTCAGGATCAGTTTCTGGCTGCTATTAAATCAGACAGGAGCTGGTTAATTCTCCACTGATCTGGTTAATGGGAGTTTCCTAATTAGTTAGGGAGCAGCGCACCACTAAGGGTCAGGGCACATGGGCAGATTTGGGGAGAGATTAGTCGCACAGTGAAAAACCTCCTCTTCTTCAGGGCGACTTATTTCCCCGAACTGCCTCCCCTGCACTCGGAGCGATTCGTTTTCTGAAGTTGACTGAAGTTTCCTCACAGCAGCGGAAAAACCTGGTGGGCCGCCGCCGGGCCAGACCCCCTCTCTCTATCTCCTGGTTCTAAAAAAACAAAACAATTTGCGGCGCATCACTGTGCGGCTATGTGTGTGCATGCGCCATGCAGCTCCGTGTACGCATGCGCACTGTGCGGCTTCTTGCACTCTTGTGCACCGTCGCATTTGGGGGGCAAGGGGGTTCTGGAGGGGGGCCTGGGACAGCAAGTCCCAATGTGCCCGGGCCTCCCAGTCTGACCCTGTTTCCTCGTGAGGCAATTTTGGGTGACTTCGGAAAACGAATGTCTCCGAGTGCCGTCACACCGGTGATTTTCATTTTAGCCTGCGGGAAGGCAGGGGAGGCAACTTGGGCCCCGAATAAGAGGAGATTTCTCACTGGGTGACGGCACCCGAATCTGCCTGTGTGGCCCGACCATAATAGGGTATTTACCCTGACGGGGCGTGTGGGGTCACTATTAGGGTATTTGGAACCTTGCTTATTAATCAGGTATAAACCTTTAGCTTAGTGAGTTAGGTGGGGATCACTGATGGAGGGGTGTATACCTTGTGTGGGGCAGGAAGTGTGGGATATATATATATATATATATATATATAAGGATCCGTTATCCAGGACCCGGTTATCCAGAAAGCTCTGAATTATGTAAAGGCTATCTCTCATAGACTCCAGTTTATCCAAATTTTCCAAAATTTGATTTCCTTCTTCTGTGTAATAATAAAACAGTCGCTTGTACTTGATCCCAACTAAGATATAATTAATCCTTATTGGAGGCAAAACCAGCCTATTGGGTTTCTTTCATGTTTATATGATTTTCTAGTAGACTTAAGGTATGAAGATCCAAATTACAGAAAGATCCATTATCCGGAAACCCCCGGGTCTTGAGCATTCTGGATAACAGGTCCCATACCTGTAATAATAAAACAGGCACTTGTACTTGATCCCAACTAAGATATAATTAATCCTTATTGGAGGCAAAACCAGCCTATTGGGTTTATTTCATGTTTATATGATTTTCAAGTAGACTTAAGGTATGAAGATCCAAATTACAGAAAGATCCATTATCCGGAAACCCCCGGGTCTTGAGCATTCTGGATAACAGGTCCCATACCTGTAACAATAAAACAGGCACTTGTACTTGATCCCAACTAAGATATAATTAATCCTTATTGGAAGCAAAACCAGCCTATTGGCTTTATTTCATGTTTATATGATTTTCTAGTAGACTAATGGTATGAGGATCCAAATTATGGAAAGATCCATTATCTGGAAAACCAGGTCCTGAGCATTCTGGATAACAGGTTCCATAAATGTATAAATATATAATGCCTGGGGGGCATGGCTGCTTTATTTACAGTTACATTTAGAAGTTGGCAGCTGAGTATTTTTTTTATCTTGTGATTGGCAGAGCTGGCAGTTGGGATATAGTAAGTGTGGGGCTTCCACTATGCACCCCCATTGCACCTGCCAAAATAGCCCCAATTTCCCCAGCCATCAGTGGAGGTAAAGATTAAAGCAATTACCCCCTACAGAATTCAGGAGATCATGTGACAGTGTGAGAGACAGAAGGGGATGAGAATGGAAGTGTGGTTTCCTGTTTCAGCCTCCTGGGCCAATCAAATTGCAGAGCTGTGAGTGACACATTGTTGTCAGGTATAATACAAGTGATTATTTGGTGATGGGCACAAAGCCCTTCTTTGTTGTGTTCCTGAAAGTCACTGTGGGTGACAAATAAAAATTAGGGGTTCTTTTGGGGGGGGGGGTTTATAAACATGGAATTTTGTGAGAAATGCCATTTTGCCCTTTACACTTGTACATTTGTAATTGAAGCCTAATGTGTCATTGTTTCTTAGTCTGGCCCAGGGAAAATGTCCTTTCTGCTCCACTTTAATAGATGTACATGGACAATGTGCTGCTGTATAATAAGAGAAGGGAAATGAAGGTGAATTTCCCCTTTAATAATGGATGTTGCTTGTGCAGGTCTTGCTGTGCTCCCACCCTGCTCTGCTGATGTCTCCCTCCCCACTCAGACTCCCAGACCCTCCCTCTCTCTGGTCCCTGCTCTGTGTGTGAGGAGTGTGTGGGTGCTGGGAGTGCTGGGAGTGCTGGGAGTGCTGACGTCAGAGCAGCTGCACAGGGATGTGATGGGCACAATGTGCCAGGGAATGTGATGGGCAGAGAGGAGAGATGATGATCCTGGAGTGGAAGGTGAGACTGGGGATGGGGGGGGGGTGCAGCAGTTGTGTCGGAGAATCTCTGCTTTGGGCTCAGCTGTGACACTTATAATGGGCTGTGGGGACGGGCGGCTGGGTGTGTGCGGGGGATACACAATTGTGTCAGCCTATTATACGTACATTATATATACATTATATATATATATATACATGGATGTGTCTCTCTGTGTCTGTGTGCAACGTGTACATGTCTTTGTGTGTCTGTATATGTGTGTGTCATTGTCAGGGTCTGTGTGTTCAAATACTGCAGTGTGATTTGTGGGTCTCCCTGGGATTGTGCCCTGGCCTGGGCATGTTTATTTGTGTGTAGCAGTCATTGTGTATCTGTGCATAGAAAGGTGTCAGTGTGTACAGATATAAGTACAGATATGAATCTGATTCTAATTACAGTGTATCAGTGTGTATAGGCCACTGTGTGTGTGTGTGTGTACTTGTGCTTGTATAAGTGTGTGTGTATATGGCAGCAGGCTGAAGGGGGGGGGTTATTTATTTCTGTTTATCTGACAGGTTATCATTGTCCCTGCTGGTGTGTCACATTACTGTGTGTGTGTCAGTGTGTAGGGCAGTGTCTGTACCCCAATGTCAGATTGCAAGTGTGTTTGCATAGGAAGTGTGTATCTCTATAGTGGAATGTTGTCTTGCTGGTGTGCGAGTGTGTGTACCCCAGTGTCACTGTGCTGGTGTGTAAGTGAGTGTGTGTACCCCAGTGTCGCTGTGCTGGTGTGTAAGTGAGTGTGTGTACCCCAGTGTCGCTGTGCTGGTGTGTAAGTGAGTGTGTGTACCCCAGTGTCGCTGTGCTGGTGTGTAAGTGAGTGTGTGTACCCCAGTGTCACAGAGTGAGTGTGAGTTTGTACTCAGCTTATACTCACTCATAAGCACAAGGCAGGATGGTCCATATCCAGTTAGTGTAGTTACCTGTCAGCAGCTTCTGTAGCCAGTGATTGGTTTGCTGAGGATCATGGGATTTCTTATTCCCAGCAGGAAGAGACAAAACATTTCACATCTTACTATCATTGTCCCTTCCAGGAACACCTTGACAAGTTCCCATATGCAGTAAATGCAGTGACATATGTCTGTAACATTGGGTAAATCCTGCATACACAGTCCGGGGGCACAGCCCCACATAGAGACACATTGTGCCGGGGTTCAGACACTGATACTGCAGTGAGGCCGGATTCCTCCATAACACAATCCACACAGTGAGAAGAGGAGATGTCACTGCCCCTCTCTGCTCAATCCATTCTCCTATTTACTGTACAATGTGAATATCTGGCAGGGCCCTGGGGCCCCCTCAACATCATCTCCATCTATATCTCATATTGCACAAAGCCAGGGCCACACATCTAGGCCAAGATCTCTCACATCCACCAGACATAGACCTCTCACAACTACAAAATCAGGATTTGTCATACTCACAACTAGACCCCAATCTCCAGCACAAGTCAAGATCTCTCATATCTGCACAGGGGCCAAAGTATCTCACATCAACACCTAGTCCACAATGTCTCATATCTCTCACATCAATACCTAGACCACAATGTCTCATATCCACACCTACGCCAAGATCTGTCATATCCACATCTAGGTCAGGATCTCTCACATCTGCACCTTAGCCAAGATTTCTCATATCCACATCTCTCACATCCACCTCATGGCATATATGTCTCACATCTACACCTATGGCAAGATCTCTCAAGTCCACCCTAGGCCTCAATCTTTCACATCCACACCGAAGCCATAACAAGATTTCTCATATGTGCACATAGGCCAAGGTCTATCACATCCACTCTAGGCATAGACCTCTTACATCAACACATAGCCCACAATCTCTCATATTCACATCTATGTCAAGATCTCCTATACCTGCACCTTAGCCAAGATATTTTATATCCACACCTAGGTCCATCTCACACATCCACAACTAGGCCTGATGTCTCAAATTCACTTCCAAGCCAAGATGCCAAGGTCTCATATATCTGCTCCCAGGCCAAGATCTCTCACATTAACCAAAGAGATTGACCTCTCACATCAACACATGACCACAATCTATCATATCCACAACTATGCCAAGGTCTCCTGTATCTGCATCTTAGCCAAGATCTCTCATATTCAAGTCAGGATCTCTAACATCCACCTTAGGCATAGACCTTTGATATCCACCCTAGGCAGAGATCTGATATGAACACCTAGACCAAGATATTTCATATCCACACATAGGTCCATCTCACACATCCACATCTAGGCCTGTTGTCTCAAATCCACTTCCAAGCCAAGATACAAGATATCTGCTTCTAGGCCAAGATCTCTCATATCTGCTCCTAGGCCAAGATCCCTCATATCTGCTCCTAGGCCAAGATCTCTCATATCTGCTCCTAGGCAAAGATCTCTATCTGCTCCTAGGCCAAGATCTCTATCTGCTCCTAGGCCAAGATCTCTATCTGCTCCTAGGCCAAGATCTCTCATATCTGCTCCTAGGCCAAGATCTCTCATATCCGCACTTAGCTATACACCCAGTGCTGTAAGTGTCCCATCTCATATTGTAACCAAGGGCTTTAACCTGGAAAGGCAAAATGGAAGTTAGAGAAGGGCAGGAAGCAGTAAGAGAAAGGGGCAATTGGAGGAAGAGGAAGAGAAGGTTTATTTGGGGCAATACATTTCTTTCTTAAAAATGTGGTGCTTCATCGTTGGAATCCACACAGGGATTTACTGAAAGTGCATTTGTATATCACAAGAGATAAAGGCACTTTATATGTATTGCTGAATCAATATGTGTTCTGTATGTGTACTGCTCCGGCCACCTGGCCTGTGGATGGGTCGGGTGGAGAAGATATGTGGTTGGCCTGTGTATGGCCACCTGAAGGGTAGATGTATCCCTGTGCATAGTAAGGTGGGATAGTGGGATAGAGTGACTCATGTTTGTCAGGCAGGGTAAAAAGACAGATAGAAGTTGGGGCGAATGCCTGAGGTGTTGGCGAGTTGGTAAGGACAGGGCTGTCTTGTACTCACCACAGCTGCGCTCTGCACCCAGCAGGATTGTGTCAGACAAAGGGTCTGTAATTGTGAGATGAACTGAGAGATTTCATTTGCATAGTAAGGCAGAAATATTTATATCAGGCTTGTGTCATCTGCAGCTTTTATTGGAGGACTATACCAAGTCTTGACAGGGGTCTCTGACAGTCAGTGTTTGGATGACACGTGACACATGCAGGCAGTATGTGGATGGTATGCACGTGGCACTCAGCATTGTGCTGGGCCTGGGATTAAGCTCTTGTTACAGGTTCTATTCTGGGCTGGGAGTCTCATTCTGTCTCCTCATGTCATGGCTGTCACACACTGCAGCACATTTATACTCTGAGCTCGGGTGGGAAAGCAGACCTGGACTGGACAGCAGTGGTTAATGGTGCACTGGCCAGAACCTCCTTCTATGTGAGTAGTGATCACCTTTACCCTGCAGTGTTACAGTTAACTGGTGATTCCTGGGATCACCCAAAGTAACTGATACTCTGTTCTTACTGGCACTGGCACTGGGTGAAGGTGAGGTATTTGCTTGTGCCAGAGAATGTAAAGTATGTCCTTTATAGAACTGTTCTTGGTTTGGGTCATGTAATCAATGCAGAGAGTTATATTGCACTGCTCAAAATCTCCACCTTTTTTTCTCCACAGGTGGGGCATTATAAGGACCCCCTTTTCATCTTAGCCGTCGGCTCTTGCTGATTTACCAATGTCCTGAAGACGCCACTGATGATGGATAACCCACTCAAGCTTGCTGGAGAAACCCTAATTGTGCACCACATACCCCTGGTGCATTGCCAAGTTCCTGATAGAAAGTGCTGCCCAACCTCTAAGAGATCTCACTCGTATGGCCAGAATGACCTTGGCATTACCAGAACCACCTCCCTCCCAGAAAGAGACCTCTCTCAAGCCGACTCTTTGGTGTACAGCAGCTTAATTCAGGCTCCAGAACCTTCTGCTAATGAGACGGGAAGCAAGAAAGAGGAGGACTGGCAAGGATCTAGTACTAGAAAACGGCACAACCCATTCCTTCCCAGTGAGGAAAACGAGGAGGAAGTTATAGTCAGTGGGGGTGCAGCAGAGAACTCATTCCACCTTCACAATGCATCCAGGGTCCCCAAATCACGTTTTCATTTCAAGGAACCAGCCCTGCCACCATTCCACCTCCATGACACTGCACCCATTGTGAAGCCTTGGATACTGAATGGTAGGTCAGGGCTGGTGGATGGACAAGAGGAGAAGACCTCACCTGATGACCTACAGAAAGGGAGTAATGGCAACCAAGGTCCATCAGAACTTATCACTGAAGAACATGTATGGAATCAGCATACTGTCCCCACCTACACTCTGGACTGGAATCAGAGCTCGGATTTAGGAAACCAAGATCTCCTGCAGAGCCGAGAATGTAGTTGCAATGGTTCCGACACATTAAGGAACTGTAGGTGTTACAGTGCTTCCAGTCAGTCAGAAATGGACCAGCAGGTGAGTTACGTTAGTGACTCCTCGTGCAATAGTTCTGATGGCATTCTGGTTAACTTCAGCACCTTGTATAACAAGATGAATGGACAACCCAGATCCAACCTCAATTCTGGAAGCCTTTCATGTGACTCCTCAATCTGTAGCCACCCGGACACAGGAGCTTTTTATCTTGACCTACAAACATCACCCACAGGATGCAAAATGTCATGTGATTCGCACCTCCACGACTGCTCTGGAAAGCAATGTGGGTGTCACCACCATAACCACCCATCTTCTCCAGAACTGGATGCCAACTGCAATTCCTACCATTTAAACTGTGACTCAAGGCAGTGTCCTGAGGAAAACTCAGACGTGACCTCTTGCTTTCAGAGTCAAGCTCGGCTAGTGGTGGCCACTCAGAATTATTATAAACTCGTTACTTGTGATTTGTCATCTCAGTCCTCTCCAAGCCCAGCAGGATCCTCCATCACTAGCTGCTCAGATGAGCAAACTAAAGGCAGCCCAGTTCAGCCCACAGAATATTTCCTCTTCCAACAACCGGACACAAATCTGGATACAAATGAGCCTAAAGGGCCCATAGAACGTTCCAAGTCAGACATCATTGAAGGGCAGGTCTATGTGAATGTGTCACCTCCAAATTTTACCACTGGTCGTCCGCGTTCACGCAGTTATGATCGTAGCTTGGACAAAAGTCCTAGTACACGTCTAGGGTCACTGGAGCGCATGTTAAGCTGCCCAGTTAAACTAAGTGAGGGTCAAGTTGGCCAAGTTCAAAGTTCATCTCCTAAAAGGGTGACTTCCTTTATGGAGTTAGCCAAGATGAGAAAAAAGAATGGCATCAGCCCACCTCTCAGAACCAGCGGGGATTCATCTTTGGAATTTTCCCCTATTCCAGAGTTCCAACGTGATGGCAATGGGATTACAGAACATGGAGAATTCCGTAGTCACAGCCTCCCACCCATGTCCTTCTTGCACTGTAGGAGTCGGACCTGTGAGGGGTGCACAGGTGATACCAGGGATGCTAAAGCCACAAGTTCCAACCAAATGACTACAGCCATCCAAACATCAGGGGCGTGTGACAGAGACAACAATCAGGAATTGCTCTGCAGTGGGTTGGACCCAGGTGGATCTGGTCTGAGCTTCCTACAGTTGGACCTCAGAGCCAAGGGAGATGGTGAGTTAATAACTGTTTGGTGTTATGAGTTGACTTTGATCTGATGTTATGAATTCTCCTTTCCTCCCCAGCAATGAATCACTTATACCTTAAATCTGATTGTCCTTACAGTACTGAAACCCTACCTATGCTGATAGTGATATCTCCTTTCCTTCCCACCAATTAATCTTCATAGGGAATCCCATAACCTGAATGCCCTTACAGTAGCGAACCCCTTTCTATGCTGAGGGTGACATCTCCTTTCATCCCCACCAATAAATCAATCATTCCTCCTCTCTTGGTAGGGAATCCCATAACCTGACTGCCCTTACAGTAAAGAACCCCTTCCTATGCTGATGGTGAGATCTCCTTTCCTCCCCACCAATGAATCACTCATTCCCCCTCTCTTGGTAGGGAATCCCATAACCTGACTGCCCTTAAAGTAAAGAACCCCTTTCTATACTGATGGTGAGATCTCCTTTCATCCCCACCAATAAATCAATCATTCCTCCTTTCTTGGTAGGGAATCCCATAACCTGACTGCCCTTACAGTAAAGAACCCCTTCCTATGCTGATGGTGAGATCTCCTTTCCTCCCCAGCAATGAATCACTAATTTCCCTTCTCTTGGTAGGAAATCCCATAACCTGACTGCCCTTACAGTAAAGAACCCCTTCCTATGCTGATGGTGAGATCTCCTTTCCTCCCCAGCAATGAATCACTAATTTCCCTTCTCTTGGTAGGGAATCCCATAACCTGACTCAGTGGCGTAACTAGATGTTGCTGGGCCCCACAGCAAATAAATTTTAGGGCCCCAAACATATCCAGTGTTTGTCCTGTTTTACCAATATATGTTCAAATTGCTCATCAATGAGAGCCTCATGGGGCCCCCTGTACCTCCTGGGCCCCCCTGCAGCCGCAGGGTCTGCTTCCTCTGTAGTTACGCCCCTGACCTGACTGCCCTTACAGTAAAGAACCCCTTCCTATGCTGATGGTGAGATCTCCTTTCCTCCCCACCAATGAATCACTCATTCCCCCTCTCTTGGTAGGGAATCCCATAACCTGACTGTCCTTTCAGTATTTTGTCAGAACAGTGAGAGATATTTTGTTACTGGGGTGCTGCTTCTCCCACCCCTCAGGTATTTCTTGCACAAGTTGAGATTACAGGCATCACCACATTGTAATATTCCATAGAAAGGCTGAGGAATTTCACGGATGGTGCACTAGTGTGACTAATTCAATGGCTCACCAGTGACCAGGAGATTCCAGAGCGGCGCATGTATAAATAGAGTGTTGGGCCGAGGGAGAGACAGTCGTTCTGCAGCTGTTGTTTCTTAGCGAGGGACAGAGAGGGGACCCCAGACGCAGAGAATTCCTGAATACCAGCTCTAGTCACTGGAAAGATCTAACAAATATCTCTTACCCAATAGACATAAAGCCACGTGAGCTCACACTTTACGGCAGCCTGCCCCGGGCACATGAAGAGATACGTACCCGACCCAAGGCACTGCCATAGCTTCTATCCCAGAGGGAAAACTCATGTAATATCCACATATCAACTCAAAATCAACTCTGTTGTATTGTTTTAGGAGTCAGAACAGCAGTGCAGAGAATATAAACAGACAGACAGAGAGACGCTGCTTTCAGACTCAATTACATTGGGAAGGTGTAATTAATGGGTATTGAAAAGTTAAATTTTCTTACATTAGGGATAAAAGTGTCATTGGGTGGGAAGCAAAGGGAAACTGCATAGTCGTCTGTGTTTGCTGCATAAGAGCAACATGGCAGACGTAGCGTTACTGGAGCATCTCTTGCCTCTGTATTTGAGTTTGGGGAGTGTAATGATAAAGGGTTTTCTGTTCACTAAATCAGTGACTACAGAGAATCCGTGATCCGACTCAGGGGGGATATATGATTTTCCATGGACAGTAAGTGAGCGCTGTATGTTTGCTCCAGGCTGCCCAGTAATGGGATATTCATAGAGAGAAAGAGCAGAAGGGTCTTATTACCTAAATCCCATCAATAAGTGATGCTTCAATGATATCAGATATTTTCTGTCATAGAATCCTCAGCAGTCAGCAAATCCACGGGGGGTTGGTGTCGATGAAAGATTATAACCAATAAAGGGCTACCGGACCTCCCCAAAATTATATTCTTACTAAGACCCTAATGAACCCACACGTGACTCTCTACATACAGATTCAGACAAGCTTTGTCCTATTCACAATTTATCCAGTGACTACAAAAATAACCCCAAAGGTCACAGTGACCCCTACTAGTATTAAAGGGCTTAGGGACTCCCAGGAACCCCAGCATTGGTCAACATTGTGACACCCCCAGTGAAGAACCTCTCTCTAGCCCTGTGGCCCCAGCATTTCACAAGTCCCAGCATTATAAAACATAGTGGCCCCAGCAATTATCATATAGTGGCCCCAGCATTCAATAACACAGTGATCCAAGAATTGTCTTCATGATACAATGAGCAGCATTAAATGACACCGTGTCCCCAGAAATCAGTAAAACATCAGCAGCAGACTCCATGCACAGTGGCCCCAGACTTTCATGGGATGGGGCCACTCCATATATAACACAGTGGCAAATATCTTTATACCCAGGGGTTGTTATATGACATTACTGTTATGGGGCTGCCTTGAGGTTCATCCCATTTCAGTTGTCTCAGAAATCAAACAAATCTGTTGTATAATGTGTTGCCCGTGAATATACTTCTCTGCAATGGCTAAAGGCCACATTGCACTGAGTTTGCTCCATCTCTATGTCAGATAATTGTATATCTAATTGATCCCACCATCATATCTAACATGGGATTGGTCGGTTACAGTTAGGCCTATGGCCGGTCATTTCTGATGCTCATCTGCAGCCTCCAGTAACACACAGGGATTTCACTTTGGGAGCCCAGGTCCCTGTTCCCAAGATGCCACGTCTCAATGTATACAATTCCAGAGCATTCTATGGTATGGGATCTGTTATCCAGAATGTTTGGGGCATGGGAATTTCCATATAACAGATCTTTCCATAATTTAGATCTTCATTACTTGTCTACTAGAAAATCATGTTGACTTTAAATAAAGCCAACAGGCTGGTTTTGCTTCCAATAAGGATTAATTATATCTTAGTTGGGATCAAGTACAAGCGACTGTTTTATTATTACACAGAAAAAGGAAATCAGTTTTTAAAAATCCATTTTATTCGGATAAAATGGAGTCTATGGGAGACCTTTCTGTAATTCTGAGATTTCTGGATAACGGGTTTCCCACACCTGTACTAAAATCTTTTATTGTCTTGCTTTTTGACCCCATCCATTTTTAAATCCACCATGACAGCAGCTCCAAGGCTTCCAGCTCAGCTGGGACAAGTGATCTCAAATGATTTCTGTTGCTTAGAAACAAGTAGTTGGAGCAATGCCCCTGTGACCTGTCGCAAGAAACCTAAACCAATCAATGCAGCTTCCATGGTGATGTCACAGACAGAAACGGAGCCTGCCCAAATTGCTGATAGAGCAACACTGAGTCTCTCATGTGCTGTTACTAAATGTGTTGTTAGAGAGCATGCTATAAATAAAATATTTGGCCCTGTAATTATACCGTCCCTCTGCTATTTATGCTACCGCCTGTATTTAATGCAGAGTGAAGGGTGCGGATATTCCATGAATAATTCCCATAATATTCTGGCTCCAGCAGCTCATCTCATTCTTTGTAGCAACTGTCGGTTACTGAGTAACGGCTGCATCTCCCACGGGAATTTGGCTTATTGAGGTGACAATAATACTGTGTGTCTGCACTAGATATATTTACTGTATATATATATATATGCACAATACTGTGTATATATATACAGTAGTTGTTTGTGAACCCTTTGAAATTTTCTATATTTTTATACAAATGTGACCTGAAACATCATCTGATTTTCAAACAAGTCCTGAAAGTAGATGAAGAAAACAAAAATGATTATATTTGGTTGTGTATTTATTGAAAAAAAAAATGACCCAATAACAATTGTGTGTGTGGCAAAAGCAAGTGAATGGAAATCTCAGGCCCCCTTGTGCTGCAATAAGTACAACATGGACTCAGAGGAGCCCGTTCCTCCATACAGAACAGCTTCAGCTCTTGGATGTTGGTGGCTTTCCTCACAGGAACCTTTACATCTTTCCACAACATTTCACACATTGGATTAAAGGAGAAGGAAAGCTACTGAAGCATTTTATTTCCAATAGATTAGCTGCAATCGTGCAAGTTAGAATATTTATTCTGTAGAATGTTTTACCATACCTGAGTAAAAAGCTCTATAAGTTCTCTATTTGTTTAGGATATCAGCTGCCATATTAGCTTGTTGTGACATCAATTCCTGCCTGAGTCTCTTCCTGATCACTCATAGCTCTGGGCTCAGATTACAACAGAGAGGGAGAGAGGAGCAAACTGAGCATGCTCAAGCCCTAGCCCTGGAGGTTTAAGCTGAAAACAGGAAGTCTGATACAGAAGCCCATGAGTACACAATAGAAGGAAAGAAATGCAGTGTTTCTTTTGACAAAGGACTCAGAGCAGAATTACTTTGAGTGTTGACTGGTAAATTTAGGTGGACCTTTCTGATAAGACTTACTTAGTGCTGCATGTTCAGTTCATGGACAGATGTCATTTTGCTTTAGAATTCTCTGGTATAGATCAGAATTCATTGTCCCATCAATGGTGAGAAGCTGCCCAGGCCCAGATGCAGGAAAACAGGCCCAAACCAGCACATTCCCACCACCATGTTTCATAGATGGGATAAGGTTTTTAGGCTGGAATTGGCAGTGTTTTTCTTTCTACAAATGTAAAGCGCCTCATTTATCTTCATCAGTCCACAAAACATTCTTCCAGAATCCTTCTGGTTTGTCCACATGATCTTTAGCAAACTGTACACAGTCAGTAATATTATTTTTGGGATGAGAGCAATGGCTTTCTCCTTGCTACCCTTCAATACACACCACTGTTGTCCAGTCTTTTCCTGATGGTGGACTCATGAACATCAACATTCCCCAATGTTATCCATACTTGATAAAGGGCCTGTGTGCCCCAAACATGTCGTTGGAATAAACACTTTTGCAGCAAGTACTGCTTATTGGCTCATTCACAGTTCTTGTTTTCCTAAATGCATATTCCCCAATGTGAGACGGGCCTTCAGTTGCTTAGAAGTTATCCCGGGTTCCTTTGTAACCTCTCAGACTATTAGACGTCTTGCAGTTGGATTTATCTTTTATGTTTGACCAGTTCTGGGTAGTGCAACAACAGTCTTGAGCTTAAAGGACAAGGAAAGTGTAAAATAGAATCAGGCTAGAAATGCTGTATTTTGTATACTAAACATAAACATGAACTTACTGCACCACAAGCCTAATCAAACGAATGATTTATGCTTTCAAAGTTGGCCACTGGGGGCTGTCATCTTGTAACTTTGTTATACATCTTGGCCTGACCCTGACCCTGCACATGCTCAGTGTGGTCTGGGCTGCTTAGGGATCGTCATAAACAAAGCTGCTTGAGTTCTGCATGGCTGGGAAGTAAGGCGGGAGCTCCCCCTGCTGTACATAAGTATGATTGTTTCCCTGGGACCGTCTGACAATTCCTATCCACAGCAGTAAATGAAGGGAGAATTTCACTGCATACAGTCAGGTTTCTTATAAAAACTGTACACATTTTTTAATTAAAGTATATTGGAGAAAGGTTTATTTTTCATTAAATGTAAAAATGGGATTTTATTGTTTTGCCTTTCCTTGTCCTTTAAGCTGGTTTATATGGAGGAATGGGCTAAACTGGTCAATAGTTACAAGTGAAAACATTTAGTTGCCGTTATTGCTGCACAAAGGGGTCTGAGAGGACAATCCACTTACTTTTGCCACACGCAGATCAGAGGTGTAAGTTACATGGGGGGGGGCAAAAAATCCAAATCCTGGTAACTTTAGGAGCCACAATTCTTCTCATTTCATTTAACTAGGTTTTCTTCATCTACTTTTAGGACTTGTTTGAAAATCAGATGTTTTAGGTCACATTCATATAAAAATATAGAAGACTCCAATGAGAATGATGCAGGGATAATAGTTCTGAGGGGTCCCAGCAGGCAATTTCCCCCCAGGGTTGGACTGGGTGGGCTGGGGCCCAACGGGACTGCTGTCTCAGGGCCAGGTCCGGACTGGCAATCTGTTAGTTCTGGCAAATGCCAGAGGGGCTGCTGTAAGATGCCATAGACAGTCACTATGGAGTGGGCTGGTGGGAGACTGGTTGGGCCTCTGTGTACTTGAAATGCCAGGGCCTACTTTGACTCCCAGTCCAGACCTGCTCAGGGCCCCCCTTGGGCCCCCCACTGTACCACACATATGTGCAAGTGGGTGTGTGCACTGGTTTTTTGGCTCGACTGGCCCGAAGAAGGGAGGTCGCGACAGGAAGACGATGTGCGGATCTGGGCCAGCGGGTCCCACAAGAGCTGGGGCCCGACCGGGTTTTTTCCCCAGTGTCCGACAGGCCCAGTCCGACCCTGTTTCCCCCTATACTCTGTTACCTCCTTGCTACATGTCTTCTGGGGGTCATAAGCGAGACTGAATATACATGGGAACCTTTCAAAAGGAACAGAACAATGAACAGCAGTCACTTTTTTAAACAAAAGGCAACTCTTTCTCACACTGGTCCCTTGTGAAGTCATTTCTAATAGAGAATTTGTCCTATAACTCCTCTGGGAACCCGTTTCCCTTTTATCCTCAATACATGCCAGGAATACAGATTTAACTTTCTAATGTGGCCTCCCCGTTATATAACAGCGTATCATGAGCGGAAAATGTTTTCTTTAACAGAAGCCGAGGTTTTTCTTGGAAAAGTCTGGCCCAGCCCACAGTTGCCACAGAGGGTATTTAGCTGTGAGTTGGCACAAAGGGATGCGACAGGCAGTATTTGGGAGAAACTCTCAAAGGAACAGTTACAAGTCTAAGAGAATTTCTAATTGGCCTTCAGGCTGGGCCCCCTTATCTCATAACAAGGTTACAGATATATAGAAACATTGGGGTAACAGTCACCCTGCTATAGTTCCAGGGGTACCCAGGGTACAAATAAACACTCACCCCAAATCTCCCCCTAACTGACCTTCAGACTGGGCCCCCTTAGCTCATAACAAGGTTACAGATATATAGAAACATTGGGGTGTCACCCTGCTATAGTTCCAGGGGTACCCAGGGTACAAATAAGCACTCACCCCAAATCTCCCCCTAACTGGCCTTCAGACTGGGCCCCCTTAGCTCATAACAGGGTTACAGATATATAGAAATATTGGGTGTCACCCTGCTAGTTCCAGGGGTACCCAGGACACAAATAAACACTCACCCCAAATCTCCCCCTAACTGGCCTTCAGGCTGGAATAGTAATGTGTAGGAAAGGAGCATAGTTTATGTTCATAGAGGGAGTATATTGTGGGCTGTAGTAATAATGATGATGATGTAATTTCCACTTTGTTATATTGTGTCCCTTTGTTGCAGGGATTGGTGCAGATGCCAAGCCAGTTTTTCGGTACAGCAAGGACCAGCGTCCCACTACGTTACCAATTCAACCATTTGTTTTCCAGCACCACTTTAGCAAGCCAAAGACACGGCCCCTGCACAGCCATTTTACTTCCAGCCTGTCCCAACTCTATGGTCTGTCTAGTGGAAGATCATCTAACCAGCAGATGGCCTCAGACTCAGCCCCTGGGACAGAACCCAGGGTGATAAGTGTACAAGGGAATCACAGCCAAGGTGGACGGACAAATAAAGAAGAACATACTAAGAAACTGGCTCTTGATTCTACTCGCCCTTCTCCATTGGGCAGCTACTCTCCAATCAGGAGCAATGCCACATTTTTTCAGGGGATGGACTCTGGTTCCTCAAGTTCTCCTTCTCCAGAGAAAGTCAAGGACACTCAGCCACCTCGAAGCCGCTCCTGCCCAATGTCAGCCAATCTTCTCCCTTTTAGAGCTTCACCTGCTCGAGGGACTACCCTACCAGGAGCTGCCAAGCCCTCTCAGAAATATGAAGTCTGCCAAAAACAGGAGGTTCAGAGGACAGCTGTTAAAAGGGAACCATTGAAAGAACCCAGCACACTAGTTTCCAAACATGGTCTTCAACCCATCACCTCCTTACCTTTGCTGAGCACAGTTCTCCACGAGGGGAGCCAGGCGTTGTCCACAAAGAAGGATAATGAGAATGGACCAAGAAGCGCTGACATTATCATGTCCCGAGCAGTAAATGGTACCTATGTGTTTTGTTTTGTGTTTATTAAAGTGGGATCAATGTACAATATCCCTTGTACAGTAGGAGAAGTAACAATAGTCAGAGATATCCCAACATATACTGAGTAGATCATTGACTTAATGCCACTGTCACGTGTGCAAGACCAGCAGCAAATCACTCAGTGTCCAGGTCCCTGATTGGCCAAATAGTTATAATCAAGCAGCTTGCCTGGTTCCCCTCAAAACCAATGGTTCCTTAATCTTGTTTAAAGGAGAAGGAAAGCTACAGAGGCATTTTATTGCCAATAGATTAGCTGCAATAGTGCAAGATAGAATGCTATAGTTATTCTGTAGAATGTTTTACCATACCTGAGTAAAAAGCTCTAGAAACTCTCTGTTTGTTTAGAATAGGAGCTGCAGTATTAATGGGGTGTGACATCACTTCCTGCCTGAGTCTCTCCCTGCTCTGGGCTCAGATTACAGTAGAGAAGGGAGGGGGTGGGGAAGAGGAGCAAACTGAGCATGCTCTTGCCCAGGGCAATGAGGTTTAAGCTGAAGGCAGGAAGTCTGATACAGAAGCCCATGAGTACACAATAGAAGGAAAGAAAGGCAGTGTTTCTTTTGACAGGGGACTCAGAGCAGCATTACTTTGGGGGTTTACTGGTATATTTAGATGGACCTTTCTGATAAGGCTTACTTAGTTTTAACCTTTCCTTCTCCTTTAAGCCCCACTTTCAGGCCCTGCAGAACAGTAAGGAACTGGGTTGGGGTGGGGACAAGTGGGCTCAGGAACAGTTAGTACTAGGGATATGGGGACATCCCTAACATTTTTAAAGGGGGGGATGACATTTTTAGTGGTCTCCTAGGCTTATTGTGCATGGGGCTATTTTGAGTGTTTTTCCAAAAAATTTAAATTAAACCGGTCCTATTACTCTGGGGCTGGGCCGGAGAGAAATGCATTGGGAAAATGTTCAAAATCCCTACAGGAACCATAGATGGGGTAAATGTGGTGCCTGTAGAAGACTTGTAAGCATTACGTCTCTACAGACAAATAACTCAGTCCTGCCCTCTGGGGCTAATACTCCCTGTATAACCTCTGATTAAGATCACTGCACATTGTGAGATGCTCTGCACATTGTGAAATGTTCTGCACACTGGTTTCAACTGATTCACTTCCATTAACACAACCAGCTCTAGTTCGTTAGTGGACAATTTCACACCCTCTGACTGCCACTAATTGCTTTCTCCACTCTCTGCTTCTCTTCCTTCCTCGGGATGCAATAGCCAATCACCTGTCCCCTCAGGCGCTGAAATGGAGAGAGTATAGGCGCAGGAACCCTCTGGGCTTTGATCGGGTGCATGGCTTGGCCGGGCTGTCTGGGAGTCTGGAAAGAAAGCAGGAGAACAAGATAACTAGCAGGGGTAATTTCTTTGACTTTCCCAGCAGTATCCATGGCAACAGCCTCCACTTGAGGCTAAATGGTGCAGATCAGTTGACGCTGTCTTTTCATTAGCTATTAGCATGAAGAATATATGAATTATAACCAGGGTCCAGTTTAGTAGCTTTCTGTTATTCTCTGTTAACTTTCCCCATTCTTTGCTTTTTTTCTTCATCTTGTCAGAGGGATATTAACACCATTTACTCTTGAGTAACTATGAAATGGAAAAACATTAAACATGATATTATGGTCACTATAATGTTCATGCCACATGGAGCTGTTTCTCCACTAGGACTTCATATACTGCCCCACCCTCCCATTCATGTAAATAGCAATAACTAGTGGTTCTCTGTTATACTGATACCCAGTGACAAGTGCTGAGCTTGGTGAGTAGACAGGGCAAGAATAAGAGAAGAGGGGCCCAAGACTGTTAAATGCCAAGGGTCCAGGTCATATGTGGAAAGTGCCCAATACTCCAGCAGCTCTGTGGTCATCTCAGTACTCGGTTTATTGATCCTAATTGTAATAAGTTTATTATATGTTCCTTTATTTGTATTCCCTTCCCATCTTGCTGGTTATGGCCCATACATGGGTTGATATTGACTGTGGACCACTCTTGACTCAGTTCACCAATTATTTACCTATGAATGGGCCAAAATGATGATCTAATGTAACCAATGTGTAATTTGAAAGGCAGTCTGGAAGATGACTAGGAAGATAACTCTGGAATAAACTTCTAGGCCCAGAATCAAGGCATCTATTTGGTGTTGGGGTCACAGATGGAATTGTAGTGTCCTGATAGAAAGAAAGAAAATTCCTTATGGTATACCAATCACAAGATATAGGGGGGTACCTGCACCAGTGCCATTACATGAACCTTGTAGGCTTGGTTTCTTATAAGGAATGTGCCCATTGTCTTCTCCTGCCAGGTAAACCTTCCACACTTAGTTCCAGCGATTTCTTCCCAGATTATTTCTTCATGATGGAGCGGCCTCCAGCTGAGTTCTGCTTGTCACCAGATGGGGGTGCTGAATCTCTGTCCATTGACCTGATGCAAAAAAGAGGTATGAAATTACCTTCAGCCACTGTGTACAGTCCCCATTTAGAGCCATGGTTAGGGTGAGCAAACACAGTTTGGGTGGCGTTTGGTTAGAATTAACTTCCCTAGACAGTCCAGGAAGCAACAATCTGAAGCCCAATTGGGATTTGGGATCTTCTTAGAACCCTTATTAAAAGACTGACACAGCAATGTTTTCATATAACCTTGCTATTAGGTAACATGGCCCTTGTCAAATGTTGGTACTTAAACCAAAATAATCCTAAAGTTACATAAGAGAATGTTTTGTTGTTTGGTTCAGGCTTTGTCCCAGCTAAAGGGATGCAATATCTTAGTGATCTCCACCCTGAGGGTCTGTTAGTGAGAGACAAATAGGGGGAGTACAAGCATCTAACTCTACTTGCTAGCATTCCCCATAGACACATAAGGATGTTTCATGCCATAGGCCCAATCTTCCCTGGCCTCACCCAAACCCAAAAAGTCCTTCATCAGGACTGACAGAAAGAGAGTCTGAAAAGCATTTTAGATTTCAGCATAAATGTTCACCAAAAGTTTCAGTCACACTAATTGAATAATGATGGGCTGGGGATGCCCATAGTTAGTGAACTGGGGAGGTGAGTGGCACTAATTGGAATCACTTTCTAAGAAATTCCTGTGTTTACCCAGGGGTCACTTTTTGTATTCCCAGGGCTGATAAAGGCAGTAAATACTGCGGTCGATCTGATCGTGGCCCACTTTGGAACCAGCCGAGACCCAGGAGTAAAGGTAAGGAAGCAGATGTCTTTTACAACTAAATGTGATCCCCTCCATATATATATCATTGTTTGTGCATATCTGTGGCAGCACTTTCCCCATTGTATTCACAATTCATGGGTTTTTCTGGTGTGTTTCTCAGGCCAAGCTTGGGAACAGCTCAGTGAGCCCTAACATTGGACACTTGATCCTCAAGTACTTGTGCCCTGCAATCAGGGACATTCTGAGCGACGGCCTGAAGCCCTGGGTATTGGATGTGATCATTGGTCAGAGACGCAACCTGCCCTGGACAGTGGTGGAAGCCTCGACGCAGCTCGGTACGTCTCTATTACACAACGGCCTAATCTTCATCACAGCGTCTGTCTGTCCACTCACTAACAAGCTTTGTCCTGAGAAATGTTGAACCAATTACCCCCTTTGTACCACCTGTGGAAATGTTGCCCTTTATTGCTCCAATCTCAACACTGTATTTTGTCTCCCGAAGGTCCTTCTACCAAACTCCTGCATAGCTTGTGCTGCAAAGTCAGCCAGTACTCAGAACTGTCCAACCACAACCTGCGCTTCAACGCCTTTATCTTCGGCCTCCTCAAGTAGGTTCAAAGGATCACTCATTAATCTCCATTACAGGGCTTTGGGGGGTAATTTCAGAGGACAAAATCTGAAAGAAAAAGTCACATTCTATGATAAACATATTAGCAGTCCATTGAGAAGCCTCTGTTTAAACAAACCCTTCCGTCCCTCTTGCTGCAACTTTTGTTAGGTATTCAGACGAGGAGCATTTCATTATAAAGAGGCCTACAGGTTTGTTTTGATTGCTCTCAGAAGAACATGAAACAGAATTTGCACATTTCTAATCTGGGCTTTTTCTATGTCTTTGCAGCATCAGATCAGTTGAGTTCTGGTTGAACCACTTATATAACCATGAAGGTAGGTAAAATGATAGACATGCACATGTTGCCTAGGCTGCTGGGAATTGTAGGCTCATCACTGCATGACTTCCAGCGCTATATTTTTTGTAGCAAACATAGCAACAAAGGAGATGAGGTTGGAAAAATACACTTCTCCATCAAGTTCAACTTTTTTGTCTAAGGATATACAAGTGAACTATCTGTGCTTCAATTTAAAGGTTTGTTAAAGATCCTCAATTAGATCACATTGGCAATACCCCTCTTTGTGTTCCATTGCAGACATCATCTTTTCTCATTATGAGCCAGTTGGCTTCCTGTCTGTGTCCCACGGTGTTTGCCAAACATTATTTGAGGAACTGCTGCTACTTCTTCAGCCTCTGTCTCTGCTTCCCATTGATTTGGACCTCCTGTTTGAGCACCACCTGGTGCAGATGGGTCGGGAGCAGCAACAGAAGAAAGAGATGCTAAAGGTAAAGCAGGACTTACTGCAGTCGGTTCACTCAACTCTACAGCTCATGAGGAGCCGTGAGGAGGAAGAGCAAGGAAACCAGCAGAAGACGACCACTGAAAAGGAAGTCTGTGACGTTCTGGGGTCAGAGAGGCCAACAGGGGAGGGGGCTGCATCAGTAGAGTTAGAGCAGAAGAAGGATGCCAATGTTGAGATGAAAAAAGACAAACAGGCCGGATGGTGGTACCAACTGATGCAGAGTTCCCAAGTTTATATAGAAAGTTCATCCGACTCTGCAAGGTTCACTCGCCAGGAAAGACGAAAGCCAGGCACTGTTGGCACACCTAAAAAAGTACCACCACCTCGGGAGGGAGTCGTGGAGGGTGCAGAGTCATGCCCAAGCTTGGAGGTGATGACAGAGGAAAAACCCTCCAAGAAAGAGCGAGAAGATAAGCAAAAGGAAGAGAAGAAGTCTTGGATGGGTAGCCCTCCTGAGTCTGTATTAAATGAACTGAAAGGTGGAAAGGAGAAGGAGAATCAAACTCGACAGAGACACTCAGGGGTCGAAGCCCAAGGGGCCACAGCAAAGGAAAACATTGCCCCATTGCAGAGCAGTCCGGCAAGGAAATGGGGACATCTTTTTGGATCCAGGAGATCACAGGGAGAGGTCAAGCAGACAAACAGGTGAGATACCTCTGGGAGAGTGTGGCCATCAGATTGAGTGTAAGCTGTGATATCAAAGGATAAATAAAAAACATTTTAATGTAAGATTTGCAGTTTGCGGGGTTCATTGTTTAGTCCATTTAAATGTTATATCAAACCTCATGCTGTCCCTTGTTCAGCTTAGTGTTTCTTGTCCCTTTAGAAATAGACACCCACAAAACCTTGACACCACAAGGTAGATTTGTAAGATCTAGCAGAGCAACAGGAGTAGGTAGGATGAATTGGTAAAGAATAATGATGAGATAGTAGGGCAAAATGATGATAGCAGGGCAAATTGGCATTTGGGAAACATGGATAGAGTAAGGTAAGACTGTAAAGGTGAAAGGAGGGTAAGATAGACACAGTAAGGTAGTGATGGAGACTCTAAGGCAAGATGGCCACTGTTGGGGTTTCTTTAAGATTTGTAGTGCAACAACAGTCAGTGGGTCATTGTTTGATCAGTTCCACTTTGTATAATTAATTGGCTCCCTTAAACACATAACAATGATGTAGATGTATGAACCATGGACTCCTGACACACTGATCAATTGCAGGATGCCCTCAGGCTGGCTCAGCCTGGATAAATCTGTCCTCCAAATTGTTGCACAGACCGTGAGTGCCGGAATCTGGGGGGAAGCTGCTCCAGAGAAAGGTGAAATGATATCAGAAATGCCAGGATCACCAACTTCACCATGTTCTCAGAATCCTCGGTAAGCAGAGTCGCTCTTTGCAGAGGTGGGTGTTTTGCTGGGATAAATTTGGTACAATCTTAGGGAATCAAAACTCACATAGTTGCTCTGGACCCCAGCATGTGGAGCAACCTGAGGTGGTCTCTCTATGGACACCGTGTGTCAGCATGTTCTCTATATCAGTGAAGTTGTAGTTCTGCCACTCTGACTAATGCCACCAATTAGTTTTGCTTTGCTTCCTTTTTTTTTATTTTCCTCATTCTTTAAACTTTCCCAGCAGTTGCTTGTTCCACCAGGAACTTGACCGGCCGGGGCTTGTTTGGGTTTGTTTGTGTGGATGGTGTTGTCACTGCTACAATGGGTTTCTAATGGTGGCCTTGCTTAGGAGGTACCTCAATGAGATAGGGCAGGAGCACAGCAGCCCATCAATAGGCTGAGTGTCCAGTTGTGAAACTTCCCCTGGTGTAGGGTAGAAGAGGATAACATTGGGGTTAACAGGGAACTAGCTGGGTACATGAAACTCCCATTTGGAAGATTTGTTTGTATAAAGTAGGATGGATACTCCTTAGTTTTAAAGAAATGTGACCTTTAAAGGCAAACTGCACCCTTGCTGACCCAGTAGAATCAGCTCATCTGCTAATTGTAGAATATTGACTGGGGTAACAGATTTAATGACACCAAGATGTAATGATACATTAATTTTGTGCTTATGTCCCCACAGGAAGGCGAAACCTCTATTCCATCAGAAGGAGTTGGGGCGTTGTGCCTTCAGCTTTGCCTACACTTCGCACTTTGACCAGCTCCACTGCACCTTGGCAAGTCAGAATGGTCTAATGCCCTTAAAATATGTTTCTCGCCCTGACCCGGTGGACTCTTAACTAGGTGTGAGGCACCATGTCAGGGTTTAGCTGTAGAGAGGCTCATGGAGTAACACTGGGCTCCTTTTGTTTCATTATTGGAACAAAGCTGTTATCCAATCAGAACATTCTTTCTCTGAGAAGCAAGAAGAGCCGATAATCTTCAGACAGGTGTGGGGTAGCAATAGCATTAACACAGTATTCTTCTTACTGAGTCCAAACCAATGTGCACGTGTGCTAGCCATGGTATTGACGTGAGCTGTGCATGCCGATAACCTAGAAGAAAAGATTTGTAGCATTATGGGATATCTAACTTACCCTCCCTGGTTCTGTCAGCATCTCCCGCTCATGGCTGGGGCATATGTGCCTAGCATTTATATTCTGAGCAGCTTTTCCCAAATGATTTATCATCCAACATGCAACCATCTGCCACAGTCGAATGTCCAACTTACAGAGTCGCCACAAGGACATGTGATGGGACAGGATGAGACTTCTTGCACATGATGTCCTGCACCAGAAAAACATGTGACTTCCTGCCCAGGTAGAACTTGACATGTCACTTCCTGCTCCTTGAGAGTATGTGACTTCTTGCACAAGGAAAGAGAGAACATGTGCAGTGGGAAAGCTGTACTTATAGCACCATGAAAGCAGGTGATCAGGTGACTTTTTGAAGAACAAAGTAGAAAGGGATTTGGGTTGTTGCAGATCCCTTATTGCGGCTTAATATTAAATGAATATGAAATATGCTTTTTAAAGTATTAGGAAAAGCAATGGAGCATGAATCATTGTGCTCACAGAACACTCCTTCTCTCTTCTCTGTATCTGTACATATATGTAGGAGGCAGAGCTGCCCTATTGCACAACAGTACCTATATGGATGAATATAAGAGAGCAGGAAGGTCCTATGCAAAAGGTTTCCACTTTCATACCATAACTTCTGAGGCCATTATAATTTGAGATGCTACAAGGACATGGAAGATGGCTACAGTTTGGTGTAGGTTAGTAGATGTGAGGCATTTAAGAGGGATAATTGGTTAGAACCAGTTGAATGTATGGAACTATTGTGAGTTGGCTATTGAACTATTGGGTTGTGAGGGTGGAAGGTTCTGGTGGCTTTGTAGGCAAAGAGCCACGAGACCTATCAGACTGAGATAATAATGTTTGGTGGTCTCCCAGTTCGTGGGGGATTGCAGACACTATGTCATTGGTTCTGATAAAGAAGATAAGAGTAGGGCGGGAGTGCCTAGTTAATGAGTTGATTTCTAAGTTTGTGATTTAAATGGTGATGAGACTGAATGTTTTTGAATCAGATGCTGAGAGTTGCAATAGGGCCATAGTCTGGATCTGCTGTTTTACTGGAATTTTATCATTATTACCCTGCATTTTAGCCCCAACCATTAGTGAAAAAAAAACCTCAACAGTATTTTATTTTATATTTTTAGTGGCTAGTACTTCATACTCTTCCTTTCAGCCATAAAGACCCATCTAACAAGCTACCCAGGTTCACTTTCTGACAGCCAGTGGCATCACAAGGGTTGGGCAGCTAAAGGAAGTTCACTCACAGGACTTTCCCCAACACCGAGACACAAGCCAGGGATGTAACCAATGAAAGGAGCCTGACATGGTGACATCACAAGATCACTCTTGCACTTTTCTAGCATCTAATGTACCTTTATAAAAAACTACTTATTGTACCCCCAATAACTAAGGAATAATTAACAGTGGGTAATTTATTATTCAGGTAATAAATAATTATAGGATTCATCAAAAGAAAAGTTTGGTGAGATGTCCCATTGTCTCCATCCCAGGGACCCAACTGAACCATAAAGCAGAGGGGTGCAGGCTGAAAGACCAAAGAGCCAAAGTCGATACTGGAATCCCTACAGATGGAGGCAGAGAGTATGATGTAGTATGAAGTGTCATTAGCTAACTGAATATGGGGAAAATGACAAATGCCTAATTAGCACATATTGTTCTGCAGACCTTACTGGTTTCCGTACGGCTACTGATTGCTAATTAGCCCTGTCGCATGAGGAAATAATAGAAAGGGGTGCAGGGGTCATCATAGCCTGGTGCTGGAAATGAGTTCAGGTTGGGGATTGGCTGCCCCTTTCCTCGATGTATCTGCTCTGGTACAAATGAAAGGACTGGGTGCCCAGCACTAGGTACAGCTCTATGGGTGTATGTTGGTCTGTATTTAAGGGAGAGATGTATATAAAGGGGAAGGTTTGGACAGGTTTTTAATGGAAAATGGAGCAAGTTGCCATTCAATATCAGTAGAATTGTAATTAAAGTGGATCTGTCATGTCATTATCGGCTGCACCCAATATTGATATTAACCTATCACAGCACTTATTGATTATCCCGGGCCGTGGAGGAAGGAAGAATGTGATTGGCTAAATACACAGTACCACTACTTTCCATGTACGGAACAAGGACTTAGAAGGGAAAATTAGTTATTTATTTATAATATAGTGTTATTTATTCAACCAGGGAATTCCCAGCAGTTTCTTATTTGTTTGGTTCCTTTACGTTCTGATACAGTATTGTGTAACTATTTCTGAAGCAAGACAGGGAGTGTCTTATATAAAAAGGGATGATCTGTGTAAATCATAGGGAAATCTCAGGGTGGTGTGTATTATATGTAAGTGACATAACCTTGTATTCTATCCATTATATCCATGACTATTATAGGCACCGGGCTCTTGCTTAAATGTACATTATATATTTCACTCTCCTATTCCTACCTTAGCACAGTGGCTCCTGAACTGTTGGACCCCCCTTCAGGGGGTATCAATCTGAGGCAGTGGGTTAACCTAAAAAACAGTTAGGGGGAGATTAGGGGTGACTGCTTATTTGTGCCCTGGGTACCCCTTGAACTATAGCAGGGTGACACCCCAATGTTTCTATATATCTGTAACCTTGTTATGAGCTAAGGGGGCCCAGTCTGAAGGTCAGTTAGGGGGAGATTAGGGGTGACTGCTTATTTGTGCCCTGGGTACCCCTGGAACTATAGCAGGGTGACACCCCAATGTTTCTATATATCTGTAACCTTGTTATGAGCTAAGGGGGCCCAGTCTGAAGGTCAGTTAGGGGGAGATTTGGGGTGAGTGTTTATTTGTACCCTGGGTACCCCTGGAACAATAGCAGGGTGACTGTTACCCCAATGTTTCTATATATCTGTAACCTTGTTATGAGCTAAGGGGGCCCAGTCTGAAGGTCAGTTAGGGGGAAATTTGGGGTGAGTGTTTATTTGTATCCTGGGTACCCCTGGAACTATAGCAGGGTGACTGTTACCCCAATGTTTCTATATATCTGTAACCTTATTATGAGCTAAGGGGACCCAGTCTGAAGGTCAGTTAGGGGGAGATTTGGGGTGAGTGTTTATTTGTACCCTGGGTACCCCTGGAACTATAGCAGGGTGACACCCCAATGTTTCTATATATCTGTAACCTTGTTTTGAGCTAAGGGGGCCCAGTCTGAAGGCCAATTAGGGGGAGGTTTGGGGTGAGTGCTTATTTGTGCCCTGGATACCCCTGGAACTATAGCAGGGTGACACCCCAATGTTTCTATATATCTGTAACCTTGTTTTGAGCTAAGGGGGCCCAGTCTGAAGGCCAATTAGGGGGAGGTTTGGGGTGAGTGCTTATTTGTGCCCTGGGTACCCCTGGAACTATAGCAGGGTGACACCCCAATGTTTCTATATATCTGTAACCTTGTTATGAGCTAAGGGGGCCCAGTCTGAAGGTCAGTTAGGGGGAGATTTGGGGTGAGTGTTTATTTGTACCCTGGGTACCCCTGGAACAATAGCAGGGTGACTGTTACCCCAATGTTTCTATATATCTGTAACCTTGTTATGAGCTAAGGGGGCCCAGTCTGAAGGTCAGTTAGGGGGAAATTTGGGGTGAGTGCTTATTTGTACCCTGGGTACCCCTGGAACTATAGCAGGGTGATACCCCAATGTTTCTATATATCTGTAACCTTGTTATGAGCTAAGGGGGCCCAGTCTGAAGGTCAGTTAGGGGGAGATTTGGGGTGAGTGTTTATTTGTACCCTGGGTACCCCTGGAACAATAGCAGGGTGACTGTTACCCCAATGTTTCTATATATCTGTAACCTTGTTATGAGCTAAGGGGGCCCAGTCTGAAGGTCAGTTAGGGGGAAATTTGGGGTGAGTGTTTATTTGTATCCTGGGTACCCCTGGAACTATAGCAGGGTGACTGTTACCCCAATGTTTCTATATATCTGTAACCTTATTATGAGCTAAGGGGGCCCAGTCTGAAGGTCAGTTAGGGGGAGATTTGGGGTGAGTGTTTATTTGTACCCTGGGTACCCCTGGAACTATAGCAGGGTGACACCCCAATGTTTCTATATATCTGTAACCTTGTTTTGAGCTAAGGGGGCCCAGTCTGAAGGCCAATTAGGGGGAGGTTTGGGGTGAGTGCTTATTTGTGCCCTGGATACCCCTGGAACTATAGCAGGGTGACACCCCAATGTTTCTATATATCTGTAACCTTGTTTTGAGCTAAGGGGGCCCAGTCTGAAGGCCAATTAGGGGGAGGTTTGGGGTGAGTGCTTATTTGTGCCCTGGATACCCCTGGAACTATAGCAGGGTGACACCCCAATGTTTCTATATATCTGTAACCTTGTTTTGAGCTAAGGGGCCCAGTCTGAAGGCCAATTAGGGGGAGGTTTGGGGTGAGTGCTTATTTGTGCCCTGGGTACCCCTGGAACTATAGCAGGGTGACTGTTACAGCAGTCTCTGTAAAAGAAGTGAAAGGCAGCCAGACTGTGGGCCAGTATTTCTTTAGGGAGAGTCACATTTTAGAGACTTGGTGGGTGAGATCATGTGAGTAGAAGTGCCAAATGCCCCCATACTTACATACCACCCTGAGATTTGCCCTATGGGAAGATAAAAGATGATTCAGTCGCTACTTCTGTGTAATTATAATTTTCTGTTTTTGTGAATATGTAATTAGCAGTTTATAATGTATGTAGTGTATATATTCATTGGTCTCTCTATGTATATTGGCACAGGGGGGTCCCGCCCGTGTCACTGGCCTCACTGCCCTGTCTCCTATCAGGTTGTGTAAGTGTTGGAGTTAGTAGGAACTGGCAGTTTAGTGTGTAAGTGGCAGATAAAGTAGTGGTACTGTCATGAGTTCAAGTCACAGTACTAACTGTTGGTACTGCTGAGTAGCAGTTGGGGAGGGCTCCCCCGGTGGAGGCAGAGATATAAGAATGGTGGATCCCAGAATGAAGCCAGTACTCAGTACCAGTTATTTACTCATACTAAGAGCTTATTTAATGCTAAGCAGTTGCAGGAGGAAAGCGCTTGGGGAGAGAACCCAGAGGAACCCGACCCACTGCTTCTTAAATTGAACATTTGGGTCTTAGACATGAGCTGGAATCAAGCCCATAGTTTGGGTGGCAAGGTCATCTTGTACCACAAACACCCGGGAATATCCCAACCCTTTCCTTCCTCGGCCAAACCCCTCGCCTCCCGCCCAAAACCATCTACAGACCATGGGGCACTGACCCACCACCGGTGTATGTACATCTGCTCCTATCCGCTGTTAACCTCATCCTCCATAACTCTACCCATTCAATCTGTATTCTGACAGATATATTGTTTATTTATTAATTACATATATTAATAAAAAATGTGCTGACATAAAGACTGGCGCTGTCTCTGTAACTGGTCCAACTGGTGACATCTCTGTATCTGGGCTAAAGTTCCCCTTTAAACTACTTGTGTCCCACTCTCATTTATTCCAGAAGATGCTCCGCACCCTGGATCTGCTCTGCAAGGGCATTAACTCTGCAATCTGATTGGCTGCCTCTGTTGGATACAATGTTTAGGGACAAACTGTTATTATTTAGGTTGCACCCCACGATTGGAGGAGATGTAACAGCCCCCCGGGTGTCAGACATATTTCAGCAGTAAGTTGTACTCAGCCCTCAGCAGGGGCCACAATGCTGCAACCAAGTGTTTCTCCTAAAAGCCGACCTTAATTCCAGGTACAGGACATGGAGTGGTTTAGTTTGGACCCCATGAAATAAAAAGTGTCCCATAAAGAAAGGCATTGATGTTACATAAGGAAGGTCTGTGACTCGTTACCTGTCAAGAGGAATTTCTTGGGTCCCTTAGTACCAAATTCTTAGAGTGCTTGGGAGTCTCCAATGAGCCAATCTTATTCATTTCCCTTCAACACATAAGCTGCTTGGTAAGTACATCCTCTCTTCCTGCCAAGTACAACCTCACTTCCTGCCAAGTACAACCTCACTTCCTGCCCAGGACCAACTTCACTTCCTGTCCATGCAGCCATGAATGAATCACCATCATTTTAGGGTGTTATAATAAACCAAAAGTTCTACTTAGTTCGGATCTATTTCCCAGAATGCTTGGCACCTGGGTGTTTCTGGATAAGGGATCTTTTCATGCTTAAATGGGGCTACATGGGAAATGGCACTGCTGTGTAGCTAAGTTTCTGGGTAACAAAGCCCACCCCCTGTTTTACATTTGCTCTACAAGTTGTGCTATTAAACACCTCTGCTATTCTTCTCCCTCTCTGTTGCTAGGGTGAGTATATCTCTAGCAACCAGGTGTTAGTATCAGTTCTAGTCTGGAGGTGCAGTCTGGAGTATGATTTTAAAAAACCATCTGCAAACTGTCCTGCAAATCAGTGTCTGTTGGCAACTAAAGGGGAACTATCCCTATAAATGCCACACGTTGGTAAGGAGTGACTACAGCCTACAATGATTTTAGTGCAGCCACACGGTATGTTTATTAACTCCACCTGAGTAGGAGAGGTCATATTAACCCTTAGTGGAAAGATGGCCAAGTCCTGGTACCCCTGAGTGGTAAAAATGATGCTCGATGCCAATGTTATTAATAGGAAAAAACAGCAAGAATATAGGCCGGTATTTTTTTCCAGAAAAGGTGGCGACCCTATGTGGGATGGACGTCCTGTCCTAATCCTGTTTGGCTGAAACCTCCCCCCCCCCATACATTTCTCTTTCTGTCTGTTACATAAGAGGCAGTGATTGCTTCAATTGCCCTTTAGTGTCACCTGACCTGCTCAGCTGATCCCACAGGGCAAATGGTAAAGGAGGCTCCTGCTGTTTGACCCTGGAATCACTGAGCCTAGTGCCCTGCCTCCAGTTGAACTACAACTCCCAGTACACCCAGGTACTTATTTGCATCTATAGGGGGCCCACTTGGGGCAGTTCTCATGTATCACCATTTCTTGCTTTATCCTAAAGGAGAAGAAAAGTAATTTTATACTTGGGGTGCCAAAAGTTAGGAACTGCCAAGTGATTGCATTGACTTACCTGACACTCCAGACCGGTGATCCTATCAGCAGAAAACTTCACTTGCCTGGGATGTTCTCATGTACTGAGCTGTTATATTGTGTTAGGGAGCTGCTATCTGGTTACCTTCCCATTGTTCTGTTGTTAGGCTGCTGGGGAAGGGGGAGATATCAGTCCAACTTGCAGTACAGCAGTAAAGAGTGACTAGGGTTGTCACCTTTTCTGGAAAAAAATACCAGCCTTCTTATATTCTTGCCATTTTTTACTAATAAAAACATAATTTAAGCATAATTTTCACCAGTCAGGCCGGTAAAATACCGGCCAGGTGGCAACCCTAAGAGTGACTGAAGTTTATCACAAGTCACATGACTGGGGGCAGCTGGGAAACTGACAATATGTCTAGCCCCATGTCAGATTACAAAATTAAATGTAAAAAATCTCTTTGCTCTTTCGAAAAATGGATTTCAGTGCAGAATTCAGCTGGAGCAGCACTATTAACTGATGTGTTTTGAAAAGAAAATATTTTCCCATGACAGTATACCTTTAAGAATCTTCAGACTTGACAAGTAAGGGTACAACTACATGAGCGTCTTCAACGCAATTCCGGCGGATCCAACGGAAAATCAAGTTGCATTCCACTTCACACCAGCGTTATGGTACATCACGTTGGATCCGCTGGAATCACCGGAATCTCGTTGAAGACACTCATGTAGTCTATGGAGTCTATTACCAATGAAATCACATTAAAGGATAAGTAAACCTTGAAAAGAAGTAAGCCTCTTTCTTTCTCCTGACAACTTCCTTGACTACTTGCTGGTCAGACTGGTGGGAAACTGACCAGCAGGTGGCGCTGTTGTAACAAAATTCATTCATATTAACAGTACATGTATCCCTTAATATCTTGGAATAAAAACAAAATAAATATAAGTTAATGGGGGCACTCCCAGCATAAGAAAGGGAAAAAAGCTCTTTTTTGAGAAATATGAGGTGCAAATAACCCCGGGATAACGCCACATTCAGTTACCCAAAACCATATAAAAGAATATGAGAGGATGTACACTCAATAAAGAAAATAATACTTAATAAACAAAGGTGGTATTTTAAAATTCTTTTTTATATAGTGTAAAGTAAACAAATATACATCAGACTAACTGGTATATTATGCACAACAGTATTAGCACAAATATATACATATATACAAATATATACATATATACAAATATATACATATACCACCAAGTTGCAAGATCAAGGCAAAAAAGGGACAAACCACAGGGAGCAGATACACTTGCTAATGATGAGAACACCCCAACGTTTTGTCAAGGGAAATTCACCCTTTTTACTATACACTATATAAAAGAGAATTTTAAAATACCACCTTTGTTTATTAAGTATTATTTTCTTTATTGAGTGTGCACCCCCTCTCTATTCTCATAAATATAATAAATAAATATATAAAATAATATCAAAATAAATAATGAATGTAAATGACAAAAGTGCTCCTTAGAATAGACCCCTCATCAGTTTTACATTCACTTATTTTAAAGGTTTCCTAATACTTTAAGGTGTAATGACTCAAACTGCCCACTAGATGTCACACGGCACACGTTACTCATACAGATATACAATGTGCACTTAATAATGTGACCAGCAGAGGGCAGCAGTAAACGTGTTACCTCTAATTGTCTTATTAGACAGAAACATTGAATGAAGCAGCACTTATTATTTTAATGTAATATACATTAAAATAATAAGTGCTGCTTCATTCAATGTTTCTGTCTAATAAGACATTAGATCTGGAATGTAAAGAACTCTTTTGATTGGTCTAATATGGAGATAACGATTATTTGTGATAGAAGTTTGTCTCTCCCAATACTGTTTCATGTAAATGTGAAGGGTCTATTAGTTATAGAGGGTTGAAAAATGTACTTTTACAATCTAAGATTGACATGGATTGGAAAGTCCTCTTTTGATTGATCTACTTTGACTAATATGAAAATAAAGAATATTTTGTTCCAATCTCCAGTTTGGAATTTCAGCACTGATCTGGTTTCTAGAGTCTAAATCACCCTAGCAACCAGGCAGTGGGTTGAGTCAGAAGAAGAAGGCAAATAATTTGAAAACTATGCAAAATAAAAAAATTACTGGATTCAGGGTCAGCAACACATTCTCCACATGGAAACATTGAGAGGCAGTGGGTTCTGGTACCCCAGGCAATTTCTATACACTCAGGGCAATGAAAAAATGTAAATACATTACCAATTTAATTTATTATCTACCCAGAACATTTGGTAGAATAAAATTTCTTCTTCCAGTATTTCTTCCTTGTTCTTCCATATTTTCCTCTCTAGTTTCTTCCTGTGGTTTTTCACCTTTCCTCCCTCTGCTTCTCTCTCCTCCACTTTCTTGTGTTCTCTACTTTGATTTTCTCTCCCTTTCTGTACAACCCTCTACCTGTTTAATCTCTGTTTCTTTTCTCTTTATCAATAAATAATTTATAAATTAAAATTAACATTACATTTACATATTAATCTCCACAATCTGCCTTCCCCTGCCTTCTGCCAGTTGAAATGTAAATCGTCTGGGGGCAGACACACGGAACACTTCATTTTACGCAGTCACCTGTAACTGCTTCATGAAGAAAATTCGGACGACTTCGGAAAATGAAGCGCTCCGTGGGCATGCCCCCTAGACGATTTACATTTTAGCTGGCGGAAAGCAGGGGAAGACAGATTGGGGAGATTATTTGCCGTGAAGAAGAGGAGATTTGTCGCCTGGTGACTAATCTCCCCAAAGCTGCCAATATGGCCAGCAGGCCCGGACTGGCAATCTGTGGGTTCTGGCAAATGCCAGAGGGGCTGCTATGAGGTGCCATAGAAAGTCAGTATTTAGTGGGCTGGTGGGGGCTGTTTGGGCCTATGTGTATCTGAAATGCCAGGGCCTATTTTAATTCTCAGTCCGGACCTGGTGGCCAGACCCTAAGATCAGCAAAGGATCCATCCCATGATCTCAACTGAAATTCTCATTAATTACAATTTCCCCTCCCTCCCCGACATTGGGTGCAAATAATGATGATACTTTAGTTAAGAAGGGAAAGGCTCAGGGCACATAAGCTCAGGCCTGAAACACTGCAGGAATTCTACAAACCAATAAACTAATGCCATATTGGGTTAACATGGAATGTGGGGTACCCATAGGGGGGCCCAGCAGCACAGGATCCTATTATTGTTCAACCTCTCAACTGCAGTTTATGTCGATCTGGTGTCTCCTTGAGATTCCATGGTGGGCAATGTCTCAATGAGCTTCTCTCTCCAATGCATTGAGATACCTACCTCTCATCATCATTTCTACCTGTTGTAGATCTCGTATCTCTGCATTTCCTTCATTTCATTTGTCCTGTTCCAGATTCAGATGTAGATATATCTGTGCAGTTATAAGAGCAGATTCCCATCAAGCCCCATGAACTCCTTCAAGTGATAAAACAAAGGCTGTATCCTGGTTCTCTTCCTACATTTCTGACCGCTCCTTCTCTGTTACTTTTTCAAACAAATCTTCTCCCCCTGTTCATCTTAATGAGGGGGTGCCTCATAGTTCTGTACCTCTGTTGTTCTCCTTGTACACTCTCTCTTTAGGAGACCTTATATCTTCATTTGGCCTTAAATATCACCTCTATGCTGATGACATTCAGATATATTTAGACAGTTCCTCACTAACCTCTGACATTCAAACCCAGATAGCAGACTGCCTAGTAGAGCCATCTCTTCCTGGATGAACCAACGTCACCTCAAGCTCAACTTGGCCAAGACTGAGCTCATGGTCTTTCCACCCAAACCGAGCCCTTCTCTTCCTTTCACCATTACTATTGATGGCATGACTATTAACCCGGTCAGCACGCTGCTTAGGGGTCATCTTGACCAGTCCCTCTCCTTCATTAATAATATTGCCAAAACCTGTAATTTCTTTCACCAAAATATAGTCAAGATAGCCCGTTTCTTTCGCAAACAACAGACAAAACACTAACCCATGCCCTTATCTTATCCCATTTAGACTATTGTAATCTCCTCCTAACTGGTCTTCCTGACCCCCATCTACACAGTAGATAACAGATAGTTTCCCTAGAATACAATGGAACATTATTTCTTCTATTAATTAGAAGTGTGTGTGTGTGTCAAACCTGTAGGTGCCGCGCTGGAGTGTATCGTCCAATTTCGCCCTCTAGATTCCTTTGTACCACCATATAATGATTTATATCCCAGTGATGGTGAGTTAAACATCATTCTATTTATATATTGTTAATGTTTATGTCATTACCCAAAGGAAAGTGTCTATAAGAGTTTACAGAGGTTTAGCCCCAGCCCTCCTTAGACCTTCTCAGAAGAGGAAGAAGAAGAAGAAGGAGAAAAAGAAGAAGGAGAAAGAGGAGGAGGAGAAGAAGACAAGATGCACATTATGGAGAGGAACCTTCATTTTGTTCCCTCCCTTGCTGTCTATAGTAATAAGGTTTTTCTGTATATTTCTTAGTATTTCTCATCAGCACAAGGTCCTCACCTGTGGTCTTTAAAGAGTTTTGTCTCCCAGCATCCTCCACTGAACTGAAGGGTACTCTAACAAGGATGAACACAGAAATGCATGCTGGGTATGTTTTCTATTTCTCAGGCCTTAGCACTTGTAACATTGAAATGAAAATGATTATAGTGAGCCGCTTATTATCTAAAATCTTAACAGGCTGCAGCTGAGGAATGAGAGGGGTTTGTTTATACAGAGGCTTTCGGCTGATATTTGTGTTGATTGTGCTCGCTGGGACAGGAAGTCAATTTCAGGTTTTGCTGTTATAGATATAGATATTCCCTAATTAAAATATGAGGTCAACTCTTATTCATTATTTGATACTGATGCTGAAAGCATTTGCCGAGGGTTATATTTATAAATCAGTGTGTTTTATGCAATGCAATGATTTCCCCCATCTGACAGATACTGTTCATCATGGCGACATAAGGCCGGTCTGTGCAATAAACAGAACCTGTAACCAGGAACCTCTGGACATGATGTTTATGTTTGTTGCGTGTTTCCCAACCACTAACTGCGGGCAGGACACCGTATTTTACCAACAGGAATATTTCGGTAAGTTCTTTAGTTGCACCTGCAGGTTGCATTTGGGCTTTTATGGACTAAAATACATGTAGGGGTCCTGTTATCCAGGCTTCTCTGGGAAAGGAGTCTTTCTGTAGTTTGAATCTCCATGCCTTAGGTCTACTCAACCAGAAATACTGTAACTTAAAGGGATACTGTCATTAGAAAAGAACATTTTTTCAAAATGAATCAGTTAATAGTGCTGCTCCAGCAGAATTCTGCACTGAAATCCATTTCTCAAAAGAGCAAACAGATTTTTCTATATTCAATTTTGAAATCTGACATGGGGCTAGACATTTTGTCAATTTCCCAGCTGCCCCCAGTCATGTGACTTGTGCCTGCACTTTAGGAGAGAAATGCTTTCTGTCCGGCTGCTTTTTTTCCTTCTCAATGTAACTGAATGTGTCTCAGTGGGAGCTGGATTTTACTATTGAGTGTTGTTCTTAGATCTACCAGGCAGCTGTTATCTTGTTTTAGCGAGCTGCTATCTGGTTACCTTCCCATTGTTCTGTTGTTTGGCTGCTGGGGAGGGGGAAAGGGAGGGGTGATATCAGTCCAACTTGCAGTACAGTAGTAAAAAGTGATTGAAGTTTATCAGAGCACAAGTCACATGACTTGGGGCAGCTGGGAAATTGACAATATGTCTAGCCCCATGTCAGATTTCAAAATTGAATATAAAAAAATCTGTTTGCTCTTTTGAGAAATGGATTTCAGTGCAGAATTCTGCTGGAGCAGCACTATTAACTGATTCATTTTGAAAAAAAAATATTTCTCATGACAGTATCCCTTTAAATATGAAATAAAGCCAACCAGTTTTTTTGCCTCCATTAATGATTAATTAAAGGTATGGGACCTGTTATCCAGAATGCTATGGACCTGGGGTTTTCTAGGTGACAGATATTTCCATAATTTGGATCTTCATACCTTAAGTATCATGTAGAAAATCATGTAAATATTAAATAAAGCCAATAGGCTGGTTTTGCCTCCAATAAGGATTAATTATATCTTAGTTGGGATCAAGTACAAGCGACTGTTTTATTATTACAGGTATGGGACCTGTTATCCAGAATGCTCAAGACCCGGGGGTTTCCGGATAATGGATCTTTCTGTAATTTGGATCTTCATACCTTAAGTCTACTAGAAAATCATATAAACATGAAATAAAGCCAATAGGCTGGTTTTGCTTCCAATAAGGATTAATTATATCTTAGTTGGGATCAAGTACAAGGTACTGTTTAAAAAATGAAAATATTTCTGGATAACAGGTTTCCAGATAATGGATCGTATACCTGCAGTCAGTTTGTATGTCACAGTTCTGATGTGCTTGGCTGAGGATGCCAGCGGGAGCCCCATGTCCGTCTGATCTTCATTGTCTTTAGTGATGAGCAAATCTGTTTCACTTCGCCATAAAAAACAGCGAAAAAATTAGCAAAATCCATCAAGTCTATGGGCAACTTTTTTGTAGCAAAATTTAGCCTATGGGCGACTTTTTTTTCTCACTCCAACTGCTTTAAAGACAATGGGGATTTTTTTCTCAGGTTTTTTTTCTCCCTCCAGATGCATTGAATTAAATGGGCATTTTTTTTTCAAGTGGCATCGACGTGAATGGGCATTTTTCCTTGTTTTTTTTTTAAACAAATTTTTCCAGCATATTTTTGCTGCACTTTAAGGAAAAACTCCACCTTTGGTGAAATGCGGAATTTGATGGCAAATCTATACATGGTATAAAATGTGCTCATCGCTAATTGTCTTGTCCCATAAATGTTACAGTCGGGGGCAGTCATATTTGAGTATATTCTGCTATGAGTTTAACTCTTTTCTGTCTGAAGGCTCTTTAATGATATCATGTAATATAGAGTATGGTTGGTATCATTACATGTGGATAAGACACCAACCTGTAAGAGGACAGGGGGTATTTGCTGAATAGAAATCTTTTTGCTCCTCTGAGCAGGGGAAAAAGTGGCGCAACAGAGAATGAAGTGCCGGCCCCCCCCCCGCGATGTGACCTGTTCCACAAGCCAAACAACCAAATGAAAGAATCCTGCTGCTTTATGGATAATTGTGAATTCAATGGGCACCGGGATGAAATCCCCACTAAATATGGAGAAAAGGAGAAGTTATAAAAGCAGAGGATGAGCCCCATCAGGATCTCAACGGACTCACTAATGATAATTTCCCTTATGTTCCCCCAGTCCTTGGGTGCAGTTAAATGATGATTCTGTAGCTGAGAAGGGAAAGGCTCAGGGCACTTATAGCTCAGGCCTGAGACACTGCAGCAATTCTATAAACCAATAAACAGATGCAATAAACACATTAACCAGCACTTCTCATTCATTAACTGGCACCTCTTTTCTTTTTCTTGCATTTCTATCTCAAATATTGGGGTGCCCAGGGGCACTCAGCCAATGAGGCAAGTTGAGGCACTCGACTCAGGCCGCAGCGCCCCCCTGGTTGCCAGGGGCGGCAAGAATGCCGCTCCTAGCAACTAAGAGCCGAATTTCCGGTTTTAAACCCGGAAATTGCAATTGCGCTCTCTGCACTAGTGACGTGGACCCCCCGCCGACCCCCATCTGGCGCTGAAGGTGAGTGTCGTTGGGAGGTGGGGGAGCGGAATGAAGATGAAGATGAAAAATTAAGGCCACCTCGGGCGGCAAATTGAGTAGGATTGCCCCTGGGGGTGCCATATTGGGGCTCAGCTGGACTATAAGCCAAGTGGTAATTCCCATGATCCAAAAAGAAGAAGAAACAAATCCTGAGAAATAGAAGGGATTCCAGTGGAACAAACACAACAAATGGGGGGAGGGGTCACATGAATAACTGTAAAATGCTTATTTCACGGCAATCACACCCAAAATAAATACACAATATGACAATAACACACAGGAACCTTGAATAGATTTGTAATGGAGGGGAAGGGGCTCATTGGTGCCAGAGGAATCTTATCATTGGCTGGAGGGAATCAGAAGAACATTCCCCAAAGGCACAAACTATAAGGGGGGCACTGATATATGTCATAAACACTCAGCTCATACCTCTCACTCACTGACATTTTAATTAGAGAAAAGAGAAAGAGAAAAAGATGTTAGGTATCTGCATTTGTCGATGTGGCACTTGCAGCAGGATCTGGGCAAACTGTCAGTCTGACGACTAAGTGGCAGATGAGATTCAATGTGAATAAATGTAATTAATGTAATTAAACGACCCCCCGGTACATATATATTCTCATACTTATATCTATATACTCTTCACATCTATAAACATGATATAGTCATACCTGTACTAAACTAACTGTACATAATGAAATCACAAGCTTGGATATTATGTTACTACAACCTCACTGAGAAGAACCAACTTCACCAAATCAAATTAGATTTCAATTCATGGCGTCTAAAACAGGGGACCAATTGTTCTTTGATCTTTTGAGAGTTCTGTTTTAGAAAGATTCAGTTTCAGGTGTCGCTGAGACATCCAGGAGGAGACAGCAGAGAGACAGTCTGTAACTTGGGAAAGGACAGAATTAGAAAGATCAGGAGTAGACAAGTAGAGTTGGTTGTCATCAGCATAAAGGTGATACTGAAGTCCAAATGATTGAATATGTTTTCCACGAAAAAAATTGGATCGACAAAAGATATTGAATTGTCTTGCAAAAAATCCAAACTTTTCAGATTTGGTACCGGAAAAGTCCAAACTTTTTGTGAAATCGGTGGAAAAGCCCAAAAAGTTTAGATTAACGTACGAAACCCAGCGCAGACAATAATATCTTCAAATTGCAAATTGGACCTCTGCCATTGACTTCTCCTGGATTTTGACAAGTTGAAGATGGAGTATTTTTTAGGATTCAGACTTTTTGCAGCCTCGGGGTATAATAAATCTCAAAAAATTCAAGTTTTTTTTTTCCACTAAAAATTACGATTTTAAAAAAACCTAAATTTTTCTAGTTTTTACAATTCAGACTTTAAAAAATAACCCCATAAATGATGCCAAAGGGGTAGGTGTTCTGAAGGAATTTAAGAAAATGCAGTGGTAGAAAGACTTCTGCATTTCCTTCAGTCTTATCAGAACCTACTTGTTTGTCACCATCAAGTGTCCTGTTCCAGATTTAGATGTACATATACCTGTGTAGATACAAGAGCTGGTTCCCATCACATCAAGCTCAGTTGTTGGCAAACAACATTCTTCTCATGATTCATTAATTTCACACTAAGGGGCAGATTTATCAAAGGTCGAGGTGAATTTTCGAATTGAAAAATTTCTAATTTCAAATTTTGTGAACTTCGACTAGGGAATACTGCAAATTCAATTAGAATTTGAAAAAAATTACAAAATTCGAATTTTGAAATTTATCATTTAAGGTCTCTTCAAAAATTTTACTTTGACCATTCGCCATCTAAAACCTGCCGAAGCCAAAAAAAACTGTTTTAGCCAATAGGGGACCTCCTGCAACCAATTTGGAGTCAATTGTTGACTTTGAAAAATCTAATTTTTTTTGGGAAAACTTTGATTCTAATTTGATCGAATACACTATTACTTTGATTTGTATGATTCTAATATGGCAGAATACGGACCTATTTGATCGAAAATGGACCTATCCATGGACAGTTAAGGGGGATATATATATATATATATATATAGATATATATATATATATATATATATATATATGGGATATGATCACTATATATAAATATATAAGGGGATATGATCACTATATATAAATATATAAGGGGGGTATGATCACTATACATAAATATATAAGGGGGATATGATCACTATATATAAATATATAAGGGGATATGATCACTATATATAAATATATAAGGGGATATGATCACTATATATAAATTTATAAGGGGATATGATCACTATATATAAATATATAAGGGGATATGATCACTATATATAAATATATAAGGGGGATATGATCACTAAATATAAATATATAAGGGGATATGATCACTATATATAAATATATAAGGGGATATGATCACTATATATAAATATATAAGGGGGATATGATCACTATATATAAATATATAAGGGGGATATGATCACTATATATAAATATATAAGGGGGATGTGATCACTAAATATAAATATATAAGGGGATATGATCACTATATATAATTATATAAGGGGATATGATCACTATATATAAATATATAAGGGCATATGATCACTATATATAAATATATAAGGGGATATGATCACTATATTTATAAATATATAAGGGGATATGATCACTATATATAAATATGTAAGGGGGATATGATCACTTTATATAAATAAATAAGGGGATATGATCACTACATATAACTATATAATGGGATATGATCACTATATATAAATATATAGGGGATATGATCACTATATATAAATATATAGGGGATATGATCACTATATATAAATATATTAGGGGATGTGATCACTATATATAAATATATAAGGGGATGTGATCACTATATATAAATATATAAGGGGGGTATGATCACTATATATAAATATATAAGGGGATATGATCACTATATATAAATATATAAGGGGATATGATCACTATATATAAATATATAAGGGGGGTATGATCACTATATATAAATATATAAGGGGGATATGATCACTATATATAACTATATAAGGGGGATATGATCACTATATATAAATATATAGGGGATATGATCACTATATATAAATATATAAGGGGATGTGATCACTATATATAAATATATAAGGGGATATGATCACTATATATAAATATATAAGGGGGATATGATCACTAAAAATAAATATATAAGGGGATATGATCACTATATATAAATATATAAGGGGATATGATCACTATATATAAATATATAAGGGGATATGATCACAATATATAAATATATAAGGGGGATATGATCACTATATATAAATATATAAGGGGAATATAATCACTATATATAAATATATAAGGGGGATATGATCACTATATATAAATATATAAGGGGATATGATCACTATATATAAATATATAAGGGGGATATGATCACTATATATAACTATATAAGGGGATATGATCACTATATATAAATATATAAGGGGGATATGATCACTATATATAAATATATAAGGGGATATGATCACTATATATAAATATATAAGGGGATATGATCACTATATATAAATATATAAGGGGGATATGATCACTATATGTAAATATATAAGGGGGATATGATCACTATATATAACTATATAAGGGGATATGATCACTATATATAAATATATAAGGGGGATATGATCACTATATATAAATATATAAGGGACAGTAATGAAATAGAGAAAGTACAGAGAAGAGCGACTAAGCTGATAAAGGGAATGGAAGAGATCAGTTATGGGAAAGGCAAGTTGGGATTGGTTACACTGGAGAAGAGACAGTTAAAGGAGACATTTTATGTCAAAAACAAGAATGTACAAGTGCATTAAATTTTTTCTAGATATAGAAGGAATGTGTTTAAAAAAGTGTTTTTTCAAAATCTCTACTAGTCCCGCCCATGAAAGAGTTGAGTCAGTCAGTTCAGTGATGGAGAAAGATTATTAAAGGAGAAGGAAAGGCTAAAAGTAAGTAAGCTTTATCAGAAAGGTCTATATAAATAACCAGTAACCCCTCAAAGTAATGCTGCACTGTCAAAAGAAACAGCACATTTCTTTCCTTCTATTGTGTACTCATGGGCTTCTGTATCAGACTTCCTGTTTTCAGCTTAAACCTCCAGGGCTAGGGCTTGAGCATGCTCAGTTTGCTCCTCTCCCCTCCCTGCTGTAATCTGAGCCCAGAGCTATGAGTGAGCAGGGAGAGACTCAGACAGGAAATTTATTTATTATGGATAATAACATTTTCCCATCTGTGTTTTGAAGAGCTACTGAGCTGATTCTTAGTGATTGGGACATCATCATTACTGTTATTTATTCTAGAACTGGATGATCACCAAGAACATAAAGATTCAGTGAACTAAGAGTAAATATGATACAAGGGCTGTATTTGCCACTTGTTGGAATTAACCATTTAGTTGTTGAAGTAGTAATGGAAATATAATGATAGATTCTTATTTAAGATGAAGCTAAAAAACTGGAAACAATAGGAATTAGCTCTTCCCCCTTAATTGGCTTGCATAATGGAGTCTATGGGAGACATTTTCCCACCAGTCTGACCAGCAAGTAGTCAAGGAAGTTGTCAGGAGAAAGAAAGAGGCTGATGTTCTTCTGCTTAGGAAAGATGTGAGAAAGGTTTCTAATTTTATTCCTAAGCAGAAGAACATCAGCCTCTTCTCTTTAAGAAACCTGTTTCCTACAGATACAACTGTTTGCAGTTCTTATAAGCACCAGCTATTAAAGGAAAGTCTTGGCTCTCCAACTCACGTTACATTTCTGCCAGGGTTGTCCCTTCATGAGGTATCAGTGGGCAGTCTGAAGGGAAGGGACAGAAGAGTATAAATAGGGAAATAGGAAGGGAGATTTAGTCACCAGAGAAAGAGACAGACCAGACACATATAAGTAGAACAAGGGTAAGTGAATTCATTTAATCACAGCAGAGAAACATCATATTTGACCTTAGACACTACATTATAGAAAAGGGTTTAATCTAATATTTTTATGCAGATTTATATATATAAGAAGACTCAATGTAGATACAGGTAAGAAATGCTTAAGGGGATAATTAAGGTTTTTACGTTTAACCCCTCCAAACAATCCTAAAAATACTGAAAGTAAAATTAAGGTTTTTTAACATTCAAATGTAAGCCCTTTTAATAAAGACAACACTTAAAGTGTTTTAGTAGCCACTTACTGCTTAGAGTTGCACCATCTTTTATCCACAAATCCCCTAAAATCCTTCTTATCTGAGACTTCCATTTTGTGTAGAACTAGCATTTGTGTTATTTCAGCCCAAGTGCTGCATTCTTTTAGAGGACATGAATGAAGGTATCCAATGAAAGGTGTTACATTGTAAGATACACAGATTGGTCTTACAGTCATAGCAGTGACATTAAAGGATTCTTGCTCTTTTAAGTGGTTGTACCGGCAGATACATTAGATATACTGAAGAAGGGGGTTGGCTGACTTTTTACCACTTGAGTGTTGAATTTATAAAACAATTATCTCTGATCCGTGGAACTCAGTGACTACTACCTCTTCTCATTCACCTAGAACAGGGGTGCCCAAAATGTAGATGGGGATTTACCAGTAGACCTTTAGCTGGTGATCAGTAGATCTCAATTCACTGTCAACCAACAGCTTGTCTAAATCACCCTCCTATTTTATGCTTTTATTCAGATATTTATTATGTTAAGGTTACATAAGAAATAGTTGTTTTTTAAATATAGTAATACAAATTAATATAATATTCAAGTAATATTTTCCATGGAACAGAATGCTAACAGTGATATTATGGATGGAGATCACAATGGGACAACATCACTACAAATAGACCTCATATTAGTAAAGTATTGGCAATCCTGACCTAGAAGGTTTCAGTGATCAGAGTATGATCTTAATGATTCAATTCTTGCATTAAAATAAGGATTTAAAGAAGTAAGATTGAGAGGAATTGAGATTTGGGATTTGGGCTTAGGGCTCCTTCATTCTTTATTTTACCATAAATATGAGGAAGTGGATAAATCCATCAAAGCTCTTTCCCCAAAATTACACTTTGTTGCTGAATATTCCACATTGATTGTAGGCAAAAGTGTGAGAGAGAATGTTCCCCGTGTCTCCTGTGAGGTTCCTTCTCCTGCTCCTCTTGTCTCCTCTGCAGTTTGGTAAGTTACACTTACTGTATAATGGGCGGGATGTTGGCTGGGGGGGTATCAGAAAGGTACAGAATTTGTCAGGATTATGTGATAAGGAGAGACAACAAGGATAATTAGTTATATTTATATTCATATATGTGGAGCTGCCATATTATACATCAATAAATAATAATAGTACAGGTATAGGACCTGTTATCCAGAATGCTTAGGACCTGGGGTTTTCTGGATAACAGATCTTACTGTTATTTGGATCTTCATACCTTAAATCTACTAGAAAATCATATAAACATTAAATAAAGCCAATAGGCTGGGTTTGCCTCCAATAAGGATGAATTATACCTTAGTTGGGATCACGTACAAGCTACTGTTTAAAAATTGGGATTATATTGATAAAATGGAGTCTATGGGAGAAGGCCTTTTCTGTAATTTGGAGCTTTCTTAATAATGGGTTTCTGGGTAATGGATCCCTTACCTGTACAATAAATAGTGAAAAAAGTACTCCTTACTGTATAATATTAGGATATTATAAGATACCAAGAAGTTCCATGACCATATAAAAGCAAGAGGCTGAAGGCAAAAATGACATCACTTAGCTTGCTTTAAAACTGATGACATCACTAAGAGCTAGGAGTCTAGCAGTCTAAGGGTAATATTTTTATATGTACCGGTATCAGATCCATTATCTGGAAACCCATTATCCAGAAATCTCCGAATTATGGAATGCCCATCTTCCATAGGGGGAAATTTACTAAAGGGCGAAGTGACTAATGCTGGCAAAAATTCAACAGCGTGATGTCATTTCAGGACTACACCAATTTACTAACGGGCGCTGGCGTTACTTCGCACTCAAATGCCAGGCGAATTTTCGATCTGGCAAATGAACGTTACCTCTTGCACCAGACTTGCCTTTGCCACCTCAGACCAGGCGAAGTGCAATAGAGTAGATAGGAGTTGCTCAAAATTTAGTCTGTACCCAGGCTCCCCCCTACATTTGCTAACATATGGCACATAAACTATACACTGGGCTCATGTGTAAGACAATATAACAATTTTATTTTATTTTATTAAGGTTCCCTGGGCTTGTGTAATGTAATGTATTTGCTGGAACATACAGTATATGTCCATTGTACTTTAACTTCCCACCATATGCAAATTAGCCAACGCTAGCGCAACTTCACTCTGCTTGCCAAATTAACGCTAGCGCAACTTTCCCAGCATTTGGCGCCCTGGACGCAACTTCGCATGTTAGTGAATTAGCGTTGTCTGAGTGAATTTTCAACCTGGGGAAGTGTTGCGCTGCCTGTGAAGCCGTCGCTGTCGAATTTCTGACGCTTAGTAAATTTCCCCCATAGACTCCATTTTATTCCAATAATCCAAATGTTTAAAAATGATCCCCTTTTTCTGTGTAATAATAAAACAGTCGCTTGTACTTGATCCCAACTAAGATATAATTAATCCTTATTGTTTATATGATTTTCTAGTAGATTTAAGGTATGAAGATCCAAATTACAGAAAGATCTTTAATCCAGAAAACCCCAGGTCCCAAGTCGTAGACCTGTACAAAATGACAGAAATAAACATTTTTCTGGTAAGGTTTTTGCACATTTATCATATAGTTAACATAGGGGTAGATGTATTAAGGGTTAATTAACCCTCGATATGCGACTGGCAAATTAAAATCCTTCAACTTCGAATACAATTTGTTCGATCGAAAGAATAATCGAACGATTAAATCCTTCGAATCGAACGATTCGAAGGATTTTAATCCATCGATCGAAGGATTATCGTTCAATCAGAAAAAACTTGGAAAGCCTATAGGGGCCTTCCCCATAGGCTAACATTGACTTCGGTAGCTTTTAGGTGGCGAACTAGGGGGTCGAAGTATTTTCGACTATCGAATGTTCGAATAGTCGAACGATTTTTAGTTCGAATCATTCGATTCAAAGTCGTAGTCGAAGGTCGAAGTAGCCTGTTGGATGGTCGAAGTAGCCAAAAAAACACTTTGAAATTCGAAGTATTTTTATTCTATTCCTTCACTCGAACTTAGTGAATGGGCCCCATAGAGTCACAAATTAACAAAAATTAGCCTGCACAACTAGCTAGATAGACCTTACAGACCTTACAGAACTTATGATTACAGTCAATATTTATTGTCTTTTTTTGAGTCTATTGACTTTCAATAAAAATGAAAAATTCTTCTGCTCTCCTCGAATTCTATTGAAATTGTGTGTAGGTGCTGCACTGGAATGTGTGATCACCGACCCCCCCGGGTCCAATATAATTCACGACAGTCTCAAGTACAAGTTGTGTGTGGCGGCCCAGGGACAAATGAGTGAGTATGGAACATTTACATAAATACATTTTATTTACCTTTATTTGCTTTAGTTTAATAAGCAGGATGTTTCCCTCGTCAGATTTACAGAGGAAAATACCTTGAATTGATGGATCCAACTCCATTATATCTAATTTGTGATCTATCTTTAGGATTTGTGATTTGTGAAAGTTAATTTGATTCTCTCACTTTTCACCCAAATTTAAAGTAATTTATTTTACATTCTCCAAAATATCCCAGCCCCACTTTCCATGTTGCAGTGTTTCAGCATGACAGTTCCCATTGGAAGCAGTACCTGGGTGTCTGTCTATAGTCTCTGCAAGAACTGGGACTTAAACAAATGCTTCTTTTATGAGCAGTTACATTTAGAAACAATTTCAAAACCACTGAAAATTCATAGTTAATGTATAAATGGAACTTTTAAACCAGGGAACATTTTTTATTAATGTATACTGGATAGTTGCATAGAATTATATCTATCAAGGTGCAGATAAGAATTTTGGGTTGGAGTTTCCCTTTAAATATAAAGAATCAGTAACACAATGAAACAAAAATATTTGTGTTGCATTAAAGGACAAGGAAAGGCAAAACAATAAAATCCCATTTTTACATTCTTTAATGAAAAATAAACCTTTCTCCAATATACTTTAATTAAAAAAATGTGTACAGTTTTTATAATAAACCTGACTGTATGCAGTGAAATTCCCCCTTCTTTTACTGTTGTGGATAGGAATTGTCAGACAGTCCCTAACTGCTCTGCAGGGAAACAATCATACTTATGAACAGCAGGGGGAGCCCCCGCCTTACTTCCCAGCCATGCAGAACTCAAGCAGCTTTGTTTATGACGATCCCTAAGCAGCCCAGACCACACTGAGCATGTGCACAGTCTTAGTCTTGCAAAGATGTATAACAAAGTTACAAGATGGTGACCCCCTGTGGCCAACTTTGAAAGCATAAATCATTTGTTTGATTAGGCTTGTGGTGCAGTAAGTTCATGTTTATGTTTAGTATACAAAATACAGCATTTCTAGCCTTATTCTATTTTACACTTTCCTTGTCCTTTAAAGCAAAATGTATACATTACCTTTATTATCCATTTGTAGTCTCAGGACCCCATAGACCTGAGACTAAATGGGTAGGGGGTTTGTTTAGGGAACAGATCTAAGACTCTTTGGAATCCATTAGGAATCACCAGTTTATTTTATATTGAATGTGATTCTATTGTGGCTGCTGAGAATGATCTAGAGCAGCTCAGTGATCCTATTGGTGATACCATCCCTACTGGTGCACTTATTGGTATGGCCTTAATAATGACATTAACATTTGCTTGGAGCAGTGCAGCAGTGGATATTGACAGAACCAGTGGGGCCCTACCATTATTACTATTATTACCATTATTACCATGATTACTATTACTATGTCCTTTCTTTGCACAGGGGCCAATGCACAGCTGAAGTTATATGGCACTACATGTGGGGGAAATACAGATTGTGTTGAGTTGAACCCCAATAGACTTATCACATGCTGTGAAACCAACAACTGCATTAAAGAACAAGGCATATCCCTGCAAACCAGTAAGTTCATTGTATATGGCACACTCACACACTGCTATTGCCATGAGTAAGAATGACACACCTCCATCCAGGGTCAGGAGCATCACTGCAAATGAATACAGTGTGTGGGGTGGCACACTATTGATAAAGGGAAACTTGGTGCCACTATGCCAGGTTCCTTGACTAAATGTGATTAGACTAATAGCTATGTACAGTGTGGGCATCCTCACCTTGTGCTCCTTGCTGTGTACATTATATGTTTTGTAGATAAATATTATGTTACATCAAATATATTATGTATAATGAGAAAACCCCAGGGCACTCTAGAACATGCCAAATAAACATGGCATCTGGATTTTTTGTCAAATAAATATGCCTTACTGTCGGTCTTGAGTAACAGCTTGAGTAACAGCTAACACTCATTGGTGTGGATAGGTAGGTAGGATGTAGTCACTCATCCATTGATGAACTGGACTGATACGTTACTGAAATCTATTTCCTTCCAATTCTCCACTCACACGACACAGCAAACATTATGGGGCTTCACTGTACAGAAATTGTAGAAAAAATACAATGACATTAATTTTATTTATTTATATGAACATTAAATATACATCTTTCTTTGTACAGAAAATAAAGCCCAGATGATTATGCGCTGCCCGGACCCTTCTGGATGTAAATTAATTGGCAAGAACATCAGTAACAGTACCTGCTGTATAGTGGGAAACTGTGAGTTCTGGATGCAACCGACAATTGGATAAAGACCCCCTCCGACTCTTCTCTGTGCTCATAAATAGCTGAATAATGGCTTATTGGACACAAACCTGCATTGAGCCCCTTGTAGTTGCAGTGGGTTGTCTTCCCTCCTCAGGCTTCATACTCTTCTTGCTGATAATCATTGGGGAGTGGCTGATTCCCTACAAATAAAGATAATGTCTCTCTCTTTCTGCACAAACTGTGTTGTTATTGCTTGTGTGATGTTTGTTGAATGATGTACATTGTGTCAGGAGCTGGTTGGATTCAAACTCTGGACTATGTGCTGAATTGCAGCTGCATTACTCTGTTGAGCCACAAGAGGGTGGGACCTTATTTTCCAATATACCAACTGAACAGTTAACCCTTCCTACCGTGTTAATATCAAGTGTCAGCAATCTAACAATTAGTGATATGTACAGAAGCCTGTGTATGGAACATTTAGTTGCTTGATCATTAAGCACCCCAGCCTTATTCGGCCTCCCATGTTACTGAAATTCCTGGGATTTGCTGTTTGTTCCCAACCATGTTGCCGTGCTCCTGCCCCAGTGCATTGCCCAATTTCTGTGGATCGGAAAGTTCTGATCTGTTTATCAGACTCTGCTTGCCTGACGCCTGCCCATACCTCAACCAGTGATGGGACTATTTCTTCATGTGATCCAGTCATGTGTTAATTTTATACCTTGGTACATGAGCTGACTGTCTATGGCCACTGGTATTAGCCTGTATCCAAACCCCAGACTGTCTATGATCAGCCTTCTATTCCTGGTACATGAGATTGTGCTTCCCATAGAGACAGTGACACTTATACAGCAGATCATTTCATGGAACAGAGAATGAGACACAGAGAAGACTCAGTTGACCCATTTTCTTTTCCCATTGTTTTAAGCATCTAAAATTACTTTGTATCTGCCCCATGCCCTGTGTTCATTTCTCTAGTGAGTTGGTGCCCAGCCCATCTGCAATGGAACTCTTATATTTTGTGTATTTATTTCCCTTTCCAACTGTTTCCTTCTGTAGAAAATGTTCAGACACCCACTGATATATCTGAGTGTCCCTAGAATAACCATCTCTCCTTAATCCTTCCCTACACGTTGCACTTGCAGCCAATATTGGTCAAGGACAGTGGTGGGAATATTTAGACACAGGAATGTTTCACCTGTTCTGGACTTGGGACTTGCACAGGATCAACCGCTCACTGACCGCTCACTATCCCCTCTGGTTACAGTACATTCATTCTGTATAAGTTCACTACTAACATTATAGTCTTAACATAAAGTAAGCCAAAATCCTAAAGATACAGCAAAATTTATACTTTACATGAAAAATAAAACCCAATTATACACTGATTCAATAAACAACCCAAATGACTAGGCAGAAATGTGTGAAAAGAAACAACTACAAATTGTAAAGATGAATGAAATAGCTCAAAGCACTTAGAAGATAAAAAACTAAGGTAAATTCCCTGGAGTTAAGTAGAGGATGAATTATTTTCACAACTATCTTCGTTAAAACCCAAGTAAACTAATAAATCCCTCTTCGAATGGTCTAATACATTGCTGTCCAACTTCTATGGTACCGAGGGCCGGAATTTTTCCAATCTACATGGTGAAGGGCCGATAACGGAAGCCAGTGTTAGCCACTCCCTGTTTTTAAACCACACCCACTTTAAACCACACCCATGTTACCGCAAGACCATGTCCACATTAATAACACACCAAAAAACCAAATGGTTGGTGCTCACTGCAGGGATCAGGCTGGAACTAGGGGTAGAGTAGGCGGCTGTCTGGGGCACCATCATTGAGGGGCGCACTTTTAAGGGGATTTTTTTTCCCGTTTTTTTCAAGCATTTATCTAATAATTTGTTTCAGTAATCATGGTCACCCAGTTGGGTGGAATTCATCTCCTTCACCTTCTCCCTCTTGCCGGCAAGTAATAGCTCCTTGTGTGCGGTGCAGCGCGATGTATGTACACGCGTTAATGACATCACTGATATGTTGGGGGACAGAGAGAGGCAGAGAGCTGGGGGGCTGCTTGGTGTGACTCTCGCTGATCTCAGACTTGTTACACTGAACTCAAGACTTTCTTTCTATTACTGTAAAGTGTGAAGCTTCCTGCTGGCACAGCCACGTACAGATTTGGGGCCCATATATTTGCTGTTGCTGCTGGGCGCTGGCACAGGTACATAAATACTTGGGGGCAATATGATGTGATCAGATGTATTTTTGGCTGCTGCTGACACAGGTAAAGATTGGGGGCAATATGATGGCTGCAGGAGGGCTGTATGATGGAGGGCTGCTGAGCTTGCTGGTACAGGTACAGGGGGCAGTAATATAAATTAAAAAATGTTTTACACTTTCTTGCTCTCTTTATTTAAAAACCATCATGGTAAGGAGGGAAATGGTAATGCAGGACAGGGGGGCACTGAGTGAAGCTCTTGCCTGGGGGGCCAAACTACCTTGTGTCTGTCCTGCAGGGATGTCACTCATATGTGAAAAAAGTTAAGTCATATAAGACATTCCCATAAATCCATATGCCTCCTCCTCCCCTGTGTATAATACAGTTCCCCAGCATATGATTAAACACCTTAGAGGCCACTAACAATAATTTTCAAATGCTAACGAACCCCCAGAACAAATACCAGACTTACGTTCCATAGGGATCAGAGGTCAGACAGAGTATGGCAAACACAAGGTGCAAAGTGCAGGTAAAGTACGACACACACAGGGAGGGAAGGCAGAACAAAACAGGAAAATCAGGAGCAGTCTAATATGTACTACATACAGTCACACAGTGCTGGGGCCCCATTAGTATTTTGTATAAAGTGTGAACAGGAGAACAATGTGGCAGTTTCAGTCTGGGTCTCAGGTAGAACAGTACAGGGGCTTTAGGATAGAAACAATAGAGGGGTCTCAGGTAGAACAGTACAGGGGCTTTAGGATATAAACAATAGAGGGGTCTCAGGTAGAACAGTACAGGGGCTTTAGGATAGAAACAATAGAGGGGTCTCAGGTAGAACAGTACAGGGGCTTTAGGATATAAACAATAGAGGGGTCTCAGGTAGAACAGTACAGGGGCTTTAGGATATAAACAATAGAGGGGTCTCAGGTAGAACAGTACAGGGGCTTTAGGATATAAACAATAGAGGGGTCTCAGGTAGAACAGTACAGGGGCTTTAGGATATAAACAATAGAGGGGTCTCAGGTAGAACAGTACAGGGGCTTTAGGATAGAAACAATAGAGGGGTCTCAGGTAGAACAGTACAGGGGCTTTAGGATATAAACAATAGAGGGGTCTCAGGTAGAACAGTACAGGGGCTTTAGGGTGTGAACAATAGAGGCGTCACAGGTGTGAACAATGCAGGGGATTGCAGTGTGAATTTGAGGTTTAAGCAATGCAGGGGCCAGTCAGTCTCTGTAATGATACCTTTTTAAATGTAGACACAGCAGGCAGACTTTGATGTGGAGGGCCATATAAGGAGGGGTCGCCCATTGGACAGCCCTGGTCTGATATAGCCAAATATCTTGACCAGAGAGAACACAAAAAAGTACAGGTATGGGATCTGTTATCCAGAAATCCATTATCCAGAAAGCTCTGGATTATGGGAAATCCATCTCCCATAGACTCCATTATTATGCAAATAATCCAAATTTTTAAAAATGATTTCCATTTTCTGTGTAATAATAAAACAGTAAATTTTACTTGATTCAAACTAAGATATACAGTAACTAATCGTTATTGGAAGCAAAACAATCCTACTAGGTTTAATTCATGTTCAAATCTTATTTTAGTAGATTTAAGGTATGAAGATCCAAATTGCAAACCCCAGGTCCCAAGCATTCTGGATAACAGGTCCCACACATTTACTAGATTTCTCTAGTATAACAGAGAGACTTAACGGACTTAAACCTCTGGGGGTAAAAGTCTGGAGTAACAGGGTACAGAATTCTAAAGACTTTGGAGTATTATCAATATATTACACATGGGTGAACAAAAGCACCAACGTCAAGTTTTGAAATAGACCATAAAGCCATGTTTTTTGCAAGATGATGAAAGGGTTAATTCCAGTTTTTGGGTGACAGAACAAATACATAGCAGTCTGTCCTCCCTTCTGATGTTTGATTCCAGAGGTGCATCATGGGGCCAAAATGCACAATTATTATAACAGCCAGACGGCTCAGCATTGTAACTAGTAAATACACACAGTTGACACAGTTGACCACCTGCTCCTCCTAGACATTCTATACTCAGCTGATATTCACTGCTCTTTCATGGTTTACATCTTATCTGTCTGACTGTTCCTTTAAAGTTACTTCTACTTTGTTCCCTCTCTCTGTCGGAGTTCCTCAAGGCTCTGTTCTAGGCCCTCTGTTGTTCTCATTCGATACTACTTCACTAGGAAAACTTATTCAGTCATTTGGATGACACCCAACTCTACTTGTCTACTCCTGACCTCTCTCCTTCTGTCCTTTCCCAATGTACAGACTGTCTCTCTGCTGTCTCCTCCTGGATGTCTCAGTGCCACCTAAAACTGAATCTTTGTAAAACTCTATCATTCCCAGTAAACAAAATCACCTTATATTCCACCACAGGCACGTTCCCTAGACTCGCATCTGTCTTTTTCTCCACACATCCAAACACTTGCAAAATCTTGTCATATTCAGCTACGCAGCATTGCCCTAATACAACCATATCTCAGTTCCAACTGAACCAAAACCCTTATTCAGTCTCTTATCATCTCCCGCCTTAATTACTGCAACTTACTCCTCACAGGTATTCCAACAAGTCACCTTTCAGACCTCCAATCTGATCTAAATGTGGCCGCTAGACTCATTCATCTATCTCACCGCTCAACATCAGCTGCTCCCATATGTATGTCCCTTCACTGGCTCCCAATCTCCTCTAGAATCAAATTCAGATTATTTACACTCACATTCAAGGCCCTTAACAACAAAACCCATCCCTGATCTCCAAATACTCTCCTTCACAAAACCTTCGATCTCCTTCTGATCTTCCCTCACTTCTCCTCTGATCACTTCTGCCCATTCTCATCTACAAGACTTCTCTCTGGCTTCTGCTTTTCTCTGGAACTCTCTGCCTCCAGCTGTCAGACTTTCTCCTTCTTTCCAAAATTTCAAACGCGCCCTAAAGACCCACCTGTTTAAAAAAGCTTATTCAATGTACTTTAATTAAACAGTCATTGCTGTATCATAAATCACAAAATTGTTTCTAAAATCCTTATGTTTCAATTGTACCCTAACCTTTAGTTTGTAAACTCTAATGTGTAGGGCTCTCTAATCCTATTGTATCTGTAACCCTTGTTTGTTATTCACTAGTTATTCACTAGTTGTTATAACTAGGGTAAAGCACTGCATAACTTGTCGACGCTATATTATATATATATATATATGACGCTTTATTCTTATGTAATTTAGTAATGAAGGATAATGGCTTCCCTTAAATGAGACAAAGAGGAGTCAGTGATGGAGAAGGATCTCTCAATATTTGTGGATATGTGACTTTATATGTGTCTGTGAGGTACATAGTGAGCCCATGTCATGGCAGAACAGGGAACAGTCTGTCCGTCATTAAATTGGGATGATAAATATATTTTATGTTAGTAATTTTCCACCTTGCACTAACTGTGTCTTTGCTTAGATACCAGCTGATACTTTGAGATTAGGACGTTACCATTACTTTTATTTATTCTGGAACTTCCACAAAGTCTAACGATGATGATTTCCAAAAGTATAAAAAAACAAGAACAAATATTATAAAACGGTCTGTATCTATCAGGTACTGGAAAAAGTAATAGAAACGACATCAATGGCTGGTCTCCATCAGTTTAGGAAATAACTATTTAGTTGTTGATGTAGAAATGGAAGTAGAAACATGGAACTGAAATCTCCTTATTCCAGTGACTTTGTCCAGTTTATTACAGTGAAATGTCAATGATTTCTGCTTTTATTTTCCAAACTTTTCTTCTTCCTCCCACAGGACAACCTCTTGATATTTTGGGGTCCCTAAAATGAATTTGCTGTGGGGCCCAGTAACATCAAGTTACACCACTGGTCAGTAGTGATATTTTGGTGGAACTGGAAGTTGACATTTTTAGAAATAGGGTGAAGTGAAGAAAAGCTGAATTGGGGCAAAGTTATGTTGTAACAAAATGAAATATTTCAGTAGAAGTGGAAATCTCCCCATTAATCTATCAGTACCTCAGATTGAGATTTTTGGATTCAGAATCTAAAGAATTCTTCCACCCCTCATAAAATAAATCATAAATGGAAACCCCATCACCCAAAATGATTAGTTTATTCTCCAACTTTTGTTTGGTCGCATAATTTAAACTTTGATCTAATTCTTTTCTGAGTCTCTGACAGTCACTTGGATGTAGTTTGGATCCGAGTTAAACGTCATATAATTCCCTTTTCAGTGGGACAGTCAGAACAAACTTATGAACATTATTGGGTAAAATAGATCCAATATGAGTCAAAATGACTTTCACTTCAGAGAAAACACACAGTTATGGGCAACTAGTGTCTGTATAATGAGCAAACAAGCAGAAATAATGAGGACAGAGAAATATAAAATATTATATTCGCACCTAGTACTTTCATGCAACTCCTACTACATTACTAGGGGGCAGATTTATCAAGGGTCGAATAGTAAATTCAAATTTTTGAATTGTTTTTTGGGTCAAAACTTATAAATTCAAATTGGGAATGATCCAAACTTGATTTGAATTCGAAATTTGAGATTTATCAAACCTTTACCCTGGGAATAATTCAAATTTGACTATTTGCCACCGAAATCCTGCCGAGTTCACGTATAAGTCAATGTGAGAGGTCCAGTGACCCATTTGAAGATGTCAATAGCCTTCCTGACATTCAAGTTTTTTTTCTGAGAAAATTCTATTCGAGTTTTCAAGTTGGCGAAATTTGTTTGAGTTTTAGACATTCATGTTTTTTCTTAAAAAACCTCTCAAATTTCAAATATATTCGAATTTATTAGAGTAAAAAAAAATTTACATGAATTGGAAATTTGATAAAATCTGATAAATGAGTCAGAGCCAAGGAACAGAAAGGGACCGGCAGCCTCTGCTTCCAGTAGCAATTACATTTTTTTTACACTGATAATTTGTAAATAACTTATAGTACATATTGGAAAGCTGCTTAGAATTACATTTCCATTAAATTGCATTTTTCATTAGGCAAGAATCAGTTTTTTGAATGAAGGAGACCTATAAGGGGAAGGCTTACCAGGGTTATACAGAGGTAAAAATATGCATTCATTCTTTCAATCAATGTATACAAGAGAGTCCTTTATTAGCTTTAGTAGCCACTGACTGACACTGCCTAGAGTTATACAGTCTGTTGTCCATTAACACCCCCCTAAATAACCTTCAATCACCCATGGGTTTTTTATGGCTTTGTGGACCTAAATGATCAATAATAAAATAAGTACTTTTTGAAGAACCCAAATACATGGAGTTGTCTGAGCAAGGACAGATCTGTAATCAGAAATAATAAAGAATAAAATGTTTCTATAGCTGAGCTTAGTTATAGCTCTGGGCATTGTTACACTGAACTCCAACACACTCAACTCTGCCACGTCTATGTAATTAATCTTATGCCAGGGCTGGAGGTTGAATAATATATGAAGTGGGCAGTCTAAAAGGAGGGACTGTGGGGTATAAATAGGGAGGGAGATTTTGCCATTAGAGGAAAAACCAAAACACATAAGAGTTAGGAGATGGTAAGTGAAATAATTTAATCAAGTTCTTACATTATAGAACAGATTAGAGCTTTTCTCTGTATATATATATATATATATATATATGTGTGTGTGTGTGTGTGTGTGTGTGCTTTGAAGGATATATTATATTGTTTCTCTTAAGACATTTTAAAGCATCAGGGTATAGCCTGCAAGACATTCCATCAATACTGTTATGTACATAGATATAAAATTATTCAATACAGGCGTGGGATCCGTTACCCTGAAACCTGTTATCCAGAAACCTCCGAATGACAGGATGATCGTCACCCATAGACATCATTTTATCCAAATAATCCCAATTTTTTAAAATTATTTCCTTTTTCTGTGTAATAATAAAACAGTCGCTTGTACTTGATCCCAACTAAGATATAATTAATCCTTATTGGAAGCAAAACCAGCTTTATTTAATGTTTACATGATTTTCTAGTACAATTATGGTATGAAGATCCAAATTAGGGAAAGATTCATTATCCGGAAACCTGTTATCCAGAAAGCTCCGAATTACGGAAAGATTGTCTCCCATAGACTCCATTTTAATCAAATAATCCAAATTTTTAAAGTGATTTCCTTTTTCTTAGTAATAATAAAACAGTCACTTGTACTTGATCCCAACTAAGATATAATTAATCCTTATGGAAACAAAACTAGCCAATTGGCTTTATTTAATATTTATATGATTTTCTATTAGACTTAAGGAATGAAGATCCAAATTACGGAAAGATCCATTATCCAGAAAGCCCCAGGCCCCAAAGCATTCTGGATAACAGGTCTCATACCTGTATATGGTGATCCAGGGGTAGCATTTTACCATATAACTGGAATCAATTGTGCTTTAATTTCAATAAAGTGTATTTTTATTGATAAAGATTAATTTTATTTCACAGGCGCTATTATTTAATTTATGTAGTTTGTATTAATGTCTAATTCTTTATCCCAATTGGTTTGGATAATTGGCAGCTCAGTAAGTGATTAACTTTCCACCTTTCACTCCATCTGTTCAGAAACGTATCTGCTATTTTGCACATATCTGTTTTTCAACCCTTGGGCTCAGATTGGTTTGAGGTATTGTCTATATAAATACACCAGTAACCCCTCAAAGTAATGCTGCTCTGAGTCCTCTGTCAAAAGAAACATCACATTTCTTTCCTTCTATCGTGTACTCATGGGCTTCTGTATCAGACTAACTGTTTTCAGCTTAAACCTCCAGGGCTTGGGCTTGAGCATGCTCAGTTTGCTCCTATCTCCCCCTCCATCCTCCCCTTCCTGCTGTAATCTGAACCCAGAGATATGAGTAATCAGGGAGAGATGCAGGCAGGAAGTGATGTCACAACAAGCTAATATGGCAGCTGCTATCCTAAACAAACAGAGAGAGCTTCTAGAGCTGTTTACTCAGGTATGGTAAAGCATTCTGCAGAGTAAATATAGTGTTATAGCTTGAACTATTGTGGCTAATCTATTGGCAATAAACTGCCTTTGTAGCTTTCCTTCTCCTTTAAGTCAAACAACTAACACTGCCAGGGTATTTTTCAGGGTATTTTGATTGGTCACATTCATTAGGGCACCTTGATACTTTATTTCATAACAGGAAGTGTATTTATAAAAAGTGACTTCTACTGATTTAAAGCCAAATCCCACTATATGCCGAATATTTCACATTGATGATTTCAGGCAAAAGTGGGAGAGAGAATGTTCGCCGTGTCTCCCGTGAGGTTCCTTCTCCTGCTCCTCTTGGCTCCTCTGCAGCTCGGTAGGTCACACTTACTGTATAATGGACTGTATGTTGGCTGGGATGTTCCTGATGTAAAGGTTTAGTGGTGGAAAGGGTAGAATAGAATTTCACCTAAATTGAAAGGATTCACCTAATGATGACTAACCTGGCTCCTCTAGTCATTTTTCTCTCTCACGTCTTCCCATTGCCAGAAGTTCTCCTACCAGAATGAATGGCCTCGTTATCCAGATGAGAAACACGGCTGATTCCTGTAAAAAGGGGTATAACCTGTATACAGTAGAAAGGGGGTGTTTGAGCATCTTACGTCCAGTGGTGGTTTTTAACATTATTTTCCGGAATTTAATTTTGGGTTCTAAACCTTGTGCGTTAATAGTGTCAGGTCATGGGCATCACCTTTTATTGGAGATAGGGTAAAGGAGGTCGAGGCAGGAGGTGTTTTTTCCCCACCATAAAGTGACCTGGTTCTGAAGTGTCTAGAAGGCCTAGAAGTGGACATAGTTGGTTCCGTTTCAATGAAACAAATTCCTTTGGGAGTTCTAATGAATTCTGTACTTCTTTAGCTTTGAAGGTTAATTTGGGAAGGTTGAAATGAATTATTCTTATAGTTAAACATGGCTGTTATGTTACCCAGATTGACCTTTCATTTGTCTCTAGGTGCTGCGCTGGAGTGTTTAATGACCTACCCAACTTCATATCGTATGATTCCAAATGGGTTTCAGTACAAGTTATGTGTGAAAACCCAGGAGAACACCAGTGAGTATGATTATACCATTGTTATCATTTGTTGTCGTTCCACGAGCTTGATGTTCCCTTCATTAGATTTACAGGGGAGCAGAACTTTAACTGAATTGGTATCATTGTAATTTCTTAGTTTTGCACTGAAATGTGGGTCCATTTGCATTAAGGTTTGGGAAATGCTTCTGGGAGCCCAATTCATACATAGAGACCCCATTTTCATGATTCTCTTTAGAATTTGTGACTGAGAGAGAATCAATTCCCCAGGGGCGTTTCTGCCACCACTTTGCCTCAAGCGGCAGTTTCCCAGAGGTTAAAAGGAGAAGCAAAAGTGCACCCCTGGTGATTTTAACAGACAAACTGCCAGTTATTAAACAAGAAATGTGGCTTTTCTAGAGCAGAGGGGGAGGACCCCCTGGACTCCCACCAGTCATGTAAAGGTAAGTGCAGGAGGGCAGGGGTGGGGGTAGCAACATTGTGAATGTCGCCTCGGGCAGCTTTAATAGCAAAATTGCCATTGCAAATCCAAATGTGTTAAATGGAAATATTTGTTTTACAGCAATATTGAAGCACAAAGGGCCAGTAACACTAGGAAATGGAAATTCACAAAATCTAACATTTTTCTAATGTTCTCATGATCACATTTATATTTCAAAATACCTGTAATTACCAAGTTTATGTTCCAAGTCATGAATATATACCAATATATTACATTATTTAACAGTGGACTGGGGCCCCATAATGGTGAGAGTTAGTGATGGGCGAATTTATTCGCCAGGCGCGAATTCACGGCGAATTTGCGCGATTCGCCGCCCGCGAATAAATTCGCGAAACTCCCGCGAAAATTCGCGTCAAAAATTCGCCGGCGTCCAAAAAAATGTTTCCGAAAAAATGGACGCCGGCGTCAAAAAACGGGCGCCGTTTCGCGAATTTTTCGCCGTTTCGCGATGCCGCAAATTCGCCCATCACTAGTGAGAGTCAATGGGTGGGGGGTGTTTGTTTAAGACACAGAGAAATGTTACCTGATGGTGCCAGAACTGATATAACTGCAATGAAACAAAGACAAGAAAATGCAAGTACAGGACTGAAATGACAGATTATGAGATTTCAAGTTGTTTGCTATTGCTATTTTTTTATTGGCCCAATGTAATTATTATTGTAAGGAACTATTCCTGCATATTGTTCCCCATGACGTCCTCATAAACCAAATAATATATTGGAAATTATCAGTGTTGGATACAGTTTCCTGTTTAATGATGATATTTCCCTCCATATAAACCTTGCGTTGCACAGAATTTATTTTATGGGCAACATTTAGTTCCAAACATAAAGCTGCCAAACTTGTACTTTAATGATTACTGATTTACTGGTTTTTCCAATTTTACTCAGGAAAGATGTGAGAAAGGTTTCTAGTTTTATTCCTAAGCAGAAGAACATCAGCCTCTTTCTTCTGACAACTTCCTTGACTACTTGCTGGTCAGACTGGTGGGAAAATGACCAGCAGGTGGCGCTGTTGTAACACAATTCATTCATATTAACAGCACATGTATCCCTGAATATCTTGGAATAAAAACAAAATAAATAATGAATGTACATTACAAAAGTGCTTAGAATAGTTCCCTCATCAGTTTTACATTCACTTATTTTAAAGATTTATTTATCCTTTAAAAATGGGAGGAATTATTCCATTCCTATTGCTCCCCTGCTCACCCACCTTCATTGAGAATCCACACCCCCACCCAAGTGACTTGACTGATTATGAGAATGCTACTTTTCCTTTAATTTGTACTGTTCCCTTTCCTGGGTCCTTTCCTCAGTAACAGCTCAGCATAGGCCCATGTATCAGGGATACTACAGCCCAGTCCTTGTGTCTTTCGAACTTAAGGCTTTTAAGGGAACGACTGAGGTTAAGTCCATTGTATGAGCTCAGTAAATAATAATTATTATTGGGGTTTATACATTTGCTTTCTTTCCATAGAGCCCAATGCCCAGGTTTATCTCTATGGAATTTGTGATGGAAATAAAGACTGTGAGCAGGTGGATCCAGCTTACCTTCTAACGTGCTGTGAAACCAACAACTGCATTAAAGAGCAAGGGATATTCCTGAATACCAGTAAGTTCAATATATCACAGTCAGGCTCTAAATGCTGTGAAACCACACTGTACAGAGCCAAGTGCTGGACACATATGGGACACAAAATTGCACCCCTTAGGGCTCCTACTTGTACCTGTAGAACCAGCACAGGCTCCAGGCCCAGATAAAGCAGCTGCTGATGTTGGCAACACAAGAACGAGTCCAATGAAGATCTACACAAAGACACAGCTTCAGCTGTTATTTTTAGGGAAATTTTTGGTTTTGATAAATATCGTATGCACTAAAATGACACTTGAATTTTAGCCAAATATACAGGACCCACATTATTGGTTGTCTCCTTGGATCAGTGACTAATAATTCTCCTTTAACCTGGCAGGAGGGTAGAATGTTTCTCAGGGTGGGAGGCCTTTCCTCTCCATTTATTTCTACTGAAGGTTTCTGTGAGCTCTGAGAATAATAATAGTGAGGCGTCTAGAGACCCCGGACAAACGCAGAGGAATCTTATCTTTAGACATTTATATTATACATCATGGGAGTTGCTCTTTACAGTAACTTTACATTAAATGTACATCTCATGGTTTTTCTTTGTGCAGAAACTAAAACCCAGGAGATAATGCGCTGCCCAGACCCTTCTGGATGTAAACTCATTGGCAAGAATATCAATACCGGTGCGTGCTGCAAAGTGGGAAATTGTACCTTCACTTTACTACCTACAGGTTTTTATTGACCCCCATGTATTGTTATAAAGCATCACCCCAGTATCTTCTTTGTGCCCACAAATAGCTGAATAATAACGTATGGGACACAAACCTGCATTGAGCCCTTGTAGTTCCAGTAGGTTGTGTTTCCTCCTCAGCTTCATACTCTTCCTACTGATAATCATTGGGGAGTGACTGATTCCCTACAAATAAAGATCATTTCTCTTTCTTTGTGCACAAACTGTGTTGTTATTCCTGTGTGATATTTGTGGAATGATAAACATTGTGTCAGGAGCTGGCTGGAGACTGTGTGGTTAAATGCAGCTGTATTATTCGGCTGAGCCACACTTGTTATTTTTCAATATGTTTCTCTTCTGTTCGTTAACTTCTCCTACCTCATTAATATCACATGTCAGCAATCTAACAATTAGTGATGTATAAAAGCCTGTGTATGGAGCAGTTAGTTACTTGATCGTGTCATGTGTGATTTATACAACTTGGCACATGAGCAGACTATCTATCTATGTCTATTCTCAGCCAGTAACTCCCAACACATGAGATTGTCCTATCCATAGGGGCAGTGTTACTTATACAGCAGATCATTTCCTAAGAAAAGACTCAGTTGACCCATTTGGTCGGCCCATTGTTTTAAGCACCTAAAATTACTTTGTATCTGCCCCATACCCTGTATCCCCTACCATATTGTGTCTAGTCACCTGACGCGTTTCATGCCTCATTCTGGCACGTCATTAGATGAAGTGCCACAATGAGGCATGCAATGCGTCAGGTGACTAGACACAATATGGTTTAGTTAAAGGTCTCTAGGAAGATACCTGTTCATGTTTTTTAATGATAACTTGGCAATAAAGTTTTTTTTCACTGATTTTCACCCGTGGTTGCAAAAGGCTCCCGTCAATTCATTGTCATATTAAGAAATACCCCGGGGCTTTGGAAACTGATCTCACACCAATAAATGTGCCCATAAACCTGTGATCATGTAACTGTGGATATTTTGTTGGTAATAAAGCCCTGTACAGAGACTGCAGGAATTCTGGGAAGCAGATCAGCCAAACTATAATCCCTCTAAATATTGTGACTGGAAGGTCAGCAATAATGATAATCACCAAATGCAGTTTTATATCCCCTTTGTCTGTAAAGTACAGTAACCCTGTATATACTCACTAAAACAACACTTCCTAAAAGCTACCTCATGTATCAGTACAGTCTCTTCAGGGAGAGAATCCCAGGACTCGCCAGTTCTCTCTTAAACAGCCCTTTATCCTCTTTAACATGGAACTTATATAGTAACATACTAAGTCAGGTAGAAAAAAGACACATGTCCATCAACCTTATAACTCTATATATAACCTGCCTAACTGTCAGTTGATCCAGAGGAAGCAAAACCCCATCTGAAGCCTCTCCAATTTGCCTCAGAGGATTAAAAATTCCTTCCTGACTCCAAAATGGCAATGGGACCTGTCCCTGGATCAACTTGTACTATGAGCTATCTCCCATAACCCTGTATTCCCTCACTTGCTAAACACCATTAGTGATGGGCGAATTTGTGCAGTTTCGCTTCGCCGAAAAATTCGCGAATTTCGCGAAACGGCGAAAAATTCGCGAAACGGCGCCGGCGTCTCGTTTTTGATGCCGGCGCCCGTTTTTGAGAAAAAAAAATTGTGACGCCGGCAAATTTTTTCCGCGAATTTTCGCCGCCGTTTCGCGAATTTATTCGCCAACGGCGAATCGCGCAAATTCGCCGCAAATTCGCCCATCACTAAACACCATCCAACTCCTTCTTATACCTATCTAATGTATCAGCCTGTACCACTGATTCACTTCCCAGCTCTCCCTGTAACACCCCTTTCCCTCCTCTAATCTCATTGGCTCCCTCCTGTCTGCTGGGAGGAGCTACTGGTGAATAAAGCATCCGACCCTTCCTTGTACCTATCTAATGTATCAGCCTGTACCCCTGATTCACTTCCCAGCTCTCCCTGTAACACCCCTTTCCCTCCTCTAATCTCATTGGCTCCCTACTGTCTGCTGGGAGGAGCTATTGGTGAATAAAGCATCCGACCCTTCCTTGTACCTATCTAATGTATCAGCCTCTAACACTGATTCACTTCCCAGCTCTCCCTGTAACACCCCTTTCCTTCCTCTAATCTCATTGGCTCCCTCCTGTCTGCTGGGAGGAGCTACTGGTGAATAAAGCATCCGACCCTTCCTTGTACCTATCTAATGTATCAGCCTGTACCACTGATTCAGGGAGACAATTCCACTTCTTCACAGCTCTCACTGTAACAAACCCCTTCCCAATATTTAGGTGGAACCTCTTTTCTTCTAATCGGAATGGGTGACCTTGTGTCAGCTGGAAAGACCTACTGGTAAATAAATCATTAGAGAGATTATTATATGATCTGCCCCATTTAATACAAGTCAAGACCTTATTTGCCCTTGATGCTGCTGACTGGCATTGCTTGCTACAGACAAGTTTATTATCTACAAGGACTCCAAGCTCCGTCTCCATTATGGATTTGCCTAGTGCAGTCCCATTAAGGGTATAAGTGGATATTGTTACATCCCAGGTGCAGGACTTTACATTTATCAACATTGAATCTCATTTGCCACTTAGCTGCCCAGATTGCCAGTTAGTCAAGATCCTGTTGCAAGTGCCACATCCTGGATGGAATTAATTGGGCTGATAGTTTGTCTCATCTGCAAACACTGATACATTACTTACAATACCCTCCCCTAAGTCATTAATGAACAAGTTAAATAAAAGTGGCCCCAATACCGAGCCCTGAGGGACCCCACTGAGAACCTTACTCCAAGCAGAGAATGTGCCATTCCTCTTTTTATATGCGCATTGCCGCTGGTGTGATGATGTCAGCGCACAATGGCGCCAAATTCAAATGGTATTTAAAGGGACCTTTTGTATTTCTCATTGCCCATTGTTAGGTTCCTTTCGTGAGTTCCTGGGTGCGTTTGTTCTGTTGTCTGATTCCTGTTTGACCCCTGCCTGCCTGATTAATCTGACTTCTGTGATCCTGACCCCTGCCTGGTAACCGACTATTTTACTCTCTGTAATCTGACCCGTGCCTGACTTGACTCTTCTTGTTTGACCTCCTGGCTTTGACCTCTGCCTGTTTCACTCCGTTTGTATTCTGCCTGCACCGACCCAGCCTGGTTTTGACTTTGCTTTCTGTCAGCTTCTTGTACTGTGACCTTCTGCCCAAAAGACTTTGCTAACGATCGTGCCCCTCTGCTTGTCCTGAACCCTTAGCTTGGCTCCTCTCTTTATAAGACCTGTCGGCATCCAATTAGCCAAGGGCTCCTCCCGAGGTGAAAGGCGGTTGTTAAAGGCTGAAGCAATAGCCGAGACCAGGGAGTCTAGCATTGGTTCTGGATTCTGGGTGCCGATCGTGACACATTAAGCCCAACAGACCTTAGTTTAGAAAACAGTTGTTTGTGTGGCACGGTATAAAATGATTTGGCAAAATCCAAATAGATCACATCTACTGCCCCCCCACTGTCCAGCATCTTACTTACCTTATCATAAAAAGCAATCAGATTTGTCTGACATGACCTATCCTTCATAAAGCCATGCTGATTGCTGCTCATAATGCCATTGACTAGGACAACATTTTGAATGTGATCCCTTAACAAGCCTTCAAATAATTTGCCCACCACAGATGTCAGATTTACTGGCCTATAATTGCCAGGCTGAGATCGTAATCCCTTTTTAAATATTGGAATGACATCATCTTTTCTCCAATCCATAGGTACCATACCAGATGAAAATTAATCTGAGAAAATCAGAAATACAGGCCGGTCTGAAACTGAACTAAGCTCTTTTGCAACCCAGGGGTGTTTGCCATCAAGCCCTGGCACCTTGTTCACATTCATTTTTATTAAAACTTTATGAATCCTATCCTGAGTCAACCACGGACTAGATTAATCTGAGCCATCAGTGCAGCTATGAAGTGAGCCTGGGAACTCACACTCCTCTATTGTATACACTGAAGAAAAGAACTGATTTAACACATTTGCCTTTTCTGTATCTATTACAACCATACTGGTACCATTATTTAATGGAGCAACACTCTCAACCTGCATCTTTTTACTATTAATATTCTTAAAGAACTTTTTTGGGGTTAGTCTTAGCCTCAGCCGCAATGCGCTCCTCATTTCCTATCTTTGCCTTCCGGATTGCTGTTTACAAAATTTAATATAGTGTTTATATTCATTAAATGCAGCTTCTGTCACCAACAGACTTGTATTTGTTAAATGTTTTTCTCTTCTTTCCTATTAACTTCTTTACTTCTGTATTAAGCCACATAGGTTGATTATTGGTGCTTCTACATTTACTTCTTAAAAGGATTGTTCACCTTCCAAACACTTTTTTCAATTCAGTTGTTTTCAGATTGTTCCCCAGAAATAAAGACCTTTTTCAATTACTTTTTATTATTTTTTTTTAGTTTTTCCAAGACAGGAACGGTTAGAATTTTGCAACATTTAGTTGATACATTTCTCATCTCTGGAGTATTAGCAACTATTGTATCAATTCTAACAGTTGCCTGTAATCAAACCCAGAGATTCTGCTCAGCAGGGACAAAGATAAGAAATGTATCAACTAAATGTATCAACTAAATGTATCTATTTAGAACAGGTTACAGGGTCGGCGACCCCCCTCCCAGAGCTGCTTTAGAAAAAAAAAAGAGACTTTTACACTTCAATATTAGAAAAATAGTCACACATAGAAAATAGAATGTAATTGGAAAAAGTCTTTATTTCTGGTGAACTATCTGAAAATAACTAGTTCTTTGAGGGTGAACAATAAATTAAGAACAGTACTGATTTAATAGTTTAAATGACAACCATTTCTGTTCTCTGTTTTTATTTGAAAATATAATATCCCAATCAATACTCTGAAGGGCAGCCCTCAAGGCACTAAAATTAGCTTTTCTGAAATTCATGGTTTTGGTTGCCCCAGTATATATTTGTTTTTTGCACCAGACATGAAATGATATAACATTATGGTCACTATTACCCAGGGGTTCAATGACTTGCACATTTGCTATAAGTTCTGGCTCATTAGAGATCACTAGATCCAGAATAGCATTTTTCTGGTTGGCTCCTCAACAACCTGTGCCATAAAATTGTCATGTAACAGTTTATAAACTTGTTCCCATTAACTGATCTAGCAGTACCGTTGCTCCAGTCAATATCTGAGAAATTAAAATCCCCCATTATCATTACTTTACCTAAACTAGCAGCCTTTTCTATTTGCATCAGGAGCTTAGCCTCCTCCTCGTCACTTACATTAAGGGGTCTATAGCGACTCCTACAATTAATTTGCTGGACTCTTTATAATTGGTGAAGAACTCAACCCATACGACTTCTGCCCCCTCATTCTCTAACATAACCTCCTCCTTTATATGAGCTTTTAAATCCTGCCTAACAAACAGACATACCCCTCCTCCTTTTCTATTGCCTCTGTCCCTCCGAAACAAAGTATAGCCACTGATATTTACTGCCCTCCTTTCCTTTATTATCTGATTAGCCCCCTTGTGTCTGCTGGGAGCATCTACTGGTAAATAAATAAAGCATCAGAGAGTTTATTGTATGGTCCCCTTATATATTTATATATAGTGATCATATCCCCCTTATATATTTATATATAGTGATCATACCCCTCTTATATATTTATATATAGTGATCATATCCCCCCTTATATATTTATATATAGTGATCATATCCCCCTTATATATTTATATATAGTGATCATATCCCCTTATATATTTATATATAGTGATCATATCCCCTTATATATTTATATATAGTGATCATATCCCCTTATATATTTATATATAGTGATCATATCCCCTTATATATTTATATATAGTGATCATATCCCCCTTATATATTTATATATAGTGATCATATCCCTCTTATATATTTATATATAGTGATCATATCCCCTTATATATTTATATATAGTGATCATATCCCCTTATATAGTTATATATAGTGATCATATCCCCTTATATATTTATATATAGTGATCATATCCCCTTATATATTTATATATAGTGATCATATCCCCTTATATATTTATATATAGTGATCATATCCTCCTTATATATTTATATATAGTGATCATATCCCCCCTTATATATTTATATATAGTGATCATATCCCCCTTATATATTTATATATAGTGATCATATCCCCTTATATATTTATATATAGTGATCATATCCCCTTATATATTTATATATAGTGATCATATCCCCTTATATATTTATATATAGTGATCATATCCCCCTTATATATTTATATATAGTGATCATATCCCCCTTATATATTTATATTAAGTGATCATATCCCCCTTAACTGTCTCTTCTCCAGTGTAACCAATCACAACTTGTCTTTCCCCATAAATGATCCCTTCCATTCCCTTTATCAGCTTAGTCGCTCTTCTCTGTACTTTCTCTATTTTCATACTGAAATCATGTATTCTAACCGTTCATTAACTGGGGCTCATTTATAAACATTGGGCAAATTTGCTCCTGGGCTGTAACTCTTGGCAACCAAGATGATTACTTTTTGCATTCAACCTGCAGCTGGCTAAAAAAAAAGCTAATCACTGATTTGTTGCTATGGGTTACTGCCCAAGTGCAAATTTTCCCACTGTTTATAAATAAACCCCACTGTCTCTTATGGTATCAAAACCTCATCTCCAGCTCCACTTAATGTAGGGGTGCCACAAGGCTCTGTACTCCCTGTTATTCTCCCTGTACTCTCTGTCTTTGACTTGATGAACTTTCAGTTCATTCCTCTGCCCCTCACTCAATCTCTTCTCCTGTGTCTCTATATGTCCCCAACTAAAGCTTCTTGTAAAGCCACTGCTTGATTGCACCCCCCACTACTACTTCAGTTTCCCACCTTAAACCCTTTCTCTCTTGCTGTTCCTACATTGGGAATGCCATCCCTGAATTCCTTCAGAGAGAATCCCCCTCGATCTCTTCAGAACTAAATTCAAAGACTCCCTCTTGGGACAATCACATCACCCCTGAACTAGAAATTGGCACTTACTGTATATATGGAACTGGCACTTACTGTAACCTACAGAACTTAATATCCCCCTATTTGTGTCTGTAAGTTACCCTCTCATTTAGACTGTAAGCTCTATGGGGAAGGGACCTCCATCTACTTGTTTCCCTGACATTAATCTTTATTGTAACTCTACATTATTTGTATTATATTTGGACTTATTTGTATTTATTATTGTAATGACCCCCTGTTTGTTCTGCTCACTTATTATTCACAAGTAGCGCTATACAAATAAATATATACAAACATATATACATGCATATTATCATTACATTACTCACAGGGGAACAAAAGCACCAACGTAAAGTTTTGAAATAGACCTTAAAGCTTACACTTCTCTTCTCAACTACAGCAGAACCATCTACCAACTAACATGGGGCCAAAATGCACAATTATCTCCCATTATAACAAGACGGCTCAGCATTGTAACTAGTGAATACAGTTGCACCAGTGAGACCGATTTACTGAAGGTTTAGATTCTCTTTAATTGCCATTTAAAGTGCTTCTTTATTCCTATGTAATTTAGTAATGAAGGATAATGGCTTCCCTTAAATGAGACAAAGAGGAGTCAGTGATGGAGAAGGATCTCTAAATATTTGTGGCTATGAGACTGTATATGTGTCTGTGAGGTACATAGTGAGCCCACGTCATGGCAGAACAGGGAACAGTCTGTCCAACATTAAATTGGGAATATAAAGATATTTGATGTTAATAATTTTCCATTTTGCACTCACTGTGTCTTTGCTTGGATACCAGTTGATACTTTGAGATTAGGACATTAACATTACTCTTATTTATTCTAAAACCTCCTCAGACAAAAGATGAGGATTTCCAAGAATATAAATACTCAGTATACCGGGCTCATGTGAATTTAAATTCTATTAAAATCAATATCTGTTAATATTCTCTGACTCCCCATTCAAATTATTGTAAATCAGGTGATTAAAAGCCCTGGAGGAGACCTAACTCCTGCTACATTGTTAACAGTGTCAACACCAGTGAGTTTCTTCAGGTGTCACCTCTCTGAAGAGTTACAATGTGCCATTGTGATTGGATTAGTGGAAGAGTTTATATGCCAAGAACTTCCTGGGGGCAACACAAGGACAAGGAATATTCTTGGGTCCAATAAAGATATTGTTTGTGAATCTCCCCCAGTGCTGAGCGTTGAAAATAACAATTTATTTGTAATGGTAATGAGGGATCTCATGATGATATCCCTTTAAAAAGTACATGCCACCTTGGGGGAGGAGGATTCTGGGAGGAAGAGGCACTTTTGGGTTGATGAGGGGCAGTTTAAAGGCAGTGATGCCCCTACTGGGGGATTAGGGGTAGTTTGAGTAAAGGGAGGATTCTGTAATGAAGAGGCACTTCCAGAGAATGAGAAGGAACCAGTCAATGTCCAGTTGAGAGGAGGGTCAGACAGAAGATTGTGTGTTGCCTGTTGTGTGGTCACTGTTGTACAATGTGAAGGAGGAGATGAGCCCAGGCAGTGTCTCATGGAGAGGAGGGACAGTTTGAAGACTGGAGTGAGCACCTGCTGGAGAGCCAAGGAGCAATGGGACCAGACAGTGTCCTGGGAAACAAGAGTGAGCCACAGGGGCAATTTAAAGAGGAGGATTTAAGGTGTAGGTCAGTGCCCCTGTGACTTATCTGTTATCTACTGTGTATCCTGTGCTTGAATGGCTGCCCCCATGGCTACACAGCAGCTTGTTTATATAAACTATAGTAGTACTTATCTGTTATCTACTGTGTATCCTGTGCTTGAATGGCTGCCCCCATGGCTACACAGCAGCTTGTTTATATAAACTATAGTAGTACTTATCTGTTATCTACTGTGTATCCTGTGCTTGAATGGCTGCCCCCATGGCTACACAGCAGCTTGTTTATATAAACTATAGTAGTACTTATCTGTTATCTACTGTGTATCCTGTGCTTGAATGGCTGCCCCCATGGCTACACAGCAGCTTGTTTATATAAACTATAGTAGTACTTATCTGTTATCTACTGTGTATCCTGTGCTTGAATGGCTGCCCCCATGGCTACACAGCAGCTTGTTTATATAAACTATAGTAGTACTTATCTGTTATCTACTATGTATCCTGTGCTTGAATGGCTGCCCCCATGGCTACACAGCAGCTTGTTTCTTGTTCCTGATTTCAGTGATGGCGGCTGCTGATCTGAGAGACGAGCTGAGCTGCTCCATCTGCCTGAGCATTTATACTGATCCTGTATCCCTGCCGTGTGGCCATAACTTCTGCCGGGGCTGTATTGGGACAACATGGGACACCCAGGAGGGATCTGGGGCTTATTCCTGCCCTGAATGTAGAGCAGAGTATCAGGAGCGCCCTGCCCTGCTCAGGAACAGAACTCTGGGTAACATAGCAGAGAGATTCCTTCCAACTGAGACAGAGCCGGGGGAGACTGGGATCTTCTGCACCTACTGTGTCCTCTCTCCTGTACCTGCTGCTAAATCCTGTCTCCTGTGTGAGGCTTCTCTGTGTGATACCCACCTGAGGGGGCACAGCAAGTCAGCAGAACATGTACTGACCCAACCCACCGACTCCTTTATGGGGAGAAAATGTTCTGTACATCACAAGGTTCTGGAGTATTACTGCTGTGAGGAGTCTGTCTGTGTGTCCTGCTGTCTGGCCGGAGAGCAGGGCCGCCATTAGAAATCACGGGGCCCCGTACAACAAAATTTTTGGGGCCCCCTGGGCCCTGCCCACACTGACGACCAAGCTCCACCCCATTTCCCGCCCACTCCACATCGCAGTTAAAAGACCACACAGACATCAGCGCTAAAAAAGTAACCCCCCCCACACAAGTTGTAAAAAGCTATTGATGGTCAGGGCCCCCTTATAAAAAATTGGGGCCCCAAAAAAAAAAAAATTAAAATTTTTTTTTTTTTAAAAAAAACATTGGTGGCAGGGGCCCCCTTATAAGTTAAAAAAAACTTGGGGCCCCAACAAAAAAAATGTAAAAAAAACTAAAAAATAAACAAACATTGGTGGCAGGGGCCCCCTTATAAGTTAAAAACAAATTGGGGCCCCAAAAAAAAATTTGAAAAAAAAAAAAAATTTTTTTGAAAAAAAAAAAAAAAAACATTGGCGGCAGGGGCCCCCTTACAAGTTAAAAACAAATTGGGGCCCCAAAAAAAATTTAAAAAAAAAAAACATTTTTTTGAAAAAAAACAAAAAAACATTGGCGTCAGGGGCCCCTTACGAGTTAAAAAAAAATTGGGGCCCCAAAAAAACATGTTTTAAAAAAAAAGATTGGTTGCAGGGGCCTATAGAATATTAAAATAATACATTGGTGGCCAGGGGATTAAAAAAAAAAAAATACACAAACTGGTGTTCAGTAGAATTGAACTCACTGCTTCAGTACTTCAACTTCACCTCCTTTCGTGACTTCGGGTCTTTTCACTGCTTCAGGACTTCGGCTTCGGCTGTTTTCGTGACTTCGGGTCTTTGCGCTGCTTCAGGACTTCGGCTGTTTTCGTGACTTCGGGTCTTTTCGGCGCTTCGTGACTTCGGCTTTTTCCGTGACTTCGGGTCTTTTCGGCGCATCGGCTTCGGCTTTTCGGCACTTCCGCATTCGGCAGCACAGAGACAAGACGTACGGCTCGGGCGCTCGTAAGGGGGGCCCGGATCTTCAAAAAATGCAGCGCTGCCGGGCCCCCCTTCATGCCCGGGCCCGGTACGCTTGTCCCCCCTGTCCCCCCCTGATGGCGGCCCTGTCTATAAGAACTGCCTTCCAGGGTTTAGAGAAAGTATTTGTTTGGTGATTGTTGCTTGGAAATGATAACTGTTATGTTTTCAAACAACTATTAGACATTGGAAGAATACATTTCTTCCTAAAATTAGAGTTAAAAGCATACTGCATTATCATTTTATTATATCATTTAAAGGGATTCTGTCATTATTTTTATGGTGTAGTTTTTATTTTCAAATTGCACTGTTTACACTGCAAATAATTCACTCTACCATATAACATTTAATTCCTGAACAAATAAGAGTATTTTCTTTTAGTTGTATTATTGGTTTGTAGGCGCCATCTCAGGCACACCTCCCAACTGTCCACTTTTTCGCTGGACTCCCGATTTTGACAGCGCAACCTGCAGTCCTGTCCCAACTTTCTATTTGATCTCCTCCATTGAACAGCCAGAAAATGATACAAAATTTCTAACTTAATTGGCTTTTGGCAGAGTGGCCAAAAATGACTCCTTTTTGTCCCTCTTTATATTTCCAAAATGTTGGGAGGTATGATCTCAGGTCATTTTGCCCAGTCATGTGTTTACAGAAAAAGCCAGTGCTGCACTATGGTACTGCTTTCATGCAGGCTATTGTTTCTCCTACTCAGTATAACTAAATGAGTCGCAGTGGGACATGGATTTTTACTACTGAGTGCTGTTCTTATATCTACCAGGGAGCTATTATCTGGTTAGCTTCCCATTTTCTGCTGATGTGCTGCTGGGGGAGAAAGAAGGGGGTGATGTCACTCCAACTTGCAGTGCAGCAGGAGTGACTGAAGTTTATCATAGCACAAGTCACCTGACTGGGGGCACCTGGGAAACTGAGAATATGTCTAACTCCATGTCAGATTTCTAAATTGATTATTAAAAAACCTGTTTGCTTTCTTGAAAAATGGATTTCAATGCAGGATTCTGCTGCAGAAGCACTATTAACTGATTCGTTTGAAAAAACATATTTTCCCATGACAGTATCCCTTTACATTTTACACACAAGCTTTAACAGTGTGTTGAATAATATTCCCATTAGTGGTTTAAATCTGATATACAGTAAACCCCAGATTTTACATTTTTCTTTTAAAAAAAATGCAAATGGGGTAAAATAGAGGTTTGACTGTAGAATTGGTGCGACTGTAAAATAGACTGCAAAAAAAAATCACTTAAATGTGGAAAAATGTTAAATGTCTAATGAAATGTAACATTCACAGGGGACACACAGGTATGTTTAAGAAAACTTTAATAAAGTTATTAGTAAAAGCCAGGAAATGCAACCCATTAAAATGCACTGGAGGGGATAAAATGCAGGAAACCATAAAAAACGTGGACTTATCAAGGTTTGAGTGCACACTATATGGTCAATAGTTTCTGGACACCAAGCTCCTGTACACAAGTCTATAATTACCATGCACAATATTCTTATTATTCTTAATTTATACAATCGCAACATACAGTTTTCTGCAGTGCTTTATAGAGGTTATGCATCAGTCCCTCCAGAGTTTACAAATTCAGGTCCTTATCACATTCACCACAATTATACCAGGAGTCCATTAACCTGCCTATATGTATTTGAAACATGGGAGGAAACCTACACAAGCATGGGGAGAATATAAAAATTGCACTGTACAATATTTTTATACCACGTGGGTGCCCATATGGTAGTTACATTCCTGGCCCCATGAGATCTGCTCAGTTTTAGCCCCGCTTCCAAAACATTGTGCAGCCCATACGACCCAAGGTATCCATCCGGCAGGCTCTGTAATCAGAGTTGGACTGGGACACCAGTGGCCCACTCAAAAACCTTAGACCAGGGCCCACCATAAAACCTTAGACCAGGGGCCACTCTCAGTACTTTTAGTCTTCATCTCCTCAATCAATTTCTATTCTCCTAGTCTGTTTTCTTTACATACTATAATCAATTATTCCATTTAGCCTCTTTGTTCTTATAGAAATAGGGAATGGTCATGAAATAGGCCAAAAGTTTAGCAGCATGAGGGCCCACTGACACCTTGGCCCACCGGGAGTTTTCCTGGTATCCCTGTGGGCCAGTCCAAAACTGTCTGTAATCTCTACCTGCCCCTGAGATGGACGGCTTCTCTCTACTACAACACCTCCAATAAATAGCAATGGGATGGCATGCAACACTTTCCACTATATGGGTGTGCAAAACCATATTACTCATAGTACTATCTCATCTACATTTTTACATTCCCCTTTGTGCGTTTTAATCATTTAAGTGGAAAACACGTACCCTACACCTATTCTTCACCTATTCTTTTAAGATGATTTCCAATGTACATTTCTAATTTACAGCTGCTATTTGAGAAACTGACCACTAGACAGCAGCATTGGCTATAAAAAAAAAAAAACAATATTTATAACCCATCTGGATAAATTGCATCTTGATAGAGGATTAAGATCTTAAGTACTGATGTTTTCAATTTCATCAAGAAAACTGCTTTTAAGAAGATGAATGAATGGTTCTCACATACCTGCTATTCTTATGTTTAATGTTACATATTTCTCAACAAATATTGGATAGTTTTTGGGTTATCTATTGTCTATGTAAGAAGAAATGCCTAGGAAAATATTTCTAAGTTACCAGCCACATCTAGAGATGCATTTAGATGATATTCTTTTTCATGTATGAAAATAACACCTGCAGATCTATGAATCACATTTAAATAATAGCAATTAATGGGTAGTTCTTAATGACTCAAGTGTACTTTAACATAAAGACATTGTGTAACTAGTTTTTTTTTTGTTTGTTTGGAATTAAACCTTTTATATATCTGCTAAGATAAGTAAACCTAACAACAATCAGCACAATAATGTGCAAAGCGTGATGCATATAGAATGGTTTGTTGAGATGGGAGTGGATCATTGTGCTTCATTGCTTACCCAGCAGTGCTTAGAAGTAGAACAGTCTGATCAGGGGAAATGTTGTCTGGCCACCCAAAGAAACATCTAGACCATATACACTTTTTCTCCACTTTTAGCACAATATAGCCAATATTTTACAAAACTCTTAACTCCAAATGGTCTGAACAAAGTGCTTCTGGATTTTAATATTGGTTTTATTATTTATTCTTGTACAGATATAAGTTTGACATTGTAAATAATATGGATGATGGATAGACAAGTACCAATGGCAATTTGTCGCATTTGTTTAGAAAATGTGTATATTTGTATCAATTTATATACAGTATGTGAATTGTTTCCAGTGATCTATAATGGATTTGTGAACAATAGATGGCGCTGTCGTAATGCTTTGTAAAAGGAAATCCAATGACTTGAACAGTTAGCTAGAAACAGAGCCAGATAACAGCCTGAAACTTCGCTGTGTCTTTGGTCCCTCCAAAAATCAGTCAATATGGTAAATATTTCTCAGGGATCCCCCCCCCACTGCACATAATTGCGGGAGACCCTCGAAATAAAGAATGATAAAAGTCAACTGTGTCCCCTCTGTGACCCCACAGAGGGGTCACAGGTACTGCATCATCTATAGTTATACGAAGGGGTATGGCTGAAGAAATTTGCAAAAATGCTGGGATTTGGCCAAATCACAAAACAAATCCTAGATTTAGTACATTCCTATAAACTGTAATGCAACTAAAGCTTGATTAAACATTATTCAAATAGTCATAGGGTCGCTGGGCTACTTTCCATGGCCAGCTCCACTGTGTCACTGCTGTAGTAAAAATATTACCTTCTGTAAAGCTGACAATTGCCAAATGAGCAGGTCTCTGTATGATCTGGCCAGCCATGTGATGGCCTGGCCTGAGAACCAATGATCAAATTGATCATACAGCAGCCCACAGAGACCCCCACAGACATAGCTGCATCAATGCTTTGATGTAGGGCTTGTACAATGGGATTGTCAAACCTGCATGAGGATATATAGGGGAGGCCCCCATAGAGAGTCCAATAACTCGCTGAGTCAGTCTGAAGGGGCCAGGGCCGCCATTAGAAATCACGGGGCCCCGTACAACAAAATTTTTGGGGCCCCCTGGGCCCCGCCCACACTGACGACCAAGCTCCACCCCATTTCTCGCCCACTCCACATCGCAGTTAAAAGACCACACAGACATCAGCGCTAAAAAAGTAACCCCCCCCACACAAGTTGTAAAAAGCTATTGATGGTCAGGGCCCCCTTATAAAAAATTGGGGCCCCAAAAAAAAAAAATTAAAAATTTTTTTTTTAAAAAAAAAACATTGGTGGCAGGGGCCCCCTTATAAGTTAAAAAAAACTTGGGGCCCCAACAAAAAAAATGTAAAAAAAACTAAAAAATAAACAAACATTGGTGGCAGGGGCCCCCTTATAAGTTAAAAACAAATTGGGGCCCCAAAAAAAAATTTAAAAAAAAAAAAAATTTTTTTGAAAAAAAAAAAATTTTTTGAAAAAAAAAAAAAACATTGGCGTCAGGGGCCCCCTTATAAGTTAGAAACAAATTGGGGCCCCAAAAAAAAATTTAAAAAAAAAAAAAAATTTTTGAAAAAAAAACAAAACATTGGCGGCAGGGGCCCCCTTATAAGTTAAAAACAAATTGGGGCCCCAAAAAAAAATTTGAAAAAAAAAAAAAAATTTTTTGAAAAAAAAAAAAACATTGGCGTCAGGGGCCCCCTTATAAGTTAGAAACAAATTGGGGCCCCAAAAAAAAATTAAAAAAAAAAAAAATTTTTTGAAAAAAAAAAAAACATTGGCGGCAGGGGCCCCCTTATAAGTTAAAAACAAATTGGGGCCCCAAAAAAAAATTTGAAAAAAAAAAAAAATTTTTTTGAAAAAAAAAAAAAAAAACATTGCGGCAGGGGCCCCCTTACAAGTCAAAAACAAATTGGGGCCCCAAAAAAAATTTTAAAAAAAAAAAAATTTTTTTGAAAAAAAAAAAAAAAACATTGGCGTCAGGGGCCCCTTACGAGTTAAAAAAAAAATTGGGGCCCCAAAAAAACATGTTTTAAAAAAAAAGATTGGTTGCAGGGGCCTATAGAATATTAAAATAATACATTGGTGGCCAGGAGATTAAAAAAAAAAAATACACAAACTGGTGTTCAGTAGAATTGAACTCACGGCTTCAGGACTTCAACTTCACCTCCTTTCGTGACTTCGGGTCTTTTCACCGCTTCAGGACTTCGGCTTCGGCTGTTTTCGTGACTTCGGGTCTTTTCGGCGCTTCGTGACTTCGGCTTTTTCCGTGACTTCGGGTCTTTTCGGCGCATCGGCTTCGGCTTTTCGGCACTTCCGCATTCGGCAGCACAGAGGCAAGACGTACGGCTCGGGCGCTCGTAAGGGGGGCCCGGATCTTTAAAAAATGCAGCGCTGCCGGGCCCCCCTTCATGCCCGGGCCCGGTACGCTTGTCCCCCCTGTCCCCCCCTGATGGCGGCCCTGCCGGAGAGCACAGGGGCCACAGGGTGGAGCTGCTGAGTGAGACCTCTGAGAAGAAGAAAGAGAAAGTGAGGAAAGTTGTGGAGAAACTGAGGCCAGAGAGAGAGGAGACTGAGAGAGGAGCCCAGAGACTGCAGGAGCGCAGGAGAGAAGTGGCAGAAAAAGCAGCCGGTGAGACAGAGAGAGTCACTGCCCTGTTTAGAGACATCAGGGAACAGCTGGAAGCCCTAGAGAAGAGACTCCTGAGTGACATCTCCAGCCAGAAAGAGAAGCTCTCACTCACACTCACTGATCTGATGGAGCAGCTGGAAATAAAGAAGGACGAGCTGTCCAGGAAGATCCGTCACATTGAGGAGCTGTGCAACATGGCAGATCCACTCACTGTCCTACAGGAACGGGAATCACATGGAGCTGCAGATAATGAGGGGGGCAGAGAGAGACATGATATAAAGGTCCCTGCTATAGGGGATCTGGATGTGGATCTGATCTCAGAGACATTACTCACAGGCTTAGCTGCCATTGTGACTGGGGTAAAGGGAAAGTGGATCCCTGGGCAGGAGGCTACAGACCTGTTACTGGATATAAACACGGCTGGGAATGATGTATCTGTATCAGGGGACAGGAAATCTGCTTCCTACTCACTCACAGACCAGTGTCACCCACAAACCCCAGAGAGATTTCAGCTTTTTGCTCAGACTTTAAGCAGCAGGAGTTTCCCCTCAGGGCGACATTACTGGGAAGTGGAGGTCAGTGAATCAGAGAACTGGGGGGTAGGGGTGGCCTATCCCAGTATAGAGAGGAGAGGGGTCAGTCCTGTATTGGGAATAATAACAAGTCCTGGTGTTTGTGGAGATTAAATAATAAATATACAGTGATACATGACAGCAGAGACACAGAGTTAACCCTCTTCCTGCAGGAGAATCAGGATCTCACTGGACTATGAGGCCGGACGTCTGTCCTTTTATGAGCTGAGTGAGCCAATCAGACACTTACACACCTTCACTGTCACATTCACTGAGCCCCTTCATGCTGCATTCTGGGTAGGGTGGAGTGATGATGATGATGATGGTACCAGGGTGAGAATCATTAGTTAGGGAACTGCCCAGCAGGAAACCCATTGCCAGAGTGATGGCAGCAGTGTCGGACTGGGACACCAGGGGCCCACCATAAAGACCAGGGGCCCACTCTCAGCACTATTACTCTTCATCTCCTCAATTAACCCCTATTCTCCTATTCAGCGCCAGGCAAACCTGGGCATGCGCAAGAAATACCGGATGCTCGCATGCGAGAAAAAACTGAATGCGCACATGCGCAAAAAGCCAACGCAGGTATTCGCAAAAATAAGAAGCCGAAAAGAACAGTGCGCATGTGCTAAAAAGCACACATACGCCAGATTCATCTGCAAGCGGGGACCGGACTAGGGGGTATGAGAAGCAGAGAAGGCGCATGCCTGGCAACCCCCCCCAGCTTTGCACCCTAGGCACGTGCCTACTCTGCTTACCCCTAGTTCCAGCCCTGCTCCTATTCTGTTTTCTTTACATACTATAATCAATTATTCCTGCTATTTAGCCTCTTTGTTCTCATAGAAATAGGGAATGGCCATGAAATAGGCCAAATGTTTCGCAGCATGAGGGGCCACTGACACCTGGGCCCCCCGGGACTTTTCCTGGTATCCCTGTGGGTCAGTCCGACACTGTATGGCAGGGAAGGAAAGGAGACACATAGATGTTGGCCAGTCTGCTCTAACAAACACAGGATAACTATTTCACTTAGTAGAGCAGCTTAATTCAATATCTGTCTCACCAGCAGTGTCGGACTGGGCTGGCGGGACACCTGGAAAAAACCTCAGGGGCCCCGCCGGCCCAGACCTGCTCCCCCTTATCAGGCTCCCTATTAAACAACCACTTGTGCCGCTGTATCTCCGTGCAGGAATGCAAAGGGAACCCGTGATTGAGCTGGAGGAGACGTTCAAACCTCAGCTATCCAATCCCTGAGCAGCTCAACCTTGACTTAAACTCAGTGACCAATAACGGGAGGTAATGGACAGAAGATACCTCCCCTTGTGCTCCGACCCTGCCTTCCCAAATTCAGCAGCTCTCAGAAAGTAGAGGGGCCCGGCTAATCAAGAGTGTGGCATGGCCTGGCCCCCCTTACCCTCAGGCCCCCTACAACTCTCCCCCCTGTCCCCCCCTGATGGCTGCCCTGTCAACCTCTATCAATGTCCCACCTTCTGTTCATAGTGGGAATGTGTGTGCACTAGTGTGTAAAGTGTGCGCTCATGGCTGTGTATAACTGTCAATAGAAATGGAGAGATCTATAGCAAACGTGATATGTTGTGTGTCCCTACATTATATCACGGTGATATAGACTGAGCAACGGTCCCACTTGCAGCCATATAAATCACTTTGCTTATCGAAGGAGAAACATACAGTTTGTCAGTTACATAATGAGCCGCCGGTCCTGAGAAATAATGGAACAATGACATTGGCATTAAGCTTTTCCTTTTCATTGGTCAGATCTGGTAAGATCTCAGCCAGGAGCCAATGGCACATGTTGGACAAGGAATTAGAGGGAACCTGTCCCGAGGGAAAGTTCTCACCCTTTATGGCCTTCCTATATATTTATCTTTCTTTCCTAATAATAAATATGACTTTAAAGGAGATGGAAAGCTTCAGGTTTCTTCTATCTTCAAATTTCCCAGGGCAGACGCTCAATAGAGCAAAAAGCCGAACTTTAAGGGGGTGCTGAACCCTGCTTCACTGCATTGCTCAACCAAACTTTACTAAGTTATGGCTGGACTACAAATCCCAGAATACTATACTATATAATGAAGGTTGAGGCATGCTGGGAGATGTAGTCCAGGACCATCAGGGTTGTATTCTTAAAGCAACATTGCACAATTCAATTTTTCCAAAACTTTTCCACAAATTACCGCGGACGGCGGCTGCATTAATATGCAAAAAATTCTCCAATGAGAATCCCAGCTGATCTGTATAAATCTGACTCCCTGTTCTTTGTTCCTGTTATTGGAGTTGGAAGCTTTAAGCACTATTTCCCAGCACTGAACAAGTCTGTTCTTTATCCGTGTAATATAATGATGGAATAAAATGACACAATTATCTCTATATGTAAGATAACAGCAAGATGCCTGACATGGTGTTAGGAATCAGTATTCTTATTGGTCAGTTTTATTTGCATTCACAATGAAGCTTTTGATCAGTAAAATTCTTATTGGTGGATTTTCTTGCATCTATATTTATGGTTTTCAGTAACTTCTATAGAAAACTAGGGGGTGCTGGCGGTCGGAATTACAGTTGGGTTTACAACCCTTTTAATTAAAACGTTGTCTATTCAGGTAAGTACATGCAATCACTTGGGGGTGCCTAACTTTTGGCACCCCAAGTTAGAAGACCTTTCCTTCTCCTTTAAGCATCATTTTTACAGGCCAGACAGAGAAATACCCACCAGTTTGTAACCATATCCCGAACATTTTTAGATCAGCACTTCCCCTGTCTCAGGCAGGATCCAATGGTCCATATTAGAGCTGGGGAGGCAGGAGAAGAAGTTACTCACAGGATTCTCCAGAGCGTCAGACAGTAACACATGGATGTCAATTATCTTTAATTACCAGAGCAAAGTGACAGTATCATATGCACGTCACATACACACAGGGCCGATTTATCAAGGGTCGAATTTAATGTTTCGAAATACGAATTTTTAATTTTTTCCATGGGCAAAACTGTTGACTAGGGAATTGTTGAAATTCGATTCAAGTTTTTTAAAGATTCAAAATAGATTATCCAGATTTATCATGGACTGGGTCTTTAAAAACTTGAATTCGACTATTCGTCACTTAAGACCTGCTGAATTGCTGTTTTACTCAATGTGAGATGTCCTGGGATCAATTTGGAGTTGTTTGCAGCCTTCTTGGCATTCAATTTTCTTTTTTGGAGAAAAAACTCGAATCCAGTTTTTAAAATTCGAATCAAATTGAGTTTGAATTAGATTCGAGTTTTTCGGTTGCTCCTATTCAGTTTAGGGAAATTGATTCTTTAAATAAATTTAGAAACCTTTCTCACATCTTTCCTAAACATCAGCCTCTTTCTTTCTCCTGACAACTTCCTTGACTACTTGCTGGTCAGACTGGTGGGAAACTGACCAGCAGGTGGCGCTGTTGTAACACAATTCATTCATATTAACAGTACATGTATCCCTTAATATCTTGGAATAAAAACAAGATAAATAATGAATGTAAATGACAAAAGTGCTTAGAATAGCCCCCTCATCAGTTTTACATTCACTTATTTTAAAGGTTTACTTATCCTTTCACTGAGGGGAAATTGTTTAAAAGATTATTTTAGTAGATATTATATAACAATAATGATAATAACAATAATAATAATAAAACTGATAATAATAATACTGTTATGCACAAATGTTCCTTGATTCAATAAAATCTACATTTAATTAGTAACCTGGAAGCTGCAGTTTTTTTTTATTATAAGGCGGATATACATCTTACTCAGGGTCAAACTGGAGCATTTGGGGGCCACCGGATTCCAAACCTCGGGGGCCCCATGCGCATGTTCAAGAAACAGCTCGATGCACAAACTTCTGCTCATATAGTGCACCGCATATTTTTTTTTTAGTTTTGATGGAGCGGGGGAGCTGGTCTAGGCTGGCGGGGGTCCATGAGGGTCGGGGGCCCACTGGATTTTTTCCTGTTTTCCTGGTGTCCCGCCGGCCCAGTCTGACCATGGTCTTACTCATGTACTATAACTTTATATATTCAACAGAAATGTAAACAATTTTTTGCCATATTTATGTAGATAATTTGCTTGAAACTCTAGGTAGAACCAGTCAGTGACAACCACATAGCAGAGGATAAGGATATTAGAAGTCACTGAGGGGTTGTTCTGTGACCATATAAAGGCACAAGGCTGCAGCCTGAGTTATACAGGGAACTCTGAGTATCACTCATGTATTATAAGGGATAATGTACCCCCTACTGTAAATGATAAGGATATTAGAAGTCACTGAGGGGTTGTTCTGTGACCATATAAAGGCACAAGGCTGCAGGCTGAGTTATACAGGGAACTCTGAGTATCACTCATGTATTATAAGGGATAATGTACCCCCTACTGTAAATGATAAGGATATTAGAAGTCACTGAGGGGTTGTTCTGTGACCATATAAAGGCACAAGGCTGCAGGCTGAGTTATACAGGGAACTCTGAGTATCACTCATGTATTATAAGGGATAATGTACCCCCTACTGTAAATGATAAGGATATTAGAAGTCACTGAGGGGTTGTTCTGTGACCATATAAAGACACAAGGCTGCAGGCTGAGTTATACAGGGAACTCTGAGTATCACTCATGTATTATAAGGGATAATGTACCCCCTACTGTAAATGATAAGGATATTAGAAGTCACTGAGGGGTTGTTCTGTGACCATATAAAGACACAAGGCTGCAGGCTGGGTTATACAGGGAACTCTGAGTATCACTCATGTATTATAAGGGATAATGTACCCCCTACTGTAAATGATAAGGATATTAGAAGTCACTGAGGAGTTGTTCTGTGACCATATAAAGACACAAGGCTGCAGGCTGAGTTATACAGGGAACTCTGAGTATCACTCATGTATTATAAGGGATAATGTACCCCCTACTGTAAATGATAAGGATATTGGAAGTCACTAAGGGGTATGTGACCAGTTAAAGGTGGAAGGCAATGAAACCATCAAACATTTTAAGAAGCATTTAATAAAGTGTCAGTATATTCTTGTACATAAAAAAGAGTGTTTACATCAAACACAGATTACATACAAATAGTGACAGGTAAAGAAGAGAAATAAGCCTTGCTCATCAGAGCTTACAATCTAAATCATGACAAATAGTGAGTGGTATAATTACCATACAGTAATTCTTGTTAGGAGCTCCGGCTCTGACTAATTAAACCACTGGACACAACCTCATGTCTCCTTGGATGTTACAGACATGAACAGACCCTAAAAAAGGGATCCAAAAATATCAAATGGATGAACCTAATCTGTGAGGGCCCCCGGGAGCTACAATCTGCAGATCTACAGGACCTGAGCCCCCAAATCTCTTATTTCTGTTCCTGTCATTTACTGATTTACTCAGGGGAACATTTAGGACTATTTCACAATAGTGCTTTTATTATTGTCCTCATTTGTGGGTTAAATTTACTCAAAATTAGCAACACAGTCACTAATGTATCACATTACAATTTTGTTCATAACAATCTCCTTTCAAACATTTATTTCCTTGTCTTTTAAACCATCTATCAATGTTCCGAATAACGGATTCTCCATAATTGGAATCTCCATTCCTTAAGTCTACTAGAAAATCATATAAACATTAAATAAAGCCAATAGGCTGGTTTTGCTTCCAATAAGGATTAATTAAATCTTAGTTGGGATCAAGTACAAACTACTGTTTTATTATTACACAGAAATAAGAAATCAATTTTAATCATTTGGATTATTTGATCATAATGGAGTCTAGGGGAGACAGACTTTCTGTACTTTGGAGCAATAAAGGGTTTCCAGATGACGGATCCCATTCCTGTAACTGATTCAGAGGGTCTATAAGGGATTTACCATCAGTAGGGACCCCATGGGGGATAAAGGTTCACACACTCACTTCAGAGTCAATATAAAGTTGAAATAAATTGTTAGAAATAAAGACCAATAACTGTCCCTTTGTGACATCCCAACTTAACTGAATTACATGGGAGACAACTGACAAGCTGGGACTGGGGGTGTCTGGGAATCATTATGGCAGTGGTGATGATGTTTTCTAAAATGTATTCATGTAGTTTAGGATCAGTGTGAGGAGAGAGTTATAGTTCCATCTAGGGGTGATAGACTAAGAGCAGCCAGAGACCCCAATGAGGATCACAGAAGGATCGGTACCTGGGCAACACCAGCCAGAGTAGGGGCTCAAGTGTATAGACTCAGGGATAGAGAGAACTCAGATAGTCTGGTCACTGGTTAGTGAGAACTGCTATTGGCTGTTACTAATATCCTGCCTGTGCCCATCAAGGAAGTGTCATTTTAAAGGAGAACAAAACCCTAAAAATAAATATGCCGAAAAATGGCCTATTTTTTTGTAGTGAACTTATTGCAGGAGGCTAAAGTTTGAGCTTGTCAATAGCAGCAATGATCCAGGACTTCAAACTTGTCACAGGGGGTCACCATCTTGGAAAGTGTCTGTGACACTCACATGCTCAGTGGGCTCTGATTGGCTGTTGAGAAGCTAAGCTTAGGGCTCGTCACTAATTATCCAGCAGAAAATGAGCTTCCCTGGCTGTAATATAAGCTGATGCTACAGGTTTGCTGATTATTCAATTCTGATGCTAATTGCACTGGTTTCTGTACTGCCATATAGTAATTATGTGTATTAATTACTAATCAGCCTTATATTGTGACATTTCTATTCTATGTGTACTGTATATTGTGAGTGGCTCCCTAAGCTCAGTAAGTGACAGCAGCACAGAGCATGTGAATCAGTGAATCAGCAGAAAAGAAGATGGGGAGCTACTGGGGCATCTTTGGAGACACAGATCTTTACTGCTAAAGGGCTGTGGTTGCCTTGGGCTGGTACAGAAGCACAAAACATAAAGTACATTTCTACCTACTTCTTTAGTTAGGCTTTAGTTCTCCTTTAACATAACATCTGAGAGACTGATTGAGGTTCTAGGATATAAACAGTAAACTGTTTTAAACGTTTCCTCCAGTGAGGGCCCATCAGAGAGAGAGACTCCTGAGTAATGCATGCTCTGATGGGAGTTACAGGGAGTTGTAACTTGCCTGGCTGGTATGAGAAGGGAAAAGGTAGTGTCCTAAGAAATGTTAAACAGTCCAGCTGTCAGGGTTGAACTAGAATATTGGGGCCCACCACAGCAGCAACCTGAAGGGCCCTCCTGGCAGTCACGGGGCCCCGTCCTGTCGTTCTTGACCATGTTCCTCCCGCCGTGCTCATGCCCACACACAGCAGCACAGCCCAGAAGGGGAGCAGGTCTGAGCCAGGGCACCTCGGTGTCCCTCTAACCCAGTCCGACCCTGCCAGTTCTTAATTTGCGTCAATAATCAATAAATGTAATTCTGGTGGGGGAAAATTACTTTTTTGGTCTGATTTAGAAACAAGGGAGCTAAATTGCATATTTGTAGTTGCTCGTAGAAACCAATCAGCAATTAGATTTGAGCAGTTTGTTAAAAGTTGCAAAATGAAATCAAAATCCTTATTGGTTCTTATTGGTAACTGCACTTTAATACCAGTGTTTGTAAATCAGCTGCACTTAAAATGGCTGCCCAAGTGATAGAGAGACTGGGCAACATCATTGTGTCTCCTGCACTCCCTTCCCTCCCTGCCAACACTGGGCTAAGGGCAACTCTGGCAATGGGTTTCCTGCTGGGCAGTTCCCTAACTAATGATTCTCACCCAGACATTATCCCACCCTACCCTGAATGCAGCATGAAGGGGCTCAGTGAATGTGACAGTGAAGGTGTGTAAGTGTCTGATTGGCTCACTCAGCTCATAAAAGGACAGACGTCCGGCCTCATAGTCCAATGAGATCCTGATTCTCCTGCAGGAAGGGACGTGGGGTAAATCTGTGTCTTTACTGTCATGTCTCACTGTATAGTTATTATTCCATCTCCACAAACACCAGGACTTGTTATTATTCCCAATACAGGACTGACCCCCTCTCCTCTCTATACTGGGATAGGCCACCCCTACCCCCCACTCCCCTGATTCACTGCCCTCCACTTCCCAGTAATGTCGCCCTGAGGGGAAACTCCTGCTGCTTAAAGTCTGAGGGAACCAATAAAATCTCTTTGGGGTTTGTGGGAGACGTCGGTCTGTGAGTGAGTAGGAAGCAGATTTCCTGTCCCCTGATACAGATACATCATTCCCAGCCGTGTTTATATCCAGTAACAGGTCTGTAGCCTCCTGCCCATAGATCCACCTTCCCTTTACCCCAGTCACAATGGCAGCTAAGCCTGTGAGTAATGTCTCTGAGATCAGATCCACATCCAGATCCCCTACAGCAGGGACCTTTATATCATGTCTCTCTCTGCCCCCCTCATTATCTGCAGCTCCATGTGATTCCCGTTCCTGTAGGACAGTGAGTGGATCTGCCATGTTGCACAGCTCCTCAATGTGACGGATCTTCCTGGACAGCTCGTCCTTCTTTATTTCCAGCTGCTCCATCAGATCAGTGAGTGTGAGTGAGAGCTTCTCTTTCTGGCTGGAGATGTCACTCAGGAGTCGCTTCTCTAGGGCTTCCAGCTGTTCCCTGATGTCTCTAAACAGGGCAGTGACTCTCTCTGTCTCACCGGCTGCTTTTTCTGCCACTTCTCTCCTGCGCTCCTGCAGTCTCTGGGCTCCTCTCTCAGTCTCCTCTCTCTCTGGCCTCAGTTTCTCCACAACTTTCCTCAGTGTCTCTTTCTTCTTCTCAGAGGCCTCACTCAGCAGCTCCACCCTGTGGCCCCTGTGCTCTCCGGCCAGACAGCAGGACACACAGACACAGACAGAGTCCTCACAGCAGTAATACTCCAGAACCTTGTGATGTACAGAACATTTTCTCCCCATAAAGGAGTCGGTGGGTTGGGTCAGTACATGTTCTGCTGACTTGCTGTGCCCCCTCAGGTGGGTATCACACAGAGAAGCCTCACACAGGAGACAGGATTTAGCAGCAGGTACAGGAGAGAGGACACAGTAGGTGCAGAAGATCCCAGTCTCCCCCGGCTCTGTCTCAGTTGGAAGGAATCTCTCTGCTATGTTACCCAGAGTTCTGTTCCTGAGCAGGGCAGGGCGCTCCTGATACTCTGCTCTACATTCAGGGCAGGAATAAGCCCCAGATCCCTCCTGGGTGTCCCATGTTGTCCCAATACAGCCCCGGCAGAAGTTATGGCCACACGGCAGGGATACAGGATCAGTATAAATGCTCAGGCAGATGGAGCAGCTCAGCTCGTCTCTCAGATCAGCAGCCGCCATCACTGAAATCAGGAACAAGAAACGAAACTGACCTTTACTCTCTCTCTATAACCAGTGGGACTTGTTTTATCTCCTGATGTCACACAGGGTGGGGCAACGTCTTTATTTGGATTTTATCTTCCTGTTAACTTTTGATTTCCCGTTCACTCCCTAGTGGGGCCAATTTGCAGCTCTGCTGATTTTAAGAACCCATCAAATTAACCCTTATTATGGGAAACAAACACAAACTAGTGGTAGAGGGGGCATTTTTATATTTCCTGATCTGCCTACAGTATATCAGTTGTAAGACCTCTGTTGGTTATACATTGTTGCTAATTGTTGTGTAACTTGCTGGCACCATATAAATAATTGATGATGATACAAGGGGTGGGGGGATTAGAGACCATTGATCTTTCTTATACTGGAAATAATTGAATTGTGTATTTTACTATTCCCCAAAGCCTAAATGTAATATAATTATAGTTTGGCTCTTGAAAGCAACAGACCCCTATAACTGATAAGAGAGAAATATGTTAGTGGGGGATAATAAACTGGCAGTTGTGCTGGTCTGTACCAGTCATGATCTGCCCCCCTGTTGTATCAGTGTATAAGTCTATGTATAGTTTGTATCCCTCCTGCCTTATATCCTACAGCTCTGTATTGTATATTCCTGTCTCATACGCATACCTCATACTCCTCTATTATTAAATGACACCAGCAATTGGAATGCCCGTTGGACAAGGATGTTGATGGTGGAAGTTGCAGCTTCTCTCAGTAGGACATTATAGGGCTCAGTGGCAGAACATACATGTAAATACTCTTATTCATGATATAATAACTCAGTCACAGTGAGACAGTCCTTAACAGAATTAGCATTCCACAAGTTATTTTATTTAGGCCCTTTATATTTCTAATCTTCTGGTGTCAGCTGGGATAAACCCCTTTATACTACTGTACCACAAATTCTCAGTACCACTTAGGGGCAGATTTACCAAGGGTCGAATATCGAGGGTTAATTAACCCTCGATATTCGACTAGGAATTGAAATCCTTCGTCTTCGAATATTGAAGTCGAAGGATTTTTGTGCTATTTCCGTTCGAAGTAAAACCGTACGATCGAACGATTTAATCCTGCGATCGAAGGAATAGTGCCGTCGATTCGAAGAGTTCGGTCGTAGCATACTGTCGAATAAGATCGAAGTAAGATCGAAGTGAACCTTGCCCCACTTGTATTCGAAGTTTTTTATGCCCCACTTCCTTTTTGCCATTTTTTTCAAACAGGAAGCCCTCTAGAGGCCATTTTAGGTGCATTTTCGGCCTAATTGCGCACTTGCTATTTAGACTGCACAGGTGGAGGAGGTGTCTGAGGCAGGTTTCATTTTTTTAAAAATTTTGGCTGTAAATGGCTGGGAGGAGGAGGATTGAGGAGGAGGAGGAGGAACGTCTCTCCAGCCCTGGGGAAGTGCCAACGGCGGCTGGATCCCACACTATGTGGGATCTTAGTCGTCGCAGGAGGGGGAGAGAGGGGGGCACAGGCTGGGGAGTCACTGGGAGGGGTTCCTGGGGGGAGGAGGAGGAGGAAGAAGAAGAGAGTGGGGGGTCCCGTAGGGGAGGGGAAGAGAGTAGGTCAGGTGGGGGGTCCCATAGTGGGGGTGAGAGTAGGGCAGGGGGTCCCGTAGAGAGGGGGAGCGTAGGGCAGGGGGTCCCATAGAGGGGAGGAGAGTAGGGCAGGGGGGTCCCGTAGAGGGGAGGAGAGTAGGGCAGGGGGTCCCGTAGAGGGGAGGAGAGTAGGGCAGGAGGGTCCCGTAGAGAGGGGGAGCGTAGGGCAGGGGGGTCCCATAGAGGGGAGGAGCATAGGGCAGGGGGGTCCTGTAGAGAGGGGGAGCATAGGGCATGGGGGTCCCATAGAGGGGAGGAGCGTAGGGCAGGGGGGTCCCATAGAGGGGAGGAGCGTAGGGCAGGGGGGTCCCATAGAGGGGAGGAGAGTAGGGCAGTGGGGTCCCGTAGAGGGAGGGAGGAGCGTAGGGCAGGGGGGCAGGAGCATAGTGTAGGTAGGGTGTTCCCCAGCCAACGCAGGGAGTCCCCCAGGGCACACTGCGTGTCTCGCTCACCATCTGGGGCACGCAACGTGTCACGCACCCCACCAAGGGCTCGGAGAGGCTCCCCCAGGAGGAGGACACAGAGGCTGCCCAGCAGTGAGGAGGAGATGGAGGCACCACCAACTGCCTCAGAGAGGAGACAAGAGGAGGGTGATGATGACGGAGGAGAGGAGGGCCCCACCAACAAAATGGCCCAAAGGTTTACCAGTGATGAGAATGGAGCACTGGTGGATGAGGTGGTAGCACGATGGGATGTGCTGTTTGGGAGTCGGTCCCATCGTATCATTGTTATCAGACGTCAACAACACTGGCAGCAGGTAACGGACAAGGTGAACTCTGTGGGCGCTTTACACAGGGATCTCCCCACTATATACAAGTGATTCAGTGACCTGAAGCGTTGGCTAAGGGCAAAGCTGGTGACCAGGAGAGCTAAAGCCCAGAAGACCGGCGGAGGGCGAGTCCCTTCACTCAGACTGAAGCCCTACGAGCGCCGGCTTCTGGACATTATGAGCAAAGAGGGCAGTGAAGGACTGGACACAGACTGGAGAAGTAAGTTGACTTTTATAGAAACAAACATCTGACTCCTTTTTTCCACATTCACATCATTTAGATAAATGTCTAATTTCCCCTTTAGCATTTCACTTCTTTGCTAAAATATTGCTCCTGTTTTGCATTAGAGGAGTTTCTTGTGCTTTTCTTTACAACTTTGCTGTTTGTTCATTACTAGTTATTAAGTGCAGCTGTAACATAGACAAAATGGCAGCCATTTCTTTATTAACCATTTCCCCACTATAGTACAAATGTTTAGAAACTGCATTAAAGGGGTGGTTCACCTTTAAAGGGATACTGTCATGGAAAAACATGTTTTTTACAAAATGTATCAGTTAATAATGCTACTACAGCAGAATCCTGCATTGAAATTTGTTTTTCAAAACAAGAAATGGATTTTTTTATATCTAATTTTTTATGGGGCTAGACATTTTGACATTTCCCAGCTGCCCTCAGGTCATGTGACTTGTGCTCTGATAAACTTCAGTCACACTTTACTGCTGCACTGCAAGTTGGAGTGATGTCATTACCCCTCCCTCCTACAAGCTGCTGTAATGTAAATAGAGCCTTGTCTGCTGAGCCTGTCAATTGAACAATAGGCAGGAATCAAGATAAGCTCCCACTGACACCACTTCAGAAGGACTGAAATAAGATAGTCCTGTGATCACTGCCCCCACTTCCGTTTCAAAAATAAATAAATATATATATATATATATATATATATATATATATATATATATATACACACACACACACAATTCATTTTGGACACTGGAAAAAATATTTTATATAGATAGTTTATTATATTTGTTTACACAAAAATGAATGGCAGAAACACAGGAGTACACTCCCAGGACTGATGACAGGGAATAGAAAAAAGGATAAAATAAGGACATACTTGAAAACCAGGAAAACTTAGGAGGAAGTCTAGGAAGGGTTAAAATAGCTGAGGAGAAAGGAGACAGTAAGTAGTTAATGAAAAAAGAAGTATTGCAGGCAGGAAAGGAGCGCAGTGTGTGTGAGGTGGATAAGCAGAGGGAACTCACAGCTCCTTTACCTCATCTAGTAACCAGTAAAACTAACTAGGAAGGCAGCAAGGAGAGAAAGTTCCCCCCTCCAAAGGAAAGTAGAGATCTAATTTATAGAAGGGGAGGAGCTTTGATAGTGTCTGTGGGAGGAGGGGCTGCTAGTGCAGCTGTAGAGCAGGACGTAGGAAAGTGAAAGTAATTGCTTCCCTGCAAACCATGTGACCTCTCTCCTCCAAACATCACACAGAAGCAGAGAGGGGAGGGGGAGGGTACAGCTAGATTCTCATGTCGTAGTGCAGGGACCTGGCTTTTCATTACAGAGTGGCTGCCTCCAAGCACACAGGTAATGCTGCGCCTGCTGTTAGAGCAGCACAGGATGAATGTGTAATGAGCAAAAATGGAAGCCCCCATGACAAAATACAAACTAAAATAACTTATGCATGGATTTGTGGATTAACATCTTATTTGCCAGACAGTGTTAAAGGACCAGTAACATCAAAAAAAAATATTTAAAAATTCGTTAGAGCACAACGAAAAATAAACATCAAGACAAATGAAATTTTTAAATAGCAAAGCTTTTATTAAGAAATAACTTACAGAATGTCCACTTCCTTTCCTTTTCAGAAACGGCGAATAGGCGACCATCCAGTGTGTAGTGATTGATTTCTCCTGCCTGGCTATTCACTGACAGACGTCGGCTTCATCCTCCTATTAACTAACAGCAGCGTGTCCTCTTGCTTCCCTTCCACTGGCCTGACTGTGTAGTCTCCCGACGCACACTTGCTTCCTTATACTGCCTCGCAGCTTTTTACTGTGCTTCCCTCCACCGCTCTCCTCCCTCTCACCATGCACAATCCAGTCTCGGCATTCCTCTGCATTCCAATAGCGCACATATCCTACACATGGAAGACACACACCGGCTTATGCAGTCTGTGTCTCAATTGCACTCTGTTCAGCTTTTCACTGTGCAGGGGGAATGTATTTCATATGTATTTCTGCCTGTAGCAAAGTAATGGCAAAGCAAAAAGCACAATGTGCATGCCTGGGTTTGGGGGAGGCGAGCTGGCTGGACGAGAGACGCCTGACTCAGTACACACCATCTGGATACAAACACTTGATCCGACTAAATTGCTGAACAGAGTGCGAAATGCATGAATGCATGGTTGTTATGCTAATTTGGACCCTAGCAACCAGATTGCTGAGACTGCAAAGTTTAGATCTGCTGATTAAAAAGCTAAATAACTTTAAAATCACAAGTATTGTCATATATTACATTCTCTCCTGCTCGCACCATTGCAAATGTATTTAAAGGAACAGTAACACCAAAAAATGTAAGTGTTTTAAAGTAATGAAAATGTCATGTACTGTTGCCCTGCACAGGTAATACTGGTGTGTTTGCTTCAGAAACACTACTATAGTTCATATAAACAAGCTGCTGTGGAACAGGAATTGAAAAAAAGTCTATATGGCACAGGTTAAATAGTGGATAACAGATAACTCCATTATGTTCTACAGAGTTTATCTGCTGTGTAACCTGAGCCTTTTCTCATTTGAATGGCTGCCCCCATTGCTACACAGCAGCTTATTTATATAAACTATAGTAGTGTTTCTGAAGCAAGCACAGCAGTTTTACCAGTGCAGGGCAACACTTATATTTTCATTACTTTAAAACGCTTATTTTTTGATGTTACTGTTCCTTTACGTTTTAACCATTCCATCTCCCTTGCTGTACCATTCCATTGGAGTTAGTATTTGGAATGAGAAATAAAATAGATTTGTAGCATGTGGGAGGTCTCTTGCAATTCCATATGATTTTGTTTTTTTAATACTTTTTTTGTTTTCTTTATTCACAATTGCAGTACCGCCGCAAACATCGCGGCCTGACTCGGGCAGTGACCAGGACCAGGACGACGCCGCTCAGCAACCCCAGGAAGAGGGTGAGGCTAAAGATCTGGATAGAGCCCCGGAAGCTCAAGGTACAGACATGTTCAATGTTGTGACCAATGTAGTTGCTTCCTCAACTTGTTTACAGCATTACTAATGTCCTATCTCACATTACAGAACACCGAGCTGAAAGCCACGCCCAGTCACCAGCTGTGATACCTGTGGTGCCCCCCAGACGTAAGAGTAATTTTATAACTAATAACCCCTTCCTTTATTTGTCTGTGTGTCACCAAAGATGCCATATATTGGTTAAGCTGAGCTCAGGAGAGGTGGTTAGGAGAATAAAATACAATCAGACAGCTAGAGCAGAGTTTCTATGGGAACCAGTAATGATATCTGCTCAGTGGCTGTTAGACTGGAGGGTGTGTTTAGTAATCTGAGCTGAGAAGAACTGAGCATGCTCATTAGCCAACAGCCAAAGGGAATTCCTGAGGGAGGGCCAGAGTGAGTTAGAAGAGGAGAAGGAATTCTAAGTGATTAAGGGGATACTGCAGACTTTACTGTGAACCTTTTAAAAACCAGTGGCAGGTATCTGAAGCTCCTCCTTACTGGGAGGGAGGGTTTACATGTCCTTTCAAACTTTTTTTTGTCTAAAAAAAAAGAAACTTGTTTTCCAAGCTACAAACTGGTGTGAAATTTTCACTCTAATGTTGTGTTTATGCCACCCCCCAAAAGAAAACACCACCTCCAATCTAAATATGGCCAAACACGGGCCAATAAAAGCTGCCGACAGACCGACAGCTTATTGGCCCGTGTATGGGGGCCCCCGACGGGCTTCCCCGATCGAGATCTGGCCATAAGTCGGCCAGATCTCGATTGGATGGGACTAAAATCCCGTTGGATCGCGGCTGCATCTGTTCGTTGATGCGGTCCTGCAATCCGACCGCCCGTTCCTATTCGTTAGGATCCGATCGTTGGTCCCTAGGGCCCACAATCGGATCAGCGCGATATTGCCCACCTCAAGGTGGGCATATCGGAGAGAGATCCGCTCGTTTGTTGTGGGTTATGCACATGTCCAATATATATACTTAGATTTGATTTTTCTTGTAGGTCGTGCTGCTGCCACTGCTGCTGCTGCAGCAATTGGGGGACCACCACAGGAGGAAGGACGGCGACTGGGTGATCAACCTGCAGCACAACCGGGGCTCGTTGACGCCATGATGGCTGCCATGCAGCCTATGCTCCACCAGCAGCACCGCCAGGAACTCTGGATGAGGCGGTGGATGGCCCAAATCCATACGGATATTCGGGAGACCCAGGTGACCATCCATCGTGGATTCTAGGACCTGGTGGCAGCCATGGCAGCCCAGCCTCATCAACCAGGGGCCTCTGCTGAGGGTGAAGTCCCTGGTCCACCTGCTGCTCCCCCTCCACCCCCTTAAGCTCCTCAACATCGGAGGGAAAGGGGGCATAGAAGGGGACTCGGTCCTGTCTGAGGGGACAAACTTCCCTAGCTCCAGTCTGTGTCATTTTCCATCTGACACTGGCCTCTTTGCATATTATTCTCCTGGTAACAAACTTTGCCCTAATGACGCTTCAGGCATCACTTTGTCCGTTACCCAGCAATGGGACTGACTCCCAAACAACACATCCCATTGTTTACACTGTGCTCCATTCTCATCACTGAGGGGTGCCATTTTAACATCTATTGGCACCTGTGATGGGGTGAATTTAGTTTTTTTTGTTTGTTAATGCTAATTTGTTTTGCTGGCCAGTAATCTGTGTAAATAGCTATGTGTATAATTTATGTAAATACTTTGGGTGTTATTTAGCTTTGGTTAACAAACTGAGGCCTACTTTGTTTGAAGCATGTGACTCAGCTGTGTTCAGAGTATATGTAAATGGTGCTAAAACAATTGTATATTGAAAGCTGTTTTTGCTGTATGTTAATACACAAGTGTGCATGGAAAGCTTTACTTTTATATATAAATGAAATTTATTGTACAAAGCACTTACCTACAGCTCTCAGAGAAGCCACTTCCTAAAGGGGTGGGCAGCCTCTCAGAATGAATATTTATAGGGTAGATGCTGATCACATGGTGTGAGCATAGAGCAGTCTAGAAGCTATAAAAGCTGCAGACTGAAATCATTGGGGTGTGTTAAGCCTTTGGGAGAGGTTGTTCTGGAGTTTAGGAATATGTGTGCTTGCAGGGTTACTGCTGACCTCCTGCTGGTGAAAAGTGCATACTGCAGCTTTGCACATTGTTTTCTTCATTTGCATGAAAAATAAAGCACAAACTTTCCACTGAAGATCTGCCTGGCTACTGTACTTACATGCGCCCAGTGACATATGGTGTCAGAAGTGGGATAATATTAAAGTGCCGCATAAGGCAAGGCCAGGGTACAGATGTGGAAAAGACAAGCCTGGAGAGAATCCCCAAAAATTACCCAGAAGTCACAGCAGGGTGCAAAAGTGAGCACAAGATCACAGCAAGGAGTAAAACTAAGTGGAAGAAACCTGCAAGGAATTGAAAATGTCCAAGCGGGACGATGATGCTTCTTCCAGAGGCCCTTCACATGATTCTCCTGAAGGAAAAGAGGAAATTCCAAGTGAAGCAGAACTCCTTTCTGGTGCCATGGGAATTGCTACTGCTGAGCTTACAGTGAAACCAAAGGCACATATCTTAAAGGCTTCTACAGAAAAGGAAGAGCAGCCTACAATGCCAGAGACTATTGCATCTTTACCACCTTCAGGTTTAGATGAACTTCTGAAATGGATGGTTCTGAAACAAATAGAATCAGATCAGAAGCAGAAGGTGGAGGAGCAAAGATGGAGGCAAGATGAGGCTAAAAGGCGAGAAGAGGAGCAAAGGAGATTTCAACAAGAGGCACGGGAGCACCGTGAGGAAATGCTGAGGCTACAACAGATGCAGCACAAGCAGCTTGCTGAAATACTGCAATCCTGGAAAGCACAGAGTCCTAATCCTACAAGTCTTAAAGATCTCCGCCTGACTAAATTGACTGCAGATGATGATATTGAATCCTATATCACCATGTTTGAAAGAGTTGCTCAAACGTGCGTTTGGCCCAAAGAACAGTGGGTGATACGTCTTGCTCCGTATTTAACTGGCAAAGCACAGAAAGCATACAGCAGTTTAAATGCCAGAGATGCTCAGAATTATGACTGTGTGAAAGATGCCATATTTCGTCGGTATGAGCTAAATGCTGAAACTTTCAGACAAAGATTCAGGACATACAAGTACAATAACTCTGAAGGTCCTCGTGAGGCATATGCCCAGCTTTATGAACTGTTGTTAAAATGGATTCAACCAGAAAAAAAAACTGGTGAGGAAATCCTTGAAATTATTGCACTGGAGCAACTGGTTGAAATTCTGCCTGAAAAAGCAAAGTTATGGGTACAGGAGCATCGTCCTGAAACAAGCTCAAAGGCAATTGCTCTAGCGGAGGACTTTTTGCTTGCTAGAAGGGAAGCAGAGCAAAGAAATACTGTACGATACAAACCCTTTCCGCAAAAAGAACCACAGCCCAGAGTAAATCCTCAAGACCGTGGAAATGTAAAATGCCACAGCTGTGGAAAACTTGGACATATTGCCAGATTTTGTCATAAAGTACAAAGGAAAAGTAACCCTACCAATGTTGTTGGAGACAATGGTGGTTTCTTGGTTGAAGCACATGTAAATGGCCAGAAAGTGCAAGCCCTATTGGATAGTGGAAGTCCCCAGACACTGCTTAAAGCTGGTCTATTAAGAAATCTTAATATTTTAGGAAACACCACGATAACCTGTGTCCATGGTGACAAGAAAAAACATGCTTTGGCCAAAATACAAGTTAAAGTTGGATCAACTGTCCACAGACTGATTATTGGACTGGTCCCCAAGTTGCCTTACCATTTGATTATTGGGAGAGACTTTCCTAATTTTCTAAGTTTGTTGCCACAACAGAGAACAGAGTCTCCTATGGTAGCAGTAACTACGAGGGCACAAGCAAAGCAAGCTGTTGCCAGTGAGGAAACCTGGAATAAACTTTTCCCCTTTTCTTCAGATTTGTTTGAAGGACAAGGTAAGCCTGGTAAGACCAAAAGGGAAAAGAGACTTTTAAAGGCTCAGTGGAAAGCAGAACACAATGAGCCCAAAAGAGACTTTCTTGCTACAGTCAATTGGGACATTGATATTGAAAAGGCTCAGAGAAAGGACAGCAGTTTGTTGCCATTATTCAAAAAGGTAGTAAGTAATTCCGAAATATCTGATGAACAACCTTGCTATGTTTTGCAAAATTGTATCCTTATAAGGGTAAGACAAAACAAAACATTGGGGGTAATACAAGTACAAGTAGTGGTTCCCAAAATGTTTAGGGAGGAAATAATTTGTTTGGCCCATGAAACACCATGGTCTGGTTATATGGGTAGAGAGAAAACCCTGAATAGGATCTTATACAGATTTTTTTGGCCAGGTATTCATCAGCAAGTAGCTGAATACTGCAGTTCTTGTCCCGTATGCCAGAAAACTGCACCTGTTAAGCCAAGTGACAAAGCTCCCTTGATCCCAATACCAGTTGTGGGGAAAGCATTTGAAAGGGTAGCAATGGATGTAGTTGGCCCTTTAGAAAAAAGTAGTAAGGGTAATCAGTATATACTTGTTGTTTGTGATTATGCAACAAGATACCCCGAGGCCATACCACTAAGAAACATTACAGCAAAATCTATGGCAGATGCCCTAATTAAAATATTCAGCTCTCTTGGTATTCCCCGAGAAATCTTAACTGATCAGGGAACAAATTTTACCTCAAGTCTTTTAAAAGAGCTGTATGTACTACTTGGAGTAAAAGCACTGAGAACTGCTCCTTATCATCCCCAAACCGATGGTTTAGTAGAGAGGATGAACCAAACCTTAAAGCGTATGCTTAAAAAGTTTGTGGAGGATGATCCAAAACACTGGGATAGATGGTTACCCTATCTTCTTTTTGCCTATAGAGAGGTACCGCAAGCCTCTACTGGTTATTCACCTTTTGAATTACTTTATGGAAGACAGCCTAGATGTAATTCATGAAAACTGGGTAAGTGATGAACATAGTCCTCAGAGTGTCATTGACTACATTGATTGTATGAGAAATTGTGCAAAATGTCAGAAATGGCACAGCAAAATTTAGCTGATGCTCAGTCCAATCAAAGTACCTGGTATAACAAACATTCAAGGGAACAAACATTTAAATCTGGTGAAAAAGTCCTACTTTTACTTCCCAGTCAGCAGAATAAACTAATGGCTCGTTGGCAGGGTCCCTTTCAGATTTTGAGACAAGTGGGTCCTGTAGATTATGAAATTCAGATTCCAGGTAGAAGGAACAAAAAGATTTATCATGTAAATCTCCTAAGAAAGTGGAAGGAGAGGAAAGAAAATACTTCTTTGATGGTGTTGCAGGAATGTTCACCTGATATGGCTGAAGAAGCATATCAGAGACTGGACAAAGAAAGTTCTGAAGCCTGTAAGATTAATATATCTTCTGTGCTAACTTTAGATCAACAAACAGAACTGGGGAAGTTATTAGACAAGTACAATTGTATTTTTGTGACAACACCAGGTAAAACTAATCTTATTGAGCATGTCATTGTTACAGGTGATGCAAAACCTATTCGTCAGCAACCCTATAGGATGCCTGAAAAATACAAACAAATTATAAAGCAAGAAGTAACGCAGATGTTAGAGCTTGGTGTAATTGAACCTTCTGTAAGTAATTGGTGTTCACCGGTAGTACTGGTTCCAAAAAAAGATAGTTCTATTCGTTTTTGTGTTGATTTCAGGAAAATCAATCTCATATCTAAATTTGACTCATACCCAATGCCACGCATTGATGAGTTAATTGACCAGCTGGGTGGAGCTAAATTTATCTCTACCATTGACCTGTCAAAGGGTTATTGGCAAATACCCTTAGATCCAGAGTCACGAGAGAAAACAGCATTTGCAACAAGCCAGGGACTCTTTCAGTTTGTAACCATGCCATTTGGTCTCCATGGGGTGCCTGCTACTTTTCAGCGCCTTATGGACCGCATCCTAAGAGGGCATGATTCATACTGTTCTGCTTATTTAGATGATGTGGTGATATTTAGCCCAGATTGGCAAAGTCATCTCCGACATCTAGATACTGTTGTGTCTCTTATAAAATCTGCTGGTCTTACAATTAACCCGAAAAAGTGTGCTCTAGGTTTTACAGAAACTAGATATTTAGGTTATATTCTAGGAAATGGCACGGTAAAAGCTGACAAAACCAAAATTAAAGCCATTGCTGAGATTCTTCCACCAAAAACAAAGAAAGAGGTACGTTCTTTCCTAGGTTTGGTTGGATATTATCGGAGATTCCTGCCAAATTTCTCGGAAATTGCTGCTCCATTGACTGGTCTCACTAAAAAGAATTGCAAAGACCAAGTTATATGGAATCCACAATGTGAAGTAGCTTTTCAGAAGCTTAAAGACATGTTATGTACTGAACCAGTTCTTAAAAGTCCTAATTTTGATTACAGATTTATAGTACAAACTGATGCATCTGAGAAAGGTTTAGGTGCTGTACTGAGTCAAGAAATTGATGAAGAGGAGCATCCTGTGCTCTACATAAGCCGAAAACTATTTCCTAGAGAAACTAGGTATAGTGTCATTGAAAAAGAGTGTTTAGCAATAAAGTGGGCACTAGAGTCATTAAGATGTTATCTACTGGGTCAAGAGTTTTCCTTAGTGACTGATCACCACCCACTTATAGGGATGTCTCGGACTGTTCGCTGGCGAACTTGTTCGCGCGAACATCGGCTGTTCGCGTCCGCCGCAAGTTCGCGAACGTCGCGCGACGTTCGCCATTTTGGGTTCGCCTTACCTGGCGCTTTTTTTTTGACCTCTCACCCCAGACCAGCAGATACATGGCAGCCAATCAGGAAGCTCTCCCTCCTGGACCACCCCCACACCCCCTGGACCACTCCCCTTCCATATATAAACTGAAGCCCTGCAGCGTTTTTTCATTCTGCCTGTGTGTGCTTGCAAGAGCTAGTGTAGGGAGAGAGCTGTTACTGATTTCACTGATTTCTTTGAGGGACAGTTGATAGTAAGTTTGCTGGCTAGTAATCTACTTGATACTGCTCTGTATTGGAGGGACAGAAGTCTGCAGGGATTTGAGGGACATTTTAGGGTAGCTTTGCTGGCTAGTAATCTACCTTCTACTGCAGTGCTCTGTATGTAGCTGCCTGCTGTGGGCACTGATCTCTTCTGATCTCATCTGCTGACTGCTGTAATAACCCAATAGTCCTTGTAAGGACTGCTTTTATTTTCTTTTTTGTTTTTTTACTTTGCTAGTTGCTACTATAAGCCCAGTGCTATTAGTCTAGCAGTGTTGGGGAGTGGGACTGGTGTGCTACTGTGCTGCTCCTAGTAGTTCAGCAGCACCAACCCGAGAAAAATATTTTTTTTAATATACATATATTTTTTTTTTCTTTTACTTATCTTACTGTTCTTTAACGTGTACAGTGCTGTTGCTGTTCTTCATAGTAGTGCACCAATAGTAGTGCACTTGCAGGCATTATTTGCTCAGTGTGTTCTTCATTTTCAAACAACAACCATCTAGCTGTGTGAGCTTGTTCACATTCTGTCTAAATATCAATAATAATGCCGTCTCTAGAAACACCACCCGAGTGACGTTTTTCAGGCAGCAATAATATATTTCGTATCCACTGCTGTAGTAGTGTATACGTTAACCTTGTAGGCATTATTTGCTCAGTGTGTTCTTTATTTTCAAACAACAACCATCTAGCTGTGTGAGCTTGTTCACATTCTGTCTAAATATCAATAATAATACCGTCTCTAGAAACACCACCCGAGTGACGTTTTTCAGGCAGCAATAATATATTCCGTATCCACTGCTGTAGTAGTGTATACGTTAACCTTGTAGGCATTATTTGCTCAGTGTGTTCTTCATTTTCAAACAACAACCATCTAGCTGTGTGAGCTTGTTCACATTCTGTCTAAATATCAATAATAATACCGTCTCTAGAAACACCACCCGAGTGACGTTTTTCAGGCAGCAATAATATATTCCGTATCCACTGCTGTAGTAGTGTATACGTTGACCTTGTAGGCCTTGTTTGCCCAGTGTGTTCTTCTTCTTCATTTTCAAACCACTGCCACTTAGCTGTGTGAGCTTGTTCACATTCTGTCTAAATATCAATAATAATACCGTCTCTAGAAACACCACCTGAGTTGTTGTTGTTGTTTTAAAAATAATGCCAGGCAAAGGCAGGCCGCCACACAGAGGCACTAGGGGCCGTGCTGCTATGCTATCCTGTGGCCCTAGGAAATTGCCCAGTTTTAAAAAGGCAATGACCCTGAACTCCCAAAATGCTGAAGAGGTAGTTGACTGGCTTACACAGCACACCCCATCCTCTACCGTTTCTAACTTTACCACAACATCCTCATCCTCCACTGCTATGGGCACCCCACGTAACACTTCCTCCACCACCGGCGCCCCTTCTTCACTGAAGTCAGAGGAGTTATTTTCACATGAGTTTCTTGAACTGAGTGATGCGCAACCATTATTGGCAGAAGAAGATGAAGGAGATGAGGACGTTACACCAGATTTAATTCTGGCAGAGAACACAACAGAGATGGACATAATGAGTGATGACGAGGAGGTCCCCGCTGCTGCTTCCTTCTGTGAGCTGGTAGAAGAAATTGATGCATCTGAGGAGAATGAGGATGAGGAGATTGATGTTTTATGGGTGCCCAGTAGAAGAGAGCAAGAGGAGGATAGTTCAGATGGAGAGACGGAGAGTCAGAGAGGCAGGAGGAGAATAAGACTTAGAAGTAGCAGGGAGGACAGCTCGCAGGGAACAGTAGGGCAACAACATGTATCGGCACCTGTGGTCAGCCGGCCAACGCACCCGCCATTGCCGCCAACGCCGCCGACTTCTACTGTTACCGCCAGATTGCCAGCCTCAAAAAGGTCAGCAGTGTGGGATTTTTTTAATGTGTGTGCCTCTGACAAAAGCGTTGTCATTTGCAATGAGTGCAGTCAGAAACTGAGTCTTGGGAAGCCCAACAGCCACATAGGTACAACTTCTATGCGAAGGCACATGAACGGCAAGCACAAAGCACTTTGGGAGCAACACCTCAAAGGCAACAGGCAAACTAAAAGCCACCCTCCTTCTGGTCCAGCATCTTACTGCTCTACCTCTGCTGTCCTTCACCCGTCTGAACCACCCTCCACTCCGCCTTCCACCTTGACCACCAGTTCCCATTCCCAGTCATCTGCCCCCAGCCAAGTTTCTGTGAGGGCCATGTTTGAGCGTAAGAAGCCAATGTCTGCGAGTCACCCCCTTGCCCGGCGTCTGACAGCTGGCTTGTCCACACTCTTAGCCCGCCAGCTTTTACCATACCAGCTGGTGGACTCTGAGGCCTTCCGCAAATTTGTAGCAATTGGGACACCGCAGTGGAAGGTACCCAGCCGCAATTTTTTTTCAAAAAAGGGAATACCACACCTGTACCACCATGTGCAGAGCCAAGTCACCGCATCTCTGTCACTTAGTGTTGGGCCAAAGGTCCATATGACTACTGACGCATGGTCCTCCAAGCATGGTCAGGGCAGGTATGTCACCTACACTGCCCACTGGGTGAACTTGGTAATGGCTGGGAAGCAGGGAATGTGTAGCTCAACAACGACAGTGGAGTTGGTGTCACCGCCACGGATTGCACGCGGTTCTGCCACCACCTCTACTCCTCCTTCGCTCTCTACCTCGTCTTCTTCCTCTTCTTTGTCCTCTGCTGCTGGGTCCTCCTCCTCCACACCTGTGCACCCCCAGCTCCCCCTAGGCTATTCGACGTGCCAGGTACGCCGTTGTCATGCTGTCTTGGGGATGACGTGCCTGGAAAGCAAAAACCATACCGGATCTGTACTCCTGTCATCTCTGCAGTCACAGGCCGATCGGTGGCTGACCCCACACCAACTGAAGATCGGAAAAGTGGTGTGTGACAATGGAAGCAATCTGTTGGCAGCACTGAGACTGGGCAATTTAACACATGTGCCCTGCATGGCACATGTTCTGAATTTAATAGTACAACGTTTTGTCTCAAAGTACCCAGGATTCCAGGACGTTCTCAGGCAGTCCAGGAAGGTGTCGGCCCATTTCAGACGGTCCTACACAGCCATGGCACGCCTTGCTGACATTCAGCAGCGGTACAACATGCCAGTCAGGCGTTTAATTTGCGACAGCCAGACTCGCTGGAATTCAACGCTCCTCATGTTGGAACGTCTGCTGCAACAACAAAGAGCCGTCAACGAATACCTGTTTGAACTGGGTGGTAGGACTGGATCTGCAGAGCTGGGGATTTTTTTACCCCGTTACTGGGTGCTTATGCGCGATGCCTGCAGGCTCATGCGCCCTTTTGAAGAGGTTACAAATATGGTCAGTCGCACCGAAGGCACCATCAGCGACCTAATACCCTTTGCTTTCTTCCTGGAGCGTGCCGTGCGACGAGTGACAGATGAGGCTGTAGACCAGCGTGACGAGGAGCAGGAAGCGCACGATTTCTGGTCGGAATCACCAGAACGAACCCAGGCACCTGCTGCAACGCAGGGAGAGGTGTCAGAAGTGGAGTCAGAGGAGGAAGGTGGCTTTGTGGAGGAGGAGGACCAACAGGAGCAGGCTTCCCAGGGGGCTAGTGGTAACCTTTTGGGGACCCCTGGTCTTGTACGTGGCTGGGGGGAGGAGACCGTGGATGATGCAGTCCTTGATAACGAGGAAGCGGAGATGGATACCTCTGCATCCAACCTTGTGAGAATGGGGTCTTTCATGCTGTCATGCCTGTTGAAGGACCCCCGTATCAAGAGGCTTAAGGAGAAGGACCTGTACTGGGTCGCGACTCTACTAGACCCTCGGTACAAGCATAAAGTGGCAGAAATGTTACCAACATACCACAAGTCTGAAAGGATGCTGCATTTAGAAACCAGCCTGCAAAACATGTTGTACAATGCTTTTAAGGGTGATGTCACTTCAGGAACTCATCAACATTCCAGGGGCAGAGGTGCCAGTAATCCTGCCACGAGCGCACCTGCAAGGACAAAGCACTTTGGCCACTCTGTAACGTCAGACATGCAAATGTTTTTCAGTCCAAGGCAGCGGCAGAACCGTTCGGGATCCACCCTCAAAGAACGCCTCGACCGGCAGGTAGCGGACTACCTGGCATTAACTGCAGATATCGACACTCTGAGGAGCGATGAACCCCTGGACTACTGGGTGCGCAGGCTTGATCTGTGGCCAGAGCTGTCACAATTTGCCATGAACCTCTTGTCTTGCCCCGCCTCAAGTGTCCTCTCAGAAAGGACCTTCAGTGCAGCAGGAGGGATTGTAACTGAGAAGAGAACTAATTAATTTGAATCCAGGTAAATCCTGAGTTTTTCTGGCCTCTGTGCTTCAGTGGCTGTGACAAAAAAATGAATATTTTCAGCATTTATATGGCATATTTTTTCTGGCCTCTGTGCTTCAGTGGCTGCGACCAAAAAAAACAGAATATTTTCAGCATTTATATGGCATATTTTTTCTGGCCTCTGTGCTTCAGTGGCTGCGACCAAAAAAAAACAGAATATTTTCAGCATTTATATGGCATATTTTTTCTGGCCTCTGTGCTTCAGTGGCTGCGACAAAAAAATGAATATTTTCAGCATTTATATGGCATATTTTTTCTGGCCTCTGTGCTTCAGTGTCTGCGACAAAAAAAATTTAAATTGTTAGCATTTATATGGCATATTTTTCCTGGCCTCTGTGCTGCAGTGGCTGCGACCAAAAAAAATTAATATTTTCAGCATTTATATGGCATATTTTTTCTGGCCTCTGTGCTGCAGTGGCTGCGACAAAAAAAAATTAATATTTTCAGCATTTATATGGCATATTTTTTCTGGCCTCTGTGCTTCAGTGGCTGCGACAAAAAAAAGATAATTTTTCAGGAAAGTACACATGCCTAATTTTTCAGGGTTCTGCAACAGTGGCAAAATCGCATCTTTTATGGTCACCGCAGGTGATCAATAAAGTAGACCAAAACTGGGCCCACACTGCAGAATCAGTGTTTTTTGGTTCACTTCACTGTACATTGAATTACCTCTGCCTGACCGTGCACGTGCGCACAAGCACGGTGACTGCTAAACACACCACTACAGAAATATTGCCACCAACAGGACGAACATCCTGGAGGTGACAAGCGCAACTAGTAATTAACAACTATTATTTGCTCACTTGACGGTATCATTCATTAAAGCTCTTTGCGTCTTTTTGCGTTGCAGTAAGCACCGCGTTTCGTCTTTGCGTGTGAACAGGCTTTAACCTTGACTTGATTGGCATGTAGACGCCGGACGTTTTAAAGCATTTTATTACACAGGTTTAGAAATGTAGTGTGATTTCTGCCCTTTACAGCACAAAACGCAGCGCTGTGTCAACAATGGATTTTTTAGAAACATTTTTGCCCTTGATCCCCCTCTGGCATGCCACTGTCCAGGTCGTTGCACCCTTTAAACAACTTTAAAATCATTTTTCTGGCCAGAAATGTCTTTTCTAGCTTTTAAAATTCGCCTTCCCATTGAAGTCTATGGGGTTCGCGACGTTCGCGAACCGTTCGCATTTTTGACGCAAGTTCGCGAATATGTTCGCAAACTTTTTTCCCGACGTTCGCTACATCCCTACCCACTTATATGGATTAACAGAATGAAAGATAAAAATGCAAGAGTTACAAGATGGTACCTTGCAATCCAACCATTTAGATTTACAGTTCACCACCGGCCGGGTAGTCAACATCACAATGCTGACTATTTATCTAGATATGGTGCAGGAACTGAAAAGGAAGAATAATTCTGTCTTTGAGGAAACTCACGTTCATGTGAGTACTGATAAGGTTTTTTTGATGATTTCTGAAGAAGGTACCCTTCTTCTTAAGGAGGGGGATATGTGATGGGGTGAATTTAGTTTTTTTTGTTTGTTAATGCTAATTTGTTTTGCTGGCCAGTAATCTGTGTAAATAGCTATGTGTATAATTTATGTAAATACTTTGGGTGTTATTTAGCTTTGGTTAACAAACTGAGGCCTACTTTGTTTGAAGCATGTGACTCAGCTGTGTTCAGAGTATATGTAAATGGTGCTAAAACAATTGTATATTGAAAGCTGTTTTTGCTGTATGTTAATACACAAGTGTGCATGGAAAGCTTTACTTTTATATATAAATGAAATTTATTGTACAAAGCACTTACCTACAGCTCTCAGAGAAGCCACTTCCTAAAGGGGTGGGCAGCCTCTCAGAATGAATATTTATAGGGTAGATGCTGATCACATGGTGTGAGCATAGAGCAGTCTAGAAGCTATAAAAGCTGCAGACTGAAATCATTGGGGTGTGTTAAGCCTTTGGGAGAGGTTGTTCTGGAGCTTAGGAATATGTGTGCTTGCAGGGTTACTGCTGACCTCCTGCTGGTGAAAAGTGCATACTGCAGCTTTGCACATTGTTTTCTTCATTTGCATGAAAAATAAAGCACAAACTTTCCACTGAAGATCTGCCTGGCTACTGTACTTACATGCGCCCAGTGACAGCACCCTTTCCAATAACACCTGGAAAAGCACTTCAAAACACCTAAGTGCATTTGCTCTAACATATGTATATATATATGGTGTTATCAGCACCAAGGTGTGCCATATCTAACACCCATTGGCGCCCTTTCCAATAACACCTGGAAAAGCACTTACAAACATCAAAGTGCATTTGGTCTAACATATTTCTATGGCGATGCTGCAGTGTTGCCGAACACATTCACTTGGCCAAAAAATGTTACATGTAAGGTCAATGAATTCCATTGCAAGCATATGACTACACTTTTTTGATTGTGTATTTATCACTAATGCAGTGTTGCTTCAAAGGTTCCATATGCTAATCAAGCTCTGTATTTATGTGGTTTACATGTTATGTGCATTCATGTAACAATGGCCTATATTCTGCAACTGTCAAAGTGAAAACAGTGTACCTTGTGCTTTGCACTATGAAGTATTGTTGGCTACCTCTGGCCTACTTTGGCTACCCAGCACTCATAATAGGTGCTAACGCCTACTACCTCCTCCTCCTCCTCCACCTGTGCTCATTAAATAGCAAGTCCAAGGTGTATGATATGCCTTAAAGGCACAAAGCATTGTTACTTTGCACGAGAAGTTATGTTGGCTAACTCTGGCCTACTTTGGCTACCCAGCACTCATAATAGGTGCTAACACCTACTACCTCCTCCTCCACCTGTGCTCATTAAATAGCAAGTCCAAGGTGTATGATATGCCTTAAAGGCACAAAGCATTGTTACTTTGCACAAGAAGTTATGTTGGCTACCTCTGGCCTACTTTGGCTACCCAGCACTCATAATAGGTGCTAACGCCTACTACCTCCTCCTCCTCCTCCACCTGTGCTCATTAAATAGCAAGTCCAAGGTGTATGATATGCCTTAAAGGCACAAAGCCTTGGTTGTTACTTTGCACTATCAAGCATTGTTGGGTGTCCAACACTCTGCCTGGCCAGCACTAATCTCATATTGTTGATACTTTTAAACTGGCCAAATTGTCATATAGTGACAAGTGTCATTTGTAGATCATATTGATTGTTATATTATTGTTTTGGACACAAGCTTATCAATAGGGATGTAGCGAACGTCGGAAAAAAAGTTCGCGAACATATTCGCGAACTTGCGCAAAAATGCGAGCGGTTCGCGAACGGTTCGCGAACCACATAGACTTCAATGGGAAGGCGAACTTTAACATCTAAAAAAGACATTTCTGGCCAGAAAAATGATTTTAAAGTTGTTTAAAGGGTGCAACGACCTGGACAGTGGCATGCCAGAGGGGGATCAAGGGCAAAAATGTATCTGAAAAATCTGCCTGTGTGTGCTTGGAAGAGATAGTGTAGGGGGAGAGCTGTTAGTGATTTCAGGGACAGATGATAGTAAGTTTGCTGGCTAGTAATCTGCTTGATACTGCTCTGTATTGGAACAAAAAAATAAATAAAAGCAGTCCTTACAAGGACTACTGTTATTGCAGCAGTCAGCAGATGAGATCAGAAGCAGGACAGCTGCCCACTGCAGCTACATACAGAGCACTGCAGTAGAAGGTAGATTACTAGCCAGCAAAGCTACCTAAGCTTAAATGTCCCTCAAACCCCTGCAGACTTCTGTCCCTCCAATAACAGAGCAGTATCAAAATGATTACTAGCCAGCAAACTTTCAACTGTCCCTGAAATCACTAACAGGCAGCAGCTCTCTCCCTACACTATCTCTTCAGCACACACAGGCAGAGTGAAAAAAAGCTGCAGGGCTTCGGTTTTTATAGGGAAGGGGAGTGGTCCAGGGGAGAGCTTCCTGATTGGCTGCCATGTACCTGCTGGTCTGGGGTGAGAGGGCAAAAAAAAGCGCCAACAATGGCGAACCCAAAATGGCGAACGTCGCGCGACGTTCGCGAACTTCCGGCGAGCGCGAACACCCGATGTTCGCGCGAACAAGTTCGCCGGCGAACAGTTCGCGACATCTCTACTTATCAAGGGCCAAATTTTTGGATACTGTTTAATGTAAAGTTGGCCATGATGAATCCTGGGGTGCATTAGCAATGTCATGCAACAAATGCTTTGTAAAGCTTTTGCCCTTTAGTGGTCTATAGGGGCTGCTATATTTTGAAATATATGTTGAGACCAAATTCCTCCTGTGGCTTCCAGCTAAGGTACATATTTAATGGTTTTAAATAAATATTGTGTGTTCCAAAAACAAACAAACTTTATACAGATATAGATTGTCTTTTTATTGTTGTCCAACTGTTTTGGATTTTGACAAAGATTGTGTCAGTAAAGCCACTAAAACATTACTGGGTGTGTTTGTTTTTCTTTTTTGCCAAGGCGCTTGTCCAAAATAGTAACATGGGTAATGTCATTTGAAACAAAAAAAACAGAAGAAGCCATATGTGTGGATCAAACAAGAAAAATTCATTAACACAAATCAAAATAAATTTAAGTAGCCACACAAAAGCCGGTCATTGCTAAACAAACACTGCCACTTACTGATATGTTTTCTAAAGGTGACTCCACCCAGGTTCAAATGAGCATTGGTCGCATAATAAAAGAGGTAATTTCCCCCCCAAATTCAAATAATTGTGTGTGTGCAGATCCATTAAGAAATCATCCCTTTAACACATCTCACCTGTAAACTGAATCAGGTGGCAAGAATTAAAAGCCCTAACAAAGTGAGCTGATTGAACTAAACTACAGGTCCCAAGATGCATAGTGCATCTATTGTAGCCAGACTGCAAAAAGGGAAACAATTCTTGAAAATACATACATATCACCTTTAAAATAATATTTGAAGTGTCTTTGTATGAAATTGAAAATAGAACTTACCCACAAGCCTGCCGTCCGGCATTTCTCCTCGGGTAAAGAGGCCATGGAGAGCTGACTGACGCAGGATAGTGGCATCATGGACACTTCCGGGAAAGCCAGATCTCATGATGCGCATGTTGGAATCACACACCACCTGCACATTGATGGAATGGGAGCGCTTACGATTTCGGTAGCGCTCCTGGTGATGGCGCGGTGGTGTGAGCGCAACATGAGTGCAATCAATGGCTCCTAGGCAATTTGGAAATTGGCCAATTAGGAAAAAATCCTGTTTCAATCTTATCCACTCTGCCTGAGTTGAGGGGAAGGAAATGAGCCTTCGCGAGTGCTGCAGTAGTGCCCTGAGCACTTGTATTAGTCTCCTGCTAAAGGTGGGCTGGCTCATGCCAATGAGGCGTGAAGAAACCAGCTGGAAACTGCCAGTGCCCGGGAAATGCAAAACTGCCAGCAGCTTGTACATCCCAGGCACTGCCTGAGACCGTGCCGTCACAGGTTCAATGGCCTCACTGATGAGACCATAAACCTGCACTATGGCGGCACGACTCAGGCGGAACATCCTCACAAGCTCATCATCAGACAACTCGTCCAAACAAAGTACAGGTCTCCTAAAGTGATGAGGCTGCCTGATCCTAACAGGGACAAGGTGTTCTTGCTCCTCTGCCTGCTCTTGGGCCTCAAAAATGGCGGCTGGCAAAATGTCCAGTCTGAAAAAAATCTAAGTCAAATGGCATCTGGTGGGGGTTTTTATAAGTAAGCCAGTGTTTCCCAGCATTCCATGCAGCTTTTAAACATTTAACCATTTAGTGAAGCGTAAGGATAGATAGGGCCAATTAATATTTGAAGTGATGTTTAAAAAAAATAGAACTAAAAAATAATGTTTTAAGCCATTGATATTTGAAAATCTTAGGTTATATTCTGATAGATGAAAAAAACATGTTTCTGGTGTCAGTATTTATTTTAATGTAATTCACCAAACCTCTAGTGCAGCCAGAACTAAAAAAAACTGTTTATAAAGTGATCCCTAGGTGTCACTATTCACCCACAACAGTGGAGAGCACCAGCAAAGAAAATAGTAGAAAATCGAATAGTCGAACGATTTTTTACCTCGACCATTCGATTATTTTTCCTCGACTATTCGATCATCTTCGAATGTCGAAGTCCAAAATCGACTTCGGTAGGTCAAAGATGGGGTACAAATAAAACTTCGGGTGAAGATTTGATAAATAAGGTATCCTTCGAGTCGAGTCGAATAGGCGAACTAATACATCCTTCGATAATCGTTTTTGACTATTCACCCGATCGGAGGATTGCTCGACCGTTCGAATCGAAGGTCGAAGTCGAAGTAAAAAAACAGTCGAGGCTTAGTGAATCTGCCCCTTAATGTCTTTAGAACTTTTGGTTCTATATCTTCCCTATGTACTTCAATTGCCCCCCTGTGCTCTGTCCACCATCTGGTGCTGCCATCCCACTTCAGTGTTAATGCCTCCTCCCTCCACCTTTAACAATGGAAATTGCCCTGCACACTAGGGTTGCCACTTCTGTAACCAGAGAGGGGGTGAGTCCGGTAGCATCGGAGAAGGGGGATGACATCAATGAGTGGGGTTGGTACCAACTGGGGGGTGCCGTGACATTCAGTGGGTGTCGCTATGATGTGGCAATCACTGATTTACTAATTGCCACGTTATTCATTTGAAAGACCTAATATGGAAATCTGGACAGGCAATTTTTGGGAGGGCTGTCTGGGTGAAAATGGCAATTTACAATACAGAACATTGGCACCTGAATAGAAACAGTATATTGAATCTAAATGTCCAGTTGCCTTTGAATTAATTCTACTAGATACTGTATATCATGAGCTGGATAAATTAGAATCTTTATAGACTTATTGAATAGAAACATTTTCATTGCTGAACGTGGGAGGAAGAAGCATAGAAACTCCCAACACACTGCCATTTAGTGTATAACTTGCATTTATATTATTTTTGCCAAAGTGCATAACCTGCATTTATCAACATTGAACCTCATTTTCCAGTTTGCTGCCCAGTTTTCCAGTTTAGACAAATCACTGTGCAAAGTGGCAGCATCCTGCATGGAACCTATAGTTCTGCACAATTTAGTCTCATCTGCACAAATAGAAACAGTACTTTCAATGGCCACCTCCAGGTCATTAATAAACAAGTTGAAAAGCAAGGGACCTAGTACAGAGCCCTGCGGTACTCCACTAACAACACTGGTCCAATTAGAAAATGTTCCATTTACCACCACTCTTTGTAGTCTATCTTTTAGCCAGTTCTCTATCCAGGTACAAATACTATGTTCCAGGCCAACATTCCTTAATTTAACCAGTAACCTTTTGTGTGGCACTGTATCAAATGCTTTAGCAAAGTCTAAGTAAATCACATCCACTGCCATCCCAGAATCGAGGTCTCTACTTACCTTCTCATAAAAAGAAATTAAGTTAGTCTGGCAAGATCTATTACACATAAAACCATGCTGGCACAAACTCATAGTATTATGATTTGCTATGAAGTCCAGTATCTTATCCTTTATTATCCCTTCAAAAAGCTTTCCTACCACTGACATCAGACTGTCAAGGATTAGGTAGGGGGTTGCTGTGGAGACTGATGGGGAAAGGGCGAGTCCTTGAGGCAGGAGCTGTAAGTGCCTAGGGAACACTTGAAGGGAAGGGAAGGCAGACAACCCAAAGGTCCCTGGCTCGAATCCCAAATATACCTGACAGTATTCCCGCCCCCTCACAAGGCGACTTACAGGAGCCACAGTGACCAATATTTTCATGCGCCTGGGGAACTGACAATGCTATGGGCAGAACTACCCACACGGGTGCCCAACTAGGAGGTAATGCTATAGTCATAGCCGCCCTGGAACTTAGCAGAGCCACCCTGGCGAAGAGCCAACCTGGCGGGTGCCCTGGGACTCGGAAGAGCCACCCTGGCGGGTGCCCTGGGACTCGGTAGAGCCACCCTGGCGGATGCCCTGGGACTCAGAAGAGCCAACCTGGTGGGTACCCTGGGACTTGGAAGAGCCAACCTGGCGGATGCCCTGGGACTCAGAAGAGCCACCCTGGTGGGTGCCCTGGGGCTCGGTAGAGCCACCATGGCGGGTGCCCTGGGACTCGGTAGAGCCACCCTGGTGGGTGCCCTGGGACTCAGAAGAGCAACCCTGGTGGGTACCCTGGGACTCGGAAGAGCAACCCTGGCGGGTGCTCTGTGACTTGGCAGCAGTATAGGCAACTCCACCCTCACGGGTGCCCCCTTCTTGAGTGCCTTGGGTTCTGACAATGGTACAGGCAACTCCACCCTCGCGGGTGCCCTCCACATGAGTGCCTGGGTTTTGGACCTTATTTTTTGAGTTGTTACAGTCACTGTGTTAAGACACGGCAGAAGCCCCTCTCCTCAGGGCACAGGATACGGCAAAAGCCCCCCTCCTCGGGGCACAGGACATGGCTGAAGCCCCCCTCCTGGGGGCACAGGACACGGCTAAAGCCCCTCTTCTGGGGGCATAGGACAAGGCAGAAGCCCCTCTTCTGGGGGCACAGGATAAGGCATGGGTACAGGAGGCAGCTGCTGGGGAGCCAGCACAGGAGGCAGCTGCTGGGGAGCTAGTCACCGGGGAAGCCTAGCTGAAGCTGTGGGCAGCAGAGGAACTGGCTCTGGAGCTGAAGGCAACAGCAGGAAAGGCCCCACTGGAACTGTGGGCAGCGATGCTGCTGGTAAGGCCCCTCTGGAGCTGTAGGCAGCCGAGGCTGCTGGGAAACTCCCTCTGGAGCTGTAGGCAGCCGAGGCTGCTGGGAAACCCCTTCTGGAGCTGTAGGCAGCCGAGGAAGCAGTTGCTGAGGGGTAGCAGGCCCGGGAACTGAGGCAAATTTATCTAGGAATGCCATCAGAAACTGAGCAGTATTGTAGATTAAAGGGGATTTACTGCACAGTAAGTTCTCGGCCCAGGAACGAGCTTTACCTTCTAGCAGAAAGAAAATGATCTCCGAAACTTGCTCAACTGGAGGAGCTCTCAAAAAGTGTTCTCTCTCTGAAAGGAGCAGGACTTCCTCTAGAAAGATAAGAATTTTACTTGGGGAGCCATCACAGTATCTGCGGGTCAAAATAGAGTATTTAGTCTTTTTCAGGTCAGAAGACACAGGAACAGCCCTTGCAGACTCATGGCCAGAGCATTCTGTCAAGGATTAGGTAGGGGGCACTGTGGAGACTTATAGGGAAAGAGCGAGTCCTTGAGGCAGGAGCTGTATGTGCCTAGGGAACACTTGAAGGGAAGGCAGGAACAGGTTGATAAGGGCGAAGAGTCAGTCTGGATCAGGTGCAGAGCAGAACAGGATGGAGAGGGCGAAGATCAGGACTGGACTGGGCAGGAAGAAGAGGGCGATGACTCAGGACAGGAACAGACTGGATGGGGCAGGCATAGATCAGATCAAACTGGGGGATAGAGTGCAGAGGGAGACTAAAGTGGATAGGGAGCAAGATAGCAGAGGGAGACTGGAGCAGGATAGCAAGACAGGACTGGAGCAGGATAGCAAGACAGGACTGGAGCCGAGGATAGCGAGAGAGGGATACAAGGCAGGGTCAGAAAGCAAGAATCAGGAACAGGCGAGACAAGGTCAGTACAAGGTGAAGTGTGGGCAAGGTACAAGGTGGAACAGGAAGCAGAAATCAGGAACAAGCAAGGCAGGGTCAGGTCAAGGTCAAGGCTGGGAAAGTACAAGATAGGGTAAAGCAAGACAAGACGACAAAGAGGAATGATAAGGGAAAAGGGGCAAGAGCTAGAACTACCTAGTTAGGGGCGCTGCTGCAGTACTAGGGAGAAACAATGCAATGCTCTGGCAAGGAGTGTTCCAAGTGCTACCCTTTAATAGGAGGAGTCATCCCTGATTGGCTGATTGCAACTAGGCAGCAGCTGGGTTGGGGCTGCAGAGGCCAAACAGGCTGCAACTGGGCCTGGAGAGACCAGGTTACACATAGCGAGCAACCCTACAGGCTGCTCACCTGGCCAAATGGTTAAGGTATTGAGCCAGAAACCCAAAGGTCCCTGGCTCAAATCCCAGCAATACCTTAAAGAAACTAACTGGCCTATAGTTTTGAGGCTGAGAACGGGATCCTTTTTTGAATAGAGGCACCACATTAGCAATTCGCCAGTCTCTCGGCACTATGCCAGATCTCAATGAATCCTGAAAAATTAAGTACAGAGGTTTGGCAATCACAGAGCTAAGCTCGCTAATTACTCTGGGATGAATACCATCTGGCCCCGGACTTTTGTTAATTTTAACATGTTCTAGTCTCTTTTGAATTTCCTTATGTGTGAACCATGCATCATTAGTTGTATTACTAGAATTGGGACTATTAAGAAGGAAACCTTCACTTATTGGTTCCTCATTTGTGTAGACAGATGAAAAATATGAGTTCAGAATCTGCGCTTTTATTTTGTTTTCATCAACCAGCTGACCCCCCTCTGATAGTAAGGGACCCACCCCTTCCTGCTTCATTTTATTACTATTAACATATTTAAAAAATAATTTTGGATTTTTTTTTACTGCTTGCTGCAATATCCTTTTCTATAGCAATTTTAGCTTGCCTTATAGCTTCTTTGCATCATTTATTGGCCTCCTTCTACCTTATAAATGATTCGGCTGTACCAGCTAACTTGAAAGCCTTAAAAGCAGGTCTTTTCTTACCCACCTCAACACCAACGCTTCTATTGAACCAAAAAGGTTTTGCTTTGCAACGACGTTCCTTGCTTACAAGTGGAATATACTGACAAGTATATTTATTAAGCAGCATTTTAAAGACTTCCCATTTTTGTTCTGTGTTTAACCCTGTGAAAAGCATTTCCCACTTAATATGTTGCAGAGATGCCCTTATACTGTCACAGTTTGCACGTCTGAAATTTAGTGTTTTAGTTGGTCCCTTATAGAATTGCTTCTGCAACAGAATCTCAAAGGAGACCATGTTATGATCACTATTCCCTAAATGCCTCTCACCCACACAAATGTTAGAGATGAGTTCAGTATTGTTAGTTATTACAGGTACAAAAGAGAGTTATTCCTAGTAGGTTCTTGAACAAGCTGGAATAAAAAGTTGTCATTCAGCATATTTTTTTTTTATAACTTGTTTTTATTATAGATGATAAATTAAAATCACATGAAATATTTATACATGTTTCCATAAAGCGGAGATTATGGTGATTATGATTTCAAATATAAAACATTTCAATAACATTTTAATAACAATTTAAATATTCAGCTCAGTTATGATTTATAGCATTGGGGGGGTAGGACCCATGAGGATTAGTTTAGATAGGAGGTCAGAAGACTGTTGGTTTGATGACTTCTGGGAGGTGCAACATCAGGTTGTAATTGTTCTTGTTGTAGTGCTGCTAGATTTTGAGATGATTCCATGACCAAAGGGTGATTCTTGAGAACTTCCATATCATACCATGACATATGTCTAAAGGTATAGATCGTGAGGCATTTGATTCGTTGTGGGAGGTGTGATATGTAGGTAGACCAGGTATTGAAATTTTGAAATTTTGATGTATGATGTACTTTCTTGGTTATGGTCTCTAGCCAGTCCATATGGAAAATATGGTGTAGTTTTTGTTTCACCAATATCAGTGGTGGGGGACTAGTGTGTAGCCATTGTTACAATATTGTTTTCCTGGCTGCTGCTGCCAGTCTACCCAAGAGGTGTTTGTCAGTTTTAGCAATTTGGGTAAATGAAGTAAGGTTGCTGAACAGAGCCCATTCTATGTGTATTTGGAGGGGTTCCCCTATCATCTGTGCACCGTATGATATGACTTCTTTCCAAAAGGATTGCATTAAGGGACAAGACCACATGGTATGTATTAGATTCGCTTCAGGAGCATGGCATTTTAAACATACATCCGAGGAGATGCTACCCATCTTAAATCTTCTAAGTGGAGTGAGATATGAGTTGTGGAGAATTTGCAGCGACATTTCCGGATATCTGCTAGCCGGAAGTAACGTCATAATTTTAGTGTGTTGTTTCAAGATGTCCGATTCTGTGGTATTAGGTATCTCCGTAGTCCATTTGAAATTAGGTTTGTTTTCACTATCTATGTTTAGTAGTGGTTTAATGGTTTGATAAATGTGTGATGTTGTGAGTTTCTTACTTTTATTTTTCCATAGTTGGTTTAGTAAGTTGTTTTTATCATTATTTGTTAGGAGTTTGATTGTAGTGGTGGCAAAGTGAATGATCTGCAGACTTAGATATAAATGAGTGTGCACAAAAGGACATTTTTCTACCAGTTGATTTAAAGAGAGTACCGAATAGTTATTGTCCAGTATATCATGTATGTTATGTAAACCATTCATACTGCAGTTATATAGAGTGGGGTTCCGTATACCTGGTGGGAAATTTTTGTTGTCTGTCCACGATAAGTAAGGGGAGGTATATTGTGATATATTTTGTTTTTTCCTGACCGATCGGCATGCATTATATGTGTCTAGGAATAGTGGATTATGTCTGACATGTGCTGGAATGTTCTATATAGATGTATGTAACAGATAATTTAGAGAGTAGTTGTCAGTTCGATATTGGTCTAAAGAGATCGTAGTGTATAAATCTCTATTGAGAATCCAGTCTCCTGCATATCGAAGAAGGGCTGCTTCGTTGTAGGCCTTAAAGTTAGGGAAATTAAGTCCACCCAGAGTTTTAGTCTGTTGTAGTTTAAAGAGGCTAATGCGTAAGCGTTTTTTGTTCCATATGAAAGTTATCAATATTTGGTTCAATCTTTTTTGATCAGTCGGTTTAATACAGTACGGTAACATCTGTATTGGGTATAAAAGGCAATTATTTTCCTAATGTTTAAAGGACAAGGAAAGGCAAAAAAATAAAATCCCATTTTTACTTTTACTTTCTTTAATAAAAAAGAAATCTATCTCCAATATGTACAGTTTTTATAAGAAACCTGACTGTATGCAGTGAAATTCTCCCTTCATTTACTGCTGTGGATAGGAATTGTCAGACGGTCCCAGGGAAACAATCATACTTATGTACAGCAGGGGGAGCTCCCGCCTTACTTCCCAGCCATGCAGAACTCAAGCAGCTTTGTTTATGACGATCCCTAAGCAGCCCAGACCACACTGAGCATGTGCAGGGTCAGGGTCAGGCCAAGATGTATAACAAAGTTACAAGATGACAGCCCTCATTGGCCAACTTTGAAAGCATAAATCATTTGTTTGATTAGGCTTGTGGTGCAGTAAGTTCATGCTTATGTTTAGTATACAAAATACAGCATTTCTAGCCTTATTCTATTTTACACTTTCCTTGTCCTTTAAAGAGTATAGATCTCTGTGGTGGGAAAGAATACTTAATGTATAGTTTTGTTTTTTTGAAAGGGAAGTGTGGAGGCCAATCCGTGTTTTCTGTATGATATAATTGAAGGGCTTCCGATTTGACTAAATTGATTTGAAATCCCACTATTTTGCCAAATCGTTGAATAATCTGCAAGAGAGCAGGTATTTCCGTTTTTGGTTGATTGACAAAAAGCAGGATGTCATCTGCAAAAGCTGTCACTTTAAGATTAGTTTGGCCCTTTTTGTATCCCTTGTAGTTATTGGCAGTTCAATATATGGCATAACAATGGATCGATTGCTATATTGAAGAAAAGAGGCGATAAAGGGCAGCCTTGGCGTGTACCTTTGCTGATTGCAAATCTGTCTGAGTTAGTGTTGTTAACCGTTATAAATGTGGTGGGTGATAGGTATAATGTTTTATATAGATTGAAGGTCTGAATGCCGAAATGTTGAAATTTAAGCAATTGACGTAAATGTGCGTGTGAAATCCTATCAAAAGCTTTGTCTGTGTCTAGGTTCATTAACATCCCATGTTTCCTTTTTTCCAGGTTGCTATGATATACTGCTGTTATTATTTTCCTAAGTGCTTGAACTGAGTGACGGTGTTTAATGAATCCTACTTGGTGTTCGGTAAGTATTGAGGGTAGTATTTTTTGCAACCTATCTGCCATTATGTTTGTCAAAATTTTAAGGTCTTGATTAAGCAATGATATTGGTCTGTATGAAGTTGGGTCTGTTAGATCCCTTCCTTCTTTGGGAATCAGTATTATTCTAGCAACGTTGGCTTCATAAAAAAAAATTCTACCGAAAGGCCATCTGGTCCCGGTGTTTTCCCATTTTTTAATTGTTTGATTGTTGTGTGAAACTTCTCCTTCCGTTATAGGTGCATCTAATATCTCACGATCTTGGACAGTCAATTTATGGAGACCTGCTTCCTGCAGAAACCTTACACCGTCGTGTGGATCGTCAGGGGATGATTCATAAAATTTCCTAAAGTGTTATGTCTCTAATTTGTTTTGTGTCATGTGTCCATCCATCTGATGTTTTTATTTTTTGTATGTATGTATTGCGGACTTTTCTTTTAGCTATTTGTGCCAATAGTTTCCCTGATTTGTTTCCATATCTCTAGAATTTGTTTGCAGTGTGACTAAGTGATTTACATGCTTTTATTCTGTTAATAAAATATCAAAAAGTTCCTTAGTTTCTTTATATTTATTTTTGTCTTCCAGTGTATTGGTTTTTTTAAAGATAGCATAATGTTTGGTCAATTGTTTTTGTAAAAAATTATATTTTTCGTTATAATTTATTCTCTGTTTCATTAAGTATGAGATAACTTGTCCTCTCAGTACTGGTTTAGCCGCTGCCCATAGCAGTTGTGGGTTATCCCAATGATCAATATTGTCGTCTATGTAATTGGCCCAACTCGTTTTTAAAAAAGTTTGGAAGTCTTCACTGGTGCACAGATATGCCGGAAATCTCCAATTATAGGAGTTAGGTTGGGGTGTAGGTAACTTCAAAGTGATTGAAATTAATGCGTGGTCAGAAACGTCTATACTGTTGATGTTAGTTGATGTCAACCCGGGTAGTAGTGTTTGCGATAAGAATAAATAGTCTATTCTGGAGTGTGTACCGTGGACTCCCGAGTAGAATGTATAATCTTCAGTTGTAGGATATGTGTGTCTGTATGTGTCACATATTTGCAAAGTGTCACATGTTATGTGCATGGGTTTTGCTCTGTTACGTGAATGTGCATTAGGCTTGCCTCATTTGTCCATGAAATCATCCCAAACTGTGTTGAAGTCTCCTCCTAATACGAGATTTGCGGCCTCCCAGGAAGTTATTTTCTGTAACACATCTGCAAAAAAAGATTTATTATCATCATTAGGAGCATAAACAATTGTGTATTTGGTACCAGAAATGTCTAGATCTGCTATTAGGTATCGACCATTCTTGTATTTGTAGGTTCGTGAAATATTACATTGTAGGCTTTTACTAATTAGTATCGCTACCCTTCTTGATTTGGTTTTATAAGAAGCATCTAGTGTAGTCTGTATCAATTTATCATTCAACGTTCGGGTATCTGTACGTTTCCAATGGGTTTCCTGTAAAAGTACTATTTGGGCTTTTTCTCTTTGTAATTTATCTAGTACCTTTCGTCTTTTAATTGGAGAGTTTAAGCCTCCCACATTCCACGAAACTATTTTAAAGTGGTCTATAGGCTTGTCTGAAAGGGTTGTGAAACCTGTCGTATGTGTGGGCTGCATATTTTAACCAATTCCCTTTTTCAATCAGACAATTTGTAAGATGTGAGTGTGTATTGGGAGTGGTCTGTCCCAGTGAGCAAACCTAGTCCCTAGACCAGTGATCTCCAACCAGTAGCTCGTGAGTAACATGTTGCTCTCCAACCCCTTGGATGTTGCTCCCAGTGGCCTCAAAGCAGGTGCTTATTTTTGAATTCCAGGCTTAGAGGCAAGTTTAAGTTGCATAAAAAACAACTGTACTGCCAAACAGAGTCTCAATGAAGGATGACAATCCACATAGGGGCTACCAAATAGCCAATCATGGCCCTTGTTTGGCAGCCCAAGAACATTTTTCATGCTAGTGATGCTCCCCAACTCCTTTTACTGCTGAATGTTGCTCACGGGTTCAAAAGGTTGGGGATCCCTGCCCTAGACTATAAGTCATATAAGATGTAGGGTGAAACCTTAGCATATACATTTGTTTCATATCTGGAATTGCATCGAGCTTATGTAAACGATAACTATTCAACTTGTAAAATAACATGATGGTCAAAAAAAGAAAAATAAGAATAATAAAAGAGTTCTGAAAAAAATAAATAAACATTTCACTTCTTGCCCTTTATGATAATGTCCGTCCTTAATATTTAACTTATGTTGAGGAGATCGGCTTTAAAAGAGAAGAAACACAATCCTCCAAGCGTTGTCCTGTGAGTCAGCTATGAAAAAGGAAGAACATAGAAAAACAGTTTGATCTGCGCCTCCCGTTTTTCCATCGTAGTATTCCTTAGCGAGTTTCGGATTATCAAAGAATAGGGGTTTCCCATTGTCTTTGTCTATGATTTTGAGTTTTGCTGGGAATAATAAGGAAAATCTGTAACCATTATTGAAGAGGGTTGTGCAGATCGGTGAGAACTCTTTCCTTTTTAAAGTTACAGAAGCAGAGAAATCTTGAAATATTAACAGGCGGTGGCTGTCATATGATATACAGTATTTTTTGTTTTTCTGTAGGCTGAGAGAATGTTAGTTTTATCTGTGTAATTGAGTAGTTTGAAGATGACTTGTCTTGGTCTTTTGGTTTCTGTTGTCAGTGGGGGGCCGATTCTATGGAATCTTTCAATCAAGAAATGAGATTGGTCTTCATCCATTTTTAATAGAGATGGGAGGGTGGAATGTAGGAATGTTTCCAGCTCAGTTCCTTTAATCGACTCAGGAATGCCGATTATACGGAGGTTGTTCCTCCTGCTCCTATTTTCCAAGTCGTCCACTTTTTCAGCCAGAAATGTAATTTCTCTTTTTCTCTGAGTGTCAACCAGTTGTTGTGTTTTCTCCAATTCATCCTCTAATGTACCAATTCTCTGTTCAGCATCTGTTATTCTTTGATTTTGGTTGGTTAGTTGTTGTAACACTTCTGTCACAGATTCTTTGATAGTGTTCAATCTTTGATCCAGCCATGGGCCCAGTATTTTCATCAGGTCCTCTGTTTGATTTGGCTCTGGTTCTGAGTCAGTTGGGTCGGCTTCCGGAGTAGCTTTTTTAGCTTTTGATTTTGTTTGCTTTTGTGATTTTGTGTTTGAGTGGCTGAGGAATTTGTCCATGGTTGATTCAGTTTCTGAGTCCGTTGGGTCAGCTTCTGGAACTGCTTTCTTAATTTTGGACTTTGTTTGTTTCTGTGACTTTGTAGCCGATTGGCCTAGGTATTTGTCCATGATTAGTTTTAGATAACCGTGTAATGGATGTTCGTATCGAAAACTTCCGTTGAAGTTCAAACAAATGAAGGGTGGAAAGAGTTCCCTGTAATGATATGGTTCGGTGAAATTATCTCCTCCTTGTGGGCAAGTTGGAAGTGATCAGTCTATCATAGTCTCACACGGTGGGGCATTGCAATTCTGTGTTACTGCATATAAGTGCCTCACATAAGTCCTCTTACATAATATCAAAGTATGATGCATGACAGTCGACTTGTTTTGACGTCTTAGCATGAAAAGTAAAAGGTTTATTAGGCTTTTTCAAGCTGGGTTATAAGTATCCTGAAGATAAGATTTGTAGGCGTAGTCCACAGTGGGTGGCATAAAGCGTTGCAGCACACTGTACAGTCACCAAACGAGAGGGTTCGGTAGATTATCCTAAAATAGTTTATAAAGTCCACCAACTTGTGGGTGATATGCTTCCCTCCTCCAGTTATTGCAGGTTATGAGTAGGTTAATACAGGAGTTTGTGGATGTTGGGTTTTACAGCTCAGGTGGTATGGCAGGGTAGTAATGGTCCATAGGCTCTGTGGCCTCAATAAGCTGTTGAGCTAACAGTGGTGGGGTGCAGAAGTAGTAGTTTTGTAGTGTCCCCTTTCTCGTGGCTTATGGCCAAGTTATTGTTGTGCCGTTTGGTGTTGCTCAGTCAGGCAGTTGAAATATATTGTGTAGCCCGAGGTGAATGGCATTTGTTTCCAGGCCTTGGTGAGTGTTGCAGGCAGCATCGAATAGAGAGGGTTAAGGCGAGAATAATTAGTGTGGCGTATGTGTAATAGACGCCTCGTGTGTGACCTGCACTTCTAGCCTCTGGTACCAGCAACGTTATGGGTTACAGCCAAGGAGCCTCTCCACAACCGGAGCGCAGTGCTGCGCATAAGGGGCAATGGCAGTGTCGTTCACTTACTTAGATCCCTTCCCTATTGTGATAGGGCGAAGTGTAGCCGCGTTTCGGCTCGGGACCGAGGCTCCGGTGTCACAAAAGCGGTACAAGGCAGATGGGCTGAAAGTAATAGGCTGAAAGTATACGATCTCTTACAGCCAACTGATTTTAGGTGTGGCGTATATGGAAGAGGCGCTTCGTATGTGGCCTGCTCTTCCGGTTCCTAGTGGCAACAGCGTGATGGGCAGCAGTTAAAGTGTCCTCCCGTAACCGGAGCGTATCGCAGCGTGTGAGGGGTAAGAGTCGGGTGTTATACACTCACCGATCTCCTCTCCGATCTCTCCTCAATCATGTAGCTGCGCTCCGGTTCGGGTCCACACTTCCGGAATCGGATCTGCACTTCCGGTGACTGAAAAGTGTCACAAAGACTCTTGCTGTTAGATATTCAGACTGTTGCAACCGGAATGGGTCTGTTGGCAATGCGAACGGATGAATCCCCACGTAGAGGTTAGATCTTTAGGATATGCAGGTCAACCGGTTCAGGTCCGTGAGGCGGGGACGTCGACTTCCAGGGTATGCACTTGAGGGAGGAGCCAAATATGTCAAAGTATTATTTCCCCTCACTATCCTTATGTTGGGTGAGCCTTTTTCCAGCTGTTTGTGGTGTAGTGAGCTGTGATGGCTGTAGATTATGATCCCAACGAAGGAGCTCTCCTAAAATGCGGCCATTTTTGGGTCCGCCCCCCGGAAGTCCGTCATTCAGCATATTTACAAACCTACTAGCTTTTTCTGTCTTGGCAACCCTATTACCCCAGTCAATGTCTGGATAATTGAAGTCACCCATAGCAACAACTTGACCCAGCTGTGAAGCCGCTTGTATCTGCAAGACTAGCTGGGCTTCATACTCGACACTTATACCAGGTGGTTTATAACATACACCAATGATAATTCTCTTTGTTACCTTTTGCCCAGTCAAAATCTCTACCCAGAGGGATTCTACACCCTCACCAGTGGCAGCTATTGTTATTTCTTTAGCGCATGGCTTTAATTCAGGCTTTACATACAAACACACTCCTCCACCCGCTATTTAATCCCTCTGTTCCTCCTAAAAAGGGAAAAACCATTTAAATTCACAGTCACATGTTTCATCCCACCAATTATATCAGAATGTTTAGAGCAATTAATTCCAGGTCTCCCATTTTACCTGACAAACTCTGTGCATTTGCAGCATACAGCGGAGGTTACTACTTTTACTTTTGAAATGTGCATTACTTAGTGAAGAATTATATGTTAAGTTAGTATTACTCTGTTTTCCTTGTAACAGAGGGACCTCCTTAGCTGGTAAACTGTATGCCCCCCTCACTCCTCCCCCATGACCCCTTACTAACCCCACTGCCCCGTCTACCCAAACTCCCCCATAATTCTTTATCTCACCCCCCCTTGCCTAGTTTATACACTCCTCCAACCTCTTAGCCATTCTTTCCCCTAGCACCGTGGACCCCCTTCCATTGAGGTGCAAACCGTCACGGCTGTATAGGTTGTACCCCAAGGAAAAATCAGCCCAGTGCTCTAGGAACCCAAACCCTTCCTTCCTGCACCAAGACTTGAGCCAAGCATTTAGCTCCCTAAACTCCCGCTGTTTTCCTAAACTTGCACGTGACACAGGCAAAATTTGACATTGGAAGACCTTTCCTTGATCTTAGAGCCTAGATCCCTGAAATCATTCTTTAAGGTCTTCCATCTACCATTTATTTTGTCATTAGTACCGATATGCACTGACAGTTGGGTCATGCCCAGCCCCACCCAATAATTTGTCTATCCGATCAACCACATGCCCAACCCTGGCACCAGGTAGACAGCAAACTATTCGGTTGTAGCGATCCGGACGACAAATTACCCTATCCACTTTCCTAATAATTGAGTCCCCTACAACCACAATGTGCTTAGGCCTGACTCTCCTCTCCTCCCCACCACTACTAGAGAAACTCCTCTCCTGGCTGTTAGAGAGATCAGCCCCATCTAGAATTGCCAATCCAGAGTTCATACTCCCATCATCATCACACAATCTGGCAAATTTGTTGCGATGTATAATCTCCGGATCAGCCTCCATTTTCCTTTTGCCCACCTTAGATTTTCTAACTGTCACCCAGCTAAGTGCCTCAATATCCTGCTGCTGTTCTGTTCCCCCCAAACTATGTGACCCCACTAGGTCCTGCTCAGTGAGCAAAAGACTCCTTTCAAGATTGTCAATCGACCGCAGTGTTGCAATTTGTTGCTCTAGTGACTCGAACTCCAGCCTCCAAAGTGGCAATTTGCTCACAACCACCACAGAGGTAAGTATTGTGGATCTCTTGTTCCAAATCTGTCCTGTGGCAAAAAACTTCCCACTCTACTGGCTTAAACAGAGAGCACACAAGGGAAATACTATAGTGTTTCTACAAGTTATTAGATAAAGGATTCCAGATTAGCCATTACAATGTTAAACATCTCTCATCAACAACCAGCTGATCCCACCATTACTTTCACTCAAGTAGTGCAAAAAAGGAAAGCAGTAATGAATTAATCCTTTTAATGTTACATAAATGGTTAAAAACAGATTTCTACTCACAAATATAGAGATAATACAAGCGGTTAGAATATCAATCAAAAAGACACTGATTGCTCCGGGCTTCCAATGCTTTTTGTGAGGCTCCACACCCATCTCCTCAGTGAATAGGAGCGTCAACTCATACACAGTGTCTTTAAAATGCAAGTACATACATGCAGAAATACAGTAAACATACTGTGTTGTTACCAGGACTTCTCCACAGCAACCACTATATCATTTTAAAGTGCAATTATTTATAAGAAAATCCCGCAAATTCTCCTGTGCATGGATGAAAGTGCATAAGTACAAATACGTTATAAGGTGATGGTAAAATCAAGAGTCACCTTTACTGTTGAGCTATACATTTTATCCAATATTTGCTCTGGATGAGACTCAAGACACCCAGGTGTGAGCCCTCCAATGTTGTGGAGGCAGGTTGTAGTGCAAATGTAACCTGTAGTGTTTCCACAAAAATAAGTGCTAGTGTTTTTTCTAATTTAACACAATCCACATAGGAGTTTATCAGAAATAAGCAGGAGCAAAATTCATGGATAGTTTCATACACACTGTAGACAGAGGTTTTCCCAAAGTTCAGACTTTACCCTTAGCAGGTGGGGAGATGGGGAAGTCCAATCGTACAATGATTCATAGGATAGGATCTTTGCATCTATGGCCAGTTTAAGGGGCTAATCAGGAGGGTCCTGTAAATGGGAAAAGCTTTCCAATGTTAATAGGAAGTTAAAGGTAAACAGGAAGCTAAAGTGCAAAAAAAATTACGGAGGAGGAGATAAAACAAGTCCCACTGGTTATAGAGAGAGAGAGGAATATTCAGTTTCATTTCTTGTTCCTGATTTCAGTGATGGCGGATGCTGATCTGAGAGCTGAGCTGAGATGCTCCATCTGCCTGAGCATTTATACTGATCCTGTATCCCTGCCGTGTGGCCATAACTTCTGCCGGGGCTGTATTGGGACAACATGGGACACCCAGGAGGGATCTGGGGCTTATTCCTGCCCTGAATGTAGAGCAGAGTATCAGGAGCGCCCTGCCCTGTACAGGAACAGAACTCTGGGTAACATAGCAGAGAGATTCCTTCCAACTGAGACAGAGTGTTTTGTACACAATGCGCTCCTAACACATTACTGCCATGAGCACCGTGTCTGTATCTGTGTGTCCTGCGCCCTGGCCAGAGAGCACAGGGGCCACAGGGTGGAACCACTGAGTGAGGCCTCTGAAAGGACGATAGTGAGACTGAGGAGAGTTTTGGAGAACCTGAGGTCAGAGAGAGAGGAGACTGAGAGAGGAGCCCAGAGACTGCAGGAGTGCAGGAGAGAAGTGGCAGAAAAAGCAGCCGGTGAGACAGAGAGAGTCACTGCCCTGTTTAGAGACATCAGGGAACAGCTGGAAGCCCTAGAGAGGCGACTCCTGAGTAACATTTCCAGCCAGGAAAATAATCTCTCACTCCCATTCACTAATTTAATCCAACAACTCGATATACCGAGAGTTGAGCTGTCCAGGAAGATCCGTCACATTGAGGAGCTGTGCAACATGGCAGATCCACTCACTGTCCTACAGGATCGGGAATTACATCGAGCTGCAGATAATGAGGGGGGCAGAGAGAGACATAATATAAGGGTCCCTGCTGTAAGGGATCTGGATGTGGATCTGATCTCAGAGACATTACTCACAGGCTTAGCTGCCATTGTGACTGGGGTAAAGGGAAGGGTGATCCCTGGCCAGGAGGCTACAGGCCTGTTACTGGATATAAACACGGCTGCTAATAATGTATCTGTATCAGGGGACAGGAAATCTGCTTCCTACTCACATACAGAACTACATTACCCACAAACCCCTGAGAGATTTCAGGGTCCTCAGGTTTTATGCACCAGGAGTTTCTCTTCAGGGCGACATTACTGGGAATTGGAGGTCAGTAAAACAGGGGACTGGAGGGTAGGGGTGACCTATCCCAGTATAGTGAGGGGAGGGGATCAGTCCTGTATTGGTTATAATATTAAGTCCTGGTGTTTGTGCAGATGGAGTATTAATAATAGCTATATAATGACACATGACAGTAAAAACACAAAGTTACCCCATATCCTTTCCTGTGGGAGAATCAGGATCTCATTGGACTATGAGGCCGGACGTCTGTCCTTTTATGAGCTGAGTGAGCCAATCAGACACTTACACACCTTCACTGTCACATTCACTGAGCCCCTTTATATAGGATGTGGCGTAGGGGGGGATGGTACCTGTGTGAGAATCATTAGTTAGGGAACTGCCCAGCAGAAACCCATTACCAGAGTTGCCCTTTGCCCAGTGATGGCAGGGAAGGAAAGCAGGAGACACATTGATGTTGGGCAGTCTCTCTTGCACTTAGGCTTTCTGCAATTTAGTACTAGTGATGGCCAAAATGTTTCACTGAGCTTCACCACAAAAATTACACCCAAATAAAAAAAAAAAATTTGACGTGCCGCATCACGCCACAAAAAGCATCTGACACCCATAGACTATAATGCATTTTGTCAAATCGAAATGGGTCAGATGCACTCATCACTATTTTGCACCTGTGTTTGTAATTCAGCCCCAGAAACAACTAAATTCAATAATTAACCCACCATAATAACAGGTATTTTATTTTTACAGTTAATACTATTTAGGATCTGGACTTTTTAACATTCCTTACAACACTGTATTTCCCCTTCTCATGCAGACCTAGCAAGTTACAACTCCCTATAACTCCCAGCCCAGCATGTTGTTATACCTCAATACAGTTTAATTGTTTGTGTTGCACCACCTACTAGTTTAGCTGAGAAATGTCTCTTTTAGTTTACCCTACTTTATCATGTGTAAATAGAGAAATGATCAGTATAAGCACCACCGGTACACAGTTCCCAGCTAGAGAAGCAAATCTGCAGTAACCCTTCCCTATCCAGCCTTCTGGCAGCAGCAATGGTAGCTATTACTGATCCTCAGTACTGCTCTGTAATACGGGTGGTTATTTTCTGTAACTTAACTTTGTGCTAGTTTATAATCTGGTTATATGAACTTGCCTCATGGCACCACTTTATCAGTCTTACCAACGCATATAGTTGTAGTTTCACACAGATGCCTCTCACCTTATATACATTTATATGTTACTTTTTGAGTGAACCCTCATAGTGTATTAATGCAATATGTAGAATATGATATGCTGTGTAGTTTTAGTAAGCACTTGTTAATAAAGCTGAAGCATTTTTTTTTAACAAATCTCTATCTGAGCAGTATATAGAAATGTTTATCAAACAGGTTGTCACATGAGAAGGTGTGAGTTACAGTTGGTAGTACACACATCTGTGACAATGATCTTCTGCATTTTCCATCATATTTTACATAACCTATATGTTTGTTCTCATGTGCATGTTCTTTTCATTTGTTGTAATTAACTTGTTAAATAAAGAAAACTTTATAACCAAACTACATTTCTTCCATTGTTTTTCTACATCTAGACAGAAGGGGGGGACCTTGTAGTCATTCATATTTACATAGTTACATAGTTAAGTTGGGTTGAAATAGATCAAAGTCCATAAAATTCAACCCCTCCAAATGAACCCCAGTGCCCATACACACACTCACACCCAGCCTTATATATACTCATATACACTATATATACCCATATCTATACTAACTATAGAGTTTAGTATCACAATAGTCTTTGTATTATGTCTGTCCAAGAAATCATCCAAGTCCCTCTTATAGTCATTAACTGAATCATCACCCGGCAGTGCATTCCCCAACCTCACTGTCCTCACTGTGATGAACCCCCTACTCTGTTCCTTTAAATGAAACTTCTTTTCCTCTAGTCTGAAGGGGAGGCCTCTGGTACGTGATTCTCTTTATGGGTAAAAAGGTCCCCTGCTATTTGTCTATAATGTCCTCTAATGTACTTGTAAAGTCTAATCATGTCCCCTCACAAGCGCCTTTTTTCCCCCAGAGAAAACAACCCCAACCTTGTCAGTCTCCCCTCATAATTTAACTCTTCCCTCCCTCTAACCAGTTTAGTTGCACTTAGTCTCTGCACTCTCTCCAGCTCATTTATATCCCTCTTAAGGACTGGAGTCCAAAACTGCCCCCATACTCCAGATGAGGCCTCACCAGGGACCTATAAAGAGACACAATTATGTTTCATCCCTTGAGTTAATGCCCTTTTTTATACAAGAACTTTATTTGCTTAAGTAGCCACAGAATGACACTGCCCAGAATTAGACAAAGACCCCAAGATCCTTCTCATTTAAGGAAACTCCCAACACACTGCCATTTAGTGTATAACTTGCATTTATATTATTTTTGCCAAAGTGCATAACCTGCATTTATCAACATTGAAGCTCATTTTCCAGTTTGCTGCCCAGTTTTCCAGTTTAGACAAATCACTGTGCAAAGTGGCAGCATCCTGCATGGAACCTATAGTTCTGCACAATTTAGTCTCATCTGCAAAAATAGAAACAGTACTTTCAATGGCCACCTCCAGGTCATTAATAAACAAGTTAAAAAGCAAAGGACCAAGTCCAGAGCCCCACAGTACACCACTAACAACACCGTCAAAATAGAAAATGTTTGATTCACCGCTATTCTTTGTGGTCTATCTTTTAGCCAAATCTCTATACAAGTACGTATACTGTTCCAGGCTAATATTCCTTAATTTAACCTGTAATCTGTGTAGCACTGCATCAAATGCTTTAGCAAAGTCTAAGTAAATCACATCACCTGCCATCCTAGAGTCAAGGTCCCTGCTCACCTTCTCAGAAAAATAAATTAAGTTAGTCTGGTAAGATCTATTGAACATAAAACCATGCTGGCACAAACTCATAGCATTATTACTGTGAGGGTCCATGATGGTCTAGTGGGATGGCAGGGACACCAACCACGCTCACTGCATGGACACCCACTGGCAACTCTTTGGGATGCATTGTCGCGTACTGCCACTTCCAGATTTGACAAATGGGATTGACTTTCCCTAATTTGCTTGTTGTCCTGACTTCTGCCTGTTTATTGACCATTCTCATGGATCCTGTTTCTGTACCATGCTACTGTTGGTTTTGAAGCTGACCTGTGACCTCAACTACATTCCTGACTTCCAATTTGGTACTGCTCTGCCTGATTATTTGTATTGACTCAGCCTGTTCCTCGACCACGTTTCTTGTTCTCTGTTCTTCCTGCACACATTTGGTTCCCTTGTCTGTTCAGAATTCTCTCCTTGGTCCTCTCACTATAATACCTGGCAGCATCTGAGTAGCAGAGGGTTCCTCCCTGTTATATGCAAAGGATTGAGCAATGGCTGGAACCTACATGTTTGTTCTGGGTTTAGGATACCTTAAGGAACATTACATTGGACTAGACATGGCCACCACCGGAGCATCTGCTTCTCCTGCTACAACTGAAATGATCCTGGCAAGTCTCCTGCAACATCTCAGGGAACAAGAGGCTAAGCAGGATTAGTGTCTTCCAAGTCTAAAAGTCTCATCATGTCTTTGGGAAATCACTCTGAGCAAATCATCTTTTACATTATCCATTGTCCTCACACCCATGATTCTAGGTCTTCCCCAATTATGAGGACACAATCTCAGCTACTACATTTAGGTACAGGCTGTGAGCCTTTGTGTTCCAAATCCCCCATGTGCTAGCTGCAACTTCAGATGAAGGGTTACCTTCTTTTTACTCATCCTTTGCCGATGTCTTCTCTAAAAGAGCTGCCGAATCCCTGCCTCTGCACATGCGTTATGACTGTGTTATTAATATAATTACGGGTTCCTCTCCTCCTAGGGGTTAAACATACCCTCTCTTTCTTTCTGAGTCTCAGGCCATGGAGGAGTATATTAAGGAAAACCTGTAAAGATGGTTCATAAGGGCCTCCTCATCTATGGGTGCTGGCTTAATCTTTGTAAAGAAGAAAGATAGGGGTCTGAGGCAATGCATAGACTATAGCGGTCTGAACAAGGTCATGGTTAAGAATCATTACCCCCTTCCCTTGATATCTGAAATATTCAATAGAGTTAGAGGCACCACAATTTTCTCAAAACCCAATTTGAGGGGAGCATATAATTTCATCTGAATCAGGGAAGGGGACAAATTGAAGTTTAACACTCATGATGGGCATATTTAGAATGCCACAGCCATCTTCTAAGAGTTGATAAATTATGTATTCTGTGACCTTCTGTGTCGGCATGTAATGGTATACCTGGATTACATCTATTCCTCTAATCTAACTGATCATCCTGCCCATGTCCAGGAGGTGTTATGTAGGATAAGGCAGAACCCCCTTCCTTATCCTACAAAATGTTTGTTTGTTCCTAAGTGCCTGAATATGAGGTTCAGAGGTTGGTGGATTTTCACCTTTCCAGGGGTAAAGTACAGTATCTTGTACATTGGAAGGGTTATGGTCCTGAGGAGAGGTCTTGGGTCCCTGCCTCTGACATTTGGGCTGATCGTCTTATAAGGCAATTTCATGCCAGGAGCCATGGTAAGTGGCCCCCTCTAGGGTCTCGGCTCAGTCTTCTGCCTATAACAACAAGCCCTCTGCTACTTGGGTGTTGCCAGGTCTTAGTATGAGGACCAGGGAGAGAGTTCTGGGCAGGCAAGGGAACCACACATCTTACAGGAATGGAGAACAAGGAGTGTAGTCGGGGTCATAGGCTGGGTCAATACACCAGATGAGCAGAGCAGTACAATAAGTACAATAACAGGAGACAGGAGTGTAATCAGGGTCACAGGCTGGGTCAGTAACCAAACGGGCAGTGCAGTACAATAACAGGTGGACAAGACTTAGTCGGGGTCACAGGCCGGATCTATACAAAGATCACCAACAGCTTTGCGAAATATGTTGGTGATTTATAAATAAATGTTAATAAAATAATAAACAGGATCCAAGAGAATGGTCAAGGTACAGGCAAAGGTCAGGACAGGTAGCAGACAAGACTTGGTGAGGAACAGGCAGGGTCAAACACAACTTAGAAATACAGAGAATCACACCCAGGAACTAATGAATAGACCTTTACATTGGGCAATAAGATCTACACAGAGTCCTTTAAATACTTAAATTTCATGCCACCCAATGACGTCACACTCTGCACTTTCCAGATATATCCAGAAACAGCCAAATGTGAACCCGGAATAAGATGTGCACTCAAAGCAATGGCGATGAAGAGGACGTCGCACCTTCACTAGACAACCAGGGTGAGTTGTCACATAACCTCCCATCTAGAGGGAGCCACCAGACCCCTAGGCTTAATAGGAAACCTAGTGTGGAATTAACAATTAAGGTGCTCTGCATTAACATCAGAGGTTAGAACCCAAGACCTCTCCTCAGGACCGTAGCCCTTCTTATGTATCAAATATTGTAGCCTAGCCCTGGTGAAGCAGGAATCTACCAACCTTTCCACCAAATACTCTGACTGACCCTGGACAGATATTGGAGGTGGAGGAGACGACTGTCTAACATTTTTTGCAGGCTTTAACAAAGACACATGAAAAGAGTTAGAAATTTTAAACTCATGAGGAAGTTCCAGTCGGACAGTAATAAGGTTGATGACCTCAGCTACAGAAAATGGACCAATAAATTTAGACCTTATCTTGGCAGAATGGACTTTCAAATAAATATTGTTTGACAAAAGCCAAACTTTATCACCATCCTGATACACAGGAGATTCATTACAATGTCTGTCAGAAGCCCATTTTTGAAAGGCCAATGAGTTTTGAACATTTTGCCAAATCCTAGAGAGGTTATCAACCAAAGAATTGAAAGGTACCTCAGATGAGTGACCTGAGAAAGAAAAGGCTCTGGGATTATAACCAAAAAAAGTAAAAAATGGAGACTCGCCAGTAGATGACTGAGTGGTATTATTGAATGCAAACTTGGCCCATGGAAGGAAACCTGCCCAGAATGCCTGAATACTAGAGACATAACATCTGAGGTACTGCTCTAAAGACTGATTTGTTCTTTCTGTCTGAACATTAGTCTGTGGATCACAAGAAGACGAGAAACTTAGATTAGTCCCCATGAAAGAACAGAAATTTGGACACAAATTGAACCCCCTATCCAAAACAATGTTCATGGGAGCCCCATGAAACTTGAATATATGGGATAGAAAAAGTTCAGCAAGAGATGTTGCAGAGGGGAGGGTGGGAAGTGGAATGAAATGGGACATCTTTCTGAAATGATTCACAACCACCCAGATTACAGTGTTTCCTCTAGAGAGAGGTCATTTGACACTGAAATCCATGGATATGGGAGTCCATGGTTTCTCAGGAATGGGAAGTGACTGTAGCAGCCATTGTGGTAAAGACCTAGAAGGTTTGGAACCCTGGCAAACTGGATCAAATGAATCAATATAATTACTAACACCCCATCTCAGTGTTGGCAACCAGAGTGTACGAGACAGTAGTGAGCAGGTTTTACTGTGTCCCGGGTAACCTGCTACTTTGGAGTCATGAGTGTCCAGCAAGACTGCTTCATGGAGATTTTCTGGAACAAACAGTTTGACTGAAGGCACATCAGGAGGAGAATCAACCTGGGCTTTAGACAAAGAGGAATACAGATCTGGACTTAAAGCTGCTAAATCACTTCCTTGCTCAGACTCTTCCCTTGGACTGGAGACAAAATTTCTAGAGAGGGCATCTGCTTTAATGTTCTTCTCCCCCTGGTCTGAATGTTATGGTGAAATTAAAATGGGTAAAGAACAATGCCCACCTAGCAAAGCTGCAGTTTAGCAGACTCAATATACAATACATTTTTATGGTCAGTAAATACTGAAACCACATGTTTAACACCCTCTAGAAGGTGTCTCCACTCCTCAAACACCCATTTGATAGCTAATATTTTCCTGTTACCAATGTCATAATTCATCTCTGTGGAAGAGAATTCTTTTAGAAAAGAATGCACATTAATGGATTTTATTGGTTTAGCAAATGTTTTAATTGTGGTTCTATGAGTCTCTCGGAAGTAATTCAAACACACCAGCTATGTATAAGCAACGGTTTATTACATACATAGAATGAAAAAGATATACATTACCGAGTAAGCGCAGTATGCAAGCAACCCCTCTCTGCCTGGACGACTAGGAGATCCCTAAACAGTCCTCAAATTAAGGCTCAAACAGTTCACAGAAGGTCCTGTGGCTGCACAAGTAAACCCCACAGGTGAATCTCAACTGACCAAATGGTGACCCCCAGTTTATATATGCTTTCAAACAGTAAGCTCATTGAGAGGCTTAGTCAATAACTCATAATGCTTTGGCTAATAACAGATCTTGCTTCCCATGCGTTCATCAGGATCTGGCCAGACTCCCAACAAGCACATCCAAAAGAGAGATCTTATCTAAACTAACTGGGAGCTGAATAGCATATTGTGCCCCTAGCTATAATAAAGAAGAGTCTGATAAGGGCTTCAGAAATCATAAGCATATTAGATAATACATATGAGAATAATGAACAAGTATTAGGTCATCGAGTTGATTAATTCCCATGATTTCTCTTGCACCGCTTCATTATACAGGATTATGGATTATAAAACAGCCTTGTATACTATGATACAAAGCTTTGTTATACACAATTAAACATCATAAAGCTGTCTTTTTACACTATAGTGGGCTCAACACACAACATTGGGTTTAACAGTAGAACAGTTCTTTGTGTTATAGTTTTATATAGTTCTGTAGCAAAGTATTGCAATGAGCTATTGGGTTTAATCAGAGTATTACCATGAGCTATTTTTTACTATTTTTCTACTATTTTCACTTCTTTTTAAAGGTAGTGCACATACTTCAATGGTCACTTTCAATTGAGATCACAAGTAGATCCGTTAGAACAGCACCACAAAAATTTTCTTCTTATTTAAAAAGCCTTTATTGAAAAAGCCTTTATTAGTGCTGTAGTGCATTACAGCAATGTTTCAGGTCATGCGAAATAAAGGCTTTCTTTAGAAATTCAAACACCTTAATTGCACCATCTGGCCAAATATAAGGGTCCAACCCCTTTTTAGTAAGGGCAGTGAAAGGGGCTTCTAATATAGAAAAATCTTACTAATGCTGGTAGTAATTGGCAAAGCCCAAAAACCTCTGTATGGCACGAAGAGACAGAGGTTGTGCCCAATCTAAAATTGCCTTGACATTGGCTGGTTCCATCTCCAACCCCTCCTAGGACAGAATGTACCCTAAAAAGTGTACCGACAGTATCTCAAAAACACAATTTTCAAGTGTGGCATACAGCTTATTTTGCCTTAGACTTCTTAAAACTTCTTGAACATGAATTCAACAATCAACTTAATTGGAGGAGAAAATTAGGATATCATCTAGGTATACTACATATACAACCTAAAAGATCATGGAAGATATTGTTAAATTCTTGGAAAACAGAGGGGGCATTATTGAGACCAAACAGCATTACTAGGGGGTAGATTTACTAAGGGTCGAAGTGAATTTTCGAATACAAAAAGTTCAAATTTCAAAGTATTTTTTGGGTACTTCGACTATCGAATAGGCCAAATTCAACTTCGACTCAAAGTAAAAGGTTTGACTTCGAAAATCGAAGTACTGTCTCTTTAAAAAAGTTAGACTTCGACACTTTGCCACCTTAAACCTGCCGAATTGCAATCTTAGCCTATGGGGACCTTCTAGAACCTATAGCCAACATTTGGCTAAGTTTTTAGAAGTCGAGGTAAAATCATTCGATCGAATGATTAAATCGTTTGATACGAAGGATTTCATCATACGTTCAAGTGATTTGAAAACCAATTCAATTAAAAAAACTTTGACTTCATCATTCGAAGTCGAAGTAATCCAACTCGATGGTCAAATTTGAAAGTTTTTTCCACTTCTAAATTCGACCCTTGATAAATCTGCCCCTAAGTATTCATAATGCCCATCCATCCAAGCTGTCGCCCTTCGGTTAAATTATATGCGTCTCTTAAATTGAGTTTAAAGAAAACTATGGTGCCCTTGACTCTATCAAAGAGCTCTGTGATCAAAGGTAAGGGGTAATGATTCTAAAGGCCTAAATTCCCCATCCTTCTTTTCTACAAAAAAAGAAACTGCCACTCGATGAGGAAGGTCTTATAAAGCCCCCTCTCCAGATTCTCTTTAATATACCCCTCTATGATTTTGTGACTCTGGAAGAGATAGCGGATTCATTCTGCCCTTGGGAGTAGAGGAACCTGGAATTAAGTCAATGGCACAATCATAAGGCTTTTGTGGTGGAAGTAGCTTGGCTGCTTTTTTTGAAAAGACATCACAAAATGAAGAATAATCATTAGGCAACCCCACTAAAGTAGTTAGTTGCTGAAAGAGCCTGGGTAGTTTTTAAACAAGAGGATTCACAAACTGGACACCACTGAATTCAAAACAGGATCCGAAAGAATGGTCGAGATTCAGACAAAGGTCAGGACAGGCAGCAGACAAGGCAAGATCAGGGACAGGCAAGGTCATGAAGGAACACACTGAAAATCACACCCAGGAAGTACCAAAATAGACCTACGTTGGGCAATGAGCAATTGCCTGTGGGCCCTTTAAATATTTGAAATTCACACCAGTGCACAATGATGTCATGCAGCATTTGGGTATTTCCAGATATACCTGGAGTGCCACGCAACCTGGAAGTGCAGAACTCAGCACTTCGGTGCAGGATAACACAGGCGGCGGGCATCCCCACAGGCGAGACGTGGGCTTCCCCGCCACCTTCCAGGTAATATTCTTACATCAAGTATCTTATCTCTTAATACCACTTCCAAAAGCTTTTCTACAACTGATATCAGACTAATCGGCCTATAGTTTTGAGGCTGAGTACAGGATTCCTTTTTGAACAGCGGCAGCACATTAGCAATTCATTAATATCTTAGGACCATGTCAGAACTTAATGAATCCTAAAAAATTAAGTAAAAAACATTGTCAATCATAGATGTAAGCTTGTTTAGTAACTTACGATGAATACCATTCAGTCTTGGACCTTTGTTTATGTTTACATGTTCTAATCTCTTTTGAATTTCCTCATGTGTGAACCATGCATCATTAGCTGTATTACTAGAATTGGAACTATTAAGAAGGAAACCTTCATTAAATGGTTCCTCATTTGTGTAGACAGATGAAAAATATGAGTTTAGAATCTCAACTTTTTTTTGTTCTCATCAACCAGCTGATCCCCCTCTGATATTAAGGGTTCCACCCCTTCTTACTTTATTTTTTTTTTACTATTTACATGTTTTAAAAATAATTTTGGATTCATTTTACTCCCTCTGCAATGCCCTTTTCCATCTCAATGTTAGCTTGTATGATAGCTTTTGATTCCCTGCTTACAATGGGATTATTTTGATATGTAAATTTATTATAAAGACATCCCGTTTTTGTTCTGTGAAAAGCCTTTCCTAGTTAATATGTTGCAGAGATGCCCTTATACTGTCAAAGTTTGCACGTCTGAAATTTAGTGTTTTAGTCACTCCCTTATAGAATTGCCTCTGCAAAAGAATCTCAAAGGAGACCATTTTATGATCACTGTTCCCTTAATGCCCCTCACCCACACAAATGCTACAGATTAGTTCAGTATTATTAGTTATTAGCAGGTACAAAAGAGACTGATTCCTAGTTGGTTCCTTAACGATCAGAAATAACAAGTTGTCATTCAACATATTTTTCTGACTTGGTAACCCCATTACCCCAGTCACTGTCTGGATAATTGAAGTCAACCATAATGATAACTTGACACAGTTGAGAAACTGCTTCTATTGTAATAGTAGTTGGGCTTCATTTAGCCATTTCTGGGGTGGTTTAGGGCTGGTACCTTACTGTTTAGCATTTCCAGCTATGGAGATCAAATTTTAAGGCTAAAGCAGTCTAACTGGTCTCAGTGAACTGAAGGAATGAGTTTATCTGCAAATCAGACTGCATCAGGGTAACACAAAGTAAAGACATACATTACACAGGAGTCTCTCAGATGCACTTCACTGTAGAATGGGGGAAAAGTTTCCACTTACGCACCTTATAGATTTTTAAATGACTTGAGTCTTAAGTCACAAGCTACATGTCTCCTTACATTGGGTGGTGTTGCCCATGGAACCTTTCTGTCCTCCTCATTGGGGCCCTGGCTGCTCTTAGACCTCCCCTCACCCTATTACCCCTAGAGGGAACTATAGCAGTATCTATCCTCATAATGACTGATCCTATCTCTTCTCCTACTGAGGCCTCCTACCCTAGTCTCCCAGCCAACCCTCCAGCAAGTGGAGTACAAATAGACAAAAAACCCTTGCCAATAAGGGTTGCCACTTGTTTGGTTTTGACCCGTTATTTTTTTGAAGCCTGTTTGGGTCTCAACTGTTTGTTCGGTTTTAAGTTTTGTGAAATCCAAACAATAATTTGGCCAATAAATGAAAAACACATAATGATGCTCCTACAGATTTTTTTCTATCAACATGGCTTAGTTATTATCAGGTACAGTTTTTTAATATACCAAGAGACCAAAATGACCAATTGGCATTGCTTTACAATAGTTACACTGGTTTCTGTATAATAGATCCCATACTTTTAATTTAAATATTGGACTTACCCATCAGGCAGAATATAGACAGAGCTTGGGTTGCCACCTGTCCAGAAATCCAAAAAAATGCATCTATGTTATACACCATAACACCAGCATCTTAAACCCCCTCAAGATCATTGTTCCTGTCCCTGATATTATCATGCTCACCCCCAGCACCACTGCCTAAGACTCCATTGTTCAGGTTTAGACACCAGAAAAGTTGGCAACCAGTGGTGTAACTACCAGGGGAGCAGGGATGCAATTGCACCAGGGTTCGCTCCCCCTCGAGGCCCACCGAAAATGCGCCCACAGCATGGCAGTAAGGAAACCTTATCACATCACACCTTAACACATATCGCATCAAACACATCTAGAGGGGTGGAGGGAGGGCCGGGTGCACATCCTGCTCCCGGGCCCCGAAACAAATAGAAGCAACGAGCATTGGCAGAAGAAAAGGAGCAGGGCAGGCCTGGAAAAGCCACATATACACAGTGTCAGATGACTCGGGCAGTGAGGGCTGTAGTTGAACAACATGTGGGAGAGCACAGGACGAACGTGCATGGTGTGCGTCAGAGTATTGTTTGAACACTGCATTCCATTCACCACATGTAAGCATCGGCATGTGGTGCCTCTCTCCCTATCACTCGTATCATCACTTGCAGAAGGCAAGAGGTACAATTTCTGTACCTCTCTGCTTCATTTGGACAGGTGATTCCACCTCACAGAGTTTCTCTAGTTAGATATGTGTTTGTTCTTTCTTTTGGTAGGGGAAAGACAGGTGCCTTTACAGTCCAGGCAAGACCTACATGAACTGTCTCCATATAGGACCTTTTTTTATTATACAGCAACAAATTTAGTTATTCAACTATTACATTCCAGTAAATAGTCTTAAATTGTTTGTCTCTGCGGAACCTCTTAGTTGTGAATCAAAGCTATCCGGACAAACCTTTTTGTATTATTATACCATGCTGAATTACCTGAATTTTATGAAATATCTCTGCAAAAAAAGTGACAAGATCAATATTTATTTTGGGGAAGGGGGACTTGGAGCGTCAGTCTTTTAAGGGCTTGTTCGCCTTTAAGTTAACTTATAGTATAATGTAGAGATTGATATTCTGAGACAATTTGCAATTTGTTTTCATTTTGTATTATTTGTGTTTTTTGTTATTTAGCTTTTTATTTATTCAGCAGCTCTCCAGTTTCCAGTTTTCAGCAATCTGGTTGCTAGGGTCCAAATTCCCCTAGCAACCACACTGATTTGAATAAGAAACTGGAATATGAATAAGAGAGTTCTGAATTTAAAGCTGAATAATAAAAAGTAGAAATAGCAATACATTTGTGTTCTTACAGAGTATTTGGTTTTTACATGGGGTCAGAGACCACCATTTGAAATTTGGCCTGGTGGGGTATTAAGCTAAAGGAGTGATGAGGAGAAGACATGGGATAGAAATATACCAGCCCACATTACAGTACAGAGAAGATCGAGTGTATTATGCGCCAAACCGGAAGTGGAGTCGCTGGAACGCACAAGCTGGAACGCATAAACCGGAAGTGGAAACGGAAATCAAACGAACACGCTGGAATGGGCTTTAAAAGGAAGGATACAAACAAAAATGGTAGAGACGCCTCTGAGGAAGCTGGTAGCATCCAGCGAAACGCGTTAGGCATAGTTTGGGGGACGCAACAACCTGGACCAAGGCACCTAAAGCAAGCAGAAAAGATTTTTGGAGCGAGCTGGCAGGACTGCCTCTGGGGACCCCAGAAAAACTGTTTGTTGGACTCAATGCGCAAAAACCCGCAAGGGAAATGTGAGTGTAAATTTTAATTGCTTTTAATTATGTTTTAAATAAACGGTGTTACACTATCATCGGTTTGTATTCCTACTTTGGGAACCTGGAAGGAGTCGAACACTGGAGGAGAAAAAACCCGAGAGAGCTTCATATTAAACGCATTATACCACGCTAGTGGTTTGTAAGTAGGCATTTTATATAGAAGGTGGAGGCACCTGCATCCTTGGAATACATTTTATTTTCACAGGAAAAGCACTCTTCCGCCCTTCTGTTCACTTGAATTGCCACCTTTATTCACTAATAGCCACCTGAAGGAAAAGGGGAAAAAACACCCACTTAACATTCAGTGCAAGCACGGGGTGATATTTTACATTGCAAACGTATTGCGCTATGTTTGTTTTTTATTTCTGTTGCCACAGGCGCTGATCGCTCCCTATACATATTCCCTCTTTTGGGGGTTTATATATTCGATTTTGGATTTATGTACAGTTGAGAGACTGTGAAGGGGTCGGCAAGAAATAATCTAAGAGACTTTTCATTGGGCTGCATTTTGTAAGCTTTATTGGTTTTATTGAAATTTGGAATGAGTCAGAAGAAACAGGCAAATAATTAAAAAAAAAAACAATAAAAAAATAAATAATGAAGACCAACTGAAAAGTTGCTTAGAAATGGGCATTCTATAACATGCTAAAAGTTACCTGAAAGGTGAACCACCTCTTTAATGGAATTCTTTATGGGTTATATGTTTTTGTAGACTTGTCAGGGCTGCATCACTTACATTTCTCATTGTATATGAAAATTGTAAGGAATTTAGGTATTCCTCTGTACTAAGCACAATTCAGCAGGAACAGTCCCCTAAGTTTGCTCATAGTCTGTACAGAGAGATCCCATAAAACTATGGCAGCATAGGTATTCCCTGTACTAAGCACAATTCAGCAGGAACAGTCCCCTAAGTTTGCTCATAGTCTGTACAGAGAGATCCCATAAAACTATGGCAGCATAGGTATTCCCTGAACTAAGCACAATTCAGCAGGAACAGTCCCTAAGTTTGCTCATAGTCTGTACAGAGAGATCCCATAAAACTATGGCAGCATAGGTATTCCCTGTACTAAGCACAATTCAGCAGGAACAGTCCCTAAGTTTGCTCATAGTCTGTACAGAGAGATCCCATAAAACTATGGCAGCATAGGTATTCCCTGTACTAAGCACAATTCAGCAGGAACAGTCCCTAAGTTTGCTCATAGTCTGTACAGAGAGATCCCATAAAACTATGGCAGCATAGGTATTCCCTGTACTAAGCACAATTCAGCAGGAACAGTCCCCTAAGTTTGCTCATAGTCTGTACAGAGAGATCCCATAAAACTATGGCAGCATAGGTATTCCCTGTACTAAGCACAATTCAGCAGGAACAGTCACAAAGTTGCCTATAGTCTGTACAGAGAGATCCCATAAAACTATGGCAGTATAGGTACTCCCCTGTACTAAGCACAATTCAGCAGGAACAGTCCCCTAAGTTTACTCATAGTCTGTACAGAGAGATCCCATAAAACTATGGCAGCATAGGTATTCCCTGTACTAAGCACAATTCAGCAGGAACAGTCCCCTAAGTTTGCTCATAGTCTGTAAGGAGAGATCCCATAAAACTATGGCAGCATAGGTATTCCCTGTACTAAGCACAATTCAGCAGGAACAGTCCCTAAGTTTGCTCATAGTCTGTACAGAGAGATCCCATAAAACTATGGCAGCATAGGTATTCCCTGTACTAAGCACAATTCAGCAGGAACAGTCCCCTAAGTTTGCTCATAGTCTGTACAGAGAGATCCCATAAAACTATGGCAGCATAGGTATTCCCTGTACTAAGCACAATTCAGCAGGAACAGTCCCTAAGTTTGCTCATAGTCTGTACAGAGAGATCCCATAAAACTATGGCAGCATAGGTATTCCCTGTACTAAGCACAATTCAGCAGGAAGAGCCCCTAAGTTTGCTCATAGTCTGTACAGAGAGATCCCATAAAACTATGGTACATAGGTATTCCCTGTACTAAGCACAATTCAGCAGGAACAGTCCCCTAAGTTTGCTCATAGTCTGTACAGAGAGATCCCATAAAACTATGGCAGCATAGGTATTCCCTGTACTAAGCACAATTCAGCAGGAAGAGCCCCTAAGTTTGCTCATAGTCTGTACAGAGAGATCCCATAAAACTATGGTACATAGGTATTCCCTGTACTAAGCACAATTCAGCAGGAACAGTCCCCTAAGTTTGCTCATAGTCTGTACAGAGAGATCCCATAAAACTATGGCAGCATAGGTATTCCCTGTACTAAGCACAATTCAGCAGGAACAGTCCCTAAGTTTGCTCATATGACTCCAAGATGTTAGCATCAGTGCGGCTTCAGGAAAAAAGATGGTTACAGTGCCGGCCTACCCATTTGTAGAGTCACGAGTGTGGAACAGACTTTGACTGCACTGTCTTGTCTGAGTCATGCAAGAGGCTGGGGATAGTGCCAGTTATGCACACAGTTGGGAGCAGGAGGATGGGTTACTGGTTGGTCAAAGAGGGGGCCTTGCCCCATGATCCCTGCTCTCTGGTTTATTATGGTATGTGCACAATGTCCAAGTTGATGTTAGGAGCAGTAGCTTAGGGTGTACCTAGTCCTTTTATCAAAAATTAGGGGGTCCTTGGCCTAAAGGCTATAGGTGTTTAATTTCTATATATTTGTATCAATTCTTGTGTGAAACCACATGGACCATCTGAGTTTTGTTTATTTATACATGAGACATTTTGTAAACATCTGACTATTTAATAAAATAGATGTTAAACCCATTAGCTGTTTTTATGCCACATTTACATATAAAAGCTTTCAAGTAATTAAATAGATATGAAAGCCTTCAATACAAATATAATACGGCATATAATTCTCATTGAGTAGACTGCTATTTGTATGACTGCAGGTGTCTGTCTCTACAGACCACAGGAGCAGTAACCCATAGCAACCAATAGGATCGTGACCAGTAAATTGTACCTGCAAATTGGTTGCTATGGGTTACTGCTCCTTGGCACACTTAGTAACTTATTAAGGAGGAGTCTATGAGAGGAGAATATAGTAGAGCAAGAGGCTGCATTTGAGAGAAGAGGGTACATCTTTGAGAAGGACAGAAGGCTACTCTGTGATACTGAAATGGACACTTGGATATCTTGGTTTATTCATGACCAGGTCTGAAATGGAAATCTGTGGAAAATGCCAGTGGGACTATTCTCTTTAATGTTTGTAAATGGGCCACTGTGTTTGTTGAGTCTGTTGATCAGTCCATCCCCAGAACTAAACTTTCTAACCTGTTGGGAAGAGGTTCCAGTAGAGGTCAGTCTATGGGTGCATGTTCATATCACACAACCCAGTGTGGGAATTTTATGTGCTATCTTAGGGAAATCATAACATCTATGGAGTAGTCTAAGAGCCACATCTTGGAAATACATTGCTGACAGGGCTTTTGTGAGTTTAGCCTAGGTTGTGGTGCTTTGAGCTACTGTGATATTTGGGATCACTTTTAGCCATCTGGAATCCCTTCTCTACAGAGATTATGGTGGTTTACTAATGGCATATACTCCAGATGTTGTAAGAATTCATCCCATGTTTGTCTTTATTAAAGTGTCAAGTGAATTGTTTGATAGTTGTGAATTTATTCCCCGAGTCACCAAGTCTGCATAACCTTTGATTCGCAAATATGTGGTCATTAGGGAGAGCATATTTATACTGTTATTACTGAAACTTGTATATTTTATTAGTAGGGTTGAGGAGTGATCCAATGGTTGTTAAATCTTTAGTGAATAAAGATTCAAGAGAGTCGCACAGTTACCATATACTGTATGTTGCAGGTGGGGAGCTTACCCTTTTTTATTGTGACGACCTGTGCATCAACATTTTGGGGGGGGGGGTTATCCCTTCATTCATCAGGATACAAACATTTGTGCTTCCACAACATTTAAAAGAATTAAACCCTTAATTAAACAAAACCCTACCCTATATAGACCCCCTCCTGGAAGGAGACCCGTAGATTACTGAAGAGAAGAAGATGGTGTCCATGAACTCTGATGCCCTGAATCTGCACCAAGGGGTAAGTAAAGAGGGATAGCAGCTAGGCTGGGGGGAGCAGGGAGGGGGTCGATGTAGGGTAGGGGGTAGGATTTTTTTTTATTAAGGGTTTAGTTCTCCTTTAAGGCATACAGGACATACAAAGTCCAACCCAATTACCCATAATTCTCCAGGGTCAGTGTATTCCCAAAGTGAGGCTTGGCACACATGGTCCAAAACATTGCTTAAAGTCCAAAACTCAGTTAATTAGTCCAGTTAAAATCCAGTGGAAGTGATTAAATCATGTAATCCTTTCACAAAAAAGGAAAGCAAAAAAGCAATATTCAAATAAACCATTTTCGACTATAAGCAAAATCATAAGATCTACTTACAGCCAGTGGGTTATTATCATTACCTTTATCTTTTATTACTCCCACTGGCAATATTATCTGTGAAAAGAAACAAAGTATCACTGTCATCTTTAAAGGAGAAGGAAAGCTCCAAGACAGTTTATTGTCAATAGATTAGCCACAATAGTGCAAGCTAGAACGCTATATTTATTCTGCAGAATGCTTTACCATACCTGAGTAAACAGCTCTAGACACTGTCTCTATTTGTTTAGGATAGAAGCTGCCATATATGCTTGGTGTGACATCACTTCCTGCCTGAGTCTCTCCCTGCTTACTTACAGCTCTGAGCTCAGATTACAGTAGGGATGGGAGAAGGGAGGGGGAGAGGAGCAAACTGAGCATGCTCAAGGCCGTGCCCTGGAGGTTTAAGCTGAAGGCAGGAAGTCTGATACAGAAGCCCATGAGTACACAATAAAAGCAAAGAATTGTGGTGTTTCTTTTGACAGAGGACTCAGAGCAGCATTACTTTGAGGGTTTACTGGTGTATTTATATAGACCTTTCTGATAAAGCTTACTTAATTTTAGCCTTTCCTTCTCCTTTAAAATGTATCTTTACAAAAAAATAATATTTCATTTAGGCCCTTGGGATGTACGGTTTCTAATTTCCACATCCAGAACGCCTTCTTTTTGAGTAGTGCCAACTTCATATCATTACCTGGTAGTACCTTTATTATCTTATTTGAGATACCGCATGTTTTTGTACAAAAAATGTTTAGCTAACATTTTTTCTTTTTTGACCTTCTTTTTCGTTTTACTCTCTTTTGGGTCATCAGCCCTTGTTTCTGGTTTGTAATTCCTGATTACACTTTTCTATTCATTGAGTCTGATTTTAATGGCCCTTGCAGTTTGAACCACATAGCCAAATCCACATGGACATTTTAACAGGTAGACCACACCTAACCCTGGGAGGCCTATAATGTCAGGGGATCACTCTTCACGACAACCCTTAGCACTATACATTGACACTTACTTACAAGAGATACATTGATACATGTCTGAAAGACACTACACAATTTTTAGAAACAATCGAAGATTTAGAAACGAAGTTACATTCACCAATACTATATGTACCATGGATTTTAAAGATTTATACACCTGAATGCCACATAATGAGGGTATAGAATGTACCAGGGAGTATCTACCTGCACACGAGAATGTTCTATATGATTGCCTTGAGCTGGTGTTGAAATGAAACTATTTCCATTTTGACTCAGAATATTTTCTACAAATCCAGGGAACCAGTATGGGTGCTAATATGGCTCCTGCATATGCTAACATTTTTATGCATAAACTCGAGCATGAGAACATTTTACATCACCCACTGTTTGAGGAGCATATTGCATTATGGAGGCGCTATGTGGATGATATGTTTCTCATTTGGACTGGTCACCTGGAGATATTATCTGAATCTTTGTGCATCTGTATAGTATACACAATACTATTAAATTCAAAATGTGTATTGGTCCCCTGAGTGTGAGTTACCTGGATGTTTAGGTAACCTGGTCTGATGACATACAGTACTAGTGACTGACCGATATAAAAAACCAACAGATGGGAATAATATGCTAAGAAAGGACAGCTTCCATCCCACAGGGACAGTTAAAGGGCTCCCTAGGAGTCAGTTCATAAGGGCTAGGAGAATAACATCATCTGATGCATTATACAAGGCACAAGCTGATGACCTGGTAAAAAAATTCATGCAAAGGAGCTATGATAAAACAGAACTGGTCAGTACAACTAATGAGATAGGAAAAAGCAAGAGGGGGGATTTATTGTATAGAAAAAAGAACAACAGAAGAAATTAGGCATTCCCTGCTTATGGCCCATATTCCACATTTATTATGAAGGTAATCAATAAACATTGATCCATACTAGAAAATCATAAGGTGTTTGGTAAATTGTTAATGGAAAAACCGCATAGGGGTTCATTTGACTAGATCAGATGTAACAATCAAGAAAACTAGAAACAGGTATCAGCTAAGGTGGGTACCATTCACTGCTACAACTGCGGTCACTGCAGTGATATTATTAAAGGAAGTGTATGCAACCATCCCAGTAAGGGCTACCCTATAGAACTTTGGGTTTTCGCCACCTGTATTACAGAAGATGTGATCTACCTGTTAAAATGTCCATGTGGATTTGGCTATGTGGGTCAAACTGCAAGGGCCAGTAGAGAACCAATGAACATAAAAGTTATAACAATCTGTTTACCTCGGATCCCGGAGGAAGATAGCTGATCCAGGAGAACTGATGGTAACAGGAACCTCTCTACGGCTCCGGTATTCACCGACGCCCTTTTGGGCCCCGGGCTTTCTGCTGCGGAGGTGGTAGAGAAGCCAGGCGAGTTACCAGGAGCGAAGTAACCAGGGATCAGGCAAGGCGTAGTCAAGTGCAGGCAAAGGTCGTTTCCAGAAGACAGGTTTCAAAGAAGCAAAGTACCAAGGGGTCAGGCTAAGGCGTAGTTAAATGCAGGCAGAGGTCGAATTCAGGCAGCGAAGGTTCGGAGGTCAGGAAAACAGGCAGAGGGTCAAAACCAGGAAACTCGAACAACCAGGGCTTTAGCAGGAACAGTAGGAACTGAAGCCAGCTTGGGCAATGTGAGGAGGAAGAGGAAGGTATTTAAGGGAACAGGAACCAATCAGGAGCAGGCTGAGGAAGACAGACACATCAGGGACCAATAGGAAGCCAGGCGCCTAAATTAGAGGTCATAGCTCCTAAATATGTGAGCGCAGGTGTCTGATTTGACGTGCGCGGGCGACTCAATGCCGGCGCCCAAGTTGACGTGTGCCTGCGCTTATGCGCCGGCACTCAAAACCAGCGGCGGGTGTTACAGTACCCCCCCTTTCAGGAGACCCCTCCGGGGGCTCCCAGGGTTTGTCGGGAAACTTCCTGTGGAAGGACCTCAATAATCGGGGGGCATGTGTATCAGCAGCCTTCACCCAAGATCTCTCCTCAGGACCAAAACCTCTCCAGTGGACCAGGTACTGGACTCCCCTTCTAGACTTACGGGAATCGATGATGTCTTGCACCTCAAATTCTTGATGACCATTCAAGAGAACAGGAGGAGGAGGTGCTTCCATAGAAGAAAATGCGTTCTGGACAAAAGGCTTGAGCAAAGAAACATGGAATGAGCTTGAAATGTTCATGCTGGGAGGAAGGTCCAACCTCACTGACACTGGGTTAATGATTTCCTTAACCTTGAAAGGACCGAGGAAGCGGGGACCCAGCTTAGGGCAGGACTGCCTGACCTTGATATTTCTGGAAGAGAGCCAGACAGAGTCCCCTACCTTGAACCTGGGAGCAGGGCGACGATGCTTATTGGCAGCCCCCTTCTGGCGCGAAGAAGCCTTAGTAAGGGCGGAACGAGCATCTGTCCAGATTTTCTGAAAGTCCCGAAACAGGGAGTCAGCCGCAGGAACATCCACCTTGACAGCAGTTGGAGGAAGAGCTGAAGGAGAGAGACCATAGACACAGAAAAAGGGAGAGCAGTTTAAGGAGCAATGCTTAAGGTTATTATGTGCAAACTCAGCCCAAGGAAGTAGATCCGACCAATTGTCCTGATTTTGCGAGATGAAACATCGGAGAAACTGCTCCAAAGACTGATTCGTCCTTTCAGTCTGGCCATTACTCTGAGGATGGTAAGCCGTGGAAAAGTTCAAGTGAATGTCCAAAAGTTTACAAAAAGCCCTCCAGAATTTTGAAACAAACTGAACGCCACGATCAGAGACAATGGAGGAAGGAATGCCATGCAGACGAAAGATCTCCTTGACAAAAAGTTGAGCAAGAGTGGAGGCGGTAGGCAACTTCTTTAAGGGGACAAAATGTGCCATCTTCCAAAACCTATCCACGACAACCCAGATGGTAGTCATCCCCGAAGACTTGGGTAGGTCGACCACAAAGTCCATAGCAATGTCAACCCAGGGTCGGGAGGGAGTAGGTAGAGGTTGAAGAAGGCCACAAGGAAGAGATCTTGGAATCTTCTGTTGGGCACAGATAACACAGGAAGATACAAACAAAGAGACATCTTGTTTCAAGGAGGGCCACCAAAAATATCTGGACACCAGGTCAAAGGTCTTACCGACACCAGGATGCCCTGCCAACTTTGAAGAATGAGCCCAGCCCAGGACTTGAGGAACAGAGGAAGCAGGCACAAAGGTTTTCCCAGGAGGACACTCTGGAGGAATAACGGATACAGGAGCAACGATGCATTCAGGAGGGATAATTGGAATGGGAGGAAGAACCAAAACTTCATCAGTAGAAAATGATCTGGACAAAGCATCAGCCTTGGAGTTCTTTGAACCAGGACGATAGGAGATAATGAAGTTAAACCTGGAAAAGAAGAGGGCCCAACGTGCTTGACGAGGATTCAGTCTCTTGGCGGCAGAGATGTATTCCAGGTTCTTATGGTCCGTAAGAATGGTAATGGGTTCAACCGAACCTTCCAAAAGATGACGCCATTCCTCCAGAGCCAGCTTAACCGCCAAAAGTTCCCTGTTGCCAACGTCGTAATTCCTCTCAGCAGAAGAAAATTTCCGGGAAAAGAAGGCACAAGGGTGTAGGGGACCCTGGAAATCAAGCTGCTGAGAGAGAATGGCTCCAACACCGGACTCTGAAGCATCCACCTCCAAAATAAAAGGTCGAGAGACATCTGGATGAACTAAGACGGGAGCAGAACAAAAAGCTTGCTTCAGATCGTCGAACGCTCTCTGAGCCATAGGAGACCAGACAAATCGTGTTCCCTTCCGGGTAAGAGCAGTAAGGGGGAGGACAATGCCGGAAAAATTCTTGATGAATTTCCTGTAAAAATTGGCGAACCCCAAGAAGCGTTGGACTGCTTTCATATTAGAGGGAGGAACCCAATTCAGGACTGCCGAAACCTTGGCCAGATCCATTTCAAAGCCGGAGGGAGAAATGACATAACCAAGGAAAGAAATTTTCGACTGATGGAACTCGCACTTGTCGATCTTGGCGAACAAATGATTCTCTCTGAGACGTTGAAGGACTTGCCTCACATGAGAAGCATGGAGAGACTCACAAGAAGAAAAAATCAAAATGTCATCCAGATAGACAACAACAGAACAATAGAGGAGATCTCGAAAAATATCGTTCATAAAGTCCTGGAAGACAGCGGGCGCGTTGCAGAGGCCAAATGGCATAACTAGATATTCATAATGGCCATCGCGTGTGTTAAACGCTGTCTTCCATTCGTCCCCTTGACGAACCCGAATCAGATTATAGGCTCCCCTCAGGTCCAGCTTCGAAAAAATGTTGGCGTCTTTGAGTTTATCGAACAGCTCAGGGATAAGGGGAAGAGGATACCTGTTCTTAACGGTAATCTTGTTTAGACCCCGGTAATCGATGCACGGCCGAAGACCCCCATCCTTCTTCTGGACGAAGAAAAATCCAGCACCAGCAGGCGAGTTGGACTTCCGAATAAACCCCCTAGCCAAATTTTCCTGGATGTACTCCTTCATGGCTTGGGTTTCAGGCACAGACAGAGGGTAAGTTCTTCCCCTAGGAGGGACAGTTCCAGGGATCAGGTCAATAGGACAGTCATAGGGCCGGTGGGGGGGAAGAACCTCGGCACTCTTCTTCTCGAAGACGTCAGAAAAGTCTCTATAACAGGAAGGAAGAGACTCAAGCGTGGAGACGGAGCAAATGGAGACTGGAGAAGAGGATGAGGAGGATAAACAATTAGAGGAACAGCAGGAACTCCAGGAGGACAGCTTTCCAGAAGACCAATCAATCATAGGGTTATGTAACTGGAGCCAGGGTAACCCTAAAATGATAGGGGTCGAAGGACAGGAGATGGCCAGAAACGAGATCTCTTCTTTATGGAGGTCACCAACTTGCAAACACAGAGGAGAAGTGGAGTGGGTGATAAGACCAGGAGAGACAGGATGTCCATCAATCGCATGAGCCGCCAGAGGCACTTGAAGAGGGACAAGAGGCAGGGAAGAAGCTCGGACAAAAGAGAGATCAATGAAGTTCCCAGCAGCACCTGAGTCAATAAAGGCTTGACAAGGGATGGTCCTGGAGAGACGTTTAATACAGCAGGGAACCAACAGACGAGAGAAATTTCTTGATGGAGAAGAAGTGGCAGTGCCCAGGACGGTCTCCACCCGCCGACCTAGGCTTTGGAGTTTCCCTGCGGCCGAGTTTGAGGCTTATTAGGACAGGTCTTAACAAAGTGACCCTTCAGGCCACAATAAAGACACAGACCTGCTGTACGGCGATGAGACCTTTCCTCAGGTGTAAGTCTGGTAGCCCCCAGCTGCATGGGTTCCTCCGGCACAGGAAGAGAATTAGCCGGAGCAGCTGGAATGTTGGAGTCGAGGAGCAATCTATGGGCTTGTGACTTGGCCGAAAGCCTCTCCTTCAGGCGCACATCAATGCGGATCACCAGAGAGACCAGGTCTTCAAATAGCGGAGGAAGATCTCGAGCAGCCAATTCATCTTTAAGGGACTCATTGAGACCATTCCAGAAGGCAGCTACAAGGGCCTCGTTGTTCCAGGATACCTCCGCGGCAATGGTACGGAAATCTATGGCGTACTCAGCTGCGGAGAGTGCCCCTTGGGAAATTTTCAGGAGGCGGGTAGAGGCATTTTCCTTCCTGCCGGGGGCATCAAAAATCTCACGAAAAGTGGAAAGAAATGCCGTGGAGTTGTGAACCAACGGATCATCCCGTTCCCAAAGAGGAGAAGCCCAGGCCAAGGCTTTCCCATGAAGCAAGGTCATGACGTAGGCCACTTTGGACTTCTCATTCGGGAAGTGTGAGAGTTCAAAATGAATCTTGCATTGATTCAAAAAACCCCGACAGGTCTCTGGATCACCAGAATAGCGAAGAGGAGCTGAGATCTTGGGTCTCCAGGAAAAACTCTCCCCGCTGGACAATGGAGCCGGAACCAAAACTGGGGTTGGTGGTGCAACAGAGACAGGAGGCAGCGGAGTCTGGGAAGCCTGCAAGGCATCAAGGCGATTTGAGAGGTGCTGCAAGCTCTGGGCAAGGTGCAACTGAGAAGCCTCGGAGTCCTCGAGACGCTTCATAAGGGCCTCTAAGACTGTCTCCAACGAGGAAGAACGACCAGCGGCTTGGGAGGGATCCATCCTTTTGGGCCCAAGCTAACTATAACAATCTGTTTACCTCGGATCCCGGAGGAAGATAGCTGATCCAGGAGAACTGATGGTAACAGGAACCTCTCTACGGCTCCGGTATTCACCGACGCCCTTTTGGGGCCCCGGGCTTTCTGCTGCGGAGGTGGTAGAGAAGCCAGGCGAGTTACCAGGAGCGAAGTAACCAGGGATCAGGCAAGGCGTAGTCAAGTGCAGGCAAAGGTCGTTTCCAGAAGACAGGTTTCAAAGAAGCAAAGTACCAAGGGGTCAGGCTAAGGCGTAGTTAAATGCAGGCAGAGGTCGAATTCAGGCAGCGAAGGTTCGGAGGTCAGGAAAACAGGCAGAGGGTCAAAACCAGGAAACTCGAACAACCAGGGCTTTAGCAGGAACAGTAGGAACTGAAGCCAGCTTGGGCAATGTGAGGAGGAAGAGGAAGGTATTTAAGGGAACAGGAACCAATCAGGAGCAGGCTGAGGAAGACAGACACATCAGGGACCAATAGGAAGCCAGGCGCCTAAATTAGAGGTCATAGCTCCTAAATATGTGAGCGCAGGTGTCTGATTTGACGTGCGCGGGCGCCTCAATGCCGGCGCCCAAGTTGACGTGTGCCTGCGCTTATGCGCCGGCACTCAAAACCAGCGGCGGGTGTTACAAAAGTGTATTAGAAACCAGAAACAAGGCCTGATGACCCAAAAGAGAGTAAAAAGAAAGAGAAGGCCAAAAAAGAAACCATGTTAGCTAAACATCTTTTTATGCAAAAACATACAGTATCCTAAATAAGAGGGCAAATCTTAGAAAAAATAAAGGTACCACCAGGTATGAAGTTGGCACTACTCAAAAGGAAGGCGTTCTGGATGTGGAAATTAGAAACCGTACATCCCAAGGGCCTGAATGAAAATTTTAGTTTGTTAGATACATTTTAAAGATGACACTGATACCTTGTTTCTTTTCACAGATAATAATTGGAGTGGGAGTAATGAAAGATAAAGGTAATGATTTAAATATTGCTTTTTTGCTTTCCTTTTTTGTGAAAGGACTAAATGATTTAATCACTTCCACGAGATTTTGAACTGGACTAATTAACTGAACTGTGGACTTTAAACAATGTTTTTGGACTATGTGTGCCAAGCCTCACTTTGGGAAAACAATGACCCTGGAGAATTATGGGTAATTGGGTGGGTATGTCCTGTATGCTTTAAATGGTGTAGTAACATGAATGTTTGTATCCTGATGAAGGGAGGGGGGTAAGCCCCCAAAACATTGATGCACAGGTGGTCACAAATAGAAAGGGTTAAGCTCCCCACCTGCAACATATATGGTGTCTGTGTGATTCTCTTAAATCTTTATTCACATTATATAGATGTGTGCTGACTGTCTAGGGAGATCTTCACCACCAAGGCAGGAAAATCATAGGAAAGGTGAGAGGTGTAGCATCCACACATTCTGTTAAATCTTTAGAGCACCAAAGATTAAAACAAGGGTTTGTTTTGCCTTCTTGGTGAATATTATGGAACACTGGGAGCAAGACTTATATATTTACATAATTGACCCAATCTGTGGCTTTGTGAATGAGACTCGCTAGGTTATACTATTTAAGCAATTGCAAATTTAGTCAGCCATTGTCTTTGTTTTGTACTAGCTTCACTAGTGAGATCTATTTATTCCTCCATATGAAGGATTGTTTTCTCTTATTTAATTTCACAATGTCTGTTGTCATTAATATGACTGGTAAAACCTGTATTTTATAATACAGCCTGGGGAAAGCAAGTATTTTAAAAAGGCTGTGCCTGCTAATGTAATTGATAGGTAAACTTTCCCAGTCTTTGAAGTCCTCAAAGATTTTATCCACATCATCAATTATGATTAGTGTATATAGCTTATTCATATCCACTGGTATGTTTACACCTAGGTATTTTAAGTGAGAACTAGTTTGTTGGAATACAGCAGCTGGTTCCTTGGTTTTGATATCTGGGAGGTTTCCCAGCCAAAGCAATTCCAAGTAAGCACAAAAGTCTGATTCAGCTCCAAAGTTTTGTTAGGTGTGGCTGGGTTAACAAAGGATGACACCAGCGTAGGCCAAAAGTTTCATTTCTGAAGAGCCAATGCTGATCTCCCAGAAGTAATAATTTTAAATTGTGTAACAACAGATCAAGTGCCAAACTGAACAGTAATGGAGATAATGGAGAGCTGTATTTTGTTCCTTTATGGATAGTAAATGCTTTTGAATGTACTTCTTGTGTTGAAATAATAGTCTGCTTGTGTATTATACATAGTACATAGTACATAGTAAGTAAGGTTCGGACTAGTCCCTGGATCAACTTGGACTATGAGCTATTTCCCATATCCCTGTATTCCCTTACTTGATAAAAAAGCCATCCAACCCCTTCTTATACCTATCTAATGTATCAGCCTGTACCACTGATTCACTTCCCAGCTCTCCCTGTAACACCCCTTTCCCTCCTCTAATCTCATTGGCTCTCTCCTGTCTGCTGGGAGGAGCTACTGGTGAATAAAGCATCCGACCCTTCCTTGTACCTATCTAATGTATCAGCCTGTACAACTGATTCACTTCCCAGCTCTCCCTGTAACACCCCTTTCCCTCCTCTAATCTCATTGGCTCCCTCCTGTCTGCTGGGAGGAGCTACTGGTGAATAAAGCATCTGACCCTTCCTTGTACCTATCTAATGTATCAGCCTGCACAACTGATTCAGGGAGAGAATTCCACATCTTCACAGCTCTCACTGTAAAAAACTCCTTCCGAATATTTAGGTGGAACCTCCTTTTCTTCTAATCGGAATGGGTGACCTTGTGTCAGCTGGAAAGACCTACTGGTAAATAAATCATTAGAGAGATTATTATATGATCCCCTTATATATTTATACATAGTCATCATATCACCCCTTAAGCGCCTCTTCTCCAGCGTGAACATCCCCAATTTGGCCAGTCTTTCCTCATAGCTAAGATTTTCAATACCTTTTACCAGCTTAGTTGCCCTTCTCTGTCCCCTCTCTAATACAATAATGTCCTGTTTGAGTGATGGAGACCAAAATGGAGGCATATTCTAGATGGGGCCTTACCAGTGCTCTATACAGTGGGACCCCCTCCTCCCGTGACTCTCTGCCCCATTTAATACAACTCAAGACCTTATTGCCCTTGATGCTGCTGACTGGCATTGCTTGCTCCAGACAAGTTTATTATCTACAAGGACTCCAAGGTCCTTTTCCATAATGGATTTGCCTAGTGCAGTCCCATTAAGGGTATAAGTGGATATTGTTACATCCCAGGTGCAGGACTTTACATTTATCAACATTGAATCTCATTTGCCACTTAGCTGCCCAGATTGCCAGTTAGTCAAGATCCTGTTGCAAGTGCCACATCCTGGATGGAATTAATTGGGCTGATAATTTTGTGTCATCTGCAAACACTGATACATTACTTGCAATACCCTCCCCTAAGTCATTAATGAACAAGTTAAATAAAAGTGGACCCAATACTGAGCCCTGGGGGACCCCACTAAGAACCTTACTCCAAGTAGAGAATGTCCTATTAACAACTACCCTCTGTACCCGATCCTGTAGACAGTTTCCTATCCATGTGCAAACGACTTCATTAAGCCCAACAGACCTTAGTTTAGAAAGCAGTCGCTTGTGGGGCACAGTATCAAACGCTTTGGTGAAATCCAAATAGATCACATCTACTGCCCCCCCACTATCCAGAATCTTACTTACCACATCATAAAATGCAATCAAATTCTTCTGACATGACCTATCCTTCATAAAGCCATGCTGATTGTTGCTCATAATGCCATTCATTAGGACAACATTTTGAATGTGATCCCTTAACAAGCCTTCAAATAATTTGCCCACCACAGATGTCAAGCTTACTGGCCTATAATTGCCAGGCTGAGATTGTAATCCCTTTTTAAATATTGGAATAACATCAGCTTTTCTCCAATCCATAGGCACCATACCAGATGACAGTGAATCTGAGAAAATCAGAAATAGGGGCTGGTCTAAAACTGAACTAAGCTCTCTTAGAACCCGGGGGTGTATGCCATCAGGCCCTGGAGCCTTGTTTACATTAATTTGTATAAAAGCTTTTTGAATCATATCCTGAGTCAGCCACTGACAAGATTGAGCTGAGCCATTAATACAGCTATAAAGTGAGCCTGGGAACTCAGACTCCTCTATTGTATACACTGAAGAAAAGAACTGATTTAACACATTTGCCTTTTCTGTATCTGTTACAACCATACTGGTACCATTATTTAATGGAGCAACACTCTCAACCTGCATCTTTTTACTATTAATATATTTAAAAAACTTTTTAGGGTTAGTTTTCACCTCCACCGCAATTAACTCTTCATTTCTTTTCTTTGCCTTCCGGATTGCTGATTTACAACATTTATTACAGTGTTTATATTCATTAAATGCAGCTTCTGTCCCTACAGATTTGTAGTTTTTAAATGCCTTTCTCTTCTTTCCCATTAACTTCTTTACTTCTGTATTAAGCCACACAGGATGATTCTTAGAGCTTCTACGTTTAGTCCTTAAGGGAATAAATTGAGAACAGTAATGATTTAATATCATTTTAAAGGATATCATTTATTGTTTGGATAAAGTAAATAAAGCCAGGCCCAAAATTTTGTATTGTCAGGGTTCTGAGCAGATGTGGCCAGATGACCCAGTCAAAAGCTTTTTCACCATCTAATTTACTTGCTGTTGCCATGTTTTATGAAAAGTCTCTGTATATCACTACTTCTGCTATAAAAGTTTCCAATGTTTTGCCCTGAGTATCTGCCCTGGACAAAGCTAGTTTGTTCCGAGTAAAACATTTTGAGCAAAATTAGTTAGTCTGTCTACAAATACTTGGCTTAGCTCTTTGTAATCTGTGTTTAATAGGGAGATAGGTCTGTAGGAGGCTACATTAGTGAGATCTCTACTTGGTTTTGGTAATAGTATGATTCGGCCATGGGAAAATCTTGGGGAATGTCTGAGAATTGGAGCATATATTTGAGGAGTTATTTCAGTTCTAAGAATTTAATAGAATTCAGAGGGAAACCACCTGCACTAGGAGCTTTACCATTTGGTAAGTTTTTTACTTGATCTATTTCCTCAGGTACAATGTCCTTGTCTAGTATTCGGTTTGAGGAGTTTTGCCCTTTGCAGGAAGGGGTATCCTTGGTCGGGGTGGTCCTCTTCTGCCACATATAGATTTTATTAATATTGTGTGATGGTCATGTTTATCATTAACTGGTCTGTGGTTAAGCCACCAGGGCCCTGTATTATCATTCCAAGTTACATTCCAAGAGATGCTAAAAGTTGGCAAGTATTCATTTTGGGGTATAGTTTTCATTTAATGGAGTAAGGCTTAAAGAGTTAAACTAACACAAACTCATCAGTATTTGGGTCTGCCAAGGAATGATTTCATGATGTCGCAGTAAATGGCAATCAACATTTATTTATATAGCACCAACAAATTATACAATGCTTTACCTTAGTTATAACAAACAGGGAATACATTGTGGCTATCAAACAAGGGTTACAGATACAATAGGATTAGAGGGACCTAGAAATTAGAGTTTACATACTAAATGTTAGGGTACAATTGAGACATTAGGATTTTCAGAAACAATTTTGTGATTTATGATACAGCAATGATTAATTAATTAATGAAGGTACATTGAATAGGCTTCTTTATACAGATGGGTCTTTAAGGAGCGCTTGAAAGTTTGGAAAGAAGGAGAAAGTCTGACAGCTTGTGGCAGAGAGTTCCAGAGAAAAGCAGAAGCCTGAGAGAAGTCTTGTAGATGAGAATGGGCAGAAGTGATCAGAGGAGAAGTGAGGGAAGATCAGAAGCAGAGCGTAGGTTTCGTGAAGGAGAGTATTTGGAGATTAGAGATGAAATATAGGGAGGGGTTTCATCATTAAGGGCCTTGAATGTGAGTGTAAGTAATTTGAATTTGATTCTAGAAGAGATTGGGAGCCAGTGAAGGGACATACATATGGGAGCAGCTGATGTTGAGCGGTGAGATAGATGAATGAGTCTAGCGGCCGCGTTTAGAACAGATTGTTGTGAAAGGTGACTTGTTGGAATACCTGTGAGGAGTAAGTTGCAGTAATCATGGCAGGACATGATAAGAGACTGAATTTGTGTTTTCCTGAGACTGAACTGAGATACAGTGCAGTTAAATACAACAAGATTTTGCAAGTGTTTGGATGTGAGGTGAAAAAGACGTGAGTCAAATGTGAGTCTAAGATGACTCCTAGGCAGTTTGCCTGTGTGGTCAAATAAAAGGTGGTGTTGTTTATTGTGAGTGATATCTGAGGGACAGAACTCATATAATGAGTTCTGATTTAGAAAGATTCAGTTTCAGGCATCGAGGAGACAGCAGAGAGACAGTCTGTAACTTGGGAAAGGACAGAAGGAGAGAGGTCAGGAGTAGACAAGTAGAGTTGGGTGTCATCAGCATAAAGGTGATACTGAAGTCCAAATGATATTAAATAATGGCAACATATCTAGCAAGGGACACATTTAATTATGGAATTAACTTTGTAGCTCCTACTGTTAAATGAGCAACAGGACTAAACTGTTGCTAAGAAAAAATTAAGAAAAAAATACAATATGCAGATAAAAGTTCCTTTTATTTTCCCCTAATTAGGGATGTAGCGAACGTCGGAAAAAAAGTTCGCGAACTTGCGTCAAAAATGCGAACGGTTTGCGAACGTCGCAAACCCCATAGACTTCAATGGGAAGGCGAATTTTAAAAGCTAGAAAAGACATTTCTGGCCAGAGAAATAATTTTAAAGTTGTTTAAAGGGTGCAACGACCTGGACAGTGGCATGCCAGAGGGGGATCAAGGGCAAAAATGTTTCTAAAAAATCCATTGTTGACACAGTGCTGCGTTTTGTGCTGTAAAGGGCAGAAATCACACTACATTTCTAAACCTGTGTAATAAAATGCTTTAAAACGTCCGGCGTCTACATGCCAATCAAGTCGTGTAAAGGTTACAGCCTGTTCACACGCAAAGACGAAACGCGGCGCTTACTGCAACGCAAAAAAACGCAAAGAGCTTTAATGAATGATACCGTCAAGTGAGCAAATAATAGTTTTTAATTACTAGTTGCTTGTCACCTCCAGGATGTTGGTCCTGTTGGGGCAATATTTCTGTAGTGGTGTGTTTAGCAGTCACCGTGCTTGTGCGCACGTGCACCGTCAGGCAGAGGTAATTCAATGTACAGTGAAGTGAACCAAAAAACACTGATTCTGCAGTGTGGGCCCAGTTTTGGTCTACTTTATTGATCACCTGCGGTGACCATAAAAGATGCGATTTTGCCACTGTTGCAGAACCCTGAAAAATTAGGCATGTGTACTTTCCTGAAAAATTATCTTTTTTTTGTCGCAGCCACTGAAGCACAGAGGCCAGAAACAATATGCCATATAAATGCTGAAAATATTCATTTTTTTTTTGTCGCAGCCACTGCAGCACAGAGGCCAGAAAAAATATGCCATATAAATGCTAAAAATATAAAAAAAAATTGTCGCAGCCACTGAAGCACAGAGGCCAGAAAAAATATGCCATATAAATGCTGAAAATATTAATTTTTTTTGTTGCAGCCACTGAAGCACAGAGGCCAGAAAAAATATGCCATATAAATGCTAAAAATATAAAAAAAAATTGTCGCAGCCACTGAAGCACAGAGGCCAGAAAAAATATGCCATATAAATGCTAAAAATATAATTTTTTTTTGTCGCAGCCACTGAAGCACAGAGGCCAGAAAAAATATGCCATATAAATGCTAACAATATAAATTTTTTTTGTCGCAGCCACTGAAGCCAGAAAAAATATGCCATATAAATGCTGAAAATATAAAAAAAATTTCTCGCAGCCACTGAAGCACAGAGGCCAGAAAAAATATGCCATATAAATGCTAACAATATAAAAAAATTTTGTCGCAGCCACTGAAGCACAGAGGCCAGAAAAAATATGCCATATAAATGCTGAAAATATTAATTTTTTTTTGTCGCAGCCACTGAAGCACAGAGGCCAGAAAAAATATGCCATATAAATGCTAAAAATATAAAAAAAAATTGTCGCAGCCACTGAAGCACAGAGGCCAGAAAAACTCAGGATTTACCTGGATTCAAATGAAACCAGTAGGGTTTGCACCCTAGTTTGTAACGGTGGCAGAGGGAGGATGACGCTAAAGGACAGCTGTGTGTGGAGTCATGCGGCGTGCAGAGAAGGACAGCTGCATGGGGAGTCAGAACAAGTCTTCCGGCGTGCAGTAACCCTCCGAGATCCACGCCTCATTCATTTTAATAAAGGTCAGGTAATCGACACTTTTGTGACCTAGGCGAGTTCTCTTCTCAGTTACAATCCCTCCTGCTGCACTGAAGGTCCTTTCTGAGAGGACACTTGAGGTGGGGCAAGACAAGAGGTTCATGGCAAATTGTGACAGCTCTGGCCACAGATCAAGCCTGCGCACCCAGTAGTCCAGGGGTTCATCGCTCCTCAGAGTTTTGATATCTGCAGTTAATGCCAGGTAGTCCGCTACCTGCCGGTCGAGGCGTTCTTTGAGGGTGGATCCAGAAGGGTTCTGCCGCTGCCTTGGACTGAAAAACATTTGCATGTCTGACGTTACAGAGTGGCCAAAGGGCTTTGTCCTTGCAGGTGCGCTCGTGGCAGGATTACTGGCACCTCTGCCCCTGGAATGTTGATGAGTTCCTGAAGTGACATCACCCTTAAAAGCATTGTACAACATGTTTTGCAGGCTGGTTTGTAAATGCAGCATCCTTTCAGACTTGTGGTACGTTGGTAACATTTCTGCCACTTTATGCTTGTACTGAGTGTCTAGTAGAGTCGCAACCCAGTACAGGTCCTTCTCCTTAAGCCTCTTGATACGGGGGTCCTTCAACAGGCATGACAGCATGAAAGACCCCATTCTCACAAGGTTGGATGCAGAGGTATCCATCTCCGCTTCCTCGTTATCAAGGACTGCATCATCCACGGTCTCCTCCCCCCAGCCACGTACAAGACCAGGGGTCCCCAAAAGGTCACCACTAGCCCCCTGGGAAGCCTGCTCCTGTTGGTCCTCCTCCTCCACAAAGCCACCTTCCTCCTCTGACTCCACTTCTGACACCTCTCCCTGCGTTGCAGCAGGTGCCTGGGTTCGTTCTGGTGATTCCGACCAGAAATCGTGCGCTTCCTGCTCCTCGTCACGCTGGTCTACAGCCTCATCTGTCACTCGTCGCACGGCACGCTCCAGGAAGAAAGCGAAGGGTATTAGGTCGCTGATGGTGCCTTCGGTGCGACTGACCATATTTGTCACCTCTTCAAAAGGTCGCATGAGCCTGCAGGCATCGCGCATAAGCACCCAGTAACGGGGGGAAAAAAATCCCCAGCTCTGCAGATCCAGTCCTACCACCCAGTTCAAACAGGTATTCATTGACGACTCTTTGTTGTTGCAGCAGACGTTCCAACATGAGGAGCGTTGAATTCCAGCGAGTCTGGCTGTCGCAAATTAAACGCCTGACTGGCATGTTGTACCGCTGCTGAATGTCAGCAAGGCGTGCCATGGCTGTGTAGGAACGTCTGAAATGGGCCGACACCTTCCTGGACTGCCTGAGAACGTCCTGGAATCCTGGGTACTTCGAGACAAAACGTTGGACTATTAAATTCAGAACATGTGCCATGCAGGGCACATGTGTTAAATTGCCCAGTCTCAGTGCTGCCAACAGATTGCTTCCATTGTCACACACCACTTTTCCGATCTTCAGTTGGTGTGGGGTCAGCCACCGATCGGCCTGTGACTGCAGAGATGACAGGAGTACAGATCCGGTATGGTTTTTGCTTTCCAGGCACGTCATCCCCAAGACAGCATGACAACGGCGTACCTGGCACGTCGAATAGCCTAGGGGGAGCTGGGGGTGCACAGGTGTGGAGGAGGAGGACCCAGCAGCAGAGGAGGAAGAAGAGGAAGAAGACGAGGTAGAGAGCGATGGAGGAGCAGAGGTGGTGGCAGAACCGCGTGCAATCCGTGGCGGTGACACCAACTCCACTGTTGTTGTTGAGCTACACATTCCCTGCTTCCCAGCCATTACCAAGTTCACCCAGTGGGCAGTGTAGGTGACATACCTGCCCTGACCATGCTTGGAGGACCATGCGTCAGTAGTCATATGGACCTTTGGCCCAACACTAAGTGACAGAGATGCGGTGACTTGGCTCTGCACATGGTGGTACAGGTGTGGTATTCCCTTTTTGGAAAAAAATTGCGGCTGGGTACCTTCCACTGCAGTGTCCCAATTGCTACAAATTTGCGGAAGGCCTCAGAGTCCACCAGCTGGTATGGTAAAAGCTGGCGGGCTAAGAGTGCAGACAAGCCAGCTGTCAGACGCCGGGCAAGGGGGTGACTCGCAGACATTGGCTTCTTACGCTCAAACATGGCCCTCACAGAAACTTGGCTGGGGGCAGATGACTGGGAATGGGAACTGGTGGTCAAGGTGGAAGGCGGAGTGGAGGGTGGTTCAGACGGGTCAAGGACAGCAGAGGTAGAGCCAGGCCCGGATTTGTGGGAAGGCCACCTAGGCCCGGGCCTAGGGTGGCAGGATTTTAGGGGGGCGGCATGCTGCCCAACCACACCCACATTGGTTCAAAAACACTGGGGATGCGCAGGAGATACAATCTCCATGAAAATTTGCATGAATAAAGGGTAGGGGACAAGGGGGAAAAATGGCAGTGGGCCTAGGGGCACCCGCTATGTAAATCCGGCCCTGGGTAGAGCAGTAAGATGCTGGACCAGAAGGAGGGTGGCTTTTAGTTTGTCTGCTGCCTTTGAGGTGTTGCTCCCAAAGTGCTTTGTGCTTGCCGTTCATGTGCCTTCGCATAGAAGTTGTACCTATGTGGCTGTTGGGCTTCCCAAGACTCAGTTTCTGACTGCACTCATTGCAAATTACAACGCACACACATTAAAAAAATCCCACACTGCTGACCTTTTTGAAGCTGGCAATCTGGCGGTAACAGTAGAAGTTGGCGGCATTGGCGGCAATGGCGGGTGCGTTGGCCGGCTGACCACAGGTGCCGATACATGTTGTTGCCCTACTGTTCCCTGCGAGCTGTCCTCCCTGCTTCTTCTAAGTCTTATTCTCCTCCTGCCTCTCTGACTCTCCGTCTCTCCATCTGAACTATCCTCCTCTTGCTCTCTTTTACTAGGCACCCACAAAACATCAATCTCCTCATCATCATTCTCCTCAGATGCATCAATTTCTTCTAACAGCTCACAGAAGGAAGCAGCAGCGTGGACCTCCTCATCACTCATTATGTCCATCTCTGTTGTGTTCTCTGCCAGAATTATATCTGGTGTAACGTCCTCATCTCCTTCATCTTCTTCTGCCAATAATGGTTGCGCATCACTCAGTTCAAGAAACTCATGTGAAAATAACTCCTCTGACTCCAGTGAAGAAGGGGCGCCGGTGGTGGAGGAAGTGTTACGTGGGGTGCCCATAGCAGTGGAGGATGAGGATGTTGTGGTAAAGTTAGAAACGGTAGAGGATGGGGTGTGCTGTGTAAGCCAGTCAACTACCTCTTCAGCATTTTGGGAGTTCAGGGTCATTGCCTTTGTAAAACTGGGCAATTTCCTAGGGCCACAGGATAGCATAGCAGCACGGCCCCTAGTGCCTCTGTGTGGCGGCCTGCCTTTGCCTTGCATTTTTTTTTAAAACAACAACTCAGGTGGTGTTTCTGGAGACGGTATTATTATTGATATTCAGACAGAATGTGAACAAGCTCACACAGCTAGATGGCAGTTGTTTGAAGAACACACTGGGCAAACAATGCCTACAAGGTCAACGTATACACTACTACAGCAGTGGATACGGAATATATTATTGCTGCTTGAAAAACGTCACTCAGGTGGTGTTTCTGGAGACGGTATTATTATTGATATTTAGACAGAATGTGAAAAAGCTCACACAGCTAGATGGCAGTTGTTTGAAGAACACACTGGGCAAACAATGCCTACAAGGTCAACGTATACACTACTACAGCAGTGGATACGGAATATATTATTGCTGCTTGAAAAACGTCACTCGGGTGGTGTTTCTGGAGACGGTATTATTATTGATATTTAGACAGAATGTGAACAAGCTCACACAGCTAGATGGCAGTTGTTTGAAGAACACACTGGGCAAACAATGCCTACAAGGTCAACGTATACACTACTACAGCAGTGGATACGGAATATATTATTGCTGCTTGAAAAACGTCACTCAGGTGGTGTTTCTGGAGACGGTATTATTATTGATATTTAGACAGAATGTGAACAAGCTCACACAGCTAGGTGGCAGTTGTTTGAAAATGAAGAACACACTGGGCAAACAAATTGAAACAATGCCTGCAAGGTCAACGTATACACTACAGCAGTGGATACAGAATATATTATTGCTGCTTGAAAAACGTCACTCGGGTGGTGTTTCTGGAGACGGTATTATTATTGATATTTAGACAGAATGTGAACAAGCTCACACAGCTAGATGGCAGTTGTTTGAAGAACACACTGGGCAAACAATGCCTACAAGGTCAACGTATACACTACTACAGCAGTGGATACAGAATATATTATTGCTGCTTGAAAAACGTCACTCAGGTGGTGTTTCTGGAGACGGTATTACTATTGAAATTTAGACAGAATGTGAAAAAGCTCACACAGCTAGATGGCAGTTGTTTGAAGAACACACTGGGCAAATAATGCCTGCAAGTGCACTACTATTGGTGCACTACTATGAAGAACAGCAAACAGCACTGGACACGTTAAAGAACAGTAAGATAAGTAAAATAAAAAAAAAAATATATGTATATATATATATATATAGACTATTGGGTTATTACAGCAGTCAGCAGATGAGATCAGAAGAGATCAGTGCCAACAGCAGCTACATACAGAGCACTGCAGTAGAAGGTAGATTACTAGCCAGCAAAGCTAACTAACCTAAAATGTCCCTCAAATCCCTGCAGAGTTCTGTCCCTCCAATAACAGAGCAGTATCAAGTAGATTACTAGCCAGCAAACTTACTATCAACTGTCCCTCAAATCACTAACAGCTCTCTCCCTACACTATCTCTTCCAAGCACACACAGGCAGAATTAAAAAACGCTGCAGGGCTTCAGTTTATTTATGGAAGGGAGAGCTTCCTGATTGGCTGCCATGTATCTGCTGGTCTGGGGTGAGAGGTCAAAAATAAGCGCCAGCTAAGGCGAACCCAAATTGGCGAACGTCGCGCGACGTTCGCGAACATTCGGCGAACGCGAACAGTCGATGTTCGCAGGCGAACAGTCCGCGACATCCCTACCCCTAATGGTAAGAAACTCAACAAGTGAATGAAGAATATAAGAGAGATATTTAATCTATCAGTCATCATGTAACTATTGTGTCTTATAAGACAAGAGACTAAAGAGCCATAGAGTTGCAGATCAATATATAAACAGCAATCTATGTATATATAATGCACAACAATACATGAGAATCATAAAATGCAAAAAGCATTCTGTGAAATGTTTCACTGTGTAACGACAGTAATTTATTCACTTGTGCAATATCCAATTCAGCAGTTGCCTTCATAACACACAGGTACCGTAAGAATGGGCAGTAGGGATGGGCGAAGTTTTTCACCTTGTTTGCGTCCAAAAAAAAAGACGCGCATCAAAAAGAATTCACCGCATGATCAAATTTTTTTGACACCCATAGACTTTAATGGGCATCTGACATTTCGCTGCCGGTGAATTTCTGGTGAAACGAAATATGCTGAAAAAGATCGTACATTTTTTTGGGGGTACCCTCCTTCCCCCTACATTTCCTAACATATGGCACCTAAACTATACAGTGGGCACATGTATAGGGCAAAATACATAGTAACATAGTAACATAGTAACATAGTAACATAGTAAGTAAGGTTGAAAAAAGACACACGTCCATTGAGTTCAACTTTTTTTTTTTTATTAACTACCTATCTGCCAGTTGATCCAGAGGAAGGCAAAAAACCCATCTGAAGCCTCTCCAATTTGCCTTAGAGGGGGAAAAATTCCTTCCTGACTCCAAAATGGCAATCGGACTAGTCCCTGGATCAACTTGGACTATGAGCTATTTCCCATAACCCTGTATTCCCTTACTTGCTAAAAAGCCATCCAACCCCTTCTTAAAGCTATCTAATGTATCAGCCTGTACCACTGATTCACTTCCCAGCTCTCCCTGTAACACCCCTTTCTCTCCTCTAATCTCATTGGCTCCCTCCTGTCTGCTGGGAGGAGCTACTGGTGAATTAAGCATCCGACCCTTCCTTATACCTATCTAATGTATCAGCCTGTACAACTGATTCAGGGAGAGAATTCCACATCTTCACAGCTCTCACTGTAAAAAACCCCTTCCGAATATTTAGGCGGAACCTCTTTTCTTCTAATCGGAATGGGTGACCTTGTGTCAGCTGGAAAGACCTACTGGTAAATAAATCATAAGAGAGATTATTATATGATCCCCTTTGTCACGAACGCGGTGCTTCCAACCGCACGTGACTTTAGGTGTGGCTATCAGGGGTCATTCACTCAGTCTCTCACCCACCTTGCACACAGGTTAGACTAACACAAAAGCCCCCCAAACACCAACCAACACCCACAAAACTCATTGGCTGCCACCATCTATCATTCACAGGCTATAGAAACCTAGTGTGACTATTCCCCTGTTCTCTCTAACAGGTAATAACTCACAACACACCAATTCATTAACACTCTCTCACTATAGTCAGTTAGTTCCTACTGACTCAACAAGTACTTCAGCATGCAGAGGGTTAAGGCTCACAGTTAACTCTTTCAGGCTAGGTTCGTTTAGAGCATCAAAGACAATCTTATTAAATTCTTTTTAATATTATAAAAGGTATAACAGTGCAAAATACAAAAAAGATGTTACAAAAAGAGACATACATTCAATAATACAATTACAAACAGTTGTAAAATAAAAAGGGAAAACATGGAAAACCTATACTTAACTCCAAAGATATAGAATTCCTGGTCCTGGAGGCAAGGGGAAACAAACGGGATAACTTCCAATCGCAATTGGTCCTCCAAAGTAAATCCAAAGTTTAGTCAGAAGAGCTGACTATTTATTAGTGATTTCAGGGCATCAGGTAACTGCACACTCCCCCCTCCCTCAGCAATGTAAGGGGGCGTGGCCTAGCAGAACACAGATTGAGTTTTTATGACCTTCTGTGAGTAGGAACTGGACCAAGAATATAATGACCATAACTCCTTATAGGAACATAGGAGAGAGATGATATTATATTCATTGGTTATTAATTCTCTCAGGGATTCCATAGATACTAAACATCAATACTGTGTGACCTGCCCCTGCCCAGATATCCATATCTAATACACAGGGTACCAAACCTAGTCATGTTTGGACTCGTTGGAAAGATGAAATTGCCTTGAACCCATCATCAGTTTTTTATACTGTTCGTACAACAGGTATGGGTTCTGTAAGGATAAATATATTCGAGTATACATTATATGTAACCTTTACTTCACCTTTGAGGGTCTTGCTGGGAACTTAAAGTTCTCACTCCTTGGGCTTCCCCCTCCCCATGGAATGGTTCTTATCAGCCAGGGCTTACAGGAGGGCATTACAGCTCTGACCCCTCTGACCATAGTGAAAAGAGACCTGTTATGTGTCTGATTTAGATGTTGGCAGAAATATTTCTCATGACACCTTGTCCTGTTTTATTAACTATTACAGGCCTGTATCATGACACCCTTATATATTTATACATAGTCATCATATCACCCCTTAAGCGCCTCTTCTCCAGAGTGAACATCCCCAATTTGGCCAGTCTTTCCTCATAGCTAAGATTTTCCCTTTACCAGCTTAGTTCTCTGTCCCCTCTCTAATACAATAATGTCCTGTTTGAGTGATGGAGACCAAAACTGTACGGCATATTCTAGATGGGGCCTTACCAGTGCTCTATACAGTGGGACCCCCTCCTCCCGTGACTCTCTGCCCCATTTAATACAAGTCAAGACCTTATTTGCCCTTGATGCTGCTGACTGGCATTGCTTGCTACAGACAAGTTTATTATCTACAAGGACTCCAAGCTCCGTCTCCATTATGGATTTGCCTAGTGCAGTCCCATTAAGGGTATAAGTGGATATTGTTACATCCCAGGTGCAGGACTTTACATTTATCAACATTGAATCTCATTTGCCACTTAGCTGCCCAGATTGCCAGTTAGTCAAGATCATGTTGCAAGTGCCACATCCTGGATGGAATTAATTGGGCTGATAATTTTGTGTCATCTGCAAACACTGATACATTACTTGCAATACCCTCCCCTAAGTCATTAATGAACAAGTTAAATAAAAGTGGACCCAATACTGAGCCCTGGGGGACCCCACTAAGAATCTTACTCCAAGTAGAGAATGTCCCATTAACAACTACCCTCTGTACCCGATCCTGTAGCCAGTTTCCTATCCATGTGCAAATGACTTCATTAAGCCCAACAGACCTTAGTTTAGAAAGCAGTCATTTGTGGGGCACAGTATCAAACGCTTTGGCGAAATCCAAATAGATCACATCTACTGCCTCCCCACTATCCAGAATCTTACTTACCACATCATAAAATGCAATCAAATTCGTCTCACATGACTTATCCTTCATAAAGCCATGCTGATTGCTGCTCATAATGCCATTCATTAGGACAAAATTTTGAATGTGATCCCTTAAGGGTAAGGACACACGAGGAGATTCAAGGAGATTTTGTCGCCTGGCTACTAATCTGCTTGTCTTTTGAGCAACTATCTCCCTGAACTGCCTCAGCGTTTTTCCCCATAGGTTACAATGAAAAGTCGCCTGCGCTAATGCACACACAGGGCGATGCGTTTTCAATAGTTGCCTGAAATTGCCTCACTGAGGCAACTTTGGGCAACTATTGAAAATGCATCACCGTGTGTTCAGGCAGTTCAGGGAGATAGTTGCTCAAAAGACAAGGAGATTAGTAGCCAGGCAACAAAATCTCCCTGAATCTCCTTGTGTGTCCTTACCCTAACAAGCCTTCAAATAATTTGCCCACCACAGATGTCAAGCTTACTGGCCTATAATTGCCAGGCTGAGATCGTAATCCCTTTTTAAATATTGGAATAACATCATTTTTTCTCCAATCCATAGGCACCATACCAGATGACAGTGAATCTGAGAAAATCAGAAATAAGGGCTGGTCTAAAACTGAACTAAGCTCTCTTAGAACCCGGGGGTGTATGCCATCAGGCCTTGTTTACATTAATTTGTATTAAAGCTTTTTGAATCATATCCTGAGTCAGCCACTGACTAGATTGAGCTGAACCAATCGTGCAGTTATTAAGTGAGCCTGGGAACTCACACTCCTCTATTGTATACACTGAAGAAAAGAACTGATTTAACACATTTGCCTTATCTGTATCTGTTACAACCATACTGGTACCATTATTTAATGGAGCAACACTCTCAACCTGCATCTTTTTACTATTAATATATTTAAAAAACGTTTTAGGGTTAGTTTTCACCTCCACCGCAATTAACTCTTCATTTCTTTTCTTAGCCTTCCGGATTGCTGATTTACAACATTTATTACAGTGTTTATATTCATTAAATGCAGCTTCTGTCCCTACAGATTTGTAGTTTTTAAATGCCTTTCTCTTCTATTAACTTCTTTACTTCTGTATTAAGCCACACAGGATGATTCTTAGAGCTTCTACGTTTAGTCCTTAAGGGAATAAATTGAGAACAGTAATGATTTAATATTATTTTAAAGGACAACCATTTCTGTTCTGTGTTTTTAGCTGAAAACCTAATGCCCCAATCAATGCTCTGTAGGGCAGCCCACAAGGCACTAAAATTAGCTCTTGCAAAATTCATGGTTTTTGTTGCCCCAGTATATATTTGTTTTTTGCACCAGACATTAAAAGATATAACCTTATGGTCACTATTACCCAGGGGTTCAATGACTTGCACATTTGCTATAAGTTCTGGGTCATTAGAGATCACTAAATCAAGAATAGCATTTTTTCTGGTCGGCTCCTCAACAACCTGTGCTAAAAAATTGTCGTGCAATAAGTTTATAAACTTGTTCCCATTAACTGATCTGGCAGTACCGTTGCTCCAGTCAATATCTGGGTAATTAAAATCCCCCATTATCAATACTTTACCTAAATTAGTAGCCTTTTCTATTTGCATTAGGAGCTTTGTCTCTTCCTCGTCACTTACATTAGGGGGTCTATAGCGACTCCTACAATTAATTTGCTGGATTCTTTACAATTGGTGAAGAACTCCACCCATACGACTTCTGCCCCCTCATTTTCTAACATAACCTCCTCCTTTATATGAGCTTTAAATCCTGCCTAACATACAGACATACCCCTCCTCCTTTTCTATTGCCTCTGTCCCTCCGAAACAAAGTATAGCCACTGATATTTACTGCCCAGTCATGTGACTCATTCAGCCATGTTTCGGCCACACCAATCACATCATATTTTCCTTCCATCACCAGCAGCTCCAGCTCTCCCATTTTACCAGCCAAACTTCTTGCATTTGTAAACATACATTTAATACTGGTACCATATTGAACATATGACATGTGCTCCTCCCTCTCCTTAACAGTATCCCCAGCCAAATCTCCTCCCCCATTTTCCCTTTCTTTGCCCACTATCTCATCTAACCTGTCTTCCACTGAATCTTTTACTGAACCCTCCCCCCCCACACCTAGTTTAAAATCTCCTCCAACCCTCTAGCCATCTTCTCTCCCAAAACAGCTGCCCCATCATCATTGAGGTGCAGCCCATCCCTAGCAAAGAGCCTGTAGCCGACTGAAAAATCAGCCCAGTTCTCCAAAAACCCAAAACCCTCCTCCCTACACCAATCTTTCAGCCACACATTAATCACCCTACACTCCCGCTGTCTCCAGATAACCAGATAACGCTCCTGCTGTCTCCAAATAACTCTATTTTATTTTATGAAGCTTTCCCAGGCTTGTGTAGTGTAATGTATTTGCTGCTACACATAGGTCCATTGTACGTTAACTTGGCACCGTATGCAAATTAGGCATCGCTAGCGTAGCTTTGCTTTGCTTGATGAATTAACGCTAGTGCAACTTCGCTACAGTTCGCCTCCCTGAGCTCAACTTCACATTTTAGTGAATTTGGTAGCGCTGGCGCAACTATGCCTGGCGAAGTGTGGTGGAGTATGGTGAAGCTGTCTCCGGTGCAACTTCAGATCTTAGAGAATGTTGTTATATTTGTACCTCTATGACCTCGTACGTAAAGCAAAACCACGAAATAGTGCAAGTTCAAATACAATGAGGTAGTTTATTGTGTCCAAAATAGAAGACAATAGGTTTTGCCTGGGGAAGTAGTCGTGTGTCACCTAGGTGGTACCCGAATGCTTTCCAAGGATACTCCCATATAACATAAGTTTATATACCCATTTTGATGTCATAGATGGGGGTGATAACAAATGAGAGTATGCCAATACCATACATAGTCTGACTCCTCCTTGTACAATTAATGTCTAAATGATATACTTAGTCTTACATGTTAGCAAAGGAATGTGGTAACATACTGTGCCTAGCTCCAACGGTCCACAGCCTCGCAATCAGCTATGGCTAACCAAGGCCATTGTGGTATTTCAAGTAATTCGAGCCGCACGTCTGCAGGAGGGGGCCACACCAGACAGACTGGCGTTATACTGACACTCTGGAATTTAAGAAACAGAGTGATGATCTTTTTGTTTGTATGGCCTAGTATAAGCTATATTATTGACCACTGTCCACAGTAGACCATTAGTCCATCCTGCCTTGGGCCCTATAGCGTTATGGCGTCATAGAGGGCGGGGGTGACAAATATCAACCCTCTGACACTAGCCATTCGTCCGTCATAGGAATTGGACCGTTCCCAATATATTTTTATAATAACATTCCTCTCTTGAAACGTTGAAAGACGTTTCATATTAGTAATTGCAGGCACAGGGAGAGTGCTGAGAGGACCCCCAGGAACAAGGGAGGTCTATTATAAATGGGACAGTGGTGTATGCTGTTGTGAGTTATAGTTCAACTGTTGTGGCAGCACCAATACAGAAGTGCAGCTGAAAAGCTGAAATGAATGAAAACAAAGAAAACAGGAAGCTAAGGAGCTACAGGTATTTCCTGTTTTTGAGGAACTAACGTGACTAGGAACCGCTGGAACCGCACAATGAAGCAAGAGCTGTCTGAATATAACATGTAGCCTAAGATTTAAGCAAATATATGATTATAGTGAACTTAGGTTTCAATATAAAGCAAAATAAAGCATTACAGAGAGATAATAAAAGGAAATCATTGCATAGAGATAATGAAACATAGTAATAATCATCCTGAGTAAGATAATACTGTTATTGTAAAAGAATACTGATTACATTAAGGTAAAAATTTAAGTTAGATTCAAAAATACCTTGAAATTAAGGTAAAAAATGGAAATAAAAATCAAAAATGAAAATATTAAAAACATTTTAAAAGGTTTTTTTTTTTAAGATAAAAGTTAAAAATGTCAAAAAATCTAAGATAACAGTTAGAAATGTAAAAAATTTAAAAATGAAAATAAATGAAAAATACTAAAATGAAGCTAAAAATGCTAAGATCCCACAGTTTTTTTTTTTTTTTTTTTAAGGCTGAGAAAAGTTATATCTCATAAATGTAAATCAAAGTAGAGCAGAAGCTGGGGAGGAGGTACAGCGGCTTATGGCACATATCATTACTTTAACAACAAGATACAGGCCAAGGGCCAAAGCTAAAATAACTAGGATGGGTTTAAAGAAACTTCCAAGGAAATCATTTAACCATCCACCAATATTACCTAACCATGTAAAGGGATTAAAACCATCTTTAGAAATATCCCTGGCTTGTTTTTGCAATTCGAAAACCTTGGCCATATGAGATTCAACAATCGATTCAGAATCATTAATGTAGGTGCAACATTCTTCTCCTACTAAAACACAGACTCCACCTTGTTCTGCTAACAAGAAATCTAGGGCCATTCTATTCTGAAGGGCTACTTTACGAATCTGAGCAAGTTCTACATTAATTGCAAGGACCGATATTACAGTGTTGTTAATCATGCGGTCAAGAAGGGAAGCATATTCATTAAGGCGAGCCATCATTTCTATTCCCCAACCTGTCCAGGCAGGGAAGAAAGCCCAAGCCTTATCTTTATCATTAAAGAGTTCCCTTTTCTGTATCTTAAGGTTTAAAACAGCGGATGAGTGTATATCAATAAGCGAGGTAGCAGATAATTCTGTTCTAGTTCTAACAGCTGGGACTACATTTCCTATAGTACATCTACCTTCGGCTCCCATGGGCAACCAAGCATAGGCTTTCTTACCACAGATGTAATAAGTCCCTGAAGGAAGCACCATGGGGCGGTGAAAACCCTGATTTCTAATCTGAAGTGTTAAAAATTTTATGTTATAGTGAGCAGGACCATCTATATAATCTAAATCCCATTCTAAACTCTTATTGGCCCAAGAAAGGCAGGGCTCAATAGTAGAAGATACTTTTGTTTCATCAACACAATGTGCATATGTGGTGGCTGCTTCATAATGTGTGGGGACCTGAGTAATATTTAAATCGGTTGAGTTACATGTAGTTTCTCCTATAAGGATTTTAGGAATCCTTATTTGTTTACCATTAATGGTCACCCGTGTTTTCCTACTAAAAACAGTGAAACATACTGAAGGATGTCGTACTATTCCTGCCAAAATAAGAGCTGGGGGTGCTTTCATTATTTCATCACCTTTACCAGAAATTTCCCTATATTTAGACAATTCTGGATCAAGAGTTGAAAAGTCCATCACATATCTATCTTCAAAATCAGTCCATGTAAAGGGAACCCCAAGGATAGGGGTACCGAGGCTGTGAGTAGGAATATGTGAGCAAACCCAACAGTCAGTCTTATTTTCAATCATGGCAGCAGTACTGTGCAGTTTTAAAAGTTCATTGTCAGCCCATAATGCGGTTATGGGGGTGGAGAGGAAGTAGGAAACACAGAAGGACAAGGCAAGCAGTCTCGAAGATGAATCCATGTCCCGTGGTTTTCAAGTAATACGGCAGTGGGGGAGAGCTGTTGTATTTTAAAAGGACCGGAATATATAGGTTGGTCCCAACGGCTACGAGTAAAATTTCTCTTGTAGACTAGATCTCCGACCTGAAAAAGAAAAGAAGGAGTGACAACAACAGGTGCCTTGGAAATATTCACTTCAGACATTTGATGTGCTAACTGGAGGCACCGTATGAGATTGTATGGGCTGTCAGCATTGGGAAGTGGACGTGTACTGATGGTGTGGATAAGAGACATACGTCTACCAGTGGTGATTTCGAATGGGGTAAGTCCACAACGCCTAATAGGATGGTTGCGGAGTATGAACAATGCAGCTGGGAGACATTCCAGCCACGAGCCATTTGTGGCAGCTGTCAATTTTCTGAGTTGTGTCTTTAAGAGACCATTAGCTCTTTCCACAATGCCATTGGAGGTTGGTTTGTACACAGACACGTACCTCCACTTGATATCAGTACAATTTGCAAATGTCTCACAGAGTTGATTTTTGAAATGGCTTCCATTGTCCGAAACAATAGATTTAGGAATCCCATGTCTGGGAAAGATTTCATTGTATAGATTATCAAATACAACCAGAGCTGTTTCCTTCCTACATGGAAAAGCTTCTAACCATTGAGAGTACGGGTCAATCATGACCAAAAGATACCTGTATCCTTTGCAAGGAGTTACCATGTCCGTGAAATCGATATGCCATTCTCTGAAGGGGCCAGCAGGCCTTGGAATCGCTCCAGGAGGAATCCTTGGAGTTTGATGACTGGTGTTGGTAAAACAAACATTACAAGTATTGACCACAGCTTTACAAATATCTTTTAAATCTGGGCACCAGTACATTTCCCTTATAGTATTGATCAAGTCATTTGTTGGCATATGTGACCCGTAGTGTAACTGGTGGGCCAATAGGTGGCACTCACCTATGGGTAATGCTGGTACACCTGAAGGGTGCATCCAAATATATGGAGGCTCATTATTGTGATAGTAATGAGAGCACTCATTAGCCACCCATTTGTCTGTTTCTGCACTAGTGGCGCTTTCTTGCATTACTCTGATGGGTGCAAAAGGGTTAGAAGTGGAAAGATATTTCTTAGCTCGTGTTTGTACAAAAATGGTTAGTGGGTTTGTGGTTTGTTTTGCTAGTTCGCCAACTATTTGATTGCCGTATGCGACAATATCTGTGACATTATGTTGGTGTGCTTTTACCCATTCACAGGATGTTTTTAAACCTTTGTTGTGTCTTTCCTGTAGTACTTCCATTATAGCAAGAATCGTGTCATGATGTTGTAGTGGGGTTCCTTTTCCTGTAACAAAACCTCTCTTGTGCCATTTAGATACATTTGTATGTATGGTGGTAGTGACGTGAGCTGAGTCTGTATACAGAACTCCGTTTTTGTCATTCATGAGCCGGAAACCTTCTAAGGCGGCGGCTATCTCTGCTAATTGGGCTGATGTATCTGGTGGTAATGCATATTGTTTTTTCTGTATAATTTCTTTGGTGTCAGGATCTATCTGACACACGGCAAAGCCCGTATGTGTTTCTGTCTGTGAACCGTCAGAGAAAATTACAACATGTGACGGTGGTAAATCTGTTACTGGGACAATACCCATAAAGGGACGTTCCTCTGGAATTTCCTCAGAGGTACAATCATGGTTCTCAGCCGAGAACAACAATAAATCTTTAAGATTATTGAAAGGATTAGTTGGAGGCATTCCTTTGAATGAAATGTGACTTCGTAGGAGCACAGCCGTGCATTGTCCTACGCGTGCAGGCACAAAGTGTAATGTATTACTTTTAAGTAGTGCTGGCACATCATGTGAGGTGTATATGATAACACTGGGAACAATCACATGTGAATAGAGTTTTTCTACAGATGCTGCACAAGCGCATATGTTACGTTCACAGGAAGTGAAAGCTTGTTCTATGGGTGTAAAAATTCCTGAAAAGTGTCCTATAATACATCCCTCTTGTTGGGTGGCCACTGCTGCCCAACAGATTGCGTTTGCAAAAATGTACATGTAGATAGGCTCACAGCTGTTCGGCAAATGGAGTTGTGGGGCCTGCAAAATATCAGACATTAGACATTCAAGAGCTGTAGAGTCAGATTGAGACAAAGAGACAGAAGTATAGCCAGGAGGATTGCCTTTGAGGTATTTTCTGAAAGGAAGTATGCGAGAACTGTAAGCAGGAATCCATAAGCGACAGAAGTTAAACAAACCCAAAACACTGCGTAATTCTTTGACTGAGGTAGGTAGATGCATACGTTGGACATCAGTGAGCACCTGGGGACCCATGAGTTTGGCTCCCTTGCTGAGTGTCATGCCTAGAAAAGTAACTGAGGTTTGACAAAATTGCAGCTTTGAACGATTGACCTTGTAACCACATGTATGCAAATGCAGAAGTAAGGCACGCGTGTAGTGTAGGCACAGTTCAGCAGTGTCTGCAGAAAGCAGAAGGTCGTCAACATACTGGATTAGAAAAACAGAAGTAGGTAAAAGGTCAGTGAAAGTTTGCAGATCAGTGGCGAGTACACGGCTGAAGATTGAGGGACTGTCAGCTCCGCCCATTACGAGGCGGATCCACTGGTAACGGTTATTGTTGTAGGTGAATGCAAAAAGTGGTCTGGATTGTTGAGATAAAGGAATGCAATAAAATGCTTGGGATAAATCCAAAACTGAATTATATTCCTTTAAGGGGTTGTCTTGTAAGAGAGTGGCAGGGTTGGCAACAACGGGGAACTCTGCTGCGACTACTTCATTTAACTTCCGTAAGTCATGGACTATACGGTAGGAGCCATTTGGCTTCTGTACTGGGTACAAAGGAGTGTTATAAGGAGAGTCGCTTGGTTCAATTATGCCGTGTTGCAAAAGTAGGTTAATTTCATCTGCCACACCCTGAATGGACTGGGCTTTAAGTGGGTACTGTGGTACCTTGGGGCCATCACACCCTGGACGTAAATTAATTTGCACCTCTTCAACTGAAATGGCCTTACCAAAAGGTGACTCGGGTGTGGCCCAGACTGCTTTAGGTATATCTTCAAATGGATCAACTGAATCTGCAGGAGAAGGGACAGTAGTTGCAAACAATACAGTTGGACGTGAGACAGCAAAATCAAGAATGATGTTAGCTTTGGTTAACAGGTCTCTGCCTAGCAAATTGACAGGACATGCAGGTGCATAGACAAAAGCATGTAAACAAGTGATATTCCCAATTGTCACTGGAACTGCAGAGGTTAATTGGTTTAGCTGAGGCTTACCATCAAATCCTGTAGTGGAGACTGTTTGGGAAGAAAGGGTTAAACCAGCAGGAAGTACAGAGAGAACAGATACTGTAGCGCCTGAGTCAAGCAAAAAACATGTAGGCATTTCTGCTATAGAAACAGTGAGAAAAGGTTCTTCCGTGGACATGGGAACCCGTAAAAGCATAGACAGTCATTGCGATTGGTTCCTGGGTGGAGACCAATTAGGAAAAGATTGAACATTGGAATTGTTGCGAGATTGAAAGTTAGATTGAAAGTTAGGAGTGTTATACTGATTGCCAAATCGTTTTGGACTACGGCATACACGGGCATAATGTCCTGGCTTGTGACAGTTGAAACAGACACCCTTGGGTGTGTTATTAGCTTTAAAATCACCAGATGTCCCTCTATTAGGGTTGTTAAATTGACCACCAGACTGAACATTTGCAAAAAAAGTAGGGAAATCTTTTAAAAATTCCCTGAAAGAATAGGACTCAGTGGTGGGTGTTGGTTCTGGTGTTTGTTCTGCGGGCTTGCTTTCAGGCTTGGTTTCTCCCTCTTGGAGTTCCTTAATTTGCAAGGACATAAGTTTATGCTGGGTGTTTTTGAAATCCTTCTCTGCCTTTTTACTGTCTTCCTCATAGATTTTATGGTAGTGAAGGATATGAGTATAAATCTCCTTCCATGATTTGGCATCTAAGCCGACTATAGCATCTAGTTTTTTCTGTAAGGCGGCTGGGAAACCTTTACGGAGGGCCTGATAAACAAGTGGCACTACATTTGGTTCGTAAGGATCCATTCCTGTTTCTTGTGCCCATTGATCTAAGAATTCTGAAATGTGTTTAGTTATGTCTGCACTTTCAGGGAGAGAAGTATTCATTAGTTTCCCGAAATCCTTGTGAGTGGGATAACAAACTCTGAGAGCTGCAAAAATTCTAGGTCTGTAAGGGTTAAATTCAGCTCCATCGTGAGAATCTGAGGACAGAACAATATGAGGAAGACCTGCCTCGTTCCATATGGACTGCGCTGAGCGTCCAAGAATTTGAGCAAGTAATGCTTTTAGATCGCCTAAGCATAGAGACATGCCGGCAGTTAGTCTTTCAAATTTAGATATCCAGGGGTCTGCCCCCCTTAACAGAGGCGGCAGAGCCCTGATTATCCCTTCCACATCGGCAAAGTTCCAAGGGACATATTTAAGTCCTTTGGTAGTATGCATAAGAGGATACATCTGTTTGGGTGAGGGTGAGACAATGTTAGCAAGTGCGCTCAGATTTTCATATTTCTCCCAAATGCTAAGACCATTAATCATGTATTGTCTATCCCAATTTGGATCTCCCATGCCTCCTCGGATACAGAGGCGTGCTGTATTCAAGTTACGGGTGTCCAGAGCTCCCTCTCTAGGAAATGGGGTAACATTAGGTTTTAAAGATTCTGACCAGCCGGCCAGATTGTCAACCCATGGATCTACAAAAGTGCTATCCCCCCCTTCTCCTCGGATTACTACATCCTTTGGGGAGAAGGAATTTTGTTTTGGAGTGGTGTTTTTTGGTCTTGTAACAATAGTTGCCAAGACTCTAGTTGTCGGGATTTCTGCATCTTCTAATATGGGCATTTCATCCTCTTCCTCGTCAAAAGACATGTTAGCGAGAGGTATAGGTGTCCTGACTTCAGGGCAATTTCTCGTAGGAGTCTGAAAACCCTGACAAGGAGGTGCTGTGTTAACGGGGGTTTGGTGTGCAGCATCCTCAATAGGACAAAAGGGGTTGGTTTTGCTAAGCTTAAGACGCCCTGAGACGTCTGCCCAGTATGAGTCCTCATTACTGGCATGTGGCACTGTCTGCAAGTTTGTTGGTGGGGGAAGTGCCGGGGCAGTATAGCCCTGTGCTACCCTAGGATTGCCAATAGGCGTGTTTAGGGCAGTCTGTAATTGCTCCTGTGCGTCCATGTTAAGGACGGGATATAATTTGGCTGAACTCGGAGCAGTGTCTATGTTGGCTTGTTCAGCTGGGGCATATGCAGGTGGTTTTTCTGGGTATTGCTGAGCATATGCTTGCCAGACATCATGGCATGCGGTATGTGCTATTAATTCTTTGCCCTTACATTTAACATTGATCTGTTCTAACAGGCTAGCTAGATCTGTAGGGAGAATGCTGCAGTTTTCTGGCCAGGAAAACGTGGCATCCTTACTTGTACCCCACTTAACCCATGCTTTGTGACATGTTACAAGAGCCTTACGACATAAGGGGTTTTGGGCACACACCTTAGCCAGAAGTTCTGGGGGAGGTTTAGGTTTAAGCATATGAAACATATCGCCTCCAATAGTAAACAAGAAGAACCAAATTTAACAAGGCGAAAAAAAATAAGATTGCTTCAAACGCTAGGTAGTATTTGGAAGAATTACTATCTTCTTCTGTTGAAGGTATAAGAAATCTCCCTAACAAAGAAAGTGGGAGTGTATCTGTAGTGTTTTTACAGTGTGGGACTTACAAACTGAGTGTAAGGGGAGAAAATAGATTTGAAGCTGCAGATGTTTGACACCTAGATGCTTCTAGGGCTCTCTTTTGACATATGCAGATTCAAACAGACAGGAAAGTGATTCACACACCACACACTAAAGAATTTCCTTCAGAAAACCTAGTTTTCCGTTTTCTGGCCTGTGAGGTCGCCCTATAAACAGGAACCGCAGAAAAACTCCTAAACAGCAAGCAGACTCTGAAATAGAGTCACGGATTCCCTTATGGACACTATCACACAGTTTACAATTAAACTAAAGTTATTCACGCACTCGGTTGATTCCGGAGGGTGTGGGTTCCAGTTTCAACCACAATCATTCAATCACAACAGTCAGGGATCCTTTGTCATTCATGCATCAACATGCATGTGTAATTGCTATGACAGAATTTTTTCTTCTTAATCTAACTGCTCATGATAAGGAACTAGGTACATACAAATTACAAAAACAGTAAGGAAAAAAGCGTATTCCTAACATGAACGGCAGAATATCAGAACTGGTTAGTACAACACTTAACACAATAATAAGCAGTAAGAATAGACTAGAAAATTACATTGATGCTCACCTTATATCAGAGCCTTCCACGTGGGTATCATTCATCCGTGCGTAAAGCGTCACGGGAAAACCGTCCTGGAGCAGAAATCTCCACGGGTAGTCTCCTGTAGAAGCAGGAGCTCTCTTCTCAACTTGCCTGAAGATCCGACTGACAAACTTGGGCGTCCAGCGTCCGGGAATATCACGTCGGGGTCACCAAATGTTGTTATATTTGTACCTCTATGACCTCGTACGTAAAGCAAAACCACGAAATAGTGCAAGTTCAAATACAATGAGGTAGTTTATTGTGTCCAAAATAGAAGACAATAGGTTTTGCCTGGGGAAGTAGTCGTGTGTCACCTAGGTGGTACCCGAATGCTTTCCAAGGATACTCCCATATAACATAAGTTTATATACCCATTTTGATGTCATAGATGGGGGTGATAACAAATGAGAGTATGCCAATACCATACATAGTCTGACTCCTCCTTGTACAATTAATGTCTAAATGATATACTTAGTCTTACATGTTAGCAAAGGAATGTGGTAACATACTGTGCCTAGCTCCAACGGTCCACAGCCTCGCAATCAGCTATGGCTAACCAAGGCCATTGTGGTATTTCAAGTAATTCGAGCCGCACGTCTGCAGGAGGGGGCCACACCAGACAGACTGGCGTTATACTGACACTCTGGAATTTAAGAAACAGAGTGATGATCTTTTTGTTTGTATGGCCTAGTATAAGCTATATTATTGACCACTGTCCACAGTAGACCATTAGTCCATCCTGCCTTGGGCCCTATAGCGTTATGGCGTCATAGAGGGCGGGGGTGACAAATATCAACCCTCTGACACTAGCCATTCGTCCGTCATAGGAATTGGACCGTTCCCAATATATTTTTATAATAACAAGAATTTGCCCCCATGAATGAGGTAGCAAGCACAGGGTAGTTTATTCATAGACTCTTTAGGAGAGTGAGATAGACATGATATATAGAAAGAGCAGCTGTGTGCTCCTTCAAGGATAATAGCAGGGAGTAGCTTCCCACATGGCTTCCCTGTTTGCCTTTAGTGAAGGGACCACAGTGGATAGGGTGTTAGGTTAGACTTCTTCTCCCTAACCTCCACTGGATGGGATCCGGAACCACTTAGAGGTATATCGGCCTGAGAGAATTGATGTACACTTGACTATCTGCCTTATGGGAGTCACATTTTTAAATGCTGTATAATCCTCCTCTATCCACCCTCCTCTGTGATGTTAATACCCCCTCATGCATGAGTAAACCTGTGGTCATATTGTCTCTGACATAATAAACCATCTTTCTGTTTTTATCATAAGAACCTTCTTAGTTTGTAAAACACTAGGTTATGGGTTACTACCTGAAAGACAACAGGGACATTTTCTTAATCCTGCACATGGGAACTGGTGCATCATGTAAAAGTTCCTACCTCAGCTGTGCACATTAGTTCCCTCTACAGTAGCAGAGCAGGACATGTTCCTGGCAAATATGGTCTGAAACAAAATGTAAGTAAATGTTGAATGTGTCATTGCAAAAATTTTATTACGGGGTGCTTAACTTTGTACATTCTCCCCCACTAAATTTATGTCATCCCAACATACACAAAATTCTTATTCACAACCCTTTTTATGGTTCTGTTTGGGTCTTACCATTTGTTTGTGGAGTCTTGGGACAGTATTAACGTCTTGACACTTGAGGAAACATCGTCCTTGTGACGTTTGCTCCATTTTATAATATTTTGTCACAAGTTTACACTAGGTCCATTGTGCGTTGTGGTACCCAGTGAAGTTTACTTGCAATAACACAAGTTTTGTACAGACTGTATTACTTATACCCAATGATAATAGGGGAGCACATATGTGTTAACTCTGTGTTTCTTTTGTGTATGGTGGAATACTTATGCATAAAATCCAAAAATATTATCTCCACCAACACCATATTAATTTCAGCCTACTTAATCTTACCTAGCATCATCAACATTTAAAATACCATATTATCATTTTAAGTGCATATCAAGCAATGCAATATAATCATTCTTATCTGTTCACATAAAATTGTCAGTTGTATTAACACTGTCTAGAGTCCTTTGAAAAATAACAGGGTGGTTTTTCACAGTCCATACTCTGTACTTTGGTATCTCTGTATACAGTACTTTGTTGACCCAATGTATCAAAGGCTAGAGTTTTTGGCTTTCTACTAGGTCTATTGGTCTGTATCCTTCTTAGAGGTGTTGGATCACAAAAGTCATCACCTTCATCGTGTTCACTTTCTGGTACCTCTTCAGGATTTATCTCTGCTTGTTGAGAGTTTTCTTCTATAGCAGGGGTAGGGCCCATATCACAGGGGTTGAACTCCTCTGCCTCTGGGTTTCACTCTATTATAACTTCAGGTGGTTGGTCATCCTGAGTTGCAGGAATCAGTGATCTCCATTGGTCTTGTTCTTCTTCTGATTCACTGTCTGAATCTTGTTTTGGTCATTGAATAAATTGCTTTTTATTCTGGACATTATGCTTTCCTGTTGTGCTCTTTGGCATTACTACATTATTTGGCTTTGTTGGTAGAAAGTCACATAGTAGTAACAAAATGTCTGTATAAAATTTTTGTTTGACCTTTTCCAGTTTCTGGTTTAACTTAACATAAACTGGGCTGTCATCATCTTTTCTTTTGGTAACAACATAGATTGTTTCTTCCTAGTATGATCTTAGCTTTCCATGACCTCCTTTTTCATTGAGATTTCTTACTAGCTCTCTACTACCGGGTGTCAATACAACTCCATGAATTTTTCTGTCATAATAGTCTTTACCTCTATCAGCTCCTTTACTTGTAGTTCTTGAAGCAAGTTTATAAGCCTCATACAATCACTTTGTCCAAGTTTTTACATACTTTTCATACTTTTCTGTTGCTGGGGTGTCGAGCATATTGTCAACTGGTCATCTGGGTGTTCTCCCAAAAAGAAGAAGGAAGGGCAAATATCCTGTAGCTTCATTTCTTGTGCAGTTATAGGCATGAACTAATTTTGCTAGTGAGCTTTTCCAATCTTTATTTGATTCTGTTGAAAGTGTACAGAGCATTGAAAGAAGTGTTTGATTGAACCTTTCAACTTGTCCATTTGCTTCTGGATGGTATGGAGTAGTTTGAGAATTTTGGATGTGGCAATATTCTCCTTAAGTGGCAAAGAGTAGGTTCTCAAATTCTCTACCCATGTCATGGAGAATCTTAGTTGGAAATACAAATTTCAGTACAAAGTTGTTAAATGTTTTGTCTGCAGCTGACTTGTTCTTGGTTGCATAAGCCTGAGCAAACCATGTAAAATGTTCTATGACAAGTCAAATATATATTAATAGCCACCTTTACATGCTTCCAGGTGTAAAAAGTCTATTGAGATCATCTCAAATGGATATATTGTGACTATATTGTTCAGTGGTGCTCTGGTAGGCTTAATTGGATGCTTGTCTTTCAAACAATGACACTGATGGATAATATAGTATTCTATATCATGCTGCATGTGTGGCCAATAAAATCTGTCTCTTGTCAAATCAACAGTTCATTCCACCCCTAGGTGTCCCATTTCCTTGTGAAGCTCTTTGTACACTTAGAGGCCGATTCACTAAGGGTCGAATATCAAGGGTTAAGTAACCCTCGATATTCAACTAGGAACTAAAATCCTTCGACTTCGAATATCAAAGTCGAAGGATTTAGCGCAGATAGTTTGATCGAACGAAGGACAATTCTTTTGATCGAACGATTAAATCCTTCGAATCAAACGATTCGAAGGATTTAAATCCAACGATCGAAGGAATATCCTTCGATCAAAAAAAGTTAGCCAAGCCTATGGGGACCTTCCCCATAGGCTAACATTGACTTCGGTAGCTTTTAGATGGCGAACTAGGGGGTCGAAGTTTTTTTTAAAGAGACAGTACTTCGACTATCGAATAGTCGAACGATTTTTACTTTGAATCCTTTGATTCGAAGTCGAAGGTCGAAGTAGCCCATTTGATGGTCGAAGTAGCCCAAAAAAAACTTTGAATCCTTCACTCGAAGTTAGTGAATCGGCCCCTAAGTTGTGGTATACTGCAGAGAATACTAGTTGAGAACTTGAGAATCTTTTTATTCCCAAAATCTCTTCAGAGTCTAGATTCAGTTTATGCCATTGTTGCATAAGTGCAGAAAGTTCATGAGACTCTTCTTTTCTCTGATTTCTTGTAGGAAATCTTTCTTTTTTTTAAGTTGCCATACTTGCCATTGCCATTACTGGATCTTCCTTTTGTGCTGTGTTCCTTTTGGAACTGACCACAAATCCACATTGGCTGTTGTGTTACATATTGTCAGTGTATACAAATATGGCATTCTTTCTTCTTGCTGTACTGTGGATGACTTTGGGGGTCAATTTGCTTGGAGCATTGTTCCATATACTTTTCAGGAGTTAAAGGAACAGTAACACCAAAAGATTAAAGTGCTTTAAAGTAATGAAAATTTTATATACTGTTACTCTGCACTGGTAAAACTGGTCTGTTTGCTTCCGAAACACTACTATATTTTATATAAACAAGCTGGTATGGAGCAATGGTGGAAATTGAAAAATGGCTATATGGTACAGGTTAAATAATGGATAACAGATAACACCATTAGACAGACAGAGCTTATTTACTATCTGCTGTGTAACTTGAGCCTTTTCTCCTTTGAATGGCTGCCCCCATTGCTAGACAGCAGCTTATTTATATAAACAATAGTAGTGTTTCTGACGCAAACACAGCAGTATTTAAATGTGCAGGGCAACACTGTATTATATTTTTATTACTTTTATTTGATGTTGCTGTTCCTTTAATGGTATGTGGGAAAGTACATCTGGATCAGTATTTCTTTTACCTGGCTGATAACTGATGGTGAAGTTGAAATCAGCAAGTTCTGCTACCCACCTATGGCCTGTTGCATCGTGTTTTTCTGTGGTCAGGACGTAGGTTAGTGGAATGTTGTCTGTGTACACCATGAATGATGGACAGTAGTACAGATAGTCTCTGAATCTTTCACATATTGACCATTGATAGGAAGCTTTACCGAGTGCATATGGTAGTTTTTCTCAGCTGGTGTTAGAGTTCATGAGCCATTAGCAATGACCCTTCATTTCCCATCTTGTTCATGATAAAGAACAGCACCTAGTCCCTCTTGTGATGCATCATAGTACAGTACAAATGGTTTAGCAAAGTCTGGATAACTCATTAATGGGGGATGAGTCAATACTATGATCAGCTGGTTTAACACCTCCTGATACTGGTCTTTCCATATGATGGGGTGAAGGTAACTGACCATTCTGTTTTTGTTTAGGTTGAGATGCTTTCAGTGATTTGTCCACAGACCTATAACTGGATGTAGGTACTGAGTCTGCTGATAACAAGTCATATAGTGGTCTTGCAATTCTGGAGAAATCTTGAATATAGGGGAAATAATATGAAATAAACCCCAGGATTCTCCTTATTTCTCCAATATTCTCTGGCTTTTTCTCTTTCAGTGCAATTTCATGAACAATTTTAGCATTTCCATAGAGTGACCATCTTTTGATACAATTTTACCCAGAAATCTTCCACATGGTCATTAAAAGATTTGCTATGAACCAAGTTGATATCTAGATAGGGTTGACAAATCTGATCTCTTAGTCCTGTCAGACATTCTTCCATGCTCCATTGGAATTCTGTTGGTACTGAGCTGAGGCCAAAGGGGATACAAACCAATTCATACCACTCCCATGGTGTTATGAAAGCAGTTAATGGTCAACTGGATTCTTCTACAAAGCCTTGATGATAGGTCTTCCCTTGGTCAAGCACTGAAAACCATGAGCTTCCTCCAAAACTATCAAGCATGTTTGACTTTTGGTTCAATTCTCTGTAGTCACAACAAAGTCTTAAGCTTCCACCTTTCTTTCTTACACATACAGCAGTAACCAATAATATTCAGATGGCACACACATAGCAAAATGTGCATAAACTTTGTGATTTATTTGGATCTCTGCACAACATTTCAGGGGATCAACCCCCTTTATCAAGTGCTCTTACAAAAGTGAACATGAAACAGGTATAAATAGATAAACCCTGGGTTCGGTCCACCATCCAATTACAAGTAATTACTAAGTGCAAACCTTGATGAAAAATGTGCATACCTGTCTATGACAGTCATGTGATATCATATTAAGAAATATTCTGATGGTATCTGTAAGTGTTCTCATCTGTATCAATTTATTAACTGTGAATATAAAAAATAAAAAAAACAGATATATTAGCTAAAATTCTATCTCCACATAACAGGTCATTTCCATATAACAATTGAGAAATGTATCACTAACCTAAAAGAAACTTGCATAATTCTGAACTTCATTCAACCCCATGGGGGACACTGTATTAAGTTTATCTATCCACATTGTTTCTTTTTGTAGCAAGAGTCTATTATAATTCCTACCTCTAGAAGGAGTATCCACTATCTTCAGTACCATCCACCTTAACTGCTTACTGTTATGGCCCTGTTCCTTAAAGTGCTTGCTCACTGGTGTAACATACTTCTGTTTCTCCAAGTCACAATTATCAATTGCCCTCTTATGCTCGCAAATTCTTACCCGGATTTCTCTTTTGGTTTTCCCAACATACGCCGTTCCACAGGGACACTTTAACATGTAAACTACCCCTTTCGTAAGGCAGGTTGCAAAGTCTCTCAATTTAATGCTATAACCCTTAGAGGGATGATTAAACTCTCACCTTTAATAATACTACTGCAACAACCACGTGTTAAGCATCGATACGTGCCCTTCCTCGGGTTCCCAAAAAATGTGGGTTGTTTACTTCTAGACTGCACCAAATCGGCTTTCACTAGCATATCCCCCAAATTGCGAGATCTTTTGTACGATAATAATGGTTTATTCTTAAACAACATGCCCACTTCGGTATCCTTCTGTAGAATTCCCCAATGCTTGTGAATAATTGACCTAATGGAATCTGAGTTGGAGTTAAAAGTACTGACAAAAGGAACCCGGTCATCTGACTTCACCTGTAATTTTCCTTTCAATAAATCCACTCTTTGTACTTCCTTTACCTTCTTTTTCTGTGAATTCACTACCACCCGGTAGCAAAGTTCCCAGATAGAGCACCACTGAAACGTGACCCACGGAGTTCGGATTATAGTAAAGTACATTTCTTACACATACAATGGGTGAAGATTATGAGGATTTGGATATTGTGATCCACCCATGGTTTAGTAAGTCCTGCAGATAGTTCTTCACCTCCTTGTGTAGTGGCTTTGGCATTGACATATAAGTCCGCTTCATAAGAGTGTTCTCCTTGAGCGAGATACTTAGCTGTATGGAAGGAATATATCCAACATCCGAGCCATCATTTGCAAAGGCATGACACTCCTCTCTTAACATCTGCCTCACAGTGTCTTGTTATACTTTTCTTAAGTGTTCTAAGGATACTGGTGGGTTCTACTACTCCTCAGTCAGACTTGGTGGCCTAAAATTGTTTTCTGTCCGTAGGCTCTTTTGAGAGTTCTGTAGAATGATGACTGACCTGACTTACTGAGGTGACTTGTGCCATTAGAATTCCGCTTGATTCTACTTCTGCAGGGTAAGCTGTCTTAATGTGCTCAACACTTCCAAGGCTAGTTTTGCCTTTTAGGATGGTGTCATGATTGCTTGAGTTCCATACTGGTATAGATAGTCTGGAAATGGAACCTCTCTGGAGAGAAATTAAAGTTTCACTTATGCAGAGCCCCTCAGGTAACTGGCACAAATCATGGGGTGTGAACAGCATAGTCTAGTTCTGCTGGGATGGTCCTGTGTAGACAGTAAATTTTATTCTGTTGGCAGAATTTGCAGAAATCTTTTGGTCTCTGGTGCCAGTCTTTACCACTGAACCCTCAGGTTCTGTACAGTTTGCTGTTATTAGTTTTAGGAAACTATCTGCCTTTACTTTGGGCAGAGAAAAGTATGTTCTTATAGTTTCCACTAGACTTGGAACTGATTCAGCTGTCCCCCTTAATAATTTCTTCAATCACATTGTAACCAATGATTGGCTGTTCGGCAACTTTGGTCTCCAGAAATGAATACTGGTACTAACAATTGTTTGATGCAGTTGACCTTTGAAGTGAGCTGGTACTGGTCTTCAATCCATCCTGTGAAAGGAATTTCTGTTTTGTTTGCTGCTTTTGCACACAGGGTTGCAGGTCCTAGTAGTTCCTCTATTGCTCTCACTTTGGTGTGTGAAAGTACTGTTTTTCTCCAAGCATCATTAATTATGGTAACTTGGGAGCCTGTGTCCCACAAAGCCTGAACAGGAATTCCATCCATTTGGTAATTCACAATGAGTTGCAGAAGCTTGGATTGGTACTTGGGAACAATACAATTTACTTGACCTACTATACTTGCAAACATTTGTCTTTTTGAGGAATTGTGAGTACTGGAGTGTTGCAGATCTGTACTCCTGGTTTTCTGGCTCACCCCTGACATACTGCTGTTTGCTAGTTTGCTGGTTGAATTTTGTTCTGGGACTTGGATGTCTGGCATGTCCCTCTGCAGCAACCACCACTCATTTCCTGAATGTTGCTTTGTTACTATGCATCCGCAATCTTGATGTACACACTTACCATATTTAAAGCAATGGTTACAATTTTGCTCTTGATTGGCTGCTTTGCAGGCTTCATTGCTCTGTTTAAAAGTTCTTTGTATGGTCTCTAGACCTTTATATGTTTGCCCAGTTGCCAACAGCTGTTATGAAGAGTGCTTTCATCTATTTCTGTAGCAGCATGATTGTATTCTGCATGTCAGACTTAGTATCCTGATGCAACTGCATGTGGGCATTAGTATTCTGCTTTCACTTTGCCATTGCTGGAACAATGGGAGCTGAACTTAACTCCATAGAACTGAATTGGGTAGTCACTTGGCACTCACTTGTTTTTGCTGATTTGCTTGGAGGTTCTTTCTTTTGCTTTTGTTCCCTCTCCAACTCAATATTTGCAACTTCCTTCATATTCTCTATCAGTAACTCATCAGAAACAGAAAGCTTGTCCAAGTATGGCTTTGAGTGAAACTTGATATTGTCACTGATCAGTCCAGTACTTACAGACCTTCAAAACTTTTTCTGTATGAGCTCTGTTCCAAATTGTTCTTCTGCTCCTGCCCCTTGGGATGCAAACAGTAGCCTATCCTTTAACTAAATAGTTCTGAATAGAAAGTCTTGAGGTGATTCACCAACTGGTGATACAAATCACAACTAGTGACCATTTAAAGTAGTGACTCTTTCAGATTATTTTCAGTTGTCCAAGGGTTTATTCACTTTTTAAGAATGCCTCTTAGACTTAGGCCTGGACTTATGGCTTTAATTACAGCCTCTACAATTTCAGATTCAGTATAGCCTCTTTGCAGTACAATCTGATGGATGAGGTTAATATAGGAAAGTTTCTCCGTCTGCCCTCTTTCACCTATCTGGCCACAAATCTTAAAGTCTTTCCTTATAGTGACTTCTGGTAACTTACTGTAAAGGGAGAATCTGGGAGCTGTATCCTGTTCTCTTTGCCCCGGGTTGCTCCATATCTTCTCTTCAAGTAACCTGGTTCCTTCCTGAAAATCATTTTGCAATGTACAGTATTGGCTCTTTAAATTTCTATTAGTAAGCAGCTTTAATTACTAGTATTGCCTGACAGTTACACTGTTCAGGGGGATTTATCAATGAGTTAACTCTATGAGTTCTGGGGGTATTTATACATTAAATTGCCTCTGTGCCATTTTGCTATTAAATATGAGGGTATTTATACATGGAATTACCATTGTACCATTCTGTTATGAATTCTGGGGGTATTTATACATGGAATTCTACTGTGCCATCCTGCATTCTGGGTGGGGGGTATACAGAAAATACAGGGTTAAAGATCTTAGTACAAAGTTAATCCATAAAATGGTCCAATTGCATCTTGGAGTCAGGAACAAAGCAAATTGGAGAAACTTTAGAAGGGGCTGTTCTCCTTCCTTTGTATCAGCAAGAAGTTAGACAGGTTTTACTTAGGCCAAAAGGCTAGACTTGTCTTTTTTCAACCTAAATTACTATGTTTATATCTAATTATTATGCTAATACAGTGGGATTGGAGCATTTGTACAACTGTCCCATTATAATATAGCATTGCTGTCTAACTAGCATAAAAGGCATCCATGTAGTAAAAGATATTTGAATTTTTCACATTAGTATTGCAGTCACTGCATGGCTTTCCCTAATAAAGGTTACACAATGCTCCAGACCTACAGCTCCTCATACCTTGCATTATGGCAGAGCAACAGATTGAGGCAGTACATGGGGAGGTGCTAGAATTTAAAGGCTTGGGTGCCTTTGCTCACTGATTATGATGTATTCATGTATTTATACCCACTTTGTTTTATTGTATATTGTGCTTGGGCTGCCAGTATTCTCTATATCTCACTGCTCATGGTGCCATTGTCCATTGCTGTCTATGTATGTATTTGGTGTACCAGTGCCTCTGCTTCTTACTATATAATGTTCTTTATAGTGTTTGTGGTGCCTTCTCTTTATTATGTTCTTGGGAGATCAGTACCTACTGCTCCTTTGTATGTCTTTTGAGTACCTCATAGTCTCTGCATGTAATGTACTTTAATCTTTTCCCCGTAATGTGCTTGTGGTGCCAACATTTGCAGCGCTCAGTTAAAATTGTACATGTGGTGATAATATCCCCTTCCTGCAGTGCCAGAGTTTAGCAAATTTTGCCCACACTGTTATGGTTTGATTTACCTGAAAATTCAGTGAAAGCACATGGGAAAGTGGGTGGAGTCCAAAGTGAGTGGCCAAAAGGGGGCATGGCCAAAAGTTGCAATGGTGCACTGTGCGCACTGCTGTCCCCTTCTTACTGGCCCTCCCTGCCAAAACCATCTTCTGCTGCCTATGCTTTCTTCTATAACTTTAACAAACTGGCATGTCTTAATCAAGTCCTCCACTGCCATCTCAAATAGCAATTGACCAATTTTATTTTTTTGTATTTAAATGTTGACAGTACCACACTGACATATATCACCAAGCAGCTGATGTCTCTCTTGTTGCTCAGTTTCCCATTCAATATGCAAACTCTCTTGACTATGGAATTTTACTTCTAGACTGAGTGAATTTCTCTGCAGCTTATTTTTCACCCAGTCCCTGTTCGGGCACCATTTTTGTTGCACATATGAAAATGAATTCAAAGTGTGAGGGTAGCATAAGACAGAAGTCATTCCATTTATTGCAAGGAGCTAAAAAGGCAACAGGAACATTTTCTTAGTCCTGCACATGAGAACTGGTGCATCATGTAATTGTTTCTAAACTAAATATACATACTTCTATACAAGTAATTCAGGATACAGGTGATATAACATTATGATGTACTAACACTGTTCTGGAAATACATATAACAAATAGCAATCCTATAAATATACTAGTTTGGCTTTTATAAATGAGAGACAACATAAATGATCTATAATCAGCATTAACTACTGTGCAACATGTGCACTGATTCTGCAGGTGTCTTTGTTGGCTTTAGTTTACTGCAGGCTGTATGTGCAAGAGACAGTATTAAACTAGTTTGCAGTAACATATAAACAGTGTTTAATACGTTTGTAAAACATTAAGCTATGGATTACTACCTGAAAAACAACAGGAACATTTTCTTAATCCTGCACATGGGAACTGGTGCATCATGTAAAATTTCCTACCTCAGCTGTGCACATTAGTTCCCTCTACAGTAGCAAAACACGAAGTGTTCCTGACAAATACAAATACAAAATGTAAGTAAGTGCCGAATGAGTTTTATTGCACAAATTTTCTTAGGGGGGTGCTTAACTTTGTACTTTTTTTGGCACTCACAGTGTATCTCATACAACTTTCTCTCTCTCTTGCTCTTTCTCCCACTCAGTGTCAGACTGAGACACCAGTGGCCCACCCAAAAACCTTTGGCCAGGGGCCCACCAATTAATCTTAGACAAGGGGCCCACTCTTAGTACTATTTTTCTTACTCTCCTCATTCAAACTCTATTCTCCTAGTCTCTTTTCTTTACATACTATACTCTGTTTTTCCCTCTATTTAGCCTCTTTTTTCTCATAGAAATAGGGAATGGCCATGAAATAGGCCAAATGTTTAGCAGCATGAGGGGCCACTGACACCTGGGCCCACCGGGAATTTTCCTGGTATCCCTGTGGGCCAGTCCAACACTGCATCCACTCACCCACTGCTTCCTACTCAAGTACAAACCAGCATCACCCACAAACCCCTCAGGATTTAAGCACCATGAGTTTCCCCCAGGATGACATTAATGGGAATTGGAGATCAGTGAATTAGGGGACTGAAGGGTAGGTAGAAAAGTCATCAAGGTATTGGAAAATTCCATCAGCCGGGGGGGCTTTAGTGTTAGTCTGGGTGGAGGCCTGTTATCTATCTATAGAAAGAAAAGTTCAGATAATTAAAGGGATCTAGTACCCCAAAAATGAGTTGCATTAGTTGCCTTATAAAAAATACTGTATCTGAGAACCCACATAAAATAGTAAATTTCAAAACAAAATTCAAAGAAGTTTTGTAAGTAAGTAAGTTGACATCAGTTCATATTTTGCATTTATAACTCCTTTAATATATAGACAATCCATGCCTGACCTTGTATGATCATAGTTTTTTGGTGGGTATAGTGGGGTTTTACCAAAGATTAATCTCATACATTACCAATACTGAAGCACCTTTAACTAATGTTCTAACCTTGAATTAAAAATCTGTACAGGTATGGGATACATTATCCAGAAACCAGTTATCCATAAAGCTTTGAATTACAGAAATGTTGTCTCCCATAGACTCCATTTTAGCCAGATAATCCAGATTTTTGAAGCCGATTTCCTTTTTCTGTGTAATAATAAAACAGTAACTTGTACTTGATCCCAACTAAGTTCTTAAATGGGCGATACATAATCCTTAATTTGACAATTGGTAAGTATATTATGATACTGGTCCATGTGTACTCACCCCTAGAATTTGTTATGAACATGCCCCATTATAGATGGGTATCAAAATAGGAGGGGTAGGTGGGTCATGGCAGAAGAAACTTCCTCCAAAATTGATTCTTCATGATTTTGTCTGTGAACCCTTTAAGACGCACTATTGGGAGTTTTGGGAATGGAATGAGGGTACCACAAATGAGCAGATAGCTTGGGATGCTAATAAAGCATTTGTGACAGTACATCTCTCTAATTAAGGGAGCCAGAAAACGGCATGACACAGAACTGAATGCCCTACACAATAAACTGAGTGTAGCCAAAAAAGAATATGTAAAAGACCAATCTGAACATCAAAGGTTGGGCCTTGATCTAGCCTAAAGGGACCATAACCTAGCCTACATTCACAAATATTCCCAAAGGGAACTCCGCAAAGTAGCCTCCTGGTATGATAAAGGGGACAAATGTGACAAACTCTTAGTGATCCTCTCCAGGGAACCGACATTACTGACAGCTATTCCAGGTTTGACTACTAGGGGCGGTCAATAAATTAGAGACCAAATTAGAGATCAATCAGTACTTGGATAGTATTCCATTCCCTAGACTAAAAGTGGAAGAATCTGAACTCCTTAACCAGCAAATCTGAATAGAAGAAATTACAGAAGCCATTAATGACTTCCTAAATGGGAAAGCCCTGGGTCTAAAAGAACTCCGCATAGAATGGTATAAAACACACAAGAATATAGTGGCATCTAGGCTTTGTTCCCTCTTTGATTCTATACTACACTCCCTAGATACCAGAAAGCATTGAAGACAGACACTATGATATGAATTGATAAACCAGGAAACCCCCCAGAGAAATGCAAGTCATACAAACCGATCTCATTACTAAATTCTGATGTTAAGGTGCTAGCCAAAATACTTGCTACCAGGCAAAGATGGGTGATAGAACACCTAATACACCCAGATCAGACAGGCTTTGTGCCGAACAAGGCCCCAGACATTAACATTAGGAGACTCTATAACAACATTTGGTTTACCCATGATGTTACAGGGGAGAGAATGGTAGTCTCATTGGACACCAAAAAAGTATTCAGTACTGTTGAATAGCCCTATTTATGGGCTCTGTTGGAACTATATGGTTTAGGAAACCAATTTGTAACATGGGTATGTGCTGTCTATGATGCCCCAAAGGCTCGAGTACAGGTAAACTCAGAAATCTCACAAATCTTCCCACTGGCAAGGGGCAGCAGGCAAGGGTGCCCAATGTCACCCTTCTTATTTGCCCTAACCATAGAATCTCTGGTGGTCCTAATCCACAATTGAGGGGCTTAAAATACATAGGGGCAAATTCACTAAGCGCCGAAGCACCTAACGCTAGCGTCAATTCGCTAGCGTTGGGCATTTTTGTTACTTCGCAAATTCACTAACGAACGCTGGCGTAAATTCGCTAGTGTTACTTCGCACCCTTACGAATGGCGAATTTTCGCTACGGACCTAACTATGCAAATTCACTAAAGCGCGCAGTGTACTGAACGCTACCTTTTACGCTAGACTTCCTTCGCCACCTCAGACCAGGTGAAGTGCAATAGAGTAGATAGGGATTGCTTCAAAAAAAGTTCAAATTTTTTCTAAGTCCCAAAAAACGCTGGCGTTTTTTATATATTATGGGTGATAGGCTGAAAAAGATCGAAAAAATTTTTGGGGCTCCCCTCCTTCCCCCCTACATTTCCTAACTCATGGCAACTTAACTATACAGTGGGCACATGTGTAGGGCAAAAAAAAAAATTATTTGATGTTTTGAAGGTTTCCCAGGCATTTGTAGTGATTCTACATATTCCTCCATTGAAATTTGAATTTGGCGCCATATGCAAATTAACCATTGCTAGCCTAATTCTCTTCGCTTAGCGAATCAAAGCTAGTGCAACTTTGCAACCTTACGCTACCCCTGTGCGCAACTTCGGATTTTAGTGAATTTGGTGAAACTACGCCTGGCGAAGTGTGGCAAAGTGCAGCGAAGCGCGGCGAAGTTGCGCCTGGCGCAACTATGAATCTTAGTGAATTTGGCCCATAGACTTGAGGAGTATATCTCGTTCTATGCGGATGATATGTTGGTGTATCTGCCCAATCCCAGGGAGGCTCTCACAGACTACTGAGGGAAGTTACAACAAACTTTTGGGACTACTCTGGCCTTAGAGTTACCTGGGAAAAATCTGTTTCCCATAGACAATGGTGGAATGAGAAATCCGCACCTCAACTACAGTGGGTATCCTCCTTTACAAATCTAGGCATAGTAATAAATAGTAATACATAGGGATCCACTAAGGTTTCCTGAACTGAATCTATCCCTAATTGTCAGGTCGTTAAGGATGAAAGTGCAACACTGGTCAAACCTTCCACTGTCCTTACCGGACACATTAACATCCTTAAGATGGGTTTTCTCCTCAAACTCCTCTATGCATTTCACAATGCACCAATTATACCTCCCATAAAATAGTTTAAGGAGCTGGATGCATGTATAAGAAGTTTCATATGTGCAGGAGACAGTTCACATATAGCTATTAGGATGTTCCAAGCCCTGGTCAACAATGGGGCACTAGCCCTTCTGGGTTTTTTTTACTATACTTCTATGTGAGTCATCTGGTGTATGCCTGGTGGCGGCTCAATCTAGACCTGAACAATCAGGCCCCCCATGAAGACTGTAACACAGGTGTTCAAAAAAACAGTGATTGTAGAATATGAGAAGACAAATAGCTGGTCCAAATGGACTCCACTATGGGGAAACAAAGCACTCATACATTTTAGGACTTTCCCTAATGTAAGTGAGTGGGCAGCTGTAGGGATCAAACAACCATATGATATCGTAAAACCTGACAGTCTTAAAGGGGAAGGAAACCTAGTCGGCGCAAGAACGGCGTTTTGGTGCATGCGCAGTAGGATCATTTTGCCGATACGGATCTACTGCGCATGCGCCAAAAGTCACGCGCATGCGCAGTAGATCGTACCGGCGAAATGATCCTACTGCGCATGCACCGTTCAAAGCAGGAAGAAGATCGCGTGGAAGAAGATGTCGCCGGTGAACTCCCTGGACTGGACCTGCGCAGAAGGGTACGTAACAAGTTAGGGGCATTTGCCCAGCGGGACGGGTAGGCCAGGGGGGAGGAGGGAGGGTGGGCAACAAATGGCAGGGGGGGTGGTGGGTTTGCCCCGACTAGGTTTCCTTCCCCTTTAAACAATTTGTCTAGTTAAAGCAAGAATTCAGTCTGACCAATCATATGCTGTTTAGATTTATACAACTGAGACATGCTTTTTTTGCCCAGCTCCCAGAGGGAATACCAACTGTTACTGAATCCTCTCTAGATCGCTATCTGCCATAGGCCAATTTAGCCTATGAGTAAGTGCCCCTATAGGCACGAAACGCATTAGGTCTTCATGTCCTAATAAATGTTCTACTTTTTACATCTGTTTCTTTATTTTTGGAGACCCTCACACTTTTTGGATACAATGTTATAGGCAATTCTCCCCAAACCCCTTAGTTGGTTCTATACTATTTTGCTACTAAAACTTTGACTGTATTAAACATATTTGTCACAAATGGGCCCAGGACTTCCCCCATCTTGATGAGGGACCCTGAAAAAATTTACTCAAACTTCTGAAAATAACATCTCAAACAGAGATAGATTCATCAGTGCTAAATTTATTAATAGAGTTTATTGAACACCACACAGGCTGGCACGAATTTACCAGGGATAACCAGACATTTGTGTAAAATGTAATAATGAACAAGGTATGCCCTAAAATGCAGATACAATACTTACCCACCTTGGTACTAAACTAGGACTGCCCGATATCTGGACTCCAGAATTCTGTCTCCTGGGGCACACAGAAGGCCTAAACCTTGCAATAGATTGTGCCTCCAGCAACTTCTCCAGTTCACAAATAACCCTTCCATCTAACCTGGAGGCCCCAAAAATTGGCTATTGGACAAAACTGATAAATGATATACTTCCAAAGCAAAAATGTACCTACATGGTGAAGGGCTGTCCAGGCAAGTTTGAAAAACTGTGGAACTGCTGGTTGGCTGAGCAGAAAACAGTCATAGCAGCCCTACTGTAGTAAAAGAAATAAAAGTGCAAAGAGACAAAGGATCTTTTCTAAGTGCAGTATTTAGTTGTAGTTCAACATATCCCTGCATAAAAAGTTACACTCACAGGATAAAAAATTTCAATATCTCATATAAATTTCTTATCTGTCCATATGTGTCCTTCTCAGTCCCACTCAGTGTGTGTCCTCTGAATCAGTCTTGTGCCAGCAAATAATCTTTCTATGCTCAGGATCTCGAGCTCTCTTGTTTAACACTTGCGGAAGGACTTCAGATAAACGGACTCCTCGCTCTTGTCCAACGCGTTTCATGGAATTCAATCTGCTTTCTCAAGGACTGCATAACAGTCAATAACAGCCCTACAGCATAACATCTTGGTGCATTGACTGTATTTGATATGGACTTGCAATGTTATTTTACATGGATAACCCATCCAGCTGTCTCTTCTTCTTCTTTCTTCAATCTTTCTATCTTTTTAATACTCAGTTTAAAAATCAATAAATAATATATATTACCTGTTGGGTCCCCCTTTGGGGCAATGACTGATCCGTCTCCACTTTCCTGGCTAAAGACAGAAATTCAGGAGAAACAAGGTTTTTATTTTCTGTACAAACTATAACTTCCTACTGAGCATTGGGCAGGAAAACAGGAAGAGAATTCTGACACTGATCCAGTCCCCTGTCCTGTGGCAAAAAAACTTCCCACTCCACTGGCCTGAACAGAGAGGCTTGTGCTACTGAGAGGGAAAGAGCAAAAGAGAGCAGAGCACACAAGGGAAATCCTATAGCGTATCTACAAGTTATTAGATAAAGGATTCCAGATTAGCCATTACAATGTTAAACATCTCTCATCAACAACCAGCTTGTTTCTCCAGTGATTCCACCATTACTTTCACTCAAGTAGTGCAAAGAAGGAAAGCAGTAATGAATTAATCATTTTACTGTTCTATAAATGGTTAAAAACAGATTTCTACTCAATATATAATTCACAAATATAAAGATAATACAAGCGGTTAGAATATCAATCAAAAAGACACTGATTGCTCTGGGCTTCCAATGCTTTTTGTGAGGCTCCACACCCATCTCCTCAGGGAATAGGAGCGTCAACTCATACACAGTGTCTTGAAATTAAAATGCAAGCACATACATGCACATACATGCAGAAATACAATAAATCCTGAAAAGGTTGTTTTGTTTTTTGTCTGTTGCCAACATCTAATCCTCCCCATCATAACTGTGTGTGTGTGTGTGTGTGTTTGCAGTAGTGTAACTACCCTTTGTCTGGAAGTAGGTCATATTCAGTAGCATTGCTTTTATAAAATGCAACATTTATTGCCTCATGATAAAATACCTATACACAAAGATCTATATTTAAAGCACCAATAGCAATTGCAATATTGCACAGTAGGATTAGATATGTAGGGCCTTGATCTATGTGTATTGAATAGGATAAGAACATTAAGATAAATACCCACATTATTAGGAAAGTGGATAGAATCTGTCGTCCGGATCGCTACGACCGAACAGTTTGCTGTCTACCTGGTGCCAGGGTTCGGCATGTGGTTGATCGGATAGACAAATTATTGGGTGGGGCTGGGCATGACCCAGCTGTCTTAGTGCATATCGGTACTAATGACAAAATAAATGGTAGATGGAAGACCTTAAAGAGTGATTTCAGGGATCTAGGCTCTAAGATCAAGGAAAGGTCTTCCAATGTCATCTTTGTCATTCCCCCAGCACCACCTACAGTATCTTAGCTACTCGCACCGGCGCAAGTCTTCTCCAGCTGCCGACCCAGCCAAAGCCCCGGGACAGCATGTGAAGGGGCTGATGCATCAGGGAGCGCGGTTTCCATGTGTGCGGATCATCGGCGCGTGTGCAGCAGGCCGATCAGAGAGGAAGCGAGAGAAAGTGGAAAGTAGCTCGCCTTTCCCCACTCACTTCTTTCTGACTTTGCGCTCTCTCCTTAGCGCTCAACCTGACAGCGCCGCTCCTGCAGCTGCTGTAACTCTGGGACGTGACCCCGGGGCTTTGGCTGGGTCGGCAGCTGGAGAAGACTTGCGCCGGTGCGAGTAGCTAAGATACTGTAGGTGGTGCTGGGGGAATTTGGGTTGGTGAGAAGCGTTCTCTAGCATGGAAAGCAGCGCATGGCAAGAGTGGCTACGTGCCAGTGGGAATTCCGATCAGCCTGCTGCCTGCAACTGCAAACATCCACGATGAGGCCCAGCTCCACTATGAACAGCTCCCCCGCTGCAGGGACTCTACAGACGCGCCAATGAGCCAGCAATCCGCACACATGGAAAACACACTCCCTGATGCATCAGCCCCTTCACATGCTGTCAATCCATGAGACAGAGCCAAGGAGGAGAAATCCAGCGCCGCACAATGGATGGTCGCCGTGTCGCCTTTTCTGTAGAGGACAGGAAGTGCAGTTTTGGTAAGTTATTTCTCAATAAAGGCTTTGCTATTTTAAAGTTTTATTTGACTTGGTGTTTATTTTTTCATGTATACTAACGAATTTTTTAAAACATATATTTTGATGTTACTGGTCCTTTAAGGCTTTCAAGTTAGCTGGGACAGCTGAATCATTTATAAGGTACAAGGAGGCCAATAAATCATGCAAAGAAGCTATACAGCAAGCTAAAATTGCTATAGAAAAGGATATTGCAGCAAGCAGTAAAAAAAATGTAAATATGTTAGTAGTAAAAAAATGAAGCAGGAAGGGGTGGGACTTTTAGTATCAGAGGGGGGTCAGCTGGTTGATGAAAACTAAATAAAAGTGCAGATTCTGAACTCATTTTTTATCTGTCTACACAAATGAGGAACCAGTTAATGAAGGTTTCCTTCTTAATAGTCCTAATTCTAGTAATACAACTAATGATGCATGGTTCACACATGAGGAAATTCAAAAGAGACTAGAACATGTTAAGATTAAAAAAGTTCAGGGGCCAGATGGTATTCATCCCAGGGTAATTAGCTCTGTGATTGCCAAACCTCTTTACTTAATTTTTCAGGATTCTTTGAGGTCTGGCATAGTGCCGAGAGACTGGCGAATTGCTAATGTGGTGCCTCTATTCAAAAAAGGATCCCGTTCTCAGCCTCAAAACTATAGGCCAGTTAGTCGGACGTCAGTGGTAGGAAAGCTTTTCGAAGGGTTAATAAAGGATAAGATACTGGACTTCATAGCAAATCATAATACTATAAGTGTGTGCCAGCATGGTTTTATGCGTAATAGATCTTGCCAGACTAACTTAATTTATTTTTATGAGAATGTAAGTAGAGACCTCGATTCTGGGATGGCAGTGGATGTGATTTACTTAGACTTTGCTAAAGCATTTGATACAGTGTCACACAAAAGGTTACTGGTTAAATGAAGGAATGTTGGCCTGGAACATAGTATTTGTACCTGGATAGAGAACTGGCTAAAAGATAGACAATAAAGAGTGGTGGTAAATGGAACATTTTCTAATTGGACCAGTGTTGTTAGTGGAGTACCGCAGGGCTACTAAAGCAAATAAAGTTCTTGTATAAAAAAGGGTATTAACTCAAGGGATGAAACATAATTGTGTCTCTTTATAGGTCCCTGGTGAGGCCTCATCTGGAGTATGGGGGCAGTTTTGGACTCCAGTCCTTAAGAGGGATATAAATGAGCTGGAGAGAGTGCAGAGACTAAGTGCAACTAAACTGGTTAGAGGGAGGGAAGAGTTAAATTATGAGGGGAGACTGACAAGGTTGGGGTTGTTTTCTCTGGGGGAAAAAAGGCGCTTGTGAGGGGACATGAATAGACTTTACAAGTACATTAGAGGACATTATAGACAAATAGCAGGGGACCTTTTTACCCATAAAGAGAATCACGTACCAGAGGCCTCCCCTTCAGACTAGAGGAAAAGAACTTTCATTTAAAGGAACAGAGTAGGGGGTTCATCACAGTGAGGACAGTGAGGTTGGGGAATGCACTGCCGGGTGATGATTCAGTTAATGACTATAAGAGGGACTTGGATGATTTCTTGGACAGACATAATACAAAGGCTATTGTGATACTAAACTCTATAGTTAGTATAGATATGGGTATATATCATTTATGTGACAGTAGGGAGGGGTGTGTGTATGGGGCTGGGTTTTCATTTGGAGGGGTTGAACTTGATGGACTTTTTTCAACCCAATTTAACGATGTAACTATGTAACATTACTATTTATACTTATTATCAACTCAGTTTCTTTCAGTGCTTGGGAATCAAAGGACAATTGAATGTTGATATATGGAATGCCATTAATTAAACAAGCTAAATAAATGTCCATTGTCACTGAGCACTTAAATTCATTTTATTTTTTTAATTCCCCTTTGGAATAACACTGTAATTAATGCTCATTTTCTTTAGAAAGATCAAGGGTCTCCCCCCATATTATCATCGCTTATTTATATAGTGCCAACAAGTTATACAACAATTAGCAATAATTTATAGCCAACAGGGGTAAATAAAATCAGTGAATAAATAAATGTCCCCCTGTATCCCCAGCCTGATGGTTTGGGTTTTGTTTCCCATAATAAGGGTTTATCTAGGGGCTCCTGTAAATGGGAAAAGCTTTCCAAAGTTAATAGGAAGTTAAAGGTAAACAGGAAGCTAAAGTACAACAAAAATTTGCCCCACCCTGTGTGAGAGGAGGAGATAAAACAAGTCCCACTGGTTATAGAGAGAGAGGAATATTCAGTTTCATTTCTTGTTCCTGATTTCAGTGATGGCGGATGCTGATCTGAGAGCTGAGCTGAGATGCTCCATCTGCCTGAGCATTTATACTGATCCTGTATCCCTGCCGTGTGGCCATAACTTCTGCCGGGGCTGTATTGGGACAACATGGGACACCCAGGAGGGATCTGGGGCTTATTCCTGCCCTGAATGTAGAGCAGAGTATCAGGAGCGCCCTGCCCTGTACAGGAACAGAACTCTGGGTAACATAGCAGAGAGATTCCGTCCAACTGAGACAGAGTGTTTTGTACACAATGAGCTCCTAACACATTACTGCCATGAGCACCATGTCTGTATCTGTGTGTCCTGTGCCCTGGCCGGAGAGCACAGGGGCCACAGGGTGGAACCACTGAGTGAGGCATCTGAAAGGACGATAGTGAGACTGAGGAGAGTTTTGGAGAACAAGAGGTCAGAGAGAGAGGAGACTGAGACACGAGCCCAGACACTGCAGGAGCGCAGGAGAGAAGTGGCAGAAAATGCAGCCGGTGAGACAGAGAGAGTCACTGCCCTGTTTAGAGACATCAGGGAACAGCTGGAAGCCCTAGAGAGGCGACTCCTGAGTAACATTTCCAGCCAGGAAAATAATCTCTCACTCCCATTCACTAATTTAATCCAACAACTGGATATAACGATAGTTGAGCTTTCCAGGAAGATCCGTCACATTGAGGAGCTGTGCAACATGGAAGATCCACTCACTGTCCTACAGGATCGGGAATCGGGAGCTGCAGATAATGAGGGGGGCAGAGAGAGACATGATATAAAGGTCCCTGCTGTAGGGGATCTGGATGTGGATCTGATCTCAGAGACATTACTCACAGGCTTAGCTGCCATTGTGACTGGGGTAAAGGGAAGGATCTATGGGCAGGAAGCTCCAGGCCTCTTACTGGATAGAAAAACAGCTGCTAATCATATATCTTTATCAGGGGACATGAAATCTGCTTCCTTTACACTCACAAACCAGTGTCGCCCAGAAACCCCCGAGAGATTTCAGGATTATGTTCAGGTTTTAAGCAGCAGGAGTTTCCCCCCAGGTCTACATTACTGGGAATTGGAGGTCAGTCAATCAGGGGACTGGAGGGTAGGGGTGGCCTATCCCAGTATTGAGAGGAGAGGGGTTCCGTCGTGGATTGGGTATAATAACAAGTCCTGGTGTTTGTGCAGATGGGTTCATAACAATAGCTATACAGTGACACATGACAGTAGAGATACAACGTTACCCCATGTCCCTTCCTGCAGGAGAATCAGGATCTCATTGGACTATGAGGCTGGATGTCTGTCCTTTTATGAGCTGAGTGAGCCAATCAGACACTTACACACCTTCACTGCCAATTTCACTGAGCCCCTTCATACTGCATTTGGGATAGGGGGTAATGCCTGGGTGAAAATCATTAGTTAGGGCACTGCCCAGCAGGAAAGTCATTGCGAGAGCTGTCCTTAGCTAGGGAAGGAAGTGAGTGCAGGGGCCATATTGATGTTGGCCAGTTTCTAACAGTTTCACAGCCATTTTAAATAAGTGTGACTAATTTACAAACATGGGTGCTAAATTGCACAAGTGCAATTGCCAATAGCAACTAGTGGGGTTTTTTCTTTCATTTTGCAATTTTTAACAAAATGCTGAAATCTAATTGCTGATTGATTTGCTCTGGCAACTGCAATTTAGCACCCTTGTTTGTAAGTTAGCCCCAGAAACAACTAAATTAAATGAAATATTAACACTACTTAGGATCTAGACTGTTTAAAGAGACAGCTCAAAAAAAATTAAATTTAAATATGTTATAGAATGGCTAACTCTAAGAAACTTCATAATTTAGGTGTTGTAGTTTTTTTTTTTAATATTTTTTTTTTATTGGTTTCACACTGTCCGTAATACAGAAAGAAAAAGAAGAAGAATTGTATGTCAGCATTTCATAGCAATACATAACATAACATTATAGTGTGTCTACATTTTATCACTCTCCGATGTCCTACTATACCATGACATCTACCTGAGTGAAAGGGAGAGGTGGTTTAGGTTGAATATATTGTCACGTTTGATACATTTCTCCGATACAACTATCAACCCTCCACAAGGGGTATATCTGGTCAGTCTCGTAGGAAGGCAATAATAAACATGCTGACAAAAGTTGGCGGTGGTGAAACCTATGAATATTGCTGTATATCAATAGCTAATGTCTAAGACAAATATAACAGAAAGGATAGAAAAAGATCAGAAAAGGAGAGGAAGATCAGAAGGGAAGGAGTGGGGAGTGGGAGAAGAGGAGAAATTTCCAGGATTATTCTCATGAAATTCAGTACACATCCATTAAGGAAAGCATACTCTTTACCTGAGCAAGTGCAGCCGAAATCCGGGGGAGAAAGCTAATGAGAGGGAATGTGCTGGCTCTCAAGGTATCAAAAAAGTGGCTCACAAAAAATTACTGCATAGGATTCTCACCTTTGTTGAATCTGGCATCAGGTTTGGCTGAGCTGCAGGTATTGGTCAGAGCTTAGGTATTGGGTCCAATAGAACCATTTTTTAATGAAGTTCCTCGTTTCCTTCTCTGATGTAGGTCTCAGCTGCTCAAATTTATAGTTACTTTATTACACCAATCTTTGATTACTGGGGAATTCGTTTGTTTCCATTTTAGTGGGATTAACGCCTTAGCGGCGTCCAATAATATTGGTGTTAATGATTTTTTGTATGTAGAACATGAGAGTTGCGTATTATGAAGTAAGGCTACCACATCTAAAAAACAAATGCTCTGTAAGGCTACAGATGTATTGTGATTGTTTTTTTTTTCATTACTCCTTTCTATTCAGGCCTCTCCTATTCATGTTCCAGTCTCTTATTCAAAAGTGCATGGTTTCTAGGGGCATTTGGACCCTAGCAACCAGATTGATGGAATTACAAACTGGAGAGCTGCTGAATAAAAAGCTAAATAACTTGAAAAACACAAATGAAAACCAATTGCAAATTGTCTCAGAATGACACTTTCTACATCATACTAACAGTTAATTCAATGGTGAACAATCCATTTAATATTCCTTAGAACACTGCCTTTCTCATGCAGTTTTGCACCACTTACTGGTTTAGCTGAGAAATGTCTCTTTTAGTTTACCCTACTTTATCATGTGTAAATAGAGAAATGATCAGTATAAGCACCACCGGTACACAGTTCCCAGCTAGAGAAGCAAATCTGCAGTAACCCTTCCCTATCCAGCCTTCTGGCAGCAGCAATGGTAGCTATTACTGATCCTCAGTACTGCTCTGTAATACGGGTGGTTATTTTCTGTAACTTAACTTCGTACTAGTTTACAATTTGGTTATATACCCTTGCCTCATGGCCAGGCCTGGACTGGGAGTCAAAATAGGCCCTGCCATTACAAGTACGCAGAGGCCCAAACAGCCCCCAACCAGCCCACTCTATGGTAAATTTCTATGGAACCATACAGCAGCCCTTCTGGCATTTGCCAGAACCCACAGATTGCCAGTCCGGGCCTGCTCATGGCACCACTTTATCAGTCTTACCAACGCATATAGTTGTAGTTTCACACAGATGCCTCTCACCTTATGTACATTTATATGTTACTTTTTAAGTGAACCCTCATAGTGTATAAATGCAATTTGTAGTATATGATATGTGTAGTTTTAGTAAGCACTTGTTAATAAAGCTGAAGCATTTTTTAACAAATCTTTATCTGAGTAGTATATATAGAAATGTTTATCAAACGGGTTGTCACATGAGAAGGTGTGAGTTACAGTTGGTAGTACACACATCTGTGACAATGATCTTCTGCATTTTCCATCATATTTTACATAACCTCTATGTTTGTTCTCATGTGCATGTTCTTTTCATTTGTTGTAACTAACTTGTTAAATAAAGAAAAATTTGCAAACCAAACCTTAAACTCTGTATTTCTTCCATTGTTTTTCTACCTCTAGAGGGAAGGGGGACCTTGTAGACAGGCCCAGCCTGGCAATCTCTCAGTTCGGGCAAATTCCTGAGGGGCTGCTGTATATTTTCTATAAGTGGGCTGCTCCTGATCTAATTGCTGTATTCCGGCGTGCTCTAGGACCGCTCCTCCATCCTCTCTGCCACTGTGGCTCCGCCCCTCCCACTCCTCTGTTATCGTGCTGCCATGCTGTGTGTAGGCCATCAGGGGGGCAAAGGGGGGTCAGTCGTCCCAGGCCCAGCAGGATTTAGGCTTAAAAGGGGGCCCAGCTGTGCTGCTATTTTAGGATTAGCCGGCCCCCCTTAAGATTGTGGACATCGCTGAAGCTGAAGACCAGAGCTCTCTCTGCACTCTCTGTGAGTCTTTGTCACTCTCTCTAATCTATATGCACTCTCTGTCACTCTCTCTCTCTCTTCCCCTCTCTCTGTCACTCTGTCCCTCTATCTTCCCCTCTATCTGTCTCTCTCTGCACTCTCCGTCACTTTGTCCCTCTCTCTGTCACGCTCTGCACTCTCTGTCCTTCTCTGTTTCTCTCTGTACTCTCAGTCACTCTGTCACTCTCTCTGTCTCTCTCTGAACTCTCTGTTACTCTGTCCCTCTCTCTGTCTCTCTCTACACTCTCATTCTCTGCACTCTGTCACTCTGTCTCTCCCTCTATCTGTTCTGTAAAGCTATAATTGTTATTGCTACTTTTTATTACTCATTTCTATTCTGTCCTCTCCTATTCATATTCCAGTCTCTTATTCAAATCAGTGCATGGTTTCTAGGGGCATTTGGACCCTAGCAACCAGATTGATGGAATTGCAAACTGGAGAGCTGCTGAATAAAAACCTAAATAACTCAAAAACCACAAATAATAATAAATGAAAACCAATTGCAAATTGTCTCAGAATGTCCCTCTACTAAAAATTGAAGGTGAACAACCCCTTTAAGTGAGAAAGGCAGCTCTTTATGAACATACATTTTTTCAGTTTTACCCCAATATATGAGTGGATGTGTACAAGTCAGACCATTGCGTCTTTACATGTGGGCTGCTTTGATTTTTTTTGCCCGGGCTGCTTTTTACCCCCAGTCCGGCCTTGCTTGTAGACATTCATATTTAGCCTGTTCTGGGGTGATTTAGGGCTGTGCCTTAACGTTTAGTCTTTCCAGCCATGGAGATCAAATTTTAAGTTAAAACAGTCTAACAAACATAACTGGAGACTCAAGTGAAGGGCAACCTGCCATTCTTTCTAATCAAAATTCTTGTTCCCTGTTAAATGGTTGTGGCTCAGCTACTTCTAAAAAGGGTGGCCTGGAGTTAGGGGGATGGCTTCAAGGGGCAAAAAAAAGTTTGATTTGTGATGTATTGGTGGCTACTACCTTGCAACTGTGCATGCAACAAACATCACAAATTTTTTTGGAAATGTTCATGACTGCGCATGCATTTTCATGCATGCGCAGTTGTTCGGGACTGGAAAATTACTCAAACTGTGCATGTGCCAAAAGCTCTGGTCTGATTCCGAAGAAGACCAAAGAAAAGAAGATGGAGGAACTCCTGAGGACAGAATCTGCACGGAGGGGCAAGTAAAAAATGAAGGGCATTTGGCTGGGGGGCAGCTAGGCTGGGGGGAGGAGGGAGGTTGGTCTATGTAGGGTAGGAGGGTAGGGTTTTTTTTATAGTGTGGGTTGAATTCTCCTTTAAACTCTTGTCAGGCTTGGTTAGAAGATTGGAAGGATAAATAATGTTGTTTGTTTAAGGATAGCATCAAACACTTTCAAGACAATTATGGGTTATATTTCTGACATTGCCAAGCTCCACTAGAGTGAATTTCCACCACTCTCCATTTATTTCTTTGGGAGTTTTAAAAGCGTGTTTATCAATGGGTGAAAGTCAGAGTTCACCCTTTGATTAACAATCTTTTAAAATGCCATATAAATGAATTAAGTGGCAGAATTTCACTATAGACCATGCCAATCTCAAACTTTACTTTTTGAGAAATATACCCCATTATTGGCTGGTTGATTCCCATTACTTGAGATATGCTATCCTAGCCATCAAGGGTTCCACATCTTTGCTTATATGAGCACATAGCTCCAGAATTGCCTGATGGTTCCAAACAATGGCACAATTTGCTCATCAGTCAAAAAATTCTCAACTAATGCAAATCTTTCATGGAAGATTCAAGCCCTTCCATGTTAAATGATTGTGTCTTGACTACTTCTAAAAAAGGGTGGCCCTTGAGTTAGGGGGAGGGCTTCATCAAAGGGCCTAAAAAATAGTCCTGTTTGATTTGTGATGTATTCGTTGCATGCATTTCTTGACTAATTAAATAAAATATTTGAATGTAAAATTGGAATGTTTTGATTAGTTAAATTGTTTTAATTGTAAATGTTTTTTTGTTAAGGTCAAACTCAACACATGCTACAATCTAATAGAAAAACACATTGATCAGGTATTGCAGGTCATTTAAATTGAAGTTGACCTCAATAGTATTATATTATCAGCAACTTTCAGGACTATATAGATATGTTTGGTAGCAATGTCATTTAACTACCCACATGTTTTCCTTTTACTCTAATATTATATTTTTCAAAAAAAAAAAACAGACTTTCCACAAAATAAGAATTGAATTTGTATGAAATAAATTAGAATTTCAATTTCTAAGTAAAAAAGAATGGTTTTGGCATTAATAAAAATCCATTTATACACTGATTGTTTGAAGTGAAGTTAGTGAAATGTAGTGGTTTCCTAGTGAAAAGTGGGGCAACTAGTTGTGGCCAACTTTTTGGGGTCATAGAGTAAGCAGCCTCCAGACTTGTCCACACAGCAGAATCTGGACTTCAGGATGACAAACGTGCATTCATTCACACAGCGTGTTTTTTGTGATGGAAATGTTGTAGCACGCCTGTATCTGGTTTTGAGGATTTAAAGGAACAGTAACACTAAAAAATTAAAGGGTTTTAAAGTAATAAAAATATTGTGTACTATTGTCCTGCACTGGTAATAGGTCAAAATATTACACCGTAGGCACAGGTTAAATAGTGCATAACAGATTACACCATTATGCTCTACAGAGCTTATCTGCTATCTGCTGTGTAAGCTGAGCCTTTTCTCCTATGAATGCTGCCCCCATGGCTAAACAGCAGCTTGTTTATATAAACTATAGTAGTACTTATCTGTTATCTACTGTGTATCCTGTGCTTGAATGGCTGCCCCCATGGCTGCACAGCAGCTTGTTTATATAAACTATAGTAGTACTTATCTGTTATCTACTGTGTATCCTGTGCTTGAATGTCTGCCCCATGGCTACACAGCAGCTTGTATATATAAACTATAGTAGTACTTATCTGTTATCTACTGTGTATCCTGTGCTTGAATGGCTGCCCCCATGGCTACACAGCAGCTTGTTTATATAAACTATAGTAGTACTTATCTGTTATCTACTGTGTATCCTGTGCTTGAATGGCTGTCCCCATGGCTACACAGCAGCTTCTATATATAAACTATAGTAGTACTTATCTGTTATCTACTGTGTATCCTGTGCTTGAATGGCTGCCCCCATGGCTACACAGCAGCTTGTTTATATAAACTATAGTAGTACTTATCTGTTATCTACTGTGTATCCTGTGCTTGAATGGCTGCCCCCATGGCTACACAGCAGCTTGTTTATATAAACTATAGTAGTACTTATCTGTTATCTACTGTGTATCCTGTGCTTGAATGGCTGTCCCCATGGCTACACAGCAGCTTGTATATATAAACTATAGTAGTACTTATCTGTTATCTACTGTGTATCCTGTGCTTGAATGGCTGCCCCCATGGCTACACAGCAGCTTGTTTATATAAACTATAGTAGTACTTATCTGTTATCTACTGTGTATCCTGTGCTTGAATGGCTGCCCCCATGGCTACACAGCAGCTTGTTTATATAAACTATAGTAGCGTTTATGAAGCAAACACACCAGTTTTACTAGTGCAGGGCAACACTACATTATATTTTTATTTCTTTAAAACAGTTTTGTTTTTTGATGTTACTGTTCCTTTAACAGTGGGTTCAGCATTCATGGCTGACAGAAAAACACAGAAAAGGGAAATGTAATGTGTATTTCTGTTAAAAATGCTAAATGCCACTTAAGGGAAATGTAATGTTTGTTTCCAAATTGTGCTTGTTAAAAAAAAAAACAACAACACTTTTTTGCACATAAGACTCCCAGCTTTTGTAGATCATTTATTACATGTGTGCATTAGGCATTAAGGTACCCTATACATCTCTCCTCTCTCTGTTACATTTACACACACTATAGTTTTTCTGGTAATTAAATAAATGATCAACTTACCCACAGGTATGAAGTAATTTGATTCCGGCATTGAGTCAATAGTACCATGTACTTCGGACACCTGCGTCTGTTCTTTTCATGCCGGCGAATGTTAAACCCAATCAAGACCAACATTTTATTCTGTCATTCTATATAAGGAGAATATTTTCCAGATTGAACATCAAGAACACATTAAGATAATGATATTGAAACTAAATTGTTTTCATTCAATTAGTCACATGTCCTGCTATAACATTTTATTATTTGTCTTGGTGACTTACAGACAACATGCCTGGACTAAGTGCCCTCACAGATTAGACTGCATATGAGTGGGTCTGCTTCTTGCTGACTTACAACTATGATAGTCTGCCGGTGTGGGTAAGGAATAAGTGTGCCCACAAAAGGCTCCAGAGGAGGATTTGCTGCCTGTGTGGCAGACATTAAAATGAGGAGGCAGAAGGGGACATGGAGGAGAAGCAGCCGGAGAACCTGCCCCAGAGGAAGAGGGAGAACTGGAGGAGGGAGAACAAGATATAGCTAAAGGTAATTTTCCCCCCATAGAAATGTCTCTGAGTATCCCTGTATGTATAATGTCATCAGAAATGGCCTACATTGACATTTGGGGGCAGATTTATCAAGGGTCGAATTTCAAGGGTTAAAAAACCCTCAAATTCAATCCTCGAAGTAAAATCCTTCGAATTCGAATATTGAATTCAAAGGATTTTAGCCCAAAAGATTTGATCAAACGATTGAATAAAAATTGTTCGATCGATTTTTAGCGATCGATCGAATGATTTTTATTCGATCAAAAAAAACTTATACAAGTGCTCTGGAAGGTTCCCATAGGCTAACATTGCACTTCAGTAGCTTTAATTTGGCCAAGTATGAAGTCAAAGTTTATTTAAAGAGACAGTACTTCGATTATCGAATAGTCAAATGATTTTTACTTTGAATCGTTCGAATCATTTGATTAGATCGAATTCGATCAAATTTAACCGATTCGATGGTCGAAGTTCCCAAAAAATGATTTTGAATTTCGAAATTTGAGCTAAGTAAATCTGCCCCTTGATGTATGATTTGGACCCAGAATGAGCCCAACATGTCAAAGTAATTTTGAATTAGAATGTGTTCCTTGACGCTTGTTTGGCCATCACACTGTTTAACTGTATCTCTTAAAGTAGAAGGAAAGTTAAAGAAAATAACCTCCCTCTTTCTCTTTGCCATTATCCCCCCTCCTGAAACGCAGCATTAAAAATTGCAATGGCTTTACCGTTTTGTGCACTTCCATTCCAAAATTTTTTTATAGTGTAAGCTTTGGCGCCACCATTTTCAAATTGCCTCCCTGCGCTTTGTCTCTGTGACCCCGTGGTTTAACCAAACAAGCGTGCATACGTCGCTACACAGTGATAAGCATTGGTGTCGCATCTATAGTGCACATTCTTTGAATAAGCCTGTAAGTGGCACAATATGTTTTACAGACCCGAACGCTGGGTATATTTGCGTGTCCTCTGTTCCTGTGCTCGCTTCAAAGCTTCCCTTTGTTACCAGGCAAAGGGGAACATCAATCAAGGGGGAGTAAATGCAGAGAGAGAGAGAGAGTTTAAGGATGACAAATGGGCAGATGACCCAAACGTCATCTCTTCTCGGGAAGACAGGAGTCATAGTGCGATTGCGCAGGGCTACTCTTAGACGGATTGCGCATGCTTGTGCCCTGATTAGAAGGATTTCTGGACAGGAGCAAAGACATACGTTTCTGTGCAGCATGCCACTTATTTGAAAAATGATTACAGCGCAAGAGTGAATGAAAAACGGAATGAAGAAATGCTTGCTGGTAATAATATTTACATTTTATGGCCAATAATTAAAGCTTTATTTTATTTTAGACTTTCCTTCTCCTTTAATGAGCTCAAACACTGTTAAAAAAAAGCCAAACTATTAAATAAAGGGAAAAAACATTACTAAAACTAAAACACAATCTATAAATATTTTACTTACAAATCCAGATGTCACACCAGAGGCAACGTGGTGGAATCAGGAAATAAGTCAGGAGGGAGTCACTATCCCACCCTTACAGAAGTCTGGAAAGAGCTACAAATGCTCAAATCAAGGGTGGAGGTCCTGGAAAAGGCAAAAAAAAAATAACGGTGGCACTTTTTTGGTATCTAACTAATAAATAATCATTTGTAAAAAAAATATATATATATTTTTTGTATTAAAATGGCGTATTATTGACCATCAAACACCTTATGCTAAATATATGTAAGAAATAATGTACACCATCATCATCATCATCATCATCATCATTTATTTATATAGCGCTGTCAAGATACGCAGTGCTTTACTGCAGTTATAGCAAACAGGGAATAAATGGTGGATAGCAGACAAGGATTACAGAGTACAATAGGGTTTACAAACTAAAAGGTTAGGGTACAATTGAGACATTAGGATTTTAGAAACAATTTGTCATTTTTGATACAGCAATGATTAATTAAGGTACATCGAATAGGCCTCTTTAAACAGATGGGTCTTTAAGGAGAGCTTGAAAGTTTGGAAGGAAGGAGAAAGTCTGACAGCTTGTGGCAGAGAGTTCCAGAGAAAAGCAGAAGCCTGAGAGAAGTCTTGTAGACGAGAATGGGCAGAAGTCACCAGAGGAGAAGTGAGGGAAGATCAGAAGCAGAGCGTAGGTTTCGTGAAGGAGAGTATTTGGAGATTAGAGATGAAATATAGGGAGGGGTTTCATTATTAAGGGCCTTGAATGTGAGTGTAAGTAATTTGAATTTGATTCTAGATGAGATTGGGAGCCAGTGAAGGGACATACATATGGGAGCAGCTGATGTTGAGCGGTGAGATAGATGAATGAGTCTAGCGGCCGCGTTTAGAACAGATTGGAGTTGTGAAAGGTGACTTGTTGGAATACCTGTGAGGAGTAAGTTGCAGTAATCAAGGCGGGAGATGATGAGAGACTGAATCAGTGTTTTAGTTGATTCTGAACTGAGATACGGTCGTATTCGAGCAATGTTGCGCAGTTGAATACGGCAAGATTTTGCAAGTGTTTGAATGTGTGGTGAAAAAGATAGATGTGAGTCTAAGATGACTCCTAGGCAGCCTGTGTGGTGGAATGAAAGGTGGTGTTGTTTACGGTGAGTGATATCTGAGGGACAGGGGAAGATCTTGGAGGAAATATGATGAGTTCTGTTTTAGAAAGGTTCAGTTTCAGGTGGCGCTGTGACATCCAGGAGGAGACAGCATTTATAGGATTTATAGGATAGTGTTGGAATGTCTCACAGCATAGAACAGTCTGGCGTCAGTGTGACAAGAGCTCTGATAATGCTGGAAGCTGCAGGCCTGAAGGGGTGGGGCTGGGAGGTCACATGGACAGGAAGCTGTTTTCTCAGAGAGGTCAGGAGGAAGTGGGAGGTCACATGGACAGGAAGCTGTTTGCTCAGAGAGGTCAGGAGGAAGTGGGAGGAGACATGGGCAGGAAGCTGCTTGCTCAGAGAGGTCAGGAGGAAGTGGAAGTGCATGCTGGGAAAGAGGTAACAGGTAAGACTTACTGCAGAGTGGGCTGGTGGCTGCACAACAGAGTGGGATAAGCTGTGGCCTCCCCTCCATTTGGACTGTGATTCGTCAGAGCTGCAGCCCATGTTATGTTACTGGACTGTTAATGTATAAGGCTGTTATACACAAGTGCAGCTGGAATACTCACACTCACTTTCCCTCTTGCTGGACTGCCTGAGACTGGAGGTGAATCTTACTGTATATGAGAATCTTATGTGAGACTGAAGGGACTAGGCCACAAATATACACTGACTTGTGCTCCTGGTCAGCAGTTCTTCCCTACCAGATACATAAAGGGATTGTTTGTTACTTTCCTTCTACTGTTACCTGCCTGTGTGTTTCTTATGTGCCAACAAACCAGTCCCCTGCTCTGGGACGTCACAGTCAGCTACAGTAACACCAAAAACTGACAGGCTGAAACCAAACCTGATTGTTATGGTTCAACTACAACAGTACAGTACATTGCAACAAAGGGGTTTCCAGTTGTGAGTGCATTAATGCATGGGCAAATCCTTAACATATTATATAAATAATGTCTTTAAAAATGTAAAACCTGATATGCCCCCAGTTTGTGTTGCCACATCCCTGGAAGGTGTTGGTGTTGCAGACAGTTCTGGTGTTTAATTTCAGCTTGAGAAATACAGCGCTTGTATTTGTACTTTACTAATTATACAGGCTGAGGCATGTGATGTTACTCCAGGAAAATAATAATCTATAAGGAAGGCAAGTATGGGGTAGGCTTATGTCCTTGTTCTGTGCAATTATATGACAGTCACTGGTTTATATAAAAATACCTTTCCTCAAAAACAGCAAAATAAATAGGATTTGTGTTGATGAAGGCATTCTGCCTAATATTTTAATTCTAGGAAATCAGCATCTTTATTGAATGTTTAAAGCAATGCATTTTGCTAAAAAAAATCAAATATTTTTATTCTATTTTTAATAAAAATGTCAGGCTACGTGTCCTGCACCATTTGAGGCTGCCGACTTTTGACATTGCTCTGTATTCTTTGCAGGGTGTGTAGCTCAATTCTGCTCCCAAATGAATAACTCAGCTGCCTGACTAGTTGCTTCATGTAATTCATCTCCTGCACCCCTTGGGTCCCCAAGGCAATATTCTAAATAAAATCAGTTGACGTGTTCTACACGATCAAACACGGCTCTTTGCAGACCCAGGTGCCTCTGCTCTGGTAGAACAATACAGATGAGCAAAATCAGCAGCAAATAGAAAATATGTTGATTCCATTGCCCAAGACATTGTTTCATGCTTTTGTATATATATAATATAATTATAACTACAATCAATTGTTAAAGGCACACTAAACCCTCCTGCACTGATCCACCAAACTTTCCTTTAAAATCGTGTTTGACTACAAATCCCAGATTACTGTACATATTATCAAGGTTAAAGGGGTTCTTCAACTTTGAGATAACTTTTAGCATGATGTAGAGCGCGAATTTCTGAGATAATTTGCATTTGCTCTCCAGTTTGCAATTTCAGCAATTGGGAAAAAGGGCCTAAATTTCCCTAGCAACCCCTAGCACTGATTTGAATAAGAGACTGGAATATGAATAGTAGTGAGTCTGAATAGAAAATTTGAGTAATAAAAAGTAGTAGTAGTAGTAACAATACATTTGTAGCCTTACGGAACATTTGTTTTTTTTAGAAGGGGACAGCGACGCCCATTTGAAAGCTGCAAAGAGTCAGAAGAAAAAGACAAATAATGGAAACCAATTGAAAAGTTGCTTAGAATTGGCCTTTTGATAACATAATAAGAGTTACCTTAAAGGTGAACCACCCCTTTAAGGCATGCTGGGAGCTATAGTCCAGCAACATCAGGGTTGTATTCTTAAAGCAATATTGTACAATAAAACTAGCCCCAGCTCTCCAGGGCCCACGGCATATATACAACAGTAAGATGTGGAAGCTCCAGATCCAGAGTAGTTCTGGGGTGATTTGTCTCCCCCATGGGGAATGAGTAGGAGCTTGTCCCCCACCGCCCACCTATGCCACAAGCTCCCACTCATTCCCCATGTAGAAATTGTGCTGGGGAATTGATTGGAAGGGAGGGAACGTGGGCAGACCTTCTGGCAAACTGCAGTGAGCAGTGAGAGATTCCACTGATTATTTAGCAGTAAAAGCTTACCCCCAACAATGATGCTTTTGCTTTTTAATTAGGTGTGTTTTAGGGACACGGTCCCACACTGCTTCCAGGCTTTAGGAAGAGTGCACAGTCTTGTACAGTTGGCAGCGTGTATGGAATAATGTTATATCGTTTTAATATTTTTCAGTATTAAAAGTTGTTTTAAATCTCGTTATAGATCTGAATGGGTTAGCTGGAAGAACACTGGCGCTGCATGTAATGTTATCAGTGTAACTTCAGTATTTATGGTAATTGTCTGATATATCAGTATTATACCACCACATCATGCTCCTCTCTACATCACTCTCTCTTTTTCCTTTTTCTCTCCTTCTTTCTTTCTTTTGTTCTTTCCCTTTTGTTTAAATCATTTCTCTTAAATTTTATTGCTTTGTATAATTTTGGCAGGTTGTTTCACATTGGGGCACATTTACTAAGGGCCGAATATCGAGGGTTAATAAACCCTCGAATTCGACCCTCGAGGTAAAATCCTATGAATTCGAATATCGAATTCGAAGGATTTACCGCAAATCCTACAATCGAAGGAAAAACAATTCGAAGGATTTTCCTTCGATCAAAAAAACCTTAGAAAACTGATGGGGAAGGTCCCCATAGGCTAACATTGTAGCTCGGTAGGTTTGAAGTGGCGAAGTTTGTAGTCAAAGTTTTTTTTAAAGAGACAGTACTTTGACTATCGAATGGTCAAACGATTTTTAGTTCAGATCTAGGTCGAAGGTCGTAGTAGCCTAATCGATGGTCGAAGTACCCCAAAAAAAACTTTTTTTTTTTACTTCAAATCCTTCACTCGAGCTTAGTAAATATGCCCCGTTATTTCACAAGCAATGGTGCTCTCTATGAATGTACAAACTTAAGCAGTAGAAAGAGGCACAATCCAGAGTATTTATGGTAATAGAATTGTTTATACTAACCAAGGTCACATACCATATATATAAAAAAATCTAAGGGACTCACATACATTCGTTTAGTTTCTAATATATCGGACAACCTGCTTGTTCATGTCTTGGAACTATATACTGGTTAGGGTTAGAGGAAGAAGCAGACCAGTTGCTTCACATGCTGTTCATTGGTTGAGGAATGAGTTCCTTCAGTAGAGAGGCTTCTACCCACCATTTGGTATACTTGGAGGGAGCCAATGGTTTGTGGTATTTTTGGTATTTGTTCCAAATATCATTAAATAGGGAACCTTTGGCTTTCTTTTAATGCCAAAAGCCACTGTAATTGCATTGTATATATTAATTTACATTCCCATAGTTGTTTTCAGGGTGGTTGTGCGGTAGCCCAACATTCCAGTATTGTTTTAAATAAATGTAAGAATGAGAATTTCAGCTTGTCTAATGTTGCTTTTAATGGTACAGTCTGTGGGTTTGGGATTTAAACTTTATAGTATTTGTGGACTTCAAGTCACAGGAATTTCACAAAGATCAATGGTGTGAAAGAATTTAGTATATGTCCAGAGGGCATTTTCCAGGGTGCCATCAGGGTGATTATATTTTGCACAGTTAGGTGAGTTTAATATGCCTATTTTATGTGCTATTTGAGGTGAAATGTAAGATTTACAGAAGAGCTTTTGTGCATTTAGCCTAGGCTGTGTTGAGCTACTGTAATATTTGGGATCATCTTAGCCCTAGCTATCTGGACATCCCTTCTTTAAAGAGATTATGGTCTATGGTCAGTTTAATAATGTCATATACTCCAAATGTTGTAAGAATTCACACCATGTTTGCCTTCATTAAAGTGTCTAGTGGGTTTTTTGATAGCTGTGAATTTATTCCCCGAGTCACCAAGTCTACATAACTTTTAACTTTAAAGGAAAACTATACCCCCAAAATGAACACTTAAGCAACAGATAGTTCATATCATATTAAGTGGCATATTAAAGAATCTTACCAAACTGGAAAATATATTTAAGTAAATATTGACCTTTTACATCTCTTGCCTTGAGCCACCATTTCGTGATGGTCCCTGTGCTGCCTCAGAGATCACCTGACCAGAAATACTTCAACTCTAACTGTAACAGGAAGAAGTGTGGAAGCAAAAGACACAACTCTGTCTGCTAATTGGCTCATGTGACCTAACATGTATGGTTTGTTGGTATGTTTGTGAGTACAGAGAATCCTACGATCCCAGGGGGCGGCCTTTATTTTTTAAAATGGCAATTTTCTATTTATGATTACCCAATGGCACATACTACTAGAAAAGTATATTATTATGAAAATGGTTTATTTACATGAAGCAGGATTTTACATATGAGCTGTTTTATGCAATATCTTTTTATAGAGACCTACATTGTTTGGTGGGTATAGTTTTCCTTTAAGTATGCTAATATGTGGGGGTTGAGGAGTGATCTTTAGAGCACGAAAGATTAAAATTTGTTTTGCCTTCTTGAAAGCAAAAATTATGGAGCAGTGGGAGAAAGTGTGTTATGTACCAAATAATTTAGTTCATATTGTCTGCCAGGCTTTAACTGTGGCATATAGAAGAATATTGGCTTGAGAGTGATGTGGGATCTCAGAAGGTAGGGCATGTAGTAAATAAGAGAGGTGTGGGGTGAAATTGTGATCTCTCTGAACATTAGTATATATATATTTACGTAATTGACCCAATATGTGGCTATGTGAATGAGGCTTGCTAGGTTATAGTAACATATAGCAAATTGAGTCAGCCATTGTCTTTGTTTTGCGCTAGCTTTGCTAGTGAGATCTTTGCCTTTTTATTCCTCCATATGAAGGATTGTTTTTCTTATTTAATTTCACATTGTCTGTTGTAATTAATATGACTGGTAAAACCTGTATTTTGTAATATAGCCTGGGGAAAGCAATGTTTTTAAAAAAAGGCTGAGCCTGCTAATGTAATTAATAGGTAAACTTTCCCAGCCTTTGAAGTCCTTTAAGATTTTATCCAAACTGTCAATTATAATTAGCATGTATGGTTTATTCATATTCACCTAGGTATTTTACGTGAGACTAGTTTGTTGGAATATAGCAGCTGCTTCCTTGGTTTCGGTATCTGGGGGAACTTCCCAGCCAAAGCAATTCCAATCTATCCAAGGTAGCATGATAGCCTGAAATGACCTCAAAGTTTTGTTGGTGTCTTTTATTATGCTTTGAATAATTATGGCTGGTTTAGCAATGAATAACATTGTGTAATGAGGATAGCCCAAAAGTTTCATTTCTGCAGAGCCAACAACAACAGATCAAGTACCAAACTGAACAGTAATGTAGATAATGGACATCCTTGTTTTGTTCCTTTACGGATAGTAAAGCTAAGCTACTTGCTGCTGCCATGTTATGTGAAAAGTCTTGCATAAAAACAATGTTTCATGGACCAGCGCCTAAAGCAAACGGAGAGATTAAAAACAGAAAAAAAAATATGGTGTAGTCTGTTTGTTTTTAATCTCTCTGTTTGCTTAAGGCACTGGTCCATGAAACATTGTTTTTGTTTTTATGCAATATTTTGCCACGCAGTTGAGAGACTGAGGGGGAACGGCATGAGAGATTTTATCTAAGGACAATATCATTTCTAAATATTATTGTAATTCATGTGAAAAGTCTCTGTATTTTATTACTCCTGCTATGAAGTTTCTAATTTTTTTTAACAGAGTATCTGCCCTGGACAAAGCCAGTTTGTTCTGAGTAAAAAAATTTAGGCAAAATTAGTTAGAGTCTGACTGCAAATACTTATCTTAGCACTTTTAAATCTGTGTTTAATAGGGAGATAGGTCTGTAGGATGCTACATTAGTGAGATCGCTCATTGGTTTTGGTAATAGTATGATTCGGCCATGGGAAAATCTTGAGGAATGTCTGAGGATTGGAGCTTAGCTTTGAGTGCCTTTTGGGGATAGGGAGTTATTTTAATTCTAAAGCTGGCCATAGATGTTGATATTTTTAAAAGATCAGATCCTGATCGTGAGACCACGATCTTCTCAGAACGATCGTACGATCATACAAATTTACCATCAACTAAAAAGACCAATTTACCAGGAAAACAAAGGAGAGCTGCCTGCTTGGCCCTGCAAACATAGATACATTGCACTGGGACCGACAAAGGTTTTTTGACCTGGCCGATCAATTTCCCGACAGATGTCGGGCGAAAAATCGTAAGATGTACGATCGTTCGAATACCACTAACCGCACGATAATTTCGAAGGCAAGAAGAATCGTTGCGTCTATGGGGAGCTTAAGAATTTTATAGTATTCAGAGGAAAGATCTTCCAGTCCAAGAGTTTTACCATTTACCTGATCTATTTCCTCAGGTACAATGTCCTTGTCTAGTATTACGTTTGAGGAGTTTTGCTGTTTGCAGGAAGGGGTATCCTTGGTTGGGATGGTCCTTTTCTGCCACGTATAGATTTTATTAATATTGTGTGATAGTCATGTTTATCATTAGCTGTCTGTGGTTAAGCCACCAGGGCCCTGTATTACCATTCCAACGAATTGCAGTTATATTTGGATTTTCTAAGAGATGCTAAAAGCCTGCCTTTATCTTATATGTTTAGTCATATAAGAAATAATGTGACCTCACAGCGTTGCCTTGGCAGCTGGAGTGTCCATGTGTAATTTGTTATCAGGCTGTCTTTAAATCTTTGGGAGCTGATTACAAAATGTGGCATATGCCATCCATAGGGCAATCTCATTGGATTAATTATTAGGGTTAGGGTGAAAGTGAGCTTGATCTGAGATAATGATGTCATATATTTTTACCTTGAGTGCATATAGGACTGTATACTGGTTTAGTAGTATGTAGTCTGTTCTAATTTACACATTGTCAACATGAGAGTAATAAGTGTAATCATCAATGTGTAATCAACCAACAATCAAATAGTTATAAATTATTAGTGAAGGAACAGAGGGGGTTGAAACATTGAAATGGGGGGTGTTGTGCCGGTTTGTTCCCATCCAATTGTTGATCCATGACAATGTTGAAGTCTTCTACTATGAGTAAGTTTTTAAAAGGAATCTGTTATTTATTGTAGAACATGATTAAAAAATGATGGGGTCTATTTATTGGGGTTCGAGTTTTGTTTTCTCTAAAAATTACAGGTTTTTGATTTACTTAAAAAAGGAAAAACAACTTTTAGTGATGTATTATGCCCCAAAGCAGCACAAAAAAAAATATTTGAATCCAAAAATATTCCAGCTAAAACCTGTCGAATTCATGTAAAAGCTAATGGCAGAGGTCTCTTTAACCATTTAAAGATTTTTTTTGCCTTCACAATTTTCAGGTGTTTTGGGTTGTTTGACACTGGTTTTTGCTTGATAACTAAATAAATTCAAGGTATTTATGTTTTTTAAGCCTATAAACAAGACAAATTCGAGATATTCGTTATGAACTCAGTTTTTGGAGTTTAATTATTAGTAAACTAGCCAAATTCGTGGATGGGAGTTAGGTCAAGTTTGTTTCTGGTAAAATTTGAGAAAAAGAGTTTTAGTAAATAACCCCCTATGTGTTAGAGAATTTGGGGCAAAAATAATAAAAAATAATAAAAAAATGTGCCTTCTGTGTCTTCAATTTTGTTTATTAATTTCCAATTAAGATTTTTGTGTATTAAAATAGCTACTCCATGGCTATGTGTTGTATATGGAGCTCCATAACAGGTACCTACCCAGTCTTTGAATAACTTTTGGTGTTCCTCCAGTGAGAGATGTGTTTTCTGTAGTATTATAGTAGTACTATTCTAGCACATATTAATTTAAAGTGGTTGTCATGGCCGGCACCCAATACCAGAACAAATGCCAAGTACCCTGGTCTCGGCTCGGCTTCACCAGTAGTGTGACCACCGTTGGGCTTCGGGAGGAGGAGCCCTCAGCTTACTTGGGTGCCACCTGGACTTAACGAGGGGTACAAGGCGAGATGTTCTGGCTGGTGAAGGGGCACGGCTGTTAGCAGAGTCTTTTGGGCCGAAGGTCACGATACAAAGGATCAGGCAGAATCGTAGTCAGGCAGGCTGGGTCGAGGCAAGCAGATAGCAAGGATCGTCAAACAGGCAAAGGGTCAAAACCGGGTGATCAAACAGAAGCGTTGTCGAAAGCAGGCAAAGGTCAGGATTCAGAAGTAAGAATAGTCAAAATAGCCAGGCATGGGTCACAACAGGTTCAGAAGATAACAGACAGATTAGCACAAGGCTCAGGAGCACCAGGAAATTCAATCCTATCACGGGCAATGACAAAAAGTGGGAATGCCCCTTTAATACTTTTAAATTTGGCGCCATTGCGCGCTGACGTCATTACGCCAGCGCGCATGCGCCTTTAAATCCGGAAGTGCGCATGTGTGTGCGCACTAAGGAAGAGCCGGCGCAAGAAGAGGAGCAGCGCGGTGCGGCGGGCGTCCCTGCTGTCCCCCCACTAGACCACCAGGGTGAGACTTCGTTACAGTGGTATATAGTTAGTTACACAGTTAAATTGGGTTGAAAAAAGTCCATCAGGTTCAGCCCCTCCAAATGAAAACCCAGCCCCATACACACAGCCCTCCCTACTGTCACATAAATGATATATACCCATATCTATACTAACTATAGAGTTTAGTATCACAATAGCCTTTGTATTATGTCTGTCCAAGAAATCATCCAAGTCCCTCTTATAGTCATTAACTGAATCATCACCCGGCAGTGCATTCCCCAACCTCACTGTCCTCACTGTGATGAACCCCCTACTCTGTTCCTTTAAATGAAACTTCTTTTCCTCTAGTCTGAAGGGGAGGCCTCTGGTACGTGATTCTCTTTATGGGTAAAAAGGTCCCCTGCTATTTGTCTATAATGTCCTCTAATGTACTTGTAAAGTCTAATCATGTCCCCTCACAAGCGCCTTTTTTCCCCCAGAGAAAACAACCCCAACCTTGTCAGTCTCCCCTCATAATTTAACTCTTCCCTCCCTCTAACCAGTTTAGTTGCACTTAGTCTCTGCACTCTCTCCAGCTCATGTATATCCCTCTTAAAGGGATACTGTCGTGGAAATTTTTTTTTTTTACAAAATGTATCAGTTAATAGTGCTACTACAGCAGAATCCTGCATTGAAATCTGTTTTTCAAAACAAGAAATGGATTTTTTTTATATCTAATTTTAAAATTTGCTATGGGGCTAGACATTTTGACATTTCCCAGCTGCCCTCAGGTCATGTGACTTGTGCTCTGATAAACTTCAGTCACACTTTACTGCTGCACTGCAAGTTGGAGTGATGTCATTACCCCTCCCTCCTACAAGCTGCTGTAATGTAAATAGAGCCTTGTCTGCTGAGCCTGTCAATTGAACAATAGGCAGGAATCAAGATAAGCTCCCACTGACACCACTTCAGGACTGAAATAAGATAGTCCTGTGATCACTGCCCCCACTTACGTTTCAAAAATAAATATATATATATATATATATATATATATATATATATATATATATACACACACAGAATTAATTTTGGGCACTGGAAAAAATATTTTATATAGATAGTTTATTTAAATTTGTTTACACAAAAATGAAACACAGGAGAAACACAGGAGTACACTCCCAGGACTGATGACAGGGAACAGAAAAAAGGATAAAATAAGGACATACTTGAAAACCAGGAAAACTTAGGAGGAAGTCTAGAAATGGTTAAAATAGCTCAGGAGAAAGGAGACAGTAAGTAGTTAAGTAAAAAAGAAGTATTGCAGGCAGGAAAGGAGCGCAGTGTGTGTGAGGTGGATAGCAGAGGGAACTCACAGCTCCTTTACCTCATCTAGTAACCAGTAAAACTAACTAGGAAGGCAGCAAGGAGAGAAAGTTCCCCCCTCCAAAGGAAAGCAGAGAACAAACTTACAGAACGACAGGAGCTTTGATAGTGTCTGTGGGAGGAGGGGCTGCTAGTGCAGCTGTAGAGCAGGACGTAGGAAAGTGAAAGTAATTGCTTCCCTGCAAACCATGTGACCTCTCTCCTCCAAACATCACACGCATGGGCAGAGAGGTGAGGGGGAGGGTACAGCTAGATTCTCATGTCGTAGTGCGACCTGGCTTTTCATTACAGAGTGGCTGCCTCCAAGCACACAGGTAATGCTGCGCCTGCTGTTAGAGCAGCACAGGATGAATGTGTAATGAGCAGAAATGGAAGCCCCCATGACAAAATACAAACTAAAATAACTTATGCATGGATTTGTGGATTAACATTTTATTTGCCAGACAGTGTTTATGGATGTGTGTTTTTTATTAACACTGGTCCAATTAGAAAATGTTCCATTTACCACCACTCTTTGTAGTCTATCTTTTAGCCAGTTCTCTATCCAGGTACAAATACTATGTTCCAGGCCAACATTCCTTCATTTAACCAGTAACCTTCTGTGTGGCACTGTATCAAATGCTTTAGCAAAGTCTAAGTAAAGCATTTGATACAGTGTCACACAGAAGGTTACTGGTTAAATAAAGGAATGTTGGGCTGGAACATAGTATTTGTACCTGGATAGAGAACTGGCTAAAAGATAGAAGGATATTGTATCTCTTTTTGTTAATTACCCCTACATCCCAGGACCTGACCCCTAGTGCAGTTTCACTATTATTTATTGATTGGGTTTGTGCCATATGTATAAATAGACTTAGAAAACTTGTTTCCATCATTCTGCCCACTGGATTATAAAAAGCCACCATATCTCCCACAGATAAAGCTGTCCTTAATAATCGTGTAACCTCTTGAGTCTTCCATAGAGCCTACTGAGAAATGGATCAAATAATGGATCAGCCAATTAGAACAGAATCTGCACCCAGGTCACTCAACACTAACTTTAAACTTACATTTTGATTCCTAAGATGAACATCAGCCTCTTTCTTTCTCCTGACAACTTCCTTGACTACTTGCTGGTCAGACTGGTGGGAAACTGACCAGCAGGTGGCGCTGTTGTAACAAAATTCATTCATATTAAAAGTACATGTATCCCTTAATATCTTGGAATAAAAACAAAATAAATAATGAATGTAAATGACAAAAGTGCTAAGATTATGGGTTTATACCAGGATTGAGGAGTAAGTGATATAAAATAATTTTAAACAACACCAAAACACATTAAGTACTTAAAACCAACTCTGTGTTTTGGTGTTGTTTAAAATAGTTTATATAATTGGACACCCCGGATCCTTATAGTATCTATTCACCAATAGGGATTCAATATGTTAATTGTATTTGATACAAAATAAGCGCTCTCAGGCCACCATTAGTTATTGGAGGGGGGGGGCTACAAAGTCATCAAGCTTTCTCTGAGGCTTCAGATTTGTTTCTTACCATGATGGACCGCAGCCCATACTGCAAAAAATTTTAAAATAGTCGTATTTATTGGTTTTCTTAAAAGGAAGTAGAAGGATCAAAAACGTATTTCAGGATCCGATGCACTTAATCACAGGCATAATCATTACATTTATGTTCAGCCTAATAAAAGCATTGATAACACCGCCATCTAGTGGTCAAATATAAAAACATCAAAATACATGCAGTACATTTAAACTCCATGTTTGTACAAGTATATATAGAAGAAACCTTGGCATATACATTCACCCAGGTACCATCATCCCCCCATACCCAGAATGCAGCATGAAGGGGCTCAGTGAATGTGACAGTGAAGTTGTGTAAGTGTCTATTTATTTCTTTTTCTACTTATAATGATTAATTTATAATGATATTTAGAACTTTTTCTGACCAGCCCAACCTGCTCATTCCTTCCAGCTGTGACCAGACCCAGTCCAATGCTGGGATTATTTACAATCTTACAGTTTTCTTAAACTTTATATTCCATATTCAAATGTATATACGCTAAAATATTGTTTGTTTGCCAAGGTTTCTTCTATATATACTTGCACAAACATGGGGGCAAATTCACTAAGATGCGAAGAGCCGAACGCTAGCGTCAATTCGCTAGCGTTTGGCATTTTCGGTACTTCGCAAATTCACTAACGAACGCTGGCGTAAATTCGCTAGTGTTACTTCGCACCCTTACGCCAGGCAAATTTTCGCTAGCGACGTAACTACGCAAATTCACTAACTTGCGCAGTGTACTGAACGCTACCTTTTACGCTAGACTTCCTTCGCCACCTCAGACCTGGCGAAGCGCAATAGAGTAGATAGGGATTGTTTCCAAAAAAGTCTAATTTTTTTCTAAGTCCCAAAAAACGCTGGCGTGTTTTCTACATGATGGGTGATAGGCTGAAAAAGATCAAAACATTTTTTGGGGCTCCCCTCCTTCCCCCCTACATTTCCTGACTCATGGCAACTTACCTAGACAGTGGGCACATGTGTAGGGCAAAATAAAAATTTTATTTGCTGATTTGAAGGTTTTCTAGGCATTTGAAGTGGTGATACGTGTTCCTCCATTGAAATTTGAATTTCGCGCCGTATGCAAATGAACTATCGCTAGCAAAACTTCACTTCGCTTGGCGAATTAACACTAGCGCAACTTCGCAAACTTACGCTACCCCTGTGCGCAACTTCGGATTTTAGTGAATTTGCGGAGCGCTGGCGAAAATACGGCTGGTGAAGTGCGGCGAAGTTGCGCCTGGCACAACTTCGCATCTTAGTGAATTTGCCCCACATGGAGTTTAAATGTACTGCATGTATTTTTATGTTTTTATATTTGACCACTAGATGGCGGTGTTATCAATGCCTTTATTAGGCTGAACATAGATGTAACAATTATGCCTGTGATTTAGTGCGTCCGATCCTGAAACACGTTAGGTTTTTAATCCTTCCGCCTATTTTTAAGAAAACCAATAAAAAAGATTTTTAACAAAAAACTGTTTTTAACATTTTTTGGAGTACGGTCTTGTGTCTGTAATGGTAAGAAACATAACTGAAGCCTTGGAGAAAGCTTGAGTTTCCCGTAAACGATGCCGTTCCGTAAATACGGGAAGTCTGACTATACGTCCCTGTTATATGGAAAGAAGTAGAAGTGCACTGGGTATAGACTTCTCCTCACTGAGCTCTTGCTCCACCGCAGGGAGGGAAATACTAACAGGGAATTCACACACCTGTGCAGGGCAATTAGGTGATTTCATTGAACAATAGGATCCGTTATCTGGAAACCGGTTATCGAAAAAGCTCTGAGTTATGCAAAGGTTGTCTCCCATAGGCTCCATTATAATCAAATAATTCACATTTCTAAAAAACTGATTTCCTTTTTCTGTGTAATAATAAAACAGTCACTTGTACTTGATCCCAACTAAGATATAATTTATCCTTATTGGAGGCAAAACCAGCCTATTGGCTTTATTTAATATTTATATGATTTTCTAGTAGACTTAAAGGGATACTGTCATGGAAAAAAACAATTCAAAATGAATCAGTTAATAGTGCTGCTCCAGCAGATTTCTGCACTGAAATCCATTTCTCAAAAGAGCAAACAGTTTTTTTTATATTCAATTTTGAAATCTGACATGGGGCTAGACATTTTGTCAATTTCCCAGCTGCCCCTGGTCATGTGACTTGTGCTCTGATAAACTTCAATCACTCTTTACTGCTGTACTGCAAGTTGGACTGATATCACACCCCCCCCAGCAGCCTAACAACAGAACAATGGGAAGGTAACCAGATAGCAGCTCCCTAACACAAGATAACAGCTGCCTGGTAGATCTAAGAACAACATTCAATAGTAAAATCCAGGTCCCACTGAGACACATTCAGTTACATTGAGAAGGAGAAACAACAGCCTGCCAGAAAGCAGTTCCATCGTAAAGTGTAGGCACAAGTCACATGACCAGGGGCAGCTGGGAAACTGACAATATGTCTAGCCCCATGTCAGATTTCAAAATTGAATATGAAAAGATCGGTTTGCTCTTTTGAGAAATGGATTCAGTGTAGAATTCTGCTGGAGCAGCTCTATTAACTGATGTGTTTTGAAAAAAACATGTTTTCCAATGACAGGATCCCTTTAAGGTATGAAGATCCAAATTACAGAAAGATCCTTTATCTGGAAACCCGTTATCCAGAAATCCCCAAATTATGGAAAGGCCGTCTCCCATAGACTCAATTTTAATCACATAATTCACATTATTAAAACTGATTTTCATTTTCTGTGTAATAATAAAACAGTCGCTTGTACTTGATCCCAACTAAGATATAATTCATCCTTATTGGAGGCAAAACCAGCCTGTTGGCTTTATTTCATGTTTATATGATTTTCTAGTACAGGTATTGGATCGGTTATCCGGACACCCGTTATCCAGAAAGCTCAGAATATCGGAATGGCCGTCTCCCATAGGCTCCATTTTATCCAAATAATTAAAACTGATTTCCTTTTTCTGTGTAATAATAAAACAGTCACTTGTACTTGATCCCAACTAAGATATAATTAATCCTTATTGGAGGCAAAACCAGCCTATTTAAAGGGGTTTGAGTTAAAAGTTCTTTAATGAAAAATAAACCTTTCTCCAATATACTTTAATTAAAAAATGTGTACAATTTTTATAAGAAACCTGACTGTATGCAGTGAAATTCTCCCTTCATTTACTGCTGTGGATAGGAATTGTCAGACGGTCCCAGGGAAACAATTATACTTATGTACAGCAGGGGGAGCTCCCGCCTTACTTCCCAGCCATGCAGAACTCAAGCAGCTTTGTTTATGACGATCCCTAAGCAGCCCAGACCACACTGAGCATGTGCAGGGTCAGGGTCAGGCCAAGATGTATAACAAAGTTACAAGATGGTGACCCCCAGTGGCCAACTTTGAAAGCATAAATCATTTGTTTGATTAGACTTGTGGTGCAGTAAGTTCATGTTTATGTTTAGTATACAAAATACAGCATTTCTAGCCTTATTCTATTTTACACTTTCCTTGTCCTTTAAGTGTTAGTCTGATGTATATATTTCAATAAAAAAAAATTATAACTTTAGGAAACAATTGCAACTTGGTAGTTTAGAGTACAAAGATATTTTTACCCATTTTTGATTCACCAGAATCTGTTCTTTCTAATAATGTTTAGTTTTTTAGGGTAAACCTACTGTTAGTGGAATGTTTGGCCTTGAAATCAGAAGTATGCTGTTTGGGGAGCGGTGCTTTGGAAATTTGCTATTGTACTGCTTGTAGATCTATACAAGTGAGAAATCTCCATAAAACTCTATATATTTGGTATTGCCGCACTCAGGAGACATAGACCTTTCCAAATCGGCTGTGTTCTCGTACATAAAATAAATGATGTTTCTGATATATGTGATTGTTCTTTGTGAAACATGATTTTTTTCATTTAATTAGACATTTGGAAACCTGTATTTTTTACAGAAGTGGAATTACAACAAAATTCTTGCCTATTTTGAAATCTCAGGTTGTCCTGAAATAAAACAATACCGTATATACTCGAGTATAAGCCGAGTTTTTCAGCCCCCAAAATATGCTGAAAAACTCTACCTCGGCTTATACTCGGGTCAAGCGCAAAAACGGTCGCCGGCGTCTAAGAATAGTCGCCGCGTCCAAGAATAGTCCCCAAGAATATTCGCCGGCGTCCGAGAATGGTCGCCGGCATCCAAAAACGAGATGCCGGCACCTCCGTTGGGAGCAGAAACCCTCAATTTTTTGATTTAAACTTACCAGAAGCTGCTGCATTTCTCACCCTCGGCTTATACTCGAGTCAATAAGCTTTCCCAGTTTTTGGAGGTAAAATTAGGTACCTCGGCTTATACTTGAGTATATACGGTAGATTGTTTTCCCGGGTCAACTAAAAGATCCCCCCCCCCAAGAAACTTAAAGTGAAAGAGTACAAAATGTAGATGTTAGCCTTTAGGACAAAATGGCTGGCAGGGAAAGGGTTAAAGGAGAACCATCCCTTTAATGTTTATATGATTTTTTTGTAGACTTAAAGGGGTTATTCCCCTTTAAATGAACTGTTAGTAGGATGTAGAGAGGGATATTCTGAGACAAGTTGCAATTGGTTTTCATTTTTTATTAGTTGTGGTTTTTGACTTATTTAGCTTTTTATTCAGCAGCTCTCCAGTTTGTAATTTCAGCAGTCTGGTTGTTAGGGTCCAAATTCCCCTAGCAACCATGCGTTGATGTGAATAAGAGACTGGAATATGAATAGGAGAGGCCTGAATAGAAAGAGGAGGAATAAAACAATAAATGACAGAGTATTTATTAGCTGGGATTCCAGCAGAGAGAGAGTTCAGTGAATCCCAGTGGAAATGATTGAAAGTCACGGTGTGAGGCTGAGAGAGAGGCTGAGAGAGAGAGAGAGAGAAAGACTAAGGCAGAAGGAAACATCAGGAGAGAAGCTGCAGATTTCCCTCCTCAGGAATCAGACACAACCACTCACCCTTGTTCCTGTAGTACAACACCCCCACACATGTTGGTTCTTCCAAAGGCAGGTCACGTGACTGGCACGTTGCCAAAGTCCGTGAGGAAAACAGGAAGTATCTCCTGCCCGACAACTACATTCCCCACAATGCACCGCTGCCTCCCTCGCTCTCTCTCCCACATTAACGCCAGTGGACAACAAGCCCGCCCACCCCACGTGACTGAAAGTTGGAGCAGCTCAGCGTCTCCTCAGTTGTTGCTCGTTTGCTCCGTGCGGGTGAGTGTCGTGTGGGAGGAGGGGAACGCGAGTTGTTTTTTTGGGGAAGGAAGGGCCGCGGTTTGTGTGTGTTACTGTGTATATAAATATATGTGTGTGTTTATACGGAGGCAGCACAGGGGCTGCTGTGTGAGTACAACGTGTTCTCTCTGGTTGAGTCGAGTTGATTTTGGGGTTCAGGCCGGTTTATGGGTCACTGGGGCTGATATTGTGAATGGGAACAGTTTTGGGTGTTTCCTGGCGGGTTGAGGGGCCCCACAATGTGTGAGAAGGTCCCAGTCACTGACATGAGCCTCAGCTGTGTGTGGGGGGCAGCACAGGGTTATGGGGGGGCTGGGGCTGTCCCTAATATAAAGGAGTGGGTGCTGGGGTGTTGCTATTGGCTGAGAGATGATTACATTCCCATGTGCCCCCTCCCACTGTGTGCAGAGATCAGGTGATCACTAGTGATTGGTAACCTGTGTGTTATACCCTCTGTATTCAATAAGCCCCCCCATCCCCAGTAACCTGTATGTTATACCCTCTATATTCAATAAGCCCCCCCATCCCCAGTAACCTGTATGTTATACCCTCTGTATTCATTAATCCCCCCCCCCAGTAACCTGTGTGTTATACCCTCTGTATTCAATAAGCCCCCCCATCCCCAGTAACCTGTATGTTATACCCTCTGTATTCATTAATCCCCCCCCCCAGTAACCTGTGTGTTATACCCTCTGTATTCAATAAGCCCCCCCATCCCCAGTAACCTGTATGTTATACCCTCTGTATTCAATAATCCCCCCCCCAGTAACCTGTATGTTATACCCTCTGTATTCAATAATGTCCCCCCTCCCAGTAACCTGTGTGTTATACCCTCTGTATTCATTAATCCCCCCCCCCAGTAACCTGTGTGTTATACCCTCTGTATTCATTAATCCCCCCCCCCCCAGTAACCTGTGTGTTATACCCTCTGTATTCATTAATCCCCCCCCCCCAGTAACCTGTATGTTATACCCTCTGTATTCAATAATCCCCCCCCCAGTAACCTGTATGTTATACCCTCTGTATTCAATAATGTCCCCCCTCCCAGTAACCTGTGTGTTATACCCTCTGTATTCATTAATCCCCCCCCCCAGTAACCTGTGTGTTATACCCTCTGTATTCATTAATCCCCCCCCCCCCAGTAACCTGTGTGTTATACCCTCTGTATTCATTAATCCCCCCCCCCCCAGTAACCTGTATGTTATACCCTCTGTATTCACTGTATCACCTGGCGGCGAATCACTCGCTGCTTCTAAACCGCCAGTTGGAAAACAGACGCAGTGTTTTGGCTTTATTATAAAGTCACACAAAGTTTCCTCAGGGAGGAGGGAGAGGAGATTAGTCGCCAGAAGAGGTGATATATTGTGGGTAACTGATAAAAGCTTCTGTGGCTGTTTTGTTACAATTCTTATCTCTCACTGTCATTAAACCAAGCCCCACCCAGGCCAAACGAGAGGATCCTTCATTAGGCCTCGTAATTATCTTTATAAATAGTCTGTGGCCTTCCCGTCTGTACTTGGCACCTGCTGACAGTCGCATGACTTTCTTGGCAGGACTCTGCCCTCCCTCCCAGTGTTAGAGATTGGGAATCTGCCCGTGTCTTCTCTCACTGCTGACTCTCCTCCTCCTCCTCCTCCTGCAACAGAGAGAGACTTGGGGTAAGGACACACAGGCAGATTCGGAGAGATTAATCGCACCGGCGACAAATCTCCTCTTCTTTAGGGGCGACAATCTCCGCGAACTTGCGTTGATTCATTTTTCGAAGTGGCATGAAGTTTTCTCGTGAGGCAACTTTGGGCGACTTCGGAAAATGAAGTGCCACCCCGCTAACGTTTTTTCATTATAGCCGGCGGGAAGGCAGTTCGGGGAGATTGTCGCCCCAAAGAAGAGATTTTTTGCCAGGGCGACTAATCTCCCAAAATCAGCCCGTGTACCCTTAATAATACTAGTATGGGACTTATTATCCAGAATGCTCAGGACCTGGCGTTTTCTGGATAACGAATCTTTCCATCATTTTCATATTCATACATTAAGTCTACTAGAAAATCATATAAACATTAAATAAAGCCAATAGGCTGGTTTTGCTTCCAATAAGGATTAATTATATCTTAGTTGGGATCAAGTACAAGCGACTGTTTTATTATTACACAGAAAAAGGAAATCAGTTTTAAAAATGTGAATTATTTCATTATAATGCAGTTTACGGGAGACGGCCTTTCTGTAATTCGAAGCTTTCTGGGTAACAGGTCCCATACATATACAAATATGTATTAACAGATACAATGGTGTTCAAAGGCATCAAATATGAGTGATTTCTTCCTTCTGTATTTTAATTTGGTGACATTTGTTATAATAAAAACTTTCAGTTTTGTCTGCCTGAATAACCAAGTTTTCGTTATATTTTCATGTACAAGCTATGAGCAAACTTAGACGGCTGTTCCTGCTGAATTGAGTTTTATCTTTAAACATAGTATAGATTTATGTTTTTCCTACAGAAGCAATATAAGCAACTTGGTTTACACTGTAGCAAATGTGAATTAATAATCTAATTATCTTTTAATATTTCCTTTAGCGTAAAATCAGACTCCATTTAAAATAAGGGTGCAGTAGTCGGTTAAAACAAAATTACTTTCAAGCCTTGAAACTGGAATAAGCTGGATGAGGAAATGACATATGACTCCATGTTTGCGTTGTTATAATAAACTGAAATGCAATGATGGAGTCTTTGTGTTAATAATTCCTCTCCTTTTTCCATGCTTGTTCGGATAACCGGAAAGAATGGAAGTTGAACTTAGAGGGCATTACATAGCAAAAACAGGGTTTCATTTGATGCCCTTTTCTTTGGATTCTAGTAGTGATGCACTGAATCCTTTATATAGGAATCCGCTGAATCCTTTGTGAAAGATTTGGCCGAATATCGAACCAAATCGTATTATGTGTCTATGCAAATGCAAAGTAGGGAAAAAGTAGAAATTAAATATATTTCCTTGTTTTGTGACGAAAAGTTGTGTGTTTTCTCTTTCCACCACTAATTTGCATATTCCGATTTGATTCAGCTGAATCCCGAACCAAATTGCGCATTCAGTGCATCCCTAGTTTCTATGATCACTGCCCTCTGGAGGAGAGGGACTTGATGGAGAAATCACTTATAGAGAAGAAATAATCACCATGCCACTCTAGGGTTATAAAACAGGTAGAGGAATGGCATTTCCTTCCATAGATAACAAATTGTAAATTAACTTTTCTTTTATTTTAGGTAAGATTAAGGATCTGCTTCTCTGGAGATGTTGTCCATGTCCTGCAAGTTATTTTGACTTTTAATTTACCTCTGCCCATCAATAAGGGGGCAACCAGCAATCCAGCTACAATGTATACATTCCTACCAGAGAATATCACACCAGTGAAACAAAAAGCATCTAAAGAACAGAAGTCTATGATCGGCGCCATCATCCTGGGCCTGATCTTGGTTATCGCAGCTGTGGTCTCCTGGTGTTACTACTCCGTCTCCCTTCGCAAAGCAGAGCGTTTAAAGACTGAGCTGTTGGATCTAAGAAAAGATGGCTTCGTTATACGCAACCAACAAGGCAGACAGGTTTTCCGGGTCACTTTTGAGTCTGGGGTTTTGGATTTGGAGTCTTGTTCAAAGTATGGGGATATTTTAACCTGCACCAAATCAGATAAAGGGAAACTGAACTTCTTCATCCAGACCGTCAATCCCAAAGATACCGTCATGTGCTACAGAGTCAGATGGGAAGAATTTGTGGAGGACATAGAGGTCCAGCATACAATGTATTGGGATGATGCTTATTGGTATGGAGGGGCGGAAATGAGCACCCAACACTGGCCAATTAAACTCTTCGGATATCAAGAGCCCAAACCTTTTGTGACCAGTGACGTTTATTCTTTCAGAGACCGATTTGGGGGAATACTCGAGAGGTACTGGCTCTCGTCAAATGCAGCAGCTATTAAAATAAATGACTCTGTACCTTTCCATCTCGGCTGGAACAGCACAGAAAAATCTCTTTTCTTTGAAGCAAGATATAAAGACTCCCCCTACAAAGCTGCACCTGGACACCATCCCTTCCCAGAACTTAGCTACAGGGTTTGTGTGGGCTCCGACGTCACCTCAATCCATAAGTACATGGTGAGGAGGTATTTTAACAAACCCATGAAGATACCTGCAGAAAACAACTTTAAATACCCTATATGGTCTACGTGGGCCTTGTATAAAACTGATATTGACCAGGACAAGTTGCTGCGCTTTGCAGAAAAGATTAAGAAAAACAAATTTAACTACAGTCACATAGAAATAGATGATATGTACTCCAAAGCGTATGGGGACTTTGATTTTGATCCCGTCAAGTTTCCAAATGCAACTGAAATGTTTGCAAAGATGAAGGAAGACGGCTTTAATGTGACTCTTTGGATTCATCCATTTATCAATTACAACTCTTCCAATTTTGGAGTGGGCATAGAAAGGGAACTGTTTGTTAAGGAGCCAAACGGTCGCCTTCCAGCAATGGTCCAGTGGTGGAACGGCATCGGGGCTATACTTGATTTTACCAACCCCAATGCAAGAGACTGGTTCCAGAACAACCTAAAAAGGCTCAGGACTAAATATGGAATTTCATCTTTTAAGTTTGATGCTGGGGAGACCAGTTATCTACCTGAACAGTTTAGCACCTACCGACCTCTGTCTGATCCGAGCATGTTTAGTCGGAGGTACACTGAAATGGCCATTCCCTTTTATGACCGTGCCGAGGTGAGGGTTGGCTACCAATCACAGAACATATCTTGCTTTTTCAGAATTATTGATCGAGATTCTGTTTGGGGATATGAACTGGGGCTAAAATCACTGATACCTACAGTTCTCACCATAAGCATGCTGGGATACCCTTTTATCCTGCCTGATATGATTGGAGGGAACATCTACACCAATGGTACACTGAATCCTGACAAGATTCCTGACCGGGAGCTGTACATCAGATGGTTGGAGCTCTCTGCTTTTATGCCATCTATGCAGTTCTCTGTGCCCCCTTGGCTTTATGACCAAGAGGTGATTGAAATTGCTCAGAAGTTCACCCAGCTACATGCTACACTAGTAGCCCCCCTATTACTGGAGCTGGCTGGAGAAGTTACTGACACCGGAGATCCCATCATTAGACCCATCTGGTGGATCTCGCCCAACGATGAAACTGCACATAAAATAGATTCTCAGTTCCTCATAGGAGACACCTTGATTGTGGCACCAGTCTTGGAGCCGGGGAAGCAGGAAAGGGATGTCTACCTTCCAGAAGGCCATTGGAGGAGTTACAAAGGGGAATACTTCCAAACAACTCCTGTCCTTCTTACAGACTACCCAGTGGATTTAGATGAAGTTGCCTATTTCATTTGGGTATCAGAAGAAAAAGTCAACACTTAGTATTAAGCTCTGCATTGAGTGAAAGACGTTTGTTAACCTTGGATACACATTGTGCAGAACTACGTATCACCTGGATCTCATGCAACTTTCTCTGCATTCTGGGTTGGTGTGTTTTTGTTTTTATTGTGGGTTATTGGCAAAATGTAGGGCTTAGGGTACCCCTTTGTGGATCGAAATATTGGTCTTTGAGCTTAGTGTAAGCACAGTGCTTTGCTCCTATAGATTTCAAAGAACAGTACCATACATATCTGGGCCTGCTTATTAGGTCCCAAACGGGTAAATGGAGGGCTGCTCTCCATTGTATCATGCATTAGGGGAGTGTCACATGGGGCTGTTTTTTTTTTTTTTTTTTTTTTTTTTTTTTTGGTATGCAGGCCATCCACTTGCCTCTGGTCATTTGTCTGGCAGCACCCACAGGCACTTCATCTGTATGTTTTTGTATGTGTCTGTATAAGTATGCATTTTTGTGGTGTGTGTCTGCACCCAGTCACTGTGCTTGTGGGTGCAGACATACGAACGAGCAAAACCAGTGGATCGGCTGAGTCTTTCAGGCCAAAAATCACCCCTATGTTAGCAAAACCCTTACTCAAATGGACTTTCATGTAGACAAATGAATTGTAACAAATTACAAAGCTAAAGTTTTTGATTTTACTATTATTAATGTTCATTTAAGGTTATGTTAGGACTCTATTGCCATCTCTCTATGATTTGGTAACAGGATGATAAAAGACTTGGAATATAGGGGCACAACTTAATGTATGCTGCCTTGAATTGCAATATGTAGGGAGGGGTGTGTGTTTATCTTCAGCAGAGGATTCAATAAGGGAAGATCTCCAGTACAGCCCTCAGCTCTGTAATAAGCTGATCTCTGGAGAATGTATCAGTTGTTTGCTCATCTAACATATGGGACACTAGGGAACACTAGAGTAGATATAGATCGTTTTCCTTGGGAAACTGGGGACATAGTTGGCTCCCTGAATGCTATCTCCTCATGTGGTTGGGGCCCAGGCTGGATCATTTAAAATGAATGTACCTGTGTTCAGTCGCACCCAGGCTGAACAGTTGGAGACAACCCTGACTATTATTGGACTGTTTGTCCACACTCAGCCTTGCATTAACTTTGTACAAGTAAATTTTCTCGGTAAACCTACATAGAAAAGAGCTGCTCTTGAGACTTCACTGGAAGACGGAAGGTCTAAAGATTACTTATGTGCCAAAACAATGGATAACTAGTCTCAACTCTTACACTTGTCTATAAAATGCATCACTTGCTGGAAATGTGATTTTTGTTGTACAGTCCTATAATCGATTGGAATCGAGCAATTGTCCGGTGGTGCTGAAAGCCTGGATACCAAGGAGCTGTGCAGTGTTTGGCCACGTCTCTAATTTTACTCTCTTTTCAGACCAACAACCTGATTAAAAAATGAAGCTCCTCTTCACTTTCTCATCTGTTGGTCCTCCATGCACTGACTGATGCTGCATCACCATATAACAATTTCAACTCATTGTCAAACTGACCTGTATCCAGGGAATATCGATGTGTCTGAGCCGTCCAGGCAGCATGCCGGTACTGAAAATAGTATCTTTATATTCAGCATAACTCGACAATTGTGATACCTGTCCCCCCAATGTTTTCACGTGATTGCACATTGTTGCCTTTGGTCTCTTCTGGCAGGGGGTAGACTATAACATGCGGATATCATGTCGTTGGCAGTTATAAGCGTATTGCAACTAAGCTGCACATCTTTATTTTATGCTATTAATCCCTTTGCTCTTTCCTTGTGCCTTATTAGCCATGTAGAAGGTGCCAAGCATGATTGGATTGCCTGGCACAGGACTGGACATGAGAATATATAAGGAAGCTGGGAAAACTCTTCACTATTTCATAGTAAATAAAAGCTCATACAATCTGTTACTAACCAAAGAAATCCCCACCCTTCTACAGCCCACTCAATTGTTCTAAGATACTTTGTTATACAGTCTAAGCCTGAATATACTGCACTGCCATCTCTCAACCAGACAGTTATTTGGGGTCTTGCCAGATTCTTGCCATGTTTGACGTCTGTGCAGCCATTTTGACCCAGATCATTGGAAGCCCAGCAGCCGCCCTTACTGTGGAATGAGTATCCTATTCCTGAACTTGTGTGAGTGTTTATCTTCTTGTTTGTTGTATGGAACCTTCAGAGCCAGTTTGGGGTGCATGTAGCTCTGCAAATAGTTGCAACAGATTCTTGCCTCTATCTCTTACACCCAAGGTTGTGGGCTCTGTTTAAAGGATAAGTAAACTTTTAATGTAAGTGAATGTAAAATTGATGAGGAAGCTATTCTAAGCACTTTTGTTAATTTACTTGTAAATTGAATGCATTTGGTTACAACAGCGCCACCTGCTTGTCATTTTCCCACCAGTCTGACCAGCAAGTAGTCAAGGAAGTTGTCAGGAGAAAGAAAGAGGCTGATGTTCTTCTGCTTAGGAATAAAATTAGAAACCTTTCTCACATCTTTCCTAAGCAGAAGAATATCAGCCTCTTTCTTTCTCCTGACAACTTCCTTGACTACTTGCTGGTCAGACTGGTGGGAAACTGACCAGCAGGTGGCGCTGTTGTAACAAAATTCATTCATATTAACAGCACATGTATCCCTTAATATCTTGGAATAAAAACAAAATAAATAATGAATGTGCATAGAATAGCCCCTCATCAGTTTTACATTCATTAATTTTAAAGGTTTACTTATTCTATAACCAGTCTGTGCCCTGGAACATGTGATATCTTTTAACAATACAATTTATTCATTGTTTAATGAAGGAATGGATTAATGTGTCTTTAGTGGCTTCATTGTTAGGCCCTAAAGATGGTGCTGAACTACCAGGTTTCCAGGGCATGCTGGGAATTCATCATTACCTGGAGGCTATGGGTGCAAAATGTTGCTTTTAATTTGCTCTGTCTGCCTATACACAGGATAAGCTCTGTGCCCATAATGAGGAATTTATTGCACTTTTTTAATGTAATGTTGGGTATTAATCTATGTTTGTTCTTATGATAATTGCAATTTTGAGCTGCAGCCTCACTTGACTGCTGAGTTGTATTTGTATAGCAGGATTAGTTCACGTCCTTCCCTTTTTCTCCTGCCTCCCTGTCTCTCAACCTTCTCTCCTACCCAATGGCAGAAAGCAATGATAATAATATAAATGAGAAGCAAGTAGAGATGGTCACATAGGAAATAGGGGAAATAATCCAATTTATTGCAGATGAAATACTTCTATACATAGTTGTTACCTGTTATTGAATGGAGACATCACCCAGATGTGATAGAGCTGTTGTATAAATCACAATAGGGACACTTACTCTTTAAAGGAGAAGGAAAGGCTAAAATTAAGTAAGCTTTATCAGAAAGGTCTATATAAATACACCAGTAATGCTGCTCTGAGTCCTCTGTCAATAGAAACACCACATTTCTTTCCTTCTATTGTGTACTCATGGGCTTTTGTATCAGACTTCCTGTTTTCAGCTTAAACCTCCAGGGCTTGAGCATGCTCAGTTTGCTCCTCTCTCCCTCCCTCCTCCCCTTCCTGCTGTAATCTGAGCCCAGAGCTATGAGTGAGCAGGAAGTGGTCACACCAAGCTAATATGGCAGCTGCTATCCTAAACAGAGACAGTGTCTAGAGCTGTTTGCTCAGGTATGGTAAAGCACTCTGCAGAATAAATATAGTGTTATAGCTTCTACTATTGTGGCTAATCTGTTGGCAATAAACTGTCTTGGAGCTTTCTTTCTCCTTTTAGCTAGCCAGTGATTCCCTCTATATTAGCTCAATGTATGTGCAGCACCAACTGGTAACATTGGAGGTATGAGCACCCACAGATATGTGTATGTTATGGAACATGTATTCTTATCTGTGGGTGCTCATACCTCCAAATTTAAATCAGAAATCCTGTTTCTTTAGAAATGGGGACTATATACCCCTTTTCACCATGAATGAATAAGGTTTGTGCTGAACATACTTTTTGCCTATTGTTTTAAGAAATATCTGTTTTTGTTTTATTATTACTGGCACTAAACAAGACAATGAAGCTGCTATCACTATATTCCTTCCTGTGACTTCCTGGTTCTGCAGAGCAGGGGAGGAGCAAATAAAACAGAGGTGTCCTATGATAACGAGCTGCTTAAAGGCTGGAGTATAGGGAAGGGGCTTGTTTGTTTAAAGGTAGATAAAGAGCTCTGAATGGGGGCAGAGTGAGAAATGAGAAAACATGGATGATTTCAATTAAAAGAATAAATAGAATGTCTGTTTAACACAAGTCCTAGTTATTGGATTCACTTGTTGTGAATATGTTGGTTGGTTTTGCCTGGAAAGTCCATGATTCGCTGACGCTAAAAAAAGAGATTTTATCCCTTTCCTGTTTGACCCGCCCCAGTGTGATGTCACTTCTGGTTATGTGATGGCTGCTTTGTCAATCAGTTAGGAAGGGTTCATGGAGACACATGGTGGTTGTGTAGCTCCAGGTGGGAGTAGTGGCTTGTGTGGTACAAAAGGGAACATGGAATCTCCTTCTATTGAATGAACCAACAGCAATTTATTTTTCTACAGATGATTTGATACTTGTGTGAGAATAATATGGGACAGTGATTCCGTCCTGAAGTCTCCTTCTGATCCAAGTATTTCTGTTATTCTCTAAGCAAAGGCCGATGTTCCATTAATAAAAATAAGAAAAGGGAAATAGTTGGTGTTTTTTCATTGTGTTCCAGTGTGTTTCACTAATGTGCAAGTAGAGGTTAAATAGGGACCTCTGTAGTTAACCCCCCTCACATTCCTCCACTAGTGCTTACCGTATATACCCGAGTATAAGCCAAGTTTTTCAGCATCCAAAATGTGCTGAAAGTCTATCTCGGCTTATACTCGGGTCAGCGGGCAGTAGCTGAGATTGCAGTCACTTTTAATCATTCCTATACCAACAGTTCACTTGGGGAGAGACTGCAATATCCCACAATGCCCTCTGTTGGTTATATGAAAGAATAACAGTGCACCCTCTGTTGGTTATATGAAAGAATAACAGTGACTGTAATATGACACAGCGCCATCTGTTGGTTATATGAAAGAATAACAGTGCGCCCTCTGTTGGTTATATGAAAGAATAACTGACTGCAATATCACACAGCGCCCTCTGTTGGTTATATGAAAGAATAACAGTGACTGCAATATCACATAGCGCCATCTGTAGGTTATATGAAAGAATAAGTGACTGCAATATCACACAGCGCCCTCTGTTGGTTATATCAAAGAAAAGTGCGCCCTCTGTTGGTTATATCAAAGAATAACAGTGACTGCAATATCACACAGCACCCTCTGTTGGTTATATGAAAGAATAACAGTGACTGCAATATCACACAGCTCCCTCTGTTGGTTATATGAAAGAATAACAGTGCGCCCTCTGTTGGTTATATGAAGGATTAACAGTGGCAATATCACACAGCACCCTCTGTTGGTTATACGAAAGATTAACAGTGATGGCAATATCACACAGCAGCCTCTGCACATGGTAGTGGGACAATGCACACAGTAATCCGTTTGGCAATTCTCTGTCACCATCAACTTTGCAAAAAAGTCCGGTTGATCGCTGGGGGGGGTCTCTTTGGTCTTTTTGGCCGAATGTGTGCTGCTGGGAGACAGGGCTGTAGTTGTGTCTAGGCTTATACTAGAGTCAATAATTTTTCCCAGTTTTCGTAGGAAAAATTAGGTACCTCGGCTTATACTCGAGTATACTCGAGTATATACGGTACTTCTGTAGTTTGGAATCTGACTGTATCAATGTACAGAAGCAGTCCTTGTCCAACTGTCATTTCTTGGTCAGATATTGGTCGGGTGGGCCCATACACAGTCCAGTAGTTTCGGGTTTGGCAAGAGTTCATAGGAGTATGTGTATGATAACTGCACCCTCACAATCCTGTATAATGAATAGAGAACTGGGGTGTTTGGTAGGCTGAGTGAGCTCCGTTTTGACTCAAAATAAAACTGCATGTTCATGATGGAGGAACAGTTTATCATTTGATTTCCCTAACAAGCTGGTGCTGAAGTGCAACCTTATTTGATTGCTTGAGAATCACTCACTGCACCTAGTGATACACTGACATTCTATTAATCCCTCTGTGATGAACTGGACATCTCTGCAATATAAACACAAATTCCACCAGACTGATTGTCCCTTCTCTTTGCACCCAGCATGGGGATTAACCCATTAGTTGGTCACAGTCCATGTTCTTGCCCCTGATGTGGTAGAATTTCCTCTTGTCTGTCTTTACGAAACAAAGGAAGCAGAGAGTAGGTGACAGAGAAAGTATACTCACTGTGTGTAGTTGTGTAGCCTTAACATCAGTTCCCCAATTCTGTATAGCCATGGGGGCAGCCATTCAAGCATAGTATACACAGTAGATAACAGATAAGTACTACTATAGTTTTTATAAACAAGTTGCTTTGTAGCCATGGGGGCAGCCATTCAAGCACAGGATACACAGTAGATAACAGATAAGTACTACTATAGTTTATATAAACAAGTTGCTTTGTAGCCATGGAGGCAGCTATTCAAGCACAGGATACACAGTAGATAACAGATAATTACTATTATAGTTTATATAAACAAGCTGCTGTGTCGCCATGGGGGCAGCAATTCAAGCACAGGATACACAGTAGATAACCGATAAGTACTACAGGTGATGAGTGTTCTGGGCTCTCTGCCAAAAAGCCTCTTATTTAATTATGTTTTATAAACTGCTGTCAAGACTCATTTCAATAAAGTCTCAGAAACGTCTCTTTTTCTGGTATCAGTGCAGGAGATCAAAGAGAAACTCAGTAAGAAACCCAGGAGTGCGGCTCAGCTGTCAAAAATAGGGAATGTCAAGCCAGACCAACAAGTAACTTGACTGAATACCAATACTATCAGATTAAACATTTTTATCACTATCTAGCCTCAGACCCTCCCAAACACCCTATTTCAACATTGTATGGTCTTCAAACGAAGCCAGACCTAAAGAAACACAAACTTTATTAGAGCCTGGGAACGGGAATTGGACGTGCACCTCACAGAAGAAGACATCGGGACAGGAATAAAGGCATTGCTTTTCAGCTCACAATGTTCTCGAATCCAGGAGATGAATTACAAACTCCTATCCAGGTGGTATTACACACCTCAAAAACTCAAGCAGATTTACCCAACAGCTAACAACATGTGCTGGAGATGTAAAACAGAAGTCGGTACACGTCTACATATTTTCTGGGAATGCAATTTACTCCGACCCTACTGGGAATCAATCCTGGACACTTGTTCACAGATATTAGGTCGGGAGATGGTACATACTCCAGCCCATTCCTTACTGAACTTAGCAATAGACTATTCCGAAATACCACCTGATTCTGCTTAACGCAGCTAAAATTCTTTCTCGGAATGGCTAGGTAAGGTAAATGAACTGGCAAAGTTTGATGAATTCTCAGCGAGAACTGAAAGGCAAAACCAATCTTTCAGAGACACATGGCTACAGTGGTTCCTATTTAGAGATTCAGAAACAACATAGCCAGGGCATAAGCTAAAGTGCTCAACACACATTGACCATACATAGTACCCAAATACTTAGCCCAGAGATCAATGCACCATATCTTGAGATGCCCATCCAATTAGATTTACGAAAGCAATATTTTGGAGCAGCTGCTGTAGGTGAATCTAGGCAATAGGGTAGTCTATATATTCTATGACTTACTGATAAAAAGGTATTCTGTGGTAAGGAATTTTATAGTATTATTATGAGGAACTGTAATGTGATAGCTCGATAAGTGAATGCAGATATTTATATATATAACCAATGTGTGGCAGCCCCCACCTTTTTTTTAATTTCCTTTTTTCGCTTTATACCCTTTCCTTCTTTCTGTACCCTCCCCTTCCATTTATTGGAAATAATAACAATAAAAACTATTGAAAGAAAAATAGGGAATGTCCCATAAAAAATGGACCAGTTGGGAGGTAAGATTCACTGTAAGAAAGTTCTTGGTCCCGTGTTATGATCAACGGCAAGTTCATTCAGCTTGTCAGTAACCTGTAACGTTCACAGCGGGAAACCGCTGCAACAGGAGTTAAATTCACACTTGGTAGTGCTTGTGGTGGAAGCCCAGGAAAAAAGCCACAAATACTTGAAGCAGGCATGGTGAAATATACAGGATTTAATGGTACTGAAGCAAAACAGGAACAGGTCAAAAATAAAGTCTTTACCAGGCAGGCAATGAAAAGCTGGAACAAAAACACAGGAACAAGATTCAGGAACTTGGAATAACCAGGAACAGTTTCAGGAACAAAACCACACATTCAGATTCAAACACATTCAAGGTTTTCAAGGTCAGGAACAAACAGAATACATACAATGACTCAGCCCTGAGGGCGTGGTTTATAAAGGGCAATTGATTAGAGAACACAAAACACATGAGGGTAACAAGAAGGGAGGAGACAAACTGGAAAAAGATACAGGATCACTATAACAGGATCAGGACCAGCCCCAAGAGCCTCCAGTGGCTCACTTGGTAAGTGCACCGACTGTGCACTTAAAGTCCAACAACCCCAGTCCCAAGTGTTCAAATCCCAGATGGTCCTTACATTACCCCCCCTTGAGGATCGACCACCGGGCGATCCCAAAGTCGGCTTGTCCCCAACTTTTTAGTGTAGTTACAGGGACCCGGAATGGGGGCATCAACAGGAACCACCGTCATGGGAACTGGCACAGGGGCGGGAACCGGCTGGGCTGCGGGCACAGGATCGGGAACTGGCTGGGTTGCGGGCACAGGAGCGGGAACCGGCTGGGCTGCGGGAACCGGCTTGGAAGCCATCCCTGGAGCACGGACTGGCTGGAAAGCCATCCCTGGAGCACGGACTGGCTGGGAAGCCATCCCTGGAGCACGGACTGGCTGGGAAGCCATCCCTGGAGCACGGACTGGCTGGGAAGCCATCCCTGGAGCACGGACTGGCTGGGAAGCCATCCCTGGAGCACAGACTGGCTGGGAAGCCATCCCTGGAGCTCCTGGGGGCACAGGGCAAGGCAGAAGCCCCCCTCCTGGGGGCACAGGACAAGGCAGAAGCCCCACTCCTGGGGGCACAGGACAAGGCAGAAGCCCCCCCTCCTGGGGGCACAGGACAAGGCAGAAGCTCCCCCTCCTGGGGGCACAGGGCAAGGCAGAAGCCCCCCCTCCTGGGGGCACAGGACAAGGCAGAAGCCCCCCTCCTGGGGGCAAAGGACAAGGCAGAAGCCCCCTTCCTGGGTGCACAGGACAAGGCAGAAGCCCCCCACCTGGGGGCACAGGACCAGGCAGAAGCTCCTCTTCTGGGGGCACAGGACCAGGCAGAAGCCCCTCTTCTGGGGGCACAGGGCAGAAGCAGATTGCAAGCATAGAACAGACACAGGAACTGAAGCAGAGTTTTTCTGAACTGCATCTAGCTTGTCAAAAAGAAAATGCATACTTTGAATCATATAGTCCATATAGAGGGTAGAGATCAGCATCTCAGTGGTCAGCAGAGCGGTGGTATCCTGATCTTTGGCCTCACCTTCCCCATCCCAAGGGAGTTGCAGTTCAACAACGGGACTTGAAGGCATGGAGGGCTTACCCAAAGGCTTCCTGCAGTTTGGCTGAGTCATTCTGTAACGTTCATAGCGGGAAACTGCTGCAACAGGAGTTAAATTCACACTTGGTAGTGCGTGTGGTGGAAGCCCAGGGAAAAAGCCACAAATACTTGAAGCAGGCATGGTGAAATATACAGGATTTAATGGAACTGAAGCAAAACAGGAACAGGTCAAAAATAAAGTCTTTACCAGGCAGGCAATGAAAAGCTGGAACAAAAACACAGGAACAAGATTCAGGAACTTGGACTATCCAGGAACAGATTCAGGAACAAAACCAAACACATTCAGATTCAAACACATTCAAGGTTTTCAAGGTTTAGGTCAGGAACAAACAGAATACATACAATGACTCAGCCCTGAGCAAGGCTCAGGGCGTGGTTTATAAAGGGCAATTGATTAGAGAACACAAAACACATGAGGTTAACAAGAAGGGAGGAGACCAGGGTGGAAACAAACTGGAAACGTAACAAGATACAGGATCACTATAACAGGATCAGGACTAGCCCCAAGAGCCTCCAGTGGCTCACTTGGTAAGTGCACCAACTGTGTACTTAAAGTCCAGCAACCCCAGTCCCAAGTGTTCAAATCCCAGATGATGGTCCTTACATAACCTAAATGGAATGGGGGACAATGGTACTGATTGGAGACAGAATTCTACTTGGAAGAATTGGGGATGTCCGTGTGAATCCCTAGAGCTGGACCCTGGCCCACCTTGTGCTACAAAATGCCCACTTGCCACTTATTTTAACAAAAAATACTGAGGTTCTTCTCGGACCTCCTTCCCACTGGTGGGTGCCATGTTCTTTCAAGACATTTGATTATATTGTCTCTCCATTCCCTAAAGCAGCAGCTTCTGGGCTCTACTGGCCTTTGCTTCCCTAAAGTATCACGTAAAAAAGAAAAAGATCAGCATTTATAGGAGCACTGTCTCTTCTGTTTAACATAATCCTGTCCATGTTTGAAAAAAGTTTTATTACTGAATTAAAAGTTGGCATTACAGTGTTTGGTACATATAGGGCAACCTTTTTTATGTATGAGACCTGTTACCCAGAATGTTATGAACCTGGGGTTTTTATGGATAACAGATCTTTCTTTAATTTGGATCTTCATACGTTGTCTACTAGAAAATCATATAAATATTAAATAAAGCCAATAGGCTGGTTTTGCTTCCAATAAGGATTAATTATATCTTAGTTGGGATCAAGCACAAGCTACTGTTTTATTATTTCACAGAAAAAGGAAATCAATTCAAAATTTGGATAAAATGAAGTCTATGGGAGACGGCCTTCTATTCTGGAAAGTGTATCCCATACCTGTACCAATCCTTGAGCTCCAGCTGGATTTGTGGCTGTGACGGAGCAGTGACACAACAGCATCAAAGAAGAACTTGGTGCATCTGTCACATGCTCACTCTTCTGTATGCGTTGTATATATACTATCTACACTATATGTAAATCTGGGCAGTAAATTGGGCAGGACACACAACAATATTGCTTTGAAAAATAAGTGTAAATTATTTTAGTGTAGGGTCAGTCTACTATTCCTTAAAGGGATACTGTCATGTGATATTTTTTTCTTTCAAAACGCATCAGTTAATAGTGCTGCCCCAGCAGAATTCTGCACTGAAGTCCATTTTTTATAAAATCAAACTGTTTTTTTATATTTAATTTTGAAATCTGACATGTGACTAGACATGTCAGTTTCCCAGGTGCCCCCAGTCATGTGACTCTTACTGCTGTACAGGAAGTTGGAGTGATATCACCCCCCCAGCAGCCTAACAACAAAACAATGGGAAGGTAACCAGATAACAGCTCCCCAACACAAGATAACAGCTACCTGGTAGATCTAAGAACAGCACTCAATAGTAAAATCCAGGTCCCACTGAGACACATTCAGTTACATTGAGTAGGAGAAACAACAGCCTGCCAGAAAGTAGTTCCATCCTAAAGTGCTGGCTCTTTCTGAAAGCACATGACCAGGCAAAATGACCTGAGAAGCACATACACACCAATATTACAACTAAATACACTTGCTGGTTCAGGAATGACATTTTATATTGTACAGTGAATTATTTGCAGTGTAAACAGTGTCATTTAGAAATAAAAACTACATCATAAAACTCATGTCAGAATCCCTTTAAGCACCAGGGGCTCCACTGCATTAAATGTTTCTAGTTTCACACAAACAGTAACCGTATTCTATCTCTGGAACATGGGATATAGGTGGCAATACAGGACAATGCCGACCCCAAAGGATTCCCAGACAGTGACCGTTTTGCAGACATTAATATTGGTGCTACAAACGGATAACGAGGTAAATGATCTGGTCATTAATCTGTCCTTATAGGAACTAACAGCAGATGAGAGACGGGTAGTGATGGGCACATTTATTCACCAGGCACAAATTTGTGAAATTGATGACAAAATGTTGTAGACGCCAATGACTATTAAACAGTCGACCATTGACTTTAATCTGTGTCAAATTCTGCCGGCATTGGTGATGCCTGTGAATTGACGCTGGCATCAAAATTCGTGCTTCGTGCATTTTTCTCCCGTTTCACAAATTTCGCTGGAAATCGTGGTGAAGCAAAACAGGACAAATTCACCCATCACTAGAGACGGGTACAGAATGAGGTTTCAGCAATTATCACTTTCAATACCACTGACTTCCTCACTTGGAATATTGACTTTTTAAAGTTTATTAGATGTACTGAGCTTAAAATGTGTAAGAGAAATAACTATTATTATGTGACAGACTGAGCTCTCAGTTACAGTGAAACCATAAACAAACTAAAAAATTAAACTGCAAAATATGAATGTGAATTGAAAGTTGCTTATAGGTCATGTTGTAAACTGTATCCACCTGTGCAACTGCTTAACTCAATGGTGGGTTGTTTCTGTTTCTGTGTCTTTAAGTAGATTCACTCGAGGAAGGATTTCTGAATGGGAAACATGTAGTGAGACATTTCCCATGTACAATAAATGGGGCTCTAAAGAAGCACGACAAGGGGTCCTACAAATGATATAAAGAGACCAGGGAACATAAATGTCCCCCTTATACCTCCAAGTTACTGCTGATGGGAACTATTCATGGGAAGAGCTGCCACTTCAAATCTCTAGGCAGTGAATGGGAATTTAAGGGTTAACAGGGAGTCAAAGTTTGAGCAATAAAATCGACCTGCCCTGTGTGAGATAAAACAAGTTCCACTAGTTATAGAGAGAGAGAGAAGAACTTCCAGTTTCGTTTCTTGTTCCTGATTTCAGTGATGGCGGCTGCTGATCTGAGAGACGAGCTGAGCTGCTCCATCTGCCTGAGCATTTATACTGATCCTGTATCCCTGCCGTGTGCCCATATCTTCTGCCGGGGCTGTATTGGGACAACATGGGACACCCAGGAGGGATCTGGGGCTTATTCCTGCCCTGAATGTAGAGCAGAGTATCAGGAGCGCCCTACCCTGCTCAGGAACAGACCTCTGGGTAACATAGCAGAGAGATTCCGTCCAACTGAGACAGAGCTGGGGGAGACTGGGATCTTCTGCACCTACTGTGTCCTCTCTCCTGTACCTGCTGCTAAATCCTGTCTCCTGTGTGAGGCTTCTCTGTGTGATACCCACCTGAGGGGGCACAGCAAGTCAGCAGAACATGTACTGACCCAACCCACCGACTCCTTTATGGGGAGAAAATGTTCTGTACATCACAAGGTTCTGGAGTATTACTGCTGTGAGGACTCTGTCTGTGTCTGTGTATATTGCTGGGTGTCTGAGGAGCACAGGGGCCACAGGGTGGAGCTGCTGAGTGAGGCCTCTGAGAAGAAGAAAGAGAAAGTGAGGAAAGTTGTGGAGAAACTGAGGCCAGAGAGAGAGGAGACTGAGAGAGGAGCCCAGAGACTGCAGGAGCGCAGGAGAGAAGTGGCAGAAAAAGCAGCCGGTGAGACAGAGAGAGTCACTGCCCTGTTTAGAGACATCAGGGAACAGCTGGAAGCCCTAGAGAAGCGACTCCTGAGTGACATCTCCAGCCAGAAAGAGAAGCTCTCACTCACACTCACTGATCTGATGGAGCAGCTGGAAATAAAGAAGGACGAGCTGTCCAGGAAGATCCGTCACATTGAGGAGCTGTGCAACATGGCAGATCCACTCACTGTCCTACAGGAACGGGAATCACATGGAGCTGCAGATAATGAGGGGGGCAGAGAGAGACATGATATAAAGGTCCCTACTGTAGGGGATCTGGATGTGGGTCTGATCTCAGAGACATTACTCACAGGCTTAGCTGCCATTGTGACTGGGGTAAAGGGAAGGATCTATGGGCAGGAGGCTACAGACCTGTTACTGGATATAAACACGGCTCATAATCTTGTATCTGTATCAGGGGACAAGAAATCTGCTTCCTACTCACTCACAGACCAGTGTCACCCACAAACCCCAGAGAGATTTCAGGATTATACTCAGACTTTAAGCAGCAGGAGTTTCCCCTCAGGGCGACATTACTGGGAAGTGGAGGTCAGTGAATCAGGGGGCTGGATGGTAGGGGTGGCCTATCCCAGTATAGAGAGGGGAGGGGGTCAGTCCTGGATTGGGAATAATAACAAGTCCTGGTGTTTGTGGAGATGGAATAATAAATATACAGTGACACATGACAGTAAAGGCACAAAGTTACCCCACATCCCTTCCTGCAGGAGAATCATTATCTCACTGGACTATGAGGCCGGACGTCTGTCCTTTTATGAGCTGAGTGAGCCAATCAGACACTTACACACCTTCACTGCCACATTCACTGAGCCCCTTCATGCTGCATTCTGGGTAGGGTGGGATGAAAATTCCTGTGTGAGAATTATTTAGGGCACTGCCCACTGGTTGATGTCGTTGAAGAAAGCTGAAGAAGGTACCATTACTGAGGAGAAGAAAGAAGACAAAAAACATTTTTGTTTTAACTTGTAGGGGGACCCTAGCCACTAATGGGGGTTGGACACTAATGGGCATAGGGTCTATGGTGGGGGTGGGTGGGGCTCAGAATGTTTTGTCATACGGGGTCATGTGATTTCCGATGGCGGCTGTGCACTTGGGGCCTTACGTTTACTGGAGTCCCAGGCTCATGTGAATAAGAGACTTGAATTTGAATAGGAGAGGCCTGAATAGAAAGATGAATGTTAATAAGTAACAATAATAATAACATACAGTACCTCCCAACATTTGAAAAATGTAACGAGAGACAACATCCGCCATGTGTACTGCAGCAAAATGTTTTGACCACGCCCATTTTATGGCCACACCCCTAACTACCATGTCTGTTTTACAAAATTTGGCAGGTTATAAAAGTCTGAACACGTTTCTGGGAGTTTTAAAGTCATGTTTTATGTGTTATAACAGTTTTGCTAATCAAGTTTAAAGGGGACCCGTCACCCAAAAAAAATATTTCAAATCCTATTTTATCATGTTAGTCAAGCAAAATGAACTTTAATTGCACTGTATACATTATTTGAATCTTGTTTCCATCAGTCTGGGAATTCATAATTATAACAAGCAGGCAGGAGCCATTTTGTGGACAGTGTTATTAAGACAAGTCTTGTATCATCTCAGAATCTTGTTTGTGCACCAGAATGGGGGACCTGATGTCCATCCCCATGTCCTGGTTACACAATTAAATGGTGAAGAGATTGGGGGGAATGTGGGGAGAGCAGTGACATGTAGGAAGTGCTGAATGGAAAGTGAAAGTAATTACTTGCCCCACCTCTATCCCTAGGCATAGAGGAGGGGCAGGCAATATTTGATTGACAGCTGATATTTTTAAATTAGTTTACAACAGCTATGAACACTTTAATAAAAGAAAATTGAATTTCATATTTAATTTGAAAAGGACTTTTATTATACAGATTTTTATGTCTGGATGACAGGTCCACTTTAACCTGTTATCCCAAGAGACTTGTTCATATTATTAGTTACAATTATATCTTTGCTTATCTTAAATTGTTACAAATGTATCTAAGTGCGGGTGTTCTGTGTTCTTTGCGAAAAGCCTCATATTTTAATTAAGTTTCAGAAACTTTGTATCTATTTCTGGCGTCAGTGCAGGAGATGAAAGAGAAACTCAGGACATTTCAGTAAGAAACCTGGGACTGTGGGCTGAGCTGTCTAAATCGGGACTTTCCTTGAGAAAGTGGCACAGTTGGGAGTTATGGAATAAGTATGTTTTTAGAAGAGGTCCCCCCTGTTTGTTTTTAGAAGAGTGCCCCCCCCTTTTGAATGTTGGAAAGAGGCAGAAGCAGAAGAAGGTAAATAATTTAAAAATTATAACAAAAAAATTAAGACCGCTTCAAAAGTTGCTTAGCATTAGCCATGCTATAACATACTAAGGGGCAGATTTACTAAATTCGAGTGAAGGGTTCGAATTAAAAAAACTTCAAATTTCGAAGTGTTTTTTGGGCTACTTCGACCATCGAATGGGCTACTTCGACCTTCGACTACGACTATCGAATGATTCGAACTAAAAATCGTTCGACTATTCGACCATTCGATAGTCGAAGTACTGTCTCTCTCGAAGGATATTCATTCGATCGTTGGATTAAAATCCTTCGAATCGTTCGATTCGAAGGATTTAATCGTTCGATCGAATGAATAATCCTTCGATCGAATTTTCTGCGCTAAATCCTTCGACTTCGATATTCGAAGTCGAAGGATTTAAATTCCTAGTCGAATATCGAGGGTTAATTAACCCTCGATATTCGACCCATAGTAAATCTGCCCCTAAATGTTAACTTAATGGTGAACCATCCCTTTAAGTAAATATTGCCCTTTTCCCTTGAGCCCCCATTTGGTGATGGACACTCAGAGATCATGTGACCCGAAATCCTGCAGCTCTAACTTTAGAAGAAGTTTGGGAGCAAAAAAAAAGAACTTTGTCCAGTAATTGGCTCATGTGACCTTACATGTATGTGTGCCCTTGGTTTGTTTGTGTGCACCGTGACTTGTAGGATCCCAGGGGGCGGCCCTTAGTACTTAAAATGGCAATTTTCTATTTAGGATTACTCAGTGGCACATACTACTAAAAAATATATATTATTATGAAAACCTGAACTTGACTTCCCTGCTATATAAGTGCACATTCCACAACATTGATTGTTCCCTCTCTTTCCCCACAGCAGGGGGATTAACCCATTAGTTGCTGATGGCCCATGTTCCATCATGGTGTGATAGGATTTTCTCTTGTCTGTCTGGAGAAACAAAGGAAGCAGAGAGGAGATGAGACAGAAAGGACATTTACTGTGTATAATTGTGTAGCCTCGGCACCAGTTCCCCAATTCTGGCACATACGTTAGATCTGGGGATGATGCCAAGCTTTACATTGGTAACAATTCCCAAAAAAGACACCTGTTTATTTTCTCTAATAGTGGATTTCAAATGAAAGAAAGTAACAATATTGAAATAATTTTGTTTAATTAAAGTATATTTTATATAACTAACACAATAAAATATGATTTGCAATGATTTATTTGGGGTGCCAGGTCCTCTTTATGTCTAGACTGTTAATAACAGAGCCCATGTTCTGTATGGAATCTTTATGGAATATGATCAGCATATGATGCAGTGTGTATGTGTATGTCGCAGTAGGTGAGAAGTTCCATTTCTCCTGGGGTTTGTTATTGGGGTGATTGTTAAAGTTAGTGCACAACACACAATAGAGAGGGGATCCATTTGTGATACTGGAGGAGAGAGCAGAGAAGTGACTTTTCTGTATAGGGGTGCAAGCTCACCCTTGGCCAACATTCCCACTGCTCCATCAAAATCAACTATTCAGCCAAATGTTTGAGAGTGGGCAATATACTTCTTCTCTTCACACCGACACGGAAGGTTCTCCCATCTAGGCCCCATCAACTGCCCCTTATTCTTCTCCTAAATCTTCCATTTATGGCACAACCTGACTGAAGCCAAGGAGATATGGGTCAGTGGAGCTGTACAAAAAAACTAAATATACAATGATCCAAGCCACAAACTCCACACAACAGCTGATCCAAGTCATCGGTACCACCACAACAAATAGGCAACTGGTACAAAACTGTATGATGAACAAAAAGTGTCAGAAAATAACTCAATCCCATGTAATGATTCCTGTATCAGTGACAAGTTCAGACAAGTAATTGGAATGGGGGGGCAATGGTTCTGTTTGGAGACAGAATTCTACTTGGAAGAGTCCCTAGAGGGGACTCAGGCCTTGGAAGGTAAAAGTGATGAGAATCCAAAGGAAAAGGTAAATCCAGCCCACTTTTTTGACCCCGCTGAGCATGTTTTTTTCCCATTCCAAAGGCAACCCTCTATTCCATAGTTGAACATGTGTCAAACGCAAGGACCAAATATAATCAAATCATTGAACGTTTTAAAATATTCTATGGGCCCCTGACCACCATGGTCTCCCTGGTCCATATTATGCCACCCCCCAGGCCTGTTGTCTATATGCCTATTGTGGAAAAAATACTGAGGTGCTTCTCAGACCCCCTTCCAACTGGTGGGTGCCATGTTCTTTCAAGCCATTTCATTACATTGTCTCTCCATTCCCCAAAGCAGCAGCTTCTTGGTTCTACTGACTGTATGTCCCTATAGTTTAATGTGACACCAGCTGATATAGACCCACTGGGGCTCATTTATAAACTTCTCTCACGCACAATGATTCTCACAGTGAATATATTTGCCCCGCGCATGGTTATATTTATAAAGCTGAATAAGAGCAGTGTATTTCATGTGCAAACAGAATTGCAATTTTTTTATTTCACTCCAAATGTTTAAATATTGGAAAAAATCACAAATTGTGAATATTTATCCACTGACGCCACATCTTTGGTAGCAGAGAAAATATTCACAAAACAGTTTCACCAATTGCAAATTTAAATTTCTGCCCATTTTCATGCACAACTGCCTTGTATGGGGGCCGCACTCATGCAAACATCCATCTTGTTTGCAAAAATTTGTTCAAAATGCAAATTCCCAAGAAACAAACCTGGGAAGATGGGCACGGCAGTGGAATATTTTAGGTTTAGGAAAAATACATGGGAAATACAACCATCTTCAAATAAATATGCGCTGTGCAAACTTTATAAATGATCCCCACTGTTTCTCATTTATTTACTCTTCTGTCTGACCTAATCCAGTCATTATCCATGTTTAGAAGAGCTTTATAAACGAACAGAACAGGCATTACAGGCTTTGGCACATATAGGGCCCCTTATTACCAATGAGCTCCAGCTGGATTCATGGCTGTGACGGTGCAGTGACAAAACAGCATCAAAGAAGAACTTGGTGCATCTTCTTATTAATCAGAAGGACATGCACTGAAGCCACTGTTTTGGGTGGGCACGTGACTGAAGTGGAGAGAGAATAAGTAGCCCAGGGCAGTGAGGCCAAGCCATTCACATGCTGATAGCTGAGGCAGTTTCTTAAAGGGGTTGTTAACCTTTAAATTAACTTTTAGTATGATGTAGAGAGTGATATTCTGAGACAATTTGCAATTGGTTTTCATTTTTAATTATTTGTGGATTTTGAGTTCTTTAGCTTTTTAGTCAGCAGCTCTCCAGTTTGTAATTTCAGCCATCTGGTTGCTAGGGTCCAAATTACCCAACAACCAGGCACCAATTTGAATAAGAGACTGGGATATGAATAGGAGAGGTCTGAATAGAAAGACGAGCAATAAAAAGTAACAATAACAAAATATTATAGGCAATAGAATGTATATGTGGAATGTTTTTCCCATGTCAGCAATCACTCATGGGTATTCTCTGCCTTAATAAGACCTGGTGGGACAAAATTAAAATATTTTAGCAATTAAAAAGAAAAAAGTGGTAATTAACCCCACGTATATAAAGAACTGCTCCTTCGCCCACAGGAGTCACTTTTTGTCTGTCCTGTTGAAGCTGATAGGGGCATCTGTTTTTCAGGGGTTCATTTTTCTTTAGTCTTATCTGGTCCCATTAAGGCACCTTTAGCAGAGAAAGCTTGGTCAATAATTAATATTATGTATTGCCAGGTTTGTGTCCTAGGCACGTGCCTACTCTGCCTACCCCTAGTTCCGGCCCTGGAAGCTGGTGCAGCCTAATGAGCTCCAGGCTGTTATGGATTTATTGGATTCTCCTGCTGTGGAATATGACTAAATATTGTTTTATGTGAAACCAGACTTTCCCAATACAAATGCCATAAATGTTTTCATTTGTTATATATATATATATATATATATATATATATATATATATATATATATATATATATATATATATATATATATATTCACCTGTTGGCATAGGGCTCTTACACACAGGGGGATCCTGTGTTTTTCTAACGCATGCACAATGAGAAAAAAAATATTTTGTTCTAACACTTTTTTGACACCACTGAGTATGTTTTTTCCCCATTCCTAAGGCAACCCTCTATTCCATAGCTGAACATGGGTCAAGCGCAAGGACAAAATATAATCAAATCAATTATTGAATGTTTTAAAATATTCTATGGGCCCCTGACCACCAATGTTTAATTAACTTATAAGGGGGGCTGGCCACCAATGTTTTTTTACCTTAAAGGGGGGTCTGACCATCAATTAATTTTTAAACTTTTATGGGGGGCCCTGACCACTTATTTTTTTTAACTTGTAGGGGACAGCTTGGCCACCAGTGAAGTTTTTTTAAAACTTTTATGGGGGGCCCTGATAACCAAATGTTAGCTCCAATGTTTGTGTGGCTTTTTTTACTGTGGTGTGGGGGTCCACGTGGCCCAGAAATTTTTGTTGTACGGGGGCCCTGAGCTTTCTGATGGAGGCCCAGTTTATTGTGGAGAAGTTTTTTACTGCTATAGATTATATTGTGGTATAGTTACAACTGCTGCTATTGAAGTGCCACTTAATTAGGCTAAGTATGACTATTAGTGGTTTCACTTCATACGGTTACACTGATTGATGGTGCAGTGTACTGAGCTGATCTCAACGGCTGTGTAGCATTTCATTCAGTGTATACGGAACGCATTTTAGGACATCCCCCTGAGAAATACCTGTGCTCCATGTGATGTCCTTTGGCTTAGGAACGCTGCATCGGGTGCTTTTACTGTCAATTATCGTCCAAATCTGCAGTCATACCTCCGTCCTGTACCCTCCCTTCTCAGCCATCAGCCATACAAACTCCATCCTTAGCCCTCATCCCTCCACACTTCGCCCTCCACTCTCCCCCCTCAGAACTCCCTTTTTATCCGTCAGTCATTTTCTAACCTCCTAAAGTGGTGATCAATAGGTGTCTTCGGTTTTGTGAGTGGAACTCTTTGAGGGGGGAGAGCGGAGGGCGAAGTGCGTAGGGATGAAGAGGTAAACTGGAAGGCTGAATGCTGAGGAGAGAGGGTAGAGGGTGGAAGGCAGAGGACAGTAAGAGCAATCGATGTGCCATTCTTAAGCCATAGGATATTGCATGAAGGAGATGTATTTCACCGGAGGATCTCCTAAATTCATTCCATAAGTGTACAGTATTGTTGTGCCGTTTAGCTTATGTACTTTGTGGTATATTGTGGTAGCAGGTATAGTTGTGAAGTATCAGTATTCTGACTCCAATACTGTGATAATGGCTGAATCCCCATGAGACCTCCCTGCTGGGCCTGTATGGAGCTGTAAAAAACAATCTTTGCCAGATACTCACTGAACTCACCAGGGAATCCACAAAGCTGCTTTATTTGAGCTGAATGGACACATGTAGCAGTGGATGTATAAGTGCTGCAGGTCAAAAAGAATATTCCTTTCCTACCCTCTGAGCTGTAGCTCCTCACTCATGGAAGGCAGGAACACAAGAGGATTATTGATGTAAATAGTCAGAGCTTTGTTCTTTATTTGCAGGGGTTCAGTGAAAGTGGAATTGTATGTAGGGGAGCTCTCTATACTTATCTCTCCTCCTGTGTTGTTCTGTGCAAGGAGGGGGTGCTGCTGGGAGAGAGAAGTAACAGGGGGAAACAAGGTGCTGTAAGGTCACACATATTACTGTGTATGAAAAGTCAGGGGGGAACCCCAGGGGTGCGCTCTATTTAGGCTGCAGAAGGAAAGGGGGTCCTTGTCAGGCTTCTGAAGAACAATGTATTCTGTTCTCAGGGCACAGAAAGCCAAAGTGAGTCCTTCTCAGGGGTCTGAAGAAACTGCCACATAAGTGGGGACCCCCCCAGCAGCTCACATATAAAATCATCTGAAATATTATTTAAAGTTGCTCCTGGGGTGCAGGCTGTATGTGTCTCTGTTATTTAAAGTTACAGGGTCCTATAAATAAAGCCATCAATGTCTCCTCTATGTACAGTGTGTGTGACTGCAGATCAGGGAGCTTCCCAGGGAGGGGTATTACAGCTCAGTCTGACCTGACCCAGGGTGGAGACCAAATCGTAGTGTAACTACTCTCCCCTGTAGCAGAGGCACATGACTCCTATAGCTCCACAAGGAAGAATATCAGTAGTAGATTTCTTGCTGTAGCAGAATAGGGCTACATTTGGAGTCACTGCAAGATCAAGGTAGGAATTAGTGCAGCAATAGAAGAAGCCTATGTGTGTGCCCTAAACAAGTGAAAAGTGTATCGTGGGACTTTAGAACCCACCACTACATTTTTAAAAGTAGCCCAATTGGCTATAAACCCGCCAACCTGGCAATCTCCTCTGTGTTATTCTATGCAAGGAGGGGGAGGAGCCACCACCCCTGTGAGCTGACAGGAAGGAAGGCCTGCACAGGAAGTGTTTGGAGTTGACAGGAAGGAGCTGACAGGAAGATCTGCACAGGAAGTTTTGGAGAGGAGCTGACAGGAAGATCTGCACAGGAAGTGTTTGGAGAGGAGCTGACAGGAAGATCTGCACAGGAAGTGCTTCTGGGAGAGAAAAGCAGCAGAGTGAAAAGCAAGCTCTGTTTAGGGTGTGGAAGGAAAGGGGACCCTTGTCAGGCTTGTCAGGAGACAGAGGGAGAACATATGGGCACATAGGGCAAGATAGAGAGGAAGGAATACGGCACATGTAAGATTGCCACCCGGCAGGTATTTTACCGGCCTAGGCAAGGCCAGGGCCGGTATTACAAATTTACCGTCAATGTAGCTGCTGGTAAATTTGTAATACGATTAAAAGGAGCCCTCAGCCTGTTCCCAATCCCCTGGAACTTATTTTTTCTTTTGCCTTTTCTAGCGTCCGTGGCGCGGCCACGCTGCTTCTGTCATCACGGCCCGCCCCTTTTGACATCACGGCCCGCCCCTTTGTGTCCCCGCCCCCACCAGCCAGTAAAGCAGTTTAAAAAAGGTGGTAACCCTAGGCACATGGGGACAGGAGAGAGAGAGAGAAAGAGGAAATATGGAGACACAGAGACAGGAGAGAGGTGGAAAATAGGGGCACACAGGATCAGCACAAAGAGGAAGGTAATAGGGGCACAAGAGAAAGAGAGGAAGTGGGTGCACACAGGGTAACAGACAGGAATCGAAAATGGAGAAATCCTGATCTCTGTTTATGTGGACGGCCCTAGCTGTCAGTGCAGGATATCTGGGGATAATGTTCTCCCCTCTGGAGGCAGGACAGACAGAAACTTGCTTTTAAGCTCCTCCTCTTCCTGATCTCCACCTCCTCTCATCAGTTTTTTGTTTGCCCTGCTCTGGGGCAGACATACCTTCCTCCTCTCCTAATATTTTTTACAGATAAAGACTAAATAAAGGTTCTTGAGTGCCCCTTTCAGTCAAAACCTTAGTGTGTGCTCCTGTAGGTAGAGCCCAGAACAAAGAATACTCCAGGGGTAAGCCGATCCTGCTGTGTGCTTCCCTGGTAAGTAAGCCTGCTGTGCATGCTTTGAGCCCCCTTATGGTGTTGTGCTCCCCATAGGTGAGCCCCTAAAAAACTTTTATGTGTGCTCCGCATCCGTGAGCCCAATACACCAGTACCAGGGCATTGCACTCCCCCTGGTGAGCCCGCATACTCCCGCTGCATACTCCACATTATTGTGAGCCAAGTTCAAATACTCATTGTTATAGAACCAAGGGTTGCACTTCCCCTGGTGAGCCTGCATATTCCAGCTGCACGCTCCACATGTGAGCCCAGTTTTTTAAACCATCACACTTAAAGGACAAGGAAAGGTAAAAAAATAAAATCCCATTTTTACTTTCTTTAATGAAAAAGAAATCTATCTCCAATATACTTTAATTAAAAAATGTGTACAGTTTTTATAAGAAACCTGACTGTATGCAGTGAAATTCTCCCTTCATTTACTGCTGTGGATAGGAATTGTCAGACGGTCCCAGGGAAACAATCATACTTATGAACAGCAGGGGGAGCCCCCGCCTTACTTCCCAGCCATGCAGAACTCAAGCAGCTTTGTTTATGACGATCCCTAAGCAGCCCAGACCACACTGAGCATGTGCAGGGTCAGGGTCAGGCCAAGATGTATAACAAAGTTACAAGATGACAGCCCCCAGTGGCCAACTTTGAAAGCATAAATCATTTGTTTGATTAGGCTTGTGGTGCAGTAAGTTCATGCTTAAGTTTAGTATACAAAATACAGCATTTCTAGCCTTATTCTATTTTACACTTTCCTTGTCCTTTAAACATAAGTGATCAGGAGCTTAGCGGTTCCGGACTCCCTGTCCCACAAGCCAATGGGTCAGTTAAGTGTGAAGGAAGACGTGTGACGTTTCTTCGTCTGCCTTCTCAGTGTGGCCAAATAATGGCGGCTCAAACATGGCAGCTCAAGAGTATTTAATGGATCAGAGACAGGCCTTGGCACCTTCTTCATGCACAAAGAAGGCTCATACCAAAAATGGGTAAAAAAAAGAAAGTTTTCAAGAACACCTTCTCCAGATAATCTATATCACTATAGACTCTGACATTCAGCAGGACATTAATCCTGCTGCTACTACTCTCATCACTGCACAAATTCACTCTGTACCACAGGCTAGCACTCCTCTAAGCAAAAAAAACAATTCCACTGTGGCACAGTCACAAGAGGCTGACATTCAGGATCACAATCAATTTTTTAAAATTGTTTGAATGGATCCAAAATCAAGTTAAAGTTTCAGTTCCACAGGCACTCAAAGGTCAGGTGAAACATGGCAGTAGACAAAGAGTAGAAGCTCATACAGCTTCCAGTTCATTGCTAGAATCCCAATCAGGCAGCGATTCCTACACTTCAGACTCAGAGGATTCCTCTACAAATTCCTCAGTGAGTGGCACATCTCCAGCTAACAAGCAACCAGAGAAAATTAAAACACTCCTTAAACATACAGTATATGCAACACCTTAGAGATAGCAGAGACACAAACTACTTTTTCCAAGGCAGATAAATTACTAGGACACAGATGCAAGAAATTCAGGTATTTTACCATCAGCAAATGCATTACAGAAACTATTGCTGAGGAATGGGCTGAGCTGGACAGAAGAGCATCTATTTCTCAAAAAAATTTCAACAAATATCTGGTGGCTGAGGATCTCAAAAATATATGGGATAAGTCTCTGAAAATAGACTCAGCTATAGTCCAATTATCAAAAAATACCACATTGCCAACAGAAACTGTACATGTGTGTGTCCGCCTTAATCTATATACTATCAAATCACACAATCGATCCCCCGTGTAAAACCTTAATGGAGTTAAAAAAATCATAATGGAGTTAAAAAATCCTCATAAGTGTTAATGCCCCAAATCGTGTAGTTGCAATTAATGATGCTCCTCAATAAGTTACAAATAATCATCGATAAAAATATTTAAAAATAAATGTGAACATAAAGTGAAAATAAAAAATGAAAATATCATCTAATATATCTTAAATCCCCCTAGTATCCAGAATTCATAGTCCCGATCATGATGTATCAATCAATGTTCATTAACCCCATGGTGGCAAAAAAATGAATAAAAAAATCATACTATAATTGGTGCTGATCCGAAAACGGAATGTCCTCCGCTTGGCTGCTGAACCCCCAGCCGATGTGTAAGGCAACAGTTGATGTTCCGCTTCCATCTGTTAGTATTTTTCTATCATCACGGCAGATCCACACTGCGGGAGGAAGAGCCCAGCCCCAATCCCTACAAACAGAAGGATTTTTTAACTCCATTATGATTTTTTAACTCCATTATGGTTTTACACGGGGGATCGATTGTGTGATTTGATATAGTATATAGATCAAGGCGACACACATGTACAGTTAGTACATACCTGATTACCAGGTTATATAGATATATGTCACGGGGGAATAAATGCATATCCACTTGTCTGTTTTGGTGCGGACCCATTAGGGAATAGTAACGAGTATATCAATAATGAGTATATCTACGATGAGCACATTAACCTTGACCTGAGAGCAAATGATCGATAGTGGGCGAGACATTGGGTTATAATGATATTATGCGGTAGAGATAGGGTTAAAGGATAAGGAAAGTGTAAAATAGAATCAGGCTAGAAATGCTGTATTTTGTATACTAAACATAAACATGAACTTACTGCACCACAAGCCTAATCAAACAAATGATTTATGCTTTCAAAGTTGGCCACAGGGGGTCACCATCTTGTAACTTTGTTATACATCTTTGCAAGACTAAGACTGTGCACATGCTCAGTGTGATCTGGGCTGCTTAGGGATCGTCATAAACAAAGCTGCTTGAGTTCTGCATGGCTGGGAAGTAAGGCGGGGGCTCCCCCTGCTGTACATAAGTATGATTGTTTCCCTGCAGAGCAGTTAGGGACCGTCTGACAATTCCTATCCACAGCAGTAAATGAAGGGAGAATTTCACTGCATACAGTCAGGTTTCTTATAAAAATGGTACATATTTTTTAATTAAAGTATATTGTTTTGCCTTTCCTTGTCCTTTAATATGACGGTTACCTGAATGTTTTTCCACAGAACCACTGAGATGTCATCCACTTTCGGTTATCAGAATAGCAATAACGAATATATATATATATATGTAGAGAGAGCCCCTGGGTAGACCTTGCACCCTTATTCAAACTTTGATATTTTTCGTAACATTTAGCAACTATGTTAATAACTATGGCAACAAATTGGCAAGTGAAACATAATGTTACTAAATATTTGGTTTTAACTTGTTTTTAAATTGTACTTGAGAGTGGGTATGGTTATATTGTAAATGTAATTTTCTTTTGTGTTTAGTTTTTATGTGATAATGATTATCTAGTCTGGTATATGTATATTAGTCGTGCTTTAATGATGAGGTGGATACGTCATCTTTAATTGGCCAAATTTTTCCCGCCAATCAAGGTATTTAAAGCATTTGTGTTTATGTATTTGTTACTTTGAAAAAGGCCAACAACCAGTGGCCAAGCATTGGAAAGAGGCCAGACATGATCCCTCCACATTCAAATGTATGCCGATTGATGAGATACCAAAACCACCCAGGGGTGATGATATAGACAATATGTTGTTAAAACGTGAGGCATTCTAGATACATGGACTGGACTTTGTTATTCCAAAGGGATTAAACAGGCAACTGCAATTAAACTGCTTCTTCACTTAAAGACGTACATTCAGGCAGAATAATGTACATTGGCATAACCATGTTATAACTGCTACGTTTTGTTTTACAGAGAAATGTATACATAGTATCTAAATGAAAATCATGTGAATTGTGAAGTCTCTACAATCTGTGAGTAACATGTTTTTAAATGTTTCTATGTGGCAACAAAAAAACAATTTGAAATTATATGCACAATTGACCTTAATAGGTTAGCACAGAGGTATAATACTTACACCCAATGAAGTATGGAACTAACTGTCAAGCACTGGAAAAATAATTTTTTTTTGAAACAACAGACTGTATACGGACTGATGATGTCATACGGGCACCAAAATCCACTAATGGGGGTGAGTATTTAATCTAATACACAGTATGGGCACATCATCCTTGATAAATATCCCCAAGAGGGAACGAAACGTCAGATGTAATGTTGTGTTACAAATAAATACACTTCATTCACAAGAGACAAAGAGTTTGCTGATCCTTCATCACTTTGTTTATAATACATTGATCTTGCACCTCTGCCTCATACAGAATCGAGTGCAGACACCAACAGCATTTATATATATATATATATATATATATATATATATATATATATACTTGAGTTCCAGTGGGCAAACAGTCTTTTAATTAATCCAGATACATAAGTAGGGTTGCCACCTTTTATAAATAATTTTACCGGCTGCTGGGGGGGTGGGGCCTCAAAGGGGCGGGACGTTACATCAAAAGGGGCGGGACGTGATGTCAAAAGGGGCGGGCCACACCACGGACACCACGTGGAGTCAAAAGAAAAGGTAAGTTGCAGGGGATTGGGGGAGATTGGGGGCAGGCCGAGGGCTCCTTTTGATTGTATTAAAAATTTACCGGCAGCTACATTGCCGGTAAATTTGTAATACCGGCCCCTACCTTGGCAGGTATTTTACCGGCTAGGCCAGTAAAATACCGGCCGGGTGGCAACCCTATACATAAGTAGTAATTTAATAATCAGAGACATTAATGACTGGCAAACTTCTGAATACTCTTTTTGTTTCAGTGAAAGATATATAATAAAACATAAGGATTTCTTTCTCTTCTAACTTCAGTCCTTTGGGTTTTTTCATATGCTTGAAATATGTTCTATTTTTTAAAATGTAAGTTTTTAGGGTTACAGCGACCCACTGCATTTGCTGCTACACCTCCAGCTCCACAGATATGTGCTCAGTGACTGGGAGACAAGCAAAGTGCTGCAGACCCAACACTCCAGGTCACCATTTTGCCACCATTTTTGGGTGATCTACTGTATGTTAATTTCATTATACTCTGTTGTGCTGTACCTGCTGGGAAATACAGATATAGTTTTTATTTCTAAATGACACAGTTTATACTGCAAATAATTCACTGTACAATATAAAATGTCATTCCTGAAGCAGCAAGTGTATTTAGTTGTAATATTGGTGTGTAGGTGAATCTCAGCTCATTTTGCCTGGTCATGTGATTTCAAAAAGAGCCAGCACTTTAGGATGGAACTGCTTTCTGGCAGCCTGTTGTTTCTCCTACTCAATGTAACTGAATGTGTCTCAGTGGGACCTGGATTTTACTATTGAGTGTTGTTCTTAGATCTACCAGGCAGCTGTTATCTTGTGTTAGGGAATTTTCTTTATTAAATTCAATATCATACAAATAAACAAAGATAATCAGAACATTATATCATCAGAATGAAAACATCAAAAGGAGATATTAACATTTTCCCATAATCTATAGATTTTAACCTCCTGTGCCTCAATAACGGTGATTTCCATTAACACAGCATTGGAAGTATATTCAATAGAATCTACATCTTGACCTGTTTATTTCTTACAAAGTAAATGCCACAAATAATACCGGATTATTGCAATTATGATATACAGTGTTTCCTTATTACACAGACAGTCCCGGATCAGTATCCCGTATGCAGCTTCAGAGAAACATAAATTACTCAAAAAACCAAATCCCAGTTTCCTACTGACTTGATCATAAAAAGTTTTTGTTATTGGACATTCTACCAAAAAATGTTCCTGAGTCTCGGCCTCCCCACAGTTCCATGGGCAGTTTCTATCCACCGCATTCAGGTAACGGAGATTAACCTTAACAAAAAACTTGCCCTGAAAAGCCAACCAAGAAATATCAAATCATTTGTTAGGTAGTCTTTTACTATTCAGATACTTTATACTTTCTTGTTCAGTGGCACCGGGGCAGTCTCTCAGGACTATGGGGGAACATAGTACTTCATTGTAAAGGGTCTTACTAGGGGTCAGATTCAACGCTCTAGAGCCAACGCCAAATACAATGGGAGAGAAACACCACGAACCCGGACCTCCTTCACTCTCCCTCCCTGCAACCATTCCATAATAAATGGGAATATCCAAGATTTTAAACTGTTTTCCCACAGAGACATATTGTTTTTAGGTAAAACCTCCAAATTAAACTTAAGAAAAATGATACCAAAGAACAAAATGGGACATATCATAGCCAGACACCCTTCCTCCCTTGGCAAGAATGTTCTCCCCCCTCTTTACAGGATTTAGCCTATTTCCCCAAAGCATTTGAAAGAAGAGGCTGTACATCCGGTCATACAAGGCTTCTGGTAAAGGAAATACATACGAAATGTAAAGAAAGATCGGAATTAATAGAGTCTTTATAACAGCAATTCTTTCTTTATAAGTCAATCTCTAGGATTTCCATCTCTGAACATTTGACATGGCAGTTACCAGTTTTTCTTCCCAATTAACCTGCATGTTATCACCTCTCCCAAATTTGATACCTAATATATTAACCTGGGAAGAGGCTACAGGAAAATCCCCACATTTAAAAACAGGTTCAGTCTCCAAAACCCAAAAAGCTTCTGATTTGGCTCAATTGATGCAAGAACCAGAGGCCCTTGACACTGATACCCTCCAATCCACATTCCTGCAATGATCTTAAAAAAGGATCTACTGCAAAACTATATAAGAGTGGGCTTAAAGGGCATCTCTGCCTTACATCGGACTCAGCTTCAAAATTTTCCCCTATCCAGCCACTGATCGATGGAAAACTTTTCTTAACCAAATTACAAACTGCTGGGGAATACCGTACATTGCCAAAGTAGCCCAGACTCATGGTCAACGTTGTCAAAAGCTTTGGCCTGATCTAATCACAGCAGAAACTTCCCATAACCATGAGTCTTACACCTCCAGAATTTCCCTTATTGTTAACAAAGCTCCACAAATATTCCTGAAGTACTGAAATGGAACCAGAAGTGTTTCAGAAAGCTTAGAGAGTCTGGAAAAAAGAATCTTTGCTAGAAGTTTTCTGTCAGTATTTAACAAAGCAATTGGCCTCCAGTTTTCTACCTGTCTTGGATCTTTCCCTTTTGATAACAGGATTAAGGAAGAAACCCTCATAGAGAAAGGAAGACCCCCACCTTGTAAACAATAATCCCTCAGCACCTCTAGGATACCTTCCCTTGTCTCAGCTAAATTATCATCTGTATTAAAAAGGCCACTGATCACCTTTTTACTAACGGATTCCTTAAAGTTCTGAAAAGGATCCGGAGAAGCAGATTTCCCATAATCCTCTCTAGTACCAACGATCTGAATTGACTGTACTGGCACTGTTTCATTAAAAACTTGAGTCGTGTAATTTCCTCCCCAGCCGCCCCTACTGATATACAAGCTTCCAGTTTCTTTCTTAAACACTGACACTTTTTGTTATTATAACGCACCCGTTTAAAGGACACATTTTTCACACGTAACTCCTCCTTAGCTCCCTCACACCACTGAGATATAGAATCCAAGAAATCCACTTTGACATCTGACACTGAAAAAAATCTTTAAAAAGAATTTGAACTTCTTCATCTTCCAACAAACTCCCATTAAGTCTCCATATCCCCTTTTCCCCTCCTAAACCCTTCTAATCCCCCAAAAGCACAGGAGACCCTTAAATGGTCACAATATTCAACTGCTTCTCAATAACATCAGAGAATGACTCGTTTTTTTTATGAAAATCTCTAACCTAACCTACTGCTGCGTCCGCATAGAAATACATATATTTCCCCACACGTCCCCCCCAGGTACCAATATCAACTATACCTGCCTGACTCACCATATTGCCAAAAACTGACCCTCATATTTGTTAAACCTCCCAGTTTTGTCTTTAGCATGGAGGACTTGATTAAAATCCCCCGCTAGAATAACTGTGATGGAAGTGCACAAAAACTGCTTTACTTCAGACAATAAGGCTCTTCTTTCAGATATTCTCTGGGGGCCATATATATTTATTAGCCTTACCAAAACCCCCTCAATCTTAACATCAATCATTAGACATCTGCCTATTTGTATCTCTACCAGACGGACTACCTCCAACATCTTAATACCCTTAAAAAGGATGGAAACTCCTCCTGCTGAGTCTTCTGCTATAGACCATAGAGAGCAGCCATATTGCCAGTCCCTCTTTGCTCTAAAAATTTCAACTGTCTTTGTGAGCCGTGTTTCCTGAAGGAAGATAACATGAGCCCCCGAATCCTTCAGACTCTCATATGCAACAAAACGAGCCTTATCTGATTTTATACTACACACATTTGATGTTAAAAATTTAAAGGAAAAATCTGGCATGGTATTACTTTTTACCTCCCCATTCTCCTCCTCAATAGAACCTTTTCTCTTAACCTGAAATCTAGGCTGCCCATTTTCTTCATCCCAGTCAGTCACCTCATCTTCCTCCATTGATTCCCACTCATTCTCTTTAGAATCCTGATCTTTTTTCCTTTTAATTTTCCCCCCTTCACTTGCCCTACTTCGCTTCCTCCTGGATTGCCTGAGGACCCCCTTAGAGCATTTCTCCTTCTCCTCCTCAAGTCTCTTCAGATCGTCCTCCTCTGCAAGTTCCCCCCAACTTTTACCATCAGGGAGAATGAATCTGTCTGACACAGGGATCTCTTTAGCAACAGTTATTTTGTCTTGCTTCTTCCCTGACTTTTTACCAGCCACTGTCCAATTACCCCTCTTTTTTGTTTTTTTACCACCTCCTTTTTACCTGCCTAAACAACCTCCTCTCTTTCAGTACCTGCACGTTCCTTATTTTTCCTCTGACATTGTTCTCCTGCCTGAATTCTTCCTGCTCTGTGGACTGTTCCATATTTCCATCTGAGAAAGAAGCCTGATGATTTTGAAATTCCCTCTCAATATTTGGGCAATTTTTCAGCACATTATGCCTCTGGGCAGTCTCAGTGTATATGGCCCAACTGTTTACACAAATTACACCTTATCTTATCACATTCTTTACTGTCATGGCCCAGAACTTCACACAAAGCACATTTTTTAACTTCACATGTATTAGCAAAATGCCTGTTGGACCCACACCTATGGCATAATTTAAGCCAGTGATCCCCAACCAGTAGCTCATGAGTAACATGTTGCTCTCCAACCCCTTGGATGTTGCTCCCAGTGGCCTCAAAGCAGGTGATTATTTTTGAATTCCAGGCTTGGAGGTAAGTTTTGGTTGTATAAAAACCAGGTACATTGCCAAACAGAGCCTCAATGTAGGTTAATAACCCACATAGGGGCTACCAAATGGCCAATCAAAGCACTTATTTGGCACCCCAAGAAAATTTTTCATGCTTGTGTTGCTCCCCAACTCCTTTTACTTCTGAATGTTGCTCACAGGTTCAAAAGGTTGGGGATCCCTGATTTAGGCTGACCTGGAATAAAAACAGACCCCTCTCTCTCTGCCAATGAAAAAAGAGTTTGGCTTTAAAACCTTCCCATTCAGCCGCACCCTTTTTCTGTTCATATTTACACCAAAAAGCCTCTAAGGTTTGTGTTAACTTAAAGTCTACATCATATTCACTGTCAGATATTGTGATTAAAGCAAAAACATCATCAGGTGTAAAACCCAGAGACTGTTTAATAAGGTTTCTTGCTACAAACCTCCTGCCGGGCTCCTTCCCTTTTTCCCCAGTCCACTTGATTTTTGCAACATTTTTTCTCTTAAATGTATTTTGATCCATGTTACCATTGTTCTGACCCAAACTGCTCCATCTCCTACAGTAGCTGAGTCATTTCTTGCCTGAAAATCCACTTTTCCTTTTTCCGCCCCCTTCCCCCGCATCTTATTAGAATCATTGGGTTCAGGCAACTCTGCATTATCAGTGGTTGCACTGCTGTTCCACCTGAACCTGCTTTCTCTGCAACCACCTTTGCTTTTGTGTTTAACCCTTCACACACATCCCCCTGCTTCCCCATACTCATAACATTTAAAACAATATTATTAGATACATTGGAAACAGAAGGAACCTTAGAAACTTTCAATTCATTTCTGCTGTGACTATTTCTCATCCAGTTCAGTTTCATTACTTTTGCTAAGTGCATTTGTATTTAAGTTCTTTTCCTTTAAACCATTACTTAGTTCATTTTCACTTAACTCATTAGGGTTTGAATAGTCCAAAATAGTCAGTTCCATGTCCTGCACAGCTTTACCAGAAAGCACCACTTTAGAAACAAATTCCTTCTGTGCTGCAGACTCTCCTCTGCATTTGCTGAAATCTCTCTTTATTACTATATGTCTCTCTCCAGGGCTCAATCTTTTTAAGAACAGTCTCCATTTCACTTTCCACCTCCTCCAAATCTTTATTTAACATCACAAGGTCCCATATCTTCCTTGCTCGGCTCTCACCCTTTGCAAATTTAATGTCCATTGCAATCCTACAAATGTTACAGGAGCGTGTACATACACTTCTGGGGCCAGCAGCATTGCCTTTTGGCATACTTGATGTAAAACAAAAAAAGGGAAAACAGCTACAGTATATCTTTCTTTGGAAAAAAATAACTCACCCAGACCCAAAAAGGGCCTGGGCAAATCACAAAATCCACCAGAGATCCACCGAGGAACTGCTAGCCTGTTGTTATCTTCCTAAAGGGAGGTGATATCAGAGTGACTGAAATTTATCAGAGCACAAGTCACATGACTGGGGGCAGCTGAGAAACATACAGGTAGACTCCAAGTAAAAATTTTGCCGCACCCTGTGTGAGATCAGGAGATAAAACAGGTCCAACTGGTTATAGAGAGAGAGAGACTTTCAGTTTAGTTTTTTGTTCCTGATTTCATTGATGGCGGCTGCTGATCTGAGAGACGAGCTGAGCTGCTCCATCTGCCTGAGCATTTATACTGATCCTGTATCCCTGCCGTGTGGCCATAACTTCTGCCGGGGCTGTATTGGGACAACATGGGACACCCAGGAGGGATCTGGGGCTTATTCCTGCCCTGAATGTAGAGCAGAGTATCAGGAGCGCCCTGCCCTGTACAGGAACAGAACTCTGGGTAACATAGCAGAGAGATTCCTTCCAACTGAGACAGAGCCGGGGGAGACTGGGATCTTCTGCACCTACTGTGTCCTCTCTCCTGTACCTGCTGCTAAATCCTGTCTCCTGTGTGAGGCTTCTCTGTGTGATACCCACCTGAGGGGGCACAGCAAGTCAGCAGAACATGTACTGACCCAACCCACCGACTCCTTTATGGGGAGAAAATGTTCTGTACATCACAAGGTTCTGGAGTATTACTGCTGTGAGGAGTCTGTCTGTGTCTGTGTATATTGCTGGGTGTCTGAGGAGCACAGGGGCCACAGGGTGGAGCTGCTGAGTGAGGCCTCTGAGAAGAAGAAAGAGACACTGAGGAAAGTTGTGGAGAAACTGAGGCCAGAGAGAGAGGAGACTGAGAGAGGAGCCAAGAGACTGCAGGAGCGCAGGAGAGAAGTGGCAGAAAAAGCAGCCGGTGAGACAGAGAGAGTCACTGCCCTGTTTAGAGACATCAGGGAACAGCTGGAAGCCCTAGAGAAGAGACTCCTGAGTGACATCTCCAGCCAGAAAGAGAAGCTCTCACTCCCACTCACTGATCTGATGGAGCAGCTGGAAATAAAGAAGGACGAGCTGTCCAGGAAGATCCGTCACATTGAGGAGCTGTGCAACATGGCAGATCCACTCACTGTCCTACAGGAACGGGAATCACATGGAGCTGCAGATAATGAGGGGGGCAGAGAGAGACATGATATAAAGGTCCCTGCTGTAGGGGATCTGGATGTGGATCTGATCTCAGAGACATTACTCACAGGCTTAGCTGCCATTGTGACTGGGGTAAAGGGAAGGGTGATCCCTGGGCAGGAGGCTACAGACCTGTTACTGGATATAAACACGGCTGGGAATGATGTATCTGTATCAGGGGACAGGAAATCTGCTTCCTACTCACTCACAAACCAGCGTCACCCACAAACCCCAGAGAGATTTCAGTTGGTGCCTCAGACTTTAAGCAGCAGGAGTTTCCCCTCAGGGCGACATTACTGGGAAGTGGAGGTCAGTGAATCAGGGGGCTGGGGGGTAGGGGGGACCTATCCCAGTATAGAGAGGAGAGGGGGTCAGTCCTGGATTGGGAATAATAACAAGTCCTGGTGTTTGTGCAGATGGGATTATGATGAATATACAGTGACACATGACAGTAAAGACACAGAGTTACCCCACGTCCCTTCCTGCAGGAGAATCAGGATCTCATTGGACTATGAGGCCGGACGTCTGTCCTTTTATGAGCTGAGTGAGCCAATCAGACACTTACACACCTTCACTGCCACATTCACTGAGCCCCTTCATGCTGCATTCTGGGTATGGGGGAGTGATGATGATGATGATGGTGCCTGGGTGAGAATCATTAGTTAGGGCACTGCCCAGCATTAAACCCATTGCCAGAGTTGCCCTTAGCCCAGTGGAAAGGAAAGAAGGAAGGAGAACTAAACCCTAAACCTGAATATGGTTAGAAATGTCACATTGTATATACTGAACTTATAAAACCAGGCTATAGACTCCGCATGTCCCTAGAAGTAATGATGCCGACCTTCAAGGAAAAGTTAAAACTAAATAAACTTTATGAGAAAGGTGCAGGTAAACACAACTATGAAAAGTCACAGTATCGCTGCTCTGGGTCCCTGTTCTTTACACATTGGTCTGGGATCAGAATTCCTCCTCAAACTCCCTCACTCCCTTCACTTGATTTTATTTGATCCTAGAGTAGAGCCGACAGCCAGAGACACAGCAGGGAAGTCACACAGGACTGACGAGGAAATGTTCCACCATTGTTTTCAGGCTGTGAAATATTCAGCATTTAATTCACCCAAATATCCCCATGTGTCATTGCCAGACCCGGATTTCTATAATCAGCGCTACTAGGTCCTAGTGCCTGCCTGCTTTCACACACATCCCTCTCATGCAAGTTCATGCTGGACAGGGTCGGACTGTGGGGCCCGGGGCCAACTGGTACTGCTGGTCCAGGGCCCCCCGGCCCTTAATGTCACACACTGAGCTTGGCACAACTGCATGAATGGCGTCTCTCAGTGCACATGTGCATATCGGGAGGGGGGGTCGGGCCTGGCAGGTTATTTCACTGATGCCGGATGGCTGGGGAGCTGCAGTTCTGTACAATGTGACTGGGTGATATGCCACCCCTGAAATTTTGCTGCCATAGGCCTGGGCTTTTGTTAAACTCCCATATACTCTTTTTACCGGTGTGCAGAGATATTTATATTACAACATAATGTTCTGTCCCCATTTTATTGCAAATGTTACTGAGTATGGCAGATAAAAGCCTTTTAGTTCTCTGCAATCTGACGGCATATATAGTGAGTAAAGTACCCCCTCTTGTAAAATATAAGGATATTAGAAGTCACAGAGGAGTTTCATGACCATATAAAAGTACGAGGCTGAAGGCCGAGTGTTTTTATACAGGTCATGGGACTTCAAGGTAACTTCTAATATCCTTATATTTTACAACAGGGGGTACTTTATTTATTATAACACACGTTTCAGTGAGTCATGTGACAGAAATGACATCAGAACTCACCGTTTATAAGGATATAATTTACAAAATATTAATGGCTTTTGTGTATTATAAATGAATTTACCATTAGTTCTCTGTGATAAAAACACTGTATGACATTGTATTAATATTCCTGTTACTTACAGGGTTGGACTGGCCCACTGGGGAACCGGGGAAAATCCTGGTGGGCCCAAGATTTCTTTGTCTGTTATGGTCATATAGGAAATTTTAAAACAATTTATTTCGACTATACACTTCTCTCATTAAAGCTTCAGTCCAATCACTCTTTACTGTTAAACATGTTATTAAGAGAAGCAGCAGTCTGAAGCAATTGTTTCAAACAGTTTTCTGCCAGTGAAGATAAAGTGAAGGTCCGGAGAGTAGGAATATGGGACAAGGAGGGTCACAAGGTGCTGCAGACAAGGAGCCAAAAAGGAAAAGGAGAAAAGAAACTGCATTAAGGGACCTGCAGATAAGAGGTAAAAGAATTGGGAGACATTAGTTACATTAGTGGAGCAAAATAGGGAAGATTTAAACATTTGGGAGAAGAGAAAGGGGCAGGGGAGATAAAAGATAAGGGAGACAAGGAAAGATGGGGGAAGGGAAGTTTTGCTGACATCAATGTTTTTTCAAACTCTATCAACTCTATCATCCTCTATGTGGCAATTTCATAGTTAATTGAAGGAAACTCATACAGCGGAATCCTGATCATTAACTCTTTACTAACTTTCCCAGCTCTTACTTGTGTTTCACTTATATCCAGCAGTATTCCTAGTTTTGTGTGTCCCTCTAAAAACAAATGCTTGAAATAAGGAAAAATAAAAGTTATGATTAAAAAAAAACTAATCTGATGGAAGATAAAAAGAGACAGATAGGAAAGAGTTAATTTTAAGACTGGGGCGAGAGGCTAAGGGAGAAGAGAAGAAGCCAAATGAACCGTCACAAGGAGAATACAAAGAGGCAGGAGGAGTGACACAGGGAGAATTTGCAGTGTAGATGGAAAAGTAAGGGTTAATCATATAAACTGTAATGTAAACAGCACAGGGATAGAGAGGATTTGGGCTTTCTGTCTGTCTGTCTGTCCACTGCATTGCTCTGTACTCTCACTAAGCTTCTATTAGCAAATGAAGCCCAGTCCCATACCTCCCAACTGTCTCGTATTTTGTGGGACAGTCTCGATTTTGACAGCTCAACTCACAGTCCCGGGTTTGTTACTGAAATGTCCCGACTTTCTGTTTGATCTCCTGCACTGAACAGCCAGAAACAGATACAAAGTTTCTAACTTAATTGGCTTTTGGCAGAGAGACCAGTATAGATACTTAGATACTTTTGTAACAATTTAAGATACGCAGGTGTCTTGGAGAAACTGTGACTTGTAGTTTAAAGGGCAATTCTACAGTGGCGTAACTACCGAGGGTGCAAAGGGTGCAAGTGCAACACGGCCTGTAATCTCTGCACTGGCGAAGGGGCCGCATCCCTGGAGGGGAAGTAGGTTCCCGAAAAAAGATTTTAGTGTAAAGTGAGGGCAAGAGCTTATTGCCAGATCAGGCATATGATGTCATCAGCAGCAGCCACTCTGTAAAACATACAGAGCTTCGGAAACAGCGTCAGTGCCGGGAAGGAGCGGGAAAGAGCAGTCCCCATCTAGAAAGTGATGGATGAGCATAAGAGCCTACAAGAAGTAATGAGCTCTGCACTGTTTTACTGTCCACTTCTGAAATGAAATTTGACCGAGGAGGCGGGGGACTGAGCTGCCTTTTAAGAGTAAACAGACATTTGTTCTCTACTTCATAAATGGATGAGCTGACAGGTTAACTTATGAAGGAGGTGTGGGTGGTGGAAGTTCTTTATCAGTTCTACAGGCCTCTCATGCTCTATTAAATATATTATATGCCTCAGCTAAACATTCAGGTTGTGAGAGCTGCCGGTGCTGTACCTCAGTTGTTCCTCTTCTGCTCAGAATTTCTTCTTATAAAATTGTAATTGTTGTAATAGACACTGTTTTAACCTGTGGTCTTTCATATTTAGTTAGGGTCCCACAGTTCAAATTTCTGTGGTGGGCCCCTGGTACCCCAGTCTGCCACGGCTTCTTGTCATGCCTGGGGATACTGTGTTAAATATCCATTTCCCATAATACAGGCATCTCTGGGGTTAATGACGTGCCCATCTATAACTGCAGTAAAATGCTTTTATCTTAAACTAGCCTTGCAGTCCTACTATATTTATTATTGTTTGGTTCATAGTTGCAAAGCTTCAACAGGAGGAACTTCAGCTTTGGGTCAGGCCCAGGCAGTAGCAAAAAGCAAGAAAGAAGTGGACATTACAGTGGCAGCGCAAAGAGCATTCAGGCAGCTGAACTAAAACTAGCCACCAGTAACTAGTATTTATATAGTATGGTTAGAATATTTGTCACTTCATATAATTGGGCAATTTATGCAACAGCCACTGATGTTTGAGGCAGTGTTCATTGTGTGTGCCCAAAACTGCAACATCATGGACACGGACAACCACTTAATATAAATGTTAATTGGTAGCAAGTAATGGAATACAGGGATATGGGAGATAGCTCATAGTACAAGTTGATCCAGGGACTGGTCCCATTGTCATTTTGGAGTCAGGAAGGAATTTTTCCCCCTCTGAGGCAAATTGGAGAGACTTCAGATGGGTTTTTTTTTGCCTTCCTCTGGATCAACTGACAGTTAGGCAGGTTATATATAGATTTAGGGGCAAATTCACTAAGATTCGTAGTTGCGCTCAGGGTAAGCATAAGGTTGCGAAGTTGCACTAGCGTTGATTCGCTTGATTCGGTTAATTTGCATACGGCGCCAAATTCAAATTTCAATGGAGGAATACGTACAATCACTACACAAGCCTGGGAAACCTTCAAAACAGCAAATAAAAATGTTATTTTGCCCTACACATGTGCCCACTGTCTAGGTAAGTTGCCATGAGTCAGGAAATGTAGGGGGGAAGGAGGGGAGCCCCAAATTTTTTTTCTATCTTTTTCAGCCTATCACCCATAATATAGAAAACACACCAGCGTTTTTTGGGACTTAGAAAATTTTTTAACTTTTTTTGAAACAATCCCTATCTACTCTATTGCGCTTCGCCAGGTCTGAGGTGGCGAAGGAAGTCTGGCGTAAAAGGTAGCGTTCAGTACACTGCGCAAGTTGGTGAATTTGTGTAGTTACGTCGCTAGCGAAAATTCGCCTGGCGTAAGGGTGCGAAGTAACACTAGCGAATTTACGCCAGCATTCGTTAGTGAATTTGCGAAGTAACGAAAATGCCCAACGCTAGCAAATTGCGTTTGGCGCTTCGGCGCTTAGTGAATTTGCCCCTTAAAAGGTTGAACTTGGTGAACGTATGTCTTGTTTTCATCCTCACTTACTATTTCACTATGTGCATATTATATGTATGTGATTGTATACTGAATGTTTCCTATAGAATTAGAAATTGGAATTAGTATCTAAACTGTAGAACTGTCAGTAATTAGGCTCTATGTATCCAGGGGAAATCTAACAGATTTAATCAGGTTTAGACCCGGGCAATAAGTATCAGCACGGTTGTTGCAGTCACAGCTTGTTTTACTTTACTGGCACATTGAGCAATTTAAGTTTCAATTCAATTTCAGTTATGTCAAGATTTAGCTTTATTTTCAGCTGCATAAACTAACTTTCACTTTCAATTCTTTTCCAAACCATTTTGGGATATGTATATGTATTTTTAGCCTAATCTTATCAGTCAATGAATTCATATATAGTTTAAAACCAACAAATAATTAAGAAATCTGTTCGTAAATCATTCATTCATTTTTACTGCACTAAAAAAAATTAAAAAAAAATTAACACACCAATTGACCAATTGAATTTTATTTTTCCATTCTATAATTCTATTTATTATTAAATTCAGTCCTATATCAGGTCAGTAATGGTTGTGGTCCAGACCGTGGCCATGGGGGGGAGGGGTTGTCTTGTTAAGCCACTGGCAATTCACTTTCATTAGTAAAACTGTAATAAAACATAAAAACCACAGAAATGTGCTCAAACTTTCATAACCTGCCAAATGTTGTAAAATCGACATGGTAATTAGGGGGCGTGGTCATAAAATGGGAGTGTTCAAAAATGTATCCCGCACTGCGTGTAGCAAAATGTTTTGTCCCTCTTTCTATTTTCAAAATGTTGGGAGGTGTGTGATCCAACCAACAACTGCCCCAAAACATTAGTCTTGAATCTGAGTTTGTGGTTGGTTTGAAATCTGTAGGTTTTAAAGGGGCACTAATGACTGGTGGGCCCTTCACATCAGGATCTCTGCTGGGCCCTTTGTATCCCAGTCCAAGCCCTGGCTACTTAAGGAAACATCTGTGAGCCAAGTTATGACATTGCCCCACACAATAGGCTCATTTATATCCACTAGTCACTCCTGCACTTTCTCCCCACTGACTTGTACAATAAAACTCTTTTATTAAATGAACCTCTATGTGCTCCTTGTACTTCCTATAGTTCTGCTCATTCCTTCCTTCTGTTCCAAACTGAGTTGCACCTGATCCAATTGCACCCGATGTGCATCACCCCCTGTCATCTGTTCTTTGGAATCTCTTTTATTATTTATATGGGGATTTATTTACATCTTATACTTTTATATTCAACACTAATACATAAAGATTTGATTTGTTTTGTTGTATATTTCACATTTCTTGTATCTCTGGGTAATAATTCTAGTGACAAATAATCCAACAACTGCCACTGAGTCTTCTGCTTCTCCCCTGCTACTTCCCAGGGGTATAATGTTCCAGATTTTCATAGAAATCTTCCCTTTCCTCTTTCTCTGACAATATTCTCTTGTTTTTCAATTTATCTTCCTGGAGAAAGTAACACAAATAGAAATTAGAAATCACCGACGAACTCTGAGTATCACTCACGTATTATAAGGGATAATGTACCCCCTACTGTAAATGATAAGGATATTAGAAGTCACTGAGGGGTTGTTCTGTGACCATATAAAGGCACAAGGCTGCAGGCTGAGTTATACAGGGAACTCTGAGTATCACTCATGTATTATAAGGGATAATGTACCCCCTACTGTAAATGATAAGGATATTAGAAGTCACTGAGGGGTTGTTCTGTGACCATATAAAGGCACAAGGCTGCAGGCTGAGTTATACAGGGAACTCTGAGTATCACTCATGTATTATAAGGGATAATATACCCCCTACTGTAAATGATAAGGATATTAGAAGTCACTGAGGGGTTGTTCTGTGACCATATAAAGGCACAAGGCTGCAGGCTGAGTTATACAGGGAACTCTGAGTATCACTCGTGTATTATAAGGGATAATGTACCTCCTACTGTAAATGATAAGGATATTAGAAGTCACTGAGGGGTTGTTCCGTGACCATATATTCGTATTCTCTAGTATAATATTTGGCCCATTTATAACATTACAAATTAGGAATAAATTCCATTTTTGAATATTTTCATGTCTTTTAGGGAAAATAGATTATGAAATCATCTGTAAACTACTGTTAAACAGAATGTTAGTGAAATCCAACTTATTGGACCCAGATGGGGTTCCACCTTTCCTGTATGCGCCTCCAGTAGGTGCAGTGGATGACATCATGGCAGGACCACCATTAGAAATCACAGGACCCCTTTCAACAAAGTTTTCTGGGCCCCGCCCACCCCCAAGCCAACCACAGATCCCGCCCACTCCACACCACAGTTAAAAGGCCACACAGACATCACGCCGCTAAAAATAAAAATTGGTGGTCAGGGCCCCCTATAATTTAAAAAACAAAGTTTGGAGTCAGATGTTACAGCACAAAGCTGTGAGAGGACTTGGACATAGGGCAGGACTCAAACGACTCCTTTTAGGGAATGAGGCTCTTTATTGTAGCAGGGCAACTTCACATAAGTGATTTGTAGTTCTGCCTGAGAATGATGCCAGGGTTGGGCACTACTGCTGGGCACTGGAACATGTGGGCAGGCCCGGACTGGCAATCTGTGGGTTCTGGCAAATGCCAGAGGGGCTGCTATAAGGTGCCATAGAAAGTCACTATTTAGTGGGCTGGTGGAGACTGTTTGGGCCTCTGTGTACCTGAAATGCCAGGGCCTATTTTAATTCTCAGTCCGGACCTGCATGTGGGTACAGCTGGGCAGTCTCTGTGATCTTCCATTTTAATAAAAAGACCAACAAATTAGAATACTTAACAGCCAACTTTGTAAGCCAGAAAAGGACCAGCCCCTGTTGTAAATGCAGAACAGGGTTTGATTCCTTCTGCCAACCACAAAGGCAGCTTTTTTATGACAGTTAAAAAACATGGCTGAACCCAGATGACCTGGGAGCAAAAAGCACTAAACCCCAGGGCTTGTGGCTCAGAAATAAAAAAATACTATGTACATTATTGACTTTTGTGATATTACCGGTCCTTTAAGTCTGGCCCAGCTGAATGGGGGAAAAAACTTAGGGGGTTATTTATTAAAGTTTGACTAAAAAGAAAAATCAATTATATGCCAAGGATGTTAAAAGTTGAAAACACTCCATTTTCAACCTGTGGAAGTCCTGTACAAGTCACTGGCAAAGGTCCTATTTGAAATTTGAAGATATTATTGTCTGTGCTGAGTTTCATCAAAAATCACGATATCACAGAAAATGTGAGCGTTTTGAGCATAAACCCCCCCCCCCAAATTACCGATTTTATTGAGTTTTTTAATGATAAATAAGGTAAAATCAGGTATGGGAGTTTGGTTGTGTGTTTTTTATTTATATAATGAGATAAAATTGGATTTTAGTAAATAACCTCCTAAAAGTCAGAAGTGACTGAGGAGCATCAGTGAGTGGGACTATTTGGGAAGAGACAAAGTTGTTACAAAAGTGATTGAGGAAATGAAAGTAAAACATCTCTACCTGCTGATACACGTTTGTCTCTTCATGTCTGGGAGTCACTGGCAGTTCTGAGGCTGAAATACAATAAAACACAGAAGTGATTCGGCTTCTCACGTATATTTGGAGTCACGAGTCGTCCAGTTCAGCAATTGGGACACTCGAATTTTCATGGAAGAACTTGGATAAGTGACATGGAGGCGCCACATTGGACTCACATGAAGTTGGGTTCAGCCAGAAGGGATTATAAACGGAGTCTCTCACTCCCATTAGATTAGTGTAATTACTCTCCCCAAATGAACCCACAAAACTCACTGCCGTCACTCTCATCCCCACAGACTCACATACAACACCCACTCTATTCCACAGCAGTCACAGGATCCATTGCCACTAATGCACCAAGCACTCCAGCCGTAAAAGGGTTAATTTAATGTAAACTTTTATCAATGCAGAGGAATTAGCCAGATATTGATTGGAGCAACGGTACTGGCAGATCAGTTAAGTACTGCTGTTATCAGTAAACTTGTGAGGCCTGTTAACAATGAACCTGGTGTCCTGCAAGAAGTGGCTTTTAAAGGGTCTGCTTATAGCCTTGCATAATGCTGTACTCACACAGGCGCGTGTAGGCGCAGAACGCAGGTTGAGACGCAACATGCTGCATTTTTCCTGCGTTCGGTGCCTACATGCGCCTGTGTGAGTACAGCCCCATTGGAAAAAATGTAATGCGTCTATTCCTGCGCTCCCCTGCGGCTGAACGCAGAAAAACTAAACGCAGGGGAGCGCAGGTAAAAACACTCGTCAGTAAGAGCCCTAATCCAGTAACCCTAATGGATATAAGTAAGTGGAATTTAATATGAGCTTATGCTGAACTACAGTGTGCTGAGTTTGGGCCATTTGCATACCTGACATCACTAGCCCTAATGAGTATGGATTACAGGGTAGCCCTAATGGCTGGCTGCTAAATCCTGATGTATGCTTGCTCTAAGTAGCAGCTAATATAAACTATGTATTGTATGTTGCCGTTATTGTATCTATGTACTCCTATTTTGTTCTGCAGTATGATATGCTCTGGTTATGCTCACCTGGAACAAGTAACCCTAATGGATATTTATCACTGGGCTGGGTGGCTGCCAGGTCCTGATATCTGTTTACTCTAAACATCAGCCACCCTAAACTATGTATTATATGTGGTTGTGATTGTATCTGGGGTACATTGGGGTCTAATACCGATGAGTACTGACACGGATACTACATCTGAATGGCTTATTCCAATGCATTGCTCCTATTATAAAGTATGGCTTCATCAATTAATCAGGGAATTGAATTTATTACATGGCATGTTTCTCCCTGTGGTAGGTAAGTCCACATATTGTCACTAAACATAACTGGAGTTTCTGAAGCCAGTCTGACAGAAGGATTTCTTGGTTAACAAAAACCACAGGTATGTAGTACACAACAAAGTGTTTGGGGTCATTGAATGTAAATGTTCCCAGATTCAGCAGCCTTGTATTGTAGATCACTGCCCTTGTATTGTAGATCACTGCCCTTGTATTGTAGATCACTGCCCTTGTATTGTAGATCACTGCCCTTGTATTGTAGATTACTGCCCTTGTATTGTAGATCACTGCCTGCATGAATGGAGGGCCATGCAATTTTTGCTTATTCCAGTCAAATATACAGTATAATTAATATCCATTGCTGGGGCTCGGGGACTGGGCATTGTGCTCTGCCAGAACTACTATCTCAGGGCCCTGATCGAGGCATATGTAATAATCTACTATGATAAAGCTCACTGTGTAATACATGTAGCACCATGGCCCACACCATAATGGATAATCTTATGTTTTGCTCCAACATGGTTATAATATCTACAGTCACCTGGTGAATACATGCGTATGCTAAGAAGGCCAAAAACCTTAGGAATGAATTAATGCTTAACTGTAACATGTATAAGCTCCATAATACAAAGTCTACCAAAGCAACATATATGTCTGCATCTATAGGTGGGCCATCAATTATAGATATATATATATATATATATATATATATATATATATATAGGGAAAGGTGGGTACAAGCTGCACACCTTCAAATGCATCAAAAAACCTGGGTGCTCTGGTTAAATAATAGATATAAATTGCACGTGGTACCGGCACTCACAGGGTTTGCATGAAAAATCAATCGTTCAATATGGTTAAATAGGAAAAAAAGGATTCAATAAACCTTTTTTTCCTATATATATATATATATATGCAGTCCCACAGTACCAGCACTCAGACAGATGTTGCCAGTGGTGCACGATCAATAAGTTGTATATAGTCTTATGAAGGATCAGCACACACTGTTCTGTAGTGAAGTAATAGTGTTTATTTTCAAACAAAAATTCGGATAAAAATGTGTTTTGTTTGAAAATAAACAATATTACTTCACTACAGAACAGTGTGTGCTGATCCTTCATAAGACTATATATATATATATATACATATATATATAACAAGGGAAACTTCTGCTCACCACTAATTAAAACCATTAGGCGGGGGTGCAATGAGGGTGTGACCACAAAATACATATAGTCAACTACAAGATCCTCAGCACTCAACCCATTATCAATATATTTAAGACAGAGACATTTTGTGCTACTGCTACTGAAAAATGCCTTACCCTTTAAACAACACAGGGATTGTTTGTCCATATATTACAATATATTTAAGCTGAACAACTACGTCACACTCATCCCATATCTGGCCAGTCCTACTCTCAATTTTATCTGATTCATTAAGAATTCTATTGCTTCATTATACATTTTACACAGGGACTAAGTTTTACCTGCAACTTACTTGCTGCTTTCAAAGTAAAACTCCCAAACTTGGCTGCCCTTTTATTAGACACCAGTGGGATCACCTGACTATAGCTGGGAAGGGTGGGAGCTACAACATGGAGCTGGTCACTGCTCCTGTATAACTATAACAAACAAGGGAAACAACACTAATTTTTAAAACCATTAGGCGGGGGTGCAATGAGGGTGTGACCACAAAATACATATAGACAAATACAAGAGTCCTCTGCACTCAACCCATTATCAATATATTTAAGACAGAGACATTTTGTGCTACTGCTACTGAAAAATGCCTTACCCTTTAAACTAACATGTATAAGCTCCATAATACAAAGTCTACCAAAGCAACATATATGTCTGCATCTATAGGTGGGCCATCGATATATATGTACATGACTACAAGTTCTAACTATGACAAAGATAAGGAAGAAGAAATACAGTTCTCTATGCTTGGCTGGAATAACCCTGTATGTATTCTATGCTTAGTTGGGTGGGAAGTCCGTGCCTCCTACAAGCTAGAAAGGGGTTGGCTTCTACCCAGGGTTATGCTTTGACACTTACTACTAATAAGCTTAGTGTAATGATAAATGGGCCATTTTATCTTTTGTACAGAACACTTGTATGGTAGGAGGCCTATAGAGGCAGTGTACAGACATCAGGCCAGTGGGAGTTTTTAGGTCTTCTCCTAAATAAAGCTGGTTGCATAACTAAGGTCTATATTTCAGACCAAAAGTTTTCAGGTTATAGGAGTCTTCAATAGTAGAGTGTCTGTTAGACAATAGAGATGACCTTGTTCAGGTTACAAATAGGACTGGTCCAGGATAGGAGCCTTTTGCCTATACTGCCAGCAAGCAGGGCATCATTGTGGCTTAAAGGCCAGGCTTATGCTCTGTGTCCAGAAGGAAGACTTATTGGGGCTGTTTATTCTTCAGTTTTCCAATCTCCTAGTTATTAGGTATTTAGAATAGTGGGCTGGTTGTTCCTCCATACCAGATAGGTAACTGATTTAGACAGCAGATGGTGGAAACATCCAAGGAGTGCAGATTTTCCTCTCTGTCAATGCCCTCTTGAGCCACCAGCAATATGGGAACCTGCCTCCTCACCGTTACCTACTTGTGGATTTTACCTGTTCCATTGCCTCAGGCTATAACGTATTGGATTATCTTGAACAGGATCATAGTCTTCCCTTATGTAAAACGTTGCAGTTATTACAGTAGAGTGCATTCTCCTACATCTGCCAGCCTTATCCATTTCATTTGTGAATGAATTCAGGACATTTTAGGTATCTGTGCTACAAGTTTATCTAGTTTCAAACAGGATGTTTGGATGTTTTTTTTTCCAAGTCTGTCACACTGTGTCCTAGACTGGGAGGATTTCACATTTACACCGACTGAGTGGTCTATTGTACATAGTCACAGGGCTCTCTGTCCAGGTAGCCTTCTAGATACGACACTCATATTAACCTTGCTTCTTCTTGGATTTCACATTGCGCTTCTATAAAAGCAGGTCTCAGCCACTCCGGATGCACTCCTGATACATCTGGCCCAGCATGGCTCTAGTCTAGTGGATTAGAAGTCCTTCTGACACGTAGGGGCCGATTCACTATGGGTCAAATATCGAGGGTTAATTAACCCTCGATATTCGACTAGGAACTAAAATCGTTCGACTTCGAATATCGAAGTCGAACGATTTAGCGCAAATCCTGCGATCGAACGATCGAAGGATTATTCCTTCGATCGAACGATTAAATCCTTCGAATCGAACGATTCGAAGGATTTTAATCCAACGATCGAAGGAATATCCTTCGATCAAAAAATCTCAGGCAAGCGACCTTCCCCATAGGCTAACATTGACTTCGGTAGCTTTTAGCTGCCGAAGTAGGGGGTCGAAGTTTTTCTTAAAGAGACAGTACTTCGACTATCGAATGGTCGATTAGTCGAACGATTTCTAGTTCGAATCGTTCGATTCGAAGTCGAAGTAGTAGTCGCAGGTCGAAGTAGCCCATTCGATGGTCGAAGTAGCCCAAAAAACACTTCGAAATTCGAAGTTTTTTTAATTCGAATCCTTCACTCGAGCTTCATGAATCGGCCCCTAACTGGAACATCCATATGGCCTCTCCAGTCCTAAGGTTAGCTTCATTGATGGAGTCAATATATGTAGGACAGTTGATTTCCACATATAAATATGTTCCTTACATGTGGGATGAAAACAGACTTAGAGGGTGAGAGAGGTTTAGAGGGTAATTCTAATCCTCTCTCCAGGGGTTGTAGTCTTCCTCCATGATTCATGGGATTCCCCTTTAGTTTTACTGGGGTTATTTTGGATCTGTAACCTTAGGGGTACCTAGTTATACCACTAGACTATGGCGGGTTAACCAACCAAGGTTCTATTCCTTAGGTACTATTGTTGCTCTGGTTTCCACGGAGAATATCTCCTGGATAAGTGGATTGGTACCAGTGTATTCAAGGTTAGTTGAGTTTCCCTCAGCACAGGACCTTACACGGTGTAAGGAATTCTAACCCAAGATAGGTCTCAGGTGCCCTTGTCCCTGCTCTTTTAGGATCTGTTTTCTGTTACGACATTTCTGACTGCTAGGCACTCCGATATATAGATGTTTATGGTACATGCCTCATTTTCCTCATTGTGCATTGTTTGCCCTGCGCTGTAGGCACCTACAATGTGTTGGTTTGGTTCTTACTTCTACCAAGTGTTTCTTACAGGTGCCTTGCAATCTGCACTGAAATTAGGCATACATGTGATGGAAGTTTTCTGGTGAGTAGGAGAGTAAGTATTTCAGCTTGCTGAATTCATCATGTGCAGGGGTGTCTTCCGCTCTCTCTCTCTCTACTGGAAGGGGGAAGTGGTTATTGTTGAACTCACTTGTTTCTCAATCTAAAAGTAGACGAGCACTTCTTGTTAAAGTCTATTCCCTCCCATTTGGAAAATCGTAGTTTGCTACATCCCAATGAGTATTGACATGGAGTTCAACAAGGGAAAAGGGAAGACTATGTCTTACTTACTGTGATCTTCCTTTCCTGGACGGACTCCATGTCAGTACAGCCCTTTTTTTTGTTATAAAAACGCCAGTAAGTGGGTGTGGTTGGCCTTTTAAAGGTTTGGGGAGAGTCCTTCTGATGGGAGCATGGGGGAGGGGCTCTCACAATGAGTACTGACATGGAGTTCGTTCAGGAAAGGAAGATCACGGTAGGAATGACACAATCTTCCCATATCTTGGAATAAAAACAAAATAAATAATGAATGTAAATTAAAAAAGTGCTTGGATTCACTTTCACATTCACTTACCCAGTGTTAATAGATGAAATTATTTGAACTGCTGTCGTTCCATTGGGATTCCCATAGGAATTCTAATAAATAACCCCAGTGGCTGATTCCATTTCATACCAGTAAATAACAGGCCATAAGATGAAACTTGTAGCCTACTGGGCCATGGGCCCCGAGTGCTTATTTATATCCGTATTCTGTTTATCTGACTAATGATCAGGCTTCTTTTATAGTAACAGAGACTCCTGAGTATAATTACCTTTATTGGAATTCCAGTACTTTCTGCTTAGAGGAGAAATCCCTTTCCAGAGGAGAACACTGAGCAGTCCCAGGAGCTTCAGGGAAATGGGGATCACGAGTCCAAATGTGGGTCCCACAAATAAACTGGAAAAATAATTTTATCAGAAATTGCTTAATGAATTCGAGCAGCAACCTCTTCCCAAATGTGTACTGAAACCTCCAGCATTTAAGTATTTATTTTCACTGTCTATAATTATAATAATTGCACCCCGTGTGTATCTGTCCCATGTACAGCATATAAGCACATTGGCTGAGGGCTCCCTTGCACTGGACTTATTGTAAAGATAGAATTTCTTACCTGGAAATTGCAGTTCCTTCAGGTCCCCTTAGGCAGCAGAATACAAGAGAGAGCCCCTCCTCCAAGGACAGGAAAAATCCTTTAAATATGCCTTCCCTCCCCCACATCCCTCAGTGTTTATTAACAAGATCAAGGGCTGCTACATCAACAAACAGAAATTTATCAGGGAGGGAAAAAAGGGGCTGCCTAAGGGGACCTGAAGGAACTGCAATTTCCAGGTAAGAAATTCTAGCTTTCCTTCAAGTCCCCAGGCAGCACACTACAAGAGATATTGAAAAGATATTTAGGGAGGGCCTCATAAACCCTTGAATACATCACATCAAGTCCATAAGGTGAATTTATGCAAGGATGCCCAAGTTGCCACTCACATAACCTGCTCTGCCCAAGATGTTGAATGAGCGGTGATTTTAATCAGAGACCTACCAGCAAGTTCATAAACAAGTGACTGTCTGCTTAAGCCATCTTGTAAATGTAGGTTTGGATGCTACAAACCCTTGGACTGACCTTAGGCGTAAAAGAAGTAGGAAACTTCAGCAACTCTTATCTGGAAAGAGAAGAGAAGGTTCATCAATAGATAGACTATGCAATTCACCCACTCTGTTGAAGTGAGTTCCACCAACATAACTATTCTGAGAGTAATCGTCTTAATTAGAATTAGCTGTAAGTGCTTCAAATGCATCTTCCAACAAGGAGTAAATTCAGATCCCAAGGAGGACGATATCTCTCACTGTAAGTCAAAGCCTGTTAGTTGATTTAATGAAGCATCTGTTTTCACCTAGAGAAAACCCTCTCATTGCTTCAACAGCTGCCGCCTGAACTCTAAGAGTAGTGGGTCTAAGTCCATGTGACACCATTGCTCAAAAAATACGGAATGCCGAAAGTCTGTGAAGAAACTCTGACTCACTGAGAGACTATTCTCCTGACAGGACTTGTTTAAAAATCTGCACTGAGGTTGACTGAGCCTTGATGTATACCACTTGCAGTGCCTGCAGATGATATTCTGCCCACACATAATTGATACATCTGCCATTTTAATGCTGCGAGTACCCCCTAGTCTGTTTATATGAGACATCTGTGATATTGTCAGACTGGACTTTCCTTGTCGCTCCCTTCATCCAGGGAGTCATTGCTGTGAAAGCTCTCCAAATAGCCAAATGCTCCTGGTGACTGGAGGAGAGTGCGGCTTCTTGCTGTGACCAAGTACCGTGCCAGGTACCCTGCTCCAGAGTTGCTTCCCACCCCTGCCTGCTGGCACTCATGGAAAGGACCAGCCAGTGGATTAACCAGGGAGCTCCCTGGCATCTGCCCACATGCTGAGGTATTGTCGCAGGGTTGTCCAGAGAGCTCTCTGAACTGTCCCAGACTCTCAGGATGGATAGACTTTAATTGCAGCTCCCTTCATCCAGTGAGCATTGCTCTAAGGGTTCTCCAAAAAGCCAGATGCTACTGGTGATTGGAGGAGAGTGTTGCTTCTTGCTGTGACCAAGTACCTTGCCAGGTACCCTACTCAAGAGCTTCTCTCCAACCCTGCCAGCTGGCATACGTGGAAAGGACCAGCCAGTGGATTAACCAGGGAGCCCCTGGGATCTGTCCACATACTGAGGTATTGTTATAGGGTTGCAGACTCTCAGGGTGACTGGACTTTAATTGCAGCTCCCTTCATCGGATGAGCCATTGTTCTGAGAGCTCTCCATATAGCCAGGTGCTCCTGATGACTGCAGGAGAGTGCTGCTTCTTGTTGTTACCAAGTACCTTGCCAGACACCCTACTCCAGAGCTTCTCTCCAACCCTGCCTGCTGGCATTTGTGGAAAAAAACAGCCAGTGGATTAACCAGGGAGCTCCCTGGGATTTGTCCACATGCTGAGGTATTGTTATAGGGTTATCTAGAGTGCTCTCTGAACCATATCAGACTGTCAGGATTGTCCTCTGGAGTGGTCTCATGTGAGCTCTGGCCCACAGAACAGCCTCTAGTTAGATGTCATGCTCTCCAGAGCAGAAATAGCTTTCCTGATCGACTTGCCTCTGTTGAGAGCGGTTCAACAGGGTTCTTCAGATCTTTAGTGAAGGAAGACGTGTGAGACCTTGGGCTGAGTCCAGAAGAACGAACAGTTTCTGTTGCATGGGAACAAGATCTGATTTTTTTTTTTCGTTGAAGTAGGTCACGAGAGTAGGCTTTATTAGCTAATCGTCCAGATACAGAACAATCCCCAGATAAGCTACATCTACCAGAGATTTGGTGAAGATTCAAGGAGACAACGACAGGACAAAAGCAGGGCCGCAAACCGACATATTCTGGACCTATCATTGACTACAACTCTTAGCAGATGCTGATGATCCCACCAGATGTGGAAATGAAGATAGGTGTCTTGCTGCTGAGAGTAGTCGTCTAACTTGAAAATGGATATCGCTGATCTCATTCCAATTATCTTAACAATATCTTATCCTTTAAACTGTTAAGGAAGTCCGATTGATCACCATCCGAAATCTGCCTGAGCGATTGGGTCCCCAAAAACTAAGAGCAACTCTTCTCCCTATTCCTTTGGATGAACTGGAACCTGTTCTCTTCACAAAGTCCCTGTGAAGTCTTGTACAAAGAAATCAAGGATAGAGAAGGCCAACCCTCCTATTCTGAGTATTTGACCCAAGTAATAGCATATTGAGGGTGTTAGTATGGATGGTGATGACAGTGCCAGGCCATGCTGAACAACTCTGCCTCCAGCTTCAGGTGTGTGCTTATGTGCGCTATAGTGGGCGCACAGGGAAACACTTGCCAGATTAGGGGTAGGCTGCATATGAGGCACTTGCCTGGCACCCCCAAGCTTTGCACCCTAGGCACGTGCCTCTTATGTTCACCCCTAGTTCCGGCCCTGGGTGATGACTTTCAGCTGACTTGAAGCTGATGAGAGGAATATGTCAGGAAGCAAAAGTATAAGGCACCTGAACATTTGTTATTAGGATAAAGTGCCACATTAGATGTCTGGATTATCTACTTGTGTAACACATTGATAGAACTGTGTGGATAAGCTAAACTGGTTACCATTCAGCCACACAGCGGAAAACCCTCTCTAGCATGTGTATAAGCAATTTGCTGTGCATTAAATATATTCCCCCTCTCCAAGGAGTGAGAAGTTATCAGTCTGGGCTTAGAGAGGGGCATTACAGCTCTGACCATAGTGAAAAGAGACCTGTTATGTGTCTGATTTAGATGTTGGCAGAAATATTTCTCATGATACCTTGACCTGTTTTATTAACTATTACTCTGTTCAACCACCAATTTTTTACTAACTCCCCATTTCCCCTCTCTGATCACAATATGGTCACATTTCAACTCTCACTAACTCCCTCCTCACCCCCTGCTATTCCCCAAACACGTACTTACCATGACTTGCAAGCTGTAGTCTCATCTCTCTTCTTCCTTTGACTCTCTTCACTCTAATATCTCAGCCATCTCATGTCCTAATGTGGCTACCTCTGTCTACTATAGTCCTCTCACCACTGCCCTAAATGAGCTGCTCCTATAAAAACTAGACCCAAACCACTTCAACCTTGACATACTACTCATACAAAAGCTCCATATACACTCATGTGCATTTGAGCGTCGCTGGCGCAAATCCCGTTCAGAATCAGACTTTTGGAGCTACAAATCTGCCCTGCGCTCCTATAACACCAGCCTCTTCCAAGCCAAACAAACTTACTTTACTTCACTCATTAACTCCATTTCTAAAAAACCAGCACAATTTTTCTCCACCTTTAACGCTCCTTTCCCCTTCTTCACCCCCTCCATGCACATCTGTCTCTGCTCAAGATATTACTGAGCACTTCAAAAACAAAATTGACACTATCAGAAGGGACATTCCACTACTCAACCCCCCTAGACTTCCACCACCCTCCCTCCACACTCCCCAGTCTCTCCTGTGCTCCTTCACCCCTGTCACTGATGAGGAATCTCAAAGCTTCTGGCCTCTTCTCACCTTACCACCTGCCGCTTGATCCAATTCCCTCAAAACTTCTCCACAATACCAATCCTTGTCTAATCAAAGCCTTAACTCACCTATTTAATCTTTCCCTCTCAACTGGACTGTTTCCTTCTCAACTAAAACATTCTCTTGTCACCCAACTAAAACATGCTCTTGTCACCCCCATTCTGAAAAAAACCCTCTCTTGATCCCTCCAATCTTGACAACCTCCGACCTATCTCTCTGCTACCTTTCATCTCTAAACTACTTGAGCGCCTAGTCTACAACTGAATAACCTCATTCCTCTCTGACAATAACCTGCTGGACCTCCTACAATCTGGTTTTAAGCCACAAAACTCTACGGAAACTGCCCTGACTCGACTAACTAATGACCTTTTAACTGCTAAAGCCAACAATCATTTCTCACTACTAATACTGCTTGATCTCTCAGCCGCATTTGACACTGTAGATCACCCTCTCCTCCTCCAGTCCCTCCAGTCGCTTGGCCTTCGTGACACAGCCCTGTCCTGGTTCTCTTCTTACATCACCAATGGTTCCTTCAGTGTCTCCTACAATGGAGTATCATCTTCTCCCCTACCTCTTTCTGTTGGGGTACCTCAAGGCTCTGTCCTGTGACCATTACTATTCTCCCTCTATACTTCCTCACTCGGCAAATTAATCAACTTGTATGGTTTCCACTACCACCTCTATGCTGACGATACTCAGATCTATCTCTCATCTCCTGATCTCAACCCAGAACTCCTAACTCGATTCTCCTCCTGCCTGTCCACTATCTCTACCTGGATGTTGCAACGCTACCTTGAATGAAACCTCTCTAAAACTGAAATGGTTCTCTTTCCTCCAACTAACACCAGTAACATCCCCGAAGTATCCATCATAGTTAACAATTCCACTATCACCCCCTCTCCCCAGGCCCAGTGCCTTGGGGTTATCCTAGATTCTGCCCTGTCATTCACTCCTCATATCCAGTCACTTATTAAATCATGTCACTTCCACCTAAGGAACATCTCCAAAATACCATCATTTATCACCCAAGATGCTGCCAAAATTCGTATTCACTCTCTCATCATATCACGTCTAGACTACTGTAACTCTCTTTTAATTGGCCTCCCCCTCCAGAGACTGTCAGCTCTCCAGTCCATAATGAACACTGCTGCGAGGCTCATACACCTCAGCAACCGCTCCTCCTCTGCCTCGCCATTCTGTCAATCCCTGCACTGGCTTCCGTTACCTTTCAGAATCAAATTCAAATTAATGACCCTGACTTTCAAATCACTTCACAACTCTGCCCCACCCTACATCTCTGAACTCATCTCTATATACTCACCCACTCGCTTACTACGCTCCTCTACTGACCTGCTACTCAACTCTTCTCTCATTACCTCCTCACATGCTCACATTCAAGACTTTGCAAGGGCTGCTCCCTCCTCTGGAACTCTCTCCCACGGTCTGTCCCACTTTCTCCCAACCTTTCTGCTTTCAAGAAATCTCTGAAAACGCACTTCTTTCGAGAAGCCTCCCCTCACTCTGCTTAACTACCAAACGCAACACCACATACAGTACCACATTTCTCACCCACTTAATTGGATCTTGCCCACTCCCACACCTTGTGTATTACTCCCTCCCCTTTAGACTGTATGCCTATGCATAGGGACTTCCTCACCTTTTGTACCTGTATTGATTGTAATGTTTGTTACTCCATATGTTCTATGTATAGAATTCATGTGATTTAGTTGTATAATCACATTTACTTTACAGTGCTATGCAATATGTTGGCGCTATATAAATACATGTTAATAAAAATAATAGCTCGCAGCTGTGAGTGTAACCTCATGCATTCACCACACAGAGATCAGGACTCCAGAGACCTGCAAGCCCCTATGACATCATGGACATCCTCCTAACCTGCTACTACAGGTAAGCCGAGCGCCAGCCTCTTCCCCCCTGCTACACAGAAGTACCTACCTACATTTTTACAGGCACCTCGTCCTTGGAGGACTGGAAAAAACACTGAGGGATGTGGGGGAGGGAGGGGCTCTCTTGTATTTTGCTGCCTGGGGACTTGAAGGAAATGTATTTATTGCCCATTATTTATGTAGCGCTGACACATTTCTGTACCATTGGTATGATACTGAGAGGATACATTCAGAGGATATCCTGTCTCTTTCTGTAAGAATTTTGTGGTCACACCATCAGTGCACCCATGGTGTAACATTGTTTTGAGTTGAGCACAACTTTCCCTTTTTTTGCTTTGTAGGAAACTCAGACTTACCAGCTCCTCGTAACAGGCCTAGGGATCCTTTAAAACCAGAGCCTGTATGAGCAACTGTCATTCCTAAAAGAAAGCAGCTGCCATGTTTAGGTGGGTACCACACAATTCTAGGGAGCTCCTTATTGGGCTTTGCAACCAGGATTTTAACTGGATAAACTAAATATATGAATCCTTGTCTTCCTGATCTGTAATTATTAACCTATGATTAGCATCAGGTTTTGTTCTTCTGCCCAGACTGGTAAAAAGCTTTCCCAATGGGCAACATTGAGTATCACAACATGTTTAAGGTTCCGGGCTCAAGCGATGCCAATGCTTGGGCAAAATATGACATGAAACATTTTAAGTTTGTCTTCAAGAGACATTAATAGCAAACCCAGAGATTCCCCAAATGTTTCTGTATTATATGCATAGCCCCCCACTGAGTTTGGAAGGGAAAAACTCTAGGTTTGTAGGTACAAAGATCTCACAAGGGGGCACCAGACTAAAACTCAAAGGGACACTGCATTACAGAAAAGGCAAGATAAAACCTTCTGGAAATTAAAGACTTTGGGCATATACAAGAGAAACTTTAAATGGAGCCATAAAACAGAACAGAAAATAACAGAGGATTTGGGCAAGTCTTATACTCACTCCCATGGTTGAATCTCAGTCTGGTTCATCACATGTGAGATGCCCAAGGTAAAGTCTAAAATGAAAACAAAATGAGTTTCTATATCTTCATTCTGAGCAATAATTCCCTGATTTGGACCCGCCATAGAACAGTTTAAAATTCTACAGCAACTTTCTGTATTTCTGGGTCAGGTCTGTCCTTTGCTAAAGCTTCACTCATACGTCCCTGGTCAGCTCATGGTTAGTCTGTGTATGTGATACACTGTCAGGCTGATAGCGTCACTTTCAATGGTTCCAAGCATTAGGCACCCACTGACCCCCCTTAAAAATTATCCCATTTGCACTTTCAGTTGTACCCCATACAATGCAATTCAATGTGGCACAGAGACACTGCTGTTAAAGGATAAGTAAACCTTTAAAATAAGTGAATGTATAATTGATGAGGGGGCTATTCCAAGCACTTTTGTCATTTACATTCATTATTTATTTTGTTTTTATTCCAAGATATTAAGGGATACATGTACTGTTAATATGAATGAATTTTGTTACAACAGCGCCACCTGCTGGTCATTTTCCCACCAGTCTGACCAGCAAGTAGTCAAGGAAGTTGTCAGGAGAAAGAAAGAGGCTGATGTTCTTCTGCTTAGGAAAGATGTGAGAAAGGTTTCTAATTTTATAGCCCCCTCATCAGTTTTATAGTTACCTATTTTAAAGGTTTACTTATCATTTAAGCATTATGTGTGCCATTAGCCTAAGCCTACTGGTATACTCAGCTAAATTGTAAACATGACACCTAAATGGAACCTAAATAGGAACCAGAAAATTGCACTTTCTGGGCAATTTCCTTTTATTAGGGTCTGATTCAGGAATTTTGGCTCCATGTTTCCAAGATACTAAAAACACAAGTGCTTAAGTCACCATGTGTGCCATTACCCTAGTGGAGCACTGATTGGCTAAAAGAATGTCATCATTTTGTTGAGGGGGAAAAGCTTACCAGAGTATTTTACCCCCTAGGCCAGTGCTGTCCAACTTCTGTGGTACAGAGGGCCAACATTTTACTGGCCTATGTGGTGGAGGGCCAATAATAGAAGTCAGTGTTGGCCACTCCCCCTTTTAAACCACACCCACTGTAAACCACACCCATGTTACCACAACAACTTTTAAGATCATATCCACATTAACGGTGGTAACACACCAAAAAACCAAATGGTTGGTGCTCAGTGCAGGGAAATCCCTCATCTCTCATATACAGTGTCGGACTGGCCCACCGGGATACCAGGAAAACTCCCGGTGGGCCCAGGTGTCAGTGGGCCCTCTTGCTTCTAACATTTAGCCTATTTCATGGGGTCTCAGGTAGAACAGTACAGGGGCTTTAGGATATAAACAATAGAGGGGTCTCAGGTAGAACAGTACAGGGGCTTTAGGATATAAACAATAGTGGGGTCTAAGGTAGAACAGTACAGGGGCTTTAGGATAGAAACAATAGAGGGGTCTCAGGTAGAACAGTACAGGGGCTTTAGGATAGAAACAATAGAGGGGTCTCAGGTAGAACAGTACAGGGGCTTTAGGATAGAAACAATAGAGGGGTCTCAGGTAGAACAGTACAGGGGCTTTAGGATAGAAACAATAGAGGGGTCTCAGGTAGAACAGTACAGGGGCTTTAGGATAGAAACAATAGAGGAGTCTCAGGTAGAACAGTACAGGGGCTTTAGGATAGAAACAATAGAGGGGTCTCAGGTAGAACAGTACAGGGGCTTTAGGATATAAACAATAGAGGGGTCTCAGGTAGAACAGTACAGGGGCTTTAGGATATAAACAATAGAGGGGTCTCAGGTAGAACAGTACAGGGGCTTTAGGATAGAAACAATAGAGGGGTCTCAGGTAGAACAGTACAGGGGCTTTAGGATAGAAACAATAGAGGGGTCTCAGGTAGAACAGTACAGGGGCTTTAGGATATAAACAATAGAGGGGTCTCAGGTAGAACAGTACAGGGGCTTTAGGATAGAAACAATAGAGGGGTCTCAGGTAGAACAGTACAGGGGCTTTAGGATAGAAACAATAGAGGGGTCTCAGGTAGAACAGTACAGGGGGTTTTAGGGTGTGAACAATAGAGGGGTCACAGGTGTGAACAATACAGGGGATCACAGTCCAAATTTGATGATTAAATGATGCAGGGGCGAGTTAATCTCTGTAGTGACTTAATCAGACACAGCATGTGAGGGGCCATAGAAGGGGGGTCGCGGACAGCCTAGGCTAACGGCACACTTGGTTATTGTATTGCTGTAATGTTGTGCTTGGCCAGTCCCATGTACCATGACTGATATAGTTGTAGAGGCCTTTGAATTTTGAGGGACCAGGGCTCCCACCCAGGCACACAGGTCTTTATCAGCTTCCAGTAGCCCAACTATATCCAGATTACCAGTCATTACACTTGTGTAGTGAATTGTTGTCCAACCGGTGTGTCTGACTCCAACCCCAGCAAGATAATGATGGTAACTATGAGTTTATACTCTCACTATAAACACAGTCCTCACAGCTACACAATATAAACACTGGCTGCTACACAAGGAATATCTTACTGGTTTGTGAGCAGAACACGTGTGTCACATTCCATTGGTTTCCCTCGGCCTCATTCACACACTGTATGACCCTAGAGTTGGGCTCATGCTCTTCTGGGCACCAGACTGTGACCTCCTCTCCGGGGCCATAATATTCCTGGTCAGGGATCAGAGTTATATTTGGAGAAAAGATTTCCATCCTTCTGCATTTCTCTGAGAAAAGAAATTCAATGTTAGTGCCTCCCCTTCTTTGTCCCCAACTGCAGAGCAACAGCTGTAAGTGGGATTTTACACTTTATACCAAGGAGTAAATAATAAGAACTTTGCTATTGGCTTTTGTCATTATTTTGCAGCTCCTCTGTACTTTTTGCTCTATTTATAATTCACTTATATACATCAAATGGTAATTGTGTATGGCAGTATTAGTGTGACATGACTGGTGCAGGCTGGGCATTATAAATAAACAGATGATATTGGGGGGAATGACTTGTCTACTTTACAATGAACTTTCTGTCAGGCCCTTTATAGTGTAAGGTTTCTGGCCAAAATGGCATTGTGTCTGTCACACCAAGACCAACGCGTTGGACCAAAACTTGTATCTGTCCATCAACCTAATATTTCCATTAGATAAAGTTTCATGCTGAATATGGGTAGATATAGTTAGCATTGCAGACAGAAGTAAGGGGGGGATTAGATAGAGATGACTGTAAATAGATGAATTATATTAATATTGTGTTTATGTAGCTCTACCTTTACAACTGGTCGGTATGTCCTGTGGGAAAAAATGAACGTCCCCAGCCTCCTCTTTGCACTTTATTACTAACACCTTCTCCTCATACTGTTCCTTGCACGAAACATTAATGGATTCACCCACTCTGAGCTCTTTAAATGTTTCTGGAAACTCCAGTACATCTGTCCATGTAGCTTCCATTCTGCAGACACCTAAGGAATAACCCAACACAGAATATAAACGTTTTAACATTTAAATATGCATTAGTAATAACAAAAGATAACTGGGTTAGGTGAAGGGTTAGGGGAAGAAAGGGTGGTGATTGTGAAAGAGAAGAACAGAGGATACGAGTAGACAACTGTAAAATTAACAGAGGGTGAGACTGGAGAAGGGGATGGCAGCAGAGTATAAGAGTTAGAATGGATGAATTGAGCAGAGAGTAAGAATAGTAAAGTGTGAATGTACCATAGAGTAAAAGAAGTGTGAGAGTAGCAGAGGGTAAAAATTGAACTTAGTAAAGCAGGAGAAGGCAAAGATGATTACAACAGAGTAGAATTCAAGAAGGCAGGGGTAGCAAAGAGTAAGAGGAGAGAAACATGATGGTGTAACAGAGTAAGAGTAAAAAGATGTGAGGGGACCACAGTGTAAGAGCATATAAAAATGAGGGTATGACAGAATAAAACTAGAGAAAGCATGAGGGTCACAAAAAGCAGAGAAGGGTAAGAGTACCATAAAGTCAGAGTAGAGCAGGGCAAGGAAACCATAGAGTAAGAGTAAAAAATGGCAAGGGAACCATAGTATAACAGCAGAGAATGGAGAGGTTACCTTAGGGTAAGAGTAGAGAAGGATGAGGGTATCATAGAGTAAGAGTAGAGCAAGGTGCGGGTATTATAGAGTAAGAGTAGAGAAGGGTGAAGGTACCATAGAGTAAGAGTACAGAAGGGTGAGGGCACACTAGAGTAAGAGTAGAGAAGGGTGAGGGTATTATAGAGTAATAGTAGAGAAGGGTGAAGGTACCATAGAGTAAGAGTAGAGAAGGGTGAAGGTACCATAGAGTATGAGTAAAGAAGGGTGAGGGGATTATAGAGTAAGAGTAGAGAAGGATGAACGTACAATAGAGTAAGAGTAGAGAAGGATGAACGTACAATAGAGTAAGAGTAGAGAAGGGTGAGGGCACCATAGAGTAAGAATAGAGCAGGGTGAGAGTACCATAGAGTAAGAGTAGAAGGATGAAGATACAGTCGTTGGTACAGTTTGAATATCAGTGGTTTGAGCAAAATCTTTTCTAGACAGAATATAACAGTGTCTCAGTTTTGAAGCATCTGGAGACACAATGGGCTGTAAATGTGACATTGCTGTGAATCTCTCCCCTTGAACTTTACCTGGAAGCACTGTCACTTTAATTTCATACATATCATCTATCCCAATACGGTCCACTCCACAGAAATACGTGGCTTCATCGTCTCGGGTCACACCTGTCATGGTCACAGAGAAGGTCCGTTGGCTCTGTACATCTCTGATGGAGATCCTTCCACTTGTGATCTCTCCGTCTGTTCCTGATGTTTTAATCACAACATTACAGTTCTTCCAGTATCCCCCTCTACACCAGTATTTTTTATGGGTCTCAAATCCGGGATCATAGGTACAGTTGACTGTCAGGGACTCCCCGTATTGGACTGTAACAGGACTGGCTGGGCCAGTGAGACATCTGACACCTGTTGTGAATGGATTGAGAATTCAGCTGAGACTATCTAGGGATGAGATATAGAGGCTGTGTGTAAGTTCTATATGATACTGAGGCATTTGCAACAATGGAACTGTAACTGGTCGGTCAAACATGGGCTCCAAGAGTCAAGAATTTAAAGATGAGGTTACGGCACAGATCAGACAGTTCTCACTCTATACTTGTTGTACAGTTCCCTTACAGTACAATACACAGCCTATCCTGTGCCCCAGCAATATCATTTATAAACTTCCTTGAACCTTTTATCTTTCACAGCCCTCTATGCCCCTCCATAAACGACTTACCTTACTTACACACATTACTCCTTGTAGTACATGAGCTATTCTCATTGGGGTTTTATATGTAGGAGGGTAAAGGTTTATCCAACCTTTATTATGTTTCCTCAGGAGGGTTCTGTCCAACTAGAGTTGGGTCCCTTTGCAGTTCAGTATTTGGACATGGGTTCATAACAAGGGTCGATACATGCCATTGGTCTCTTTGGTTTGGCACTTGTTGGAGGAAGAGTTGGTTGGAAGTTTGGAATGTAGGGAGGTCCCAGTAGTCAGTGCCAGGATTGTTTTGTAATAGTCACTTTAGGAGTGAGAGACAGTATGAGGGTAGTTAGTAGAGCGGTCAGAGGCTCCACCAAGGAGCCCAGTGAGAGTTACACCCTGCAATGACAAGTAGGATTACCACCTGCCCAGTGTTTCACCAGCTGCTTAACCAGTAAAATACCACCAAAGGCTGGGGCTGACATTCCATATTTACCAACAATGTATTTGCCGGCTTCCATACCCATCAAATCCTCCTTGGATTCCGTGATTGATGATGCAACTGAGTCCCCCTACTCATGGCTCCGCCCATGTGACATCATAACCCCTTCTAATGACATCATGATGTGATGCCCTTAGTGTCAACCTACAGCTGTGATTGTGTGAGTAACAACTGATGTGACATGTGTGACTTGAAGCATTTACTGATGTATCATCTGAACCAGAACCATTGGCACCCAACTTAATTGAAAGATTGTTTTTGTGGTAGGGAAACAGTGGGGTTAACCCTTCCTCCAACAGTACAATGAAGGGTCCACCTGAAAGGAAAGGTCAATGTAATAAATGTTCTACTGAGAGTTGCAGGGAATTGCTACAGCGTAAAGCCAGACTGGGTCGGATTTGCACAGTGCAGGGTATTAGTAAGCAGAGCAATTCCTAAAACCTGTTACACATATATATCATTATCCCTTATAATACATGAGTGATACTCAGAGTTCCCTGTATAACTCAGCCTGCAGCCTTGTGCCTTTATATGGTCACAGAACAACCCCTCAGTGACTTCTAATATCCTTATCATTTACAGTAGGGGGTACATTATCCCTTATAATACATGAGTGATACTCAGAGTTCCCTGTATAACTCAGCCTGCAGCCTTGTGCCTTTATATGGTCACAGAACAACCCCTCAGTGACTTCTAATATCCTTATCATTTACAGTAGGGGGTACATTATCCCTTATAATACACGAGTGATACTCAGAGTTCCCTGTATAACTCAGCCTGCAGCCTTGTGCCTTTATATGGTCACAGAACAACCCCTCAGTGACTTCTAATATCCTTATCATTTACAGTAGGGGGTACATTATCCCTTATAATACATGAGTGATACTCAGAGTTCCCTGTATAACTCAGCCTGCAGCCTTGTGCCTTTATATGGTCACAGAACAACCCCTCAGTGACTTCTAATATCCTTATCATTTACAGTAGGGGGTACATTATCCCTTATAATACATGAGTGATACTCAGAGTTCCCTGTATAACTCAGCCTGCAGCCTTGTGTCTTTATATGGTCACAGAACAACCCCTCAGTGACTTCTAATATCCTTATCATTTACAGTAGGGGGTACATTATCCCTTATAATACATGAGTGATACTCAGAGTTCCCTGTATAACTCAGCCTGCAGCCTTGTGTCTTTATATGGTCACAGAACAACCCCTCAGTGACTTCTAATATCCTTATCATTTACAGTAGGGGGTATTTTATCCCTTATAATACATGAGTGATACTCAGAGTTCCCTGTATAACTCAGCCTGCAGCCTTGTGCCTTTATATGGTCACAGAACAACCCCTCAGTGACTTCTAATATCCTTATCATTTACAGTAGGGGGTATTTTATCCCTTATAATACATGAGTGATACTCAGAGTTCCCTGTATAACTCAGCCTGCAGCCTTGTGCCTTTATATGGTCACAGAACAACCCCTCAGTGACTTCTAATATCCTTATCATTTACAGTAGGGGGTACATTATCCCTTCAAATATTTCATGGCCTGTATAATGCTGCCCTTAACAATAATACTCATCTGTGGGACAATTTTTGAAATACAATTTCTGAATAAAAATGAAAAATAGTTTATACACAGTGCTGGTGCTGATTATTGCATTTTGTCTTTGCAAATGAATTAATTTAGGACACGTGATTAATTGTACCAAATACTGTTACCCCCCCCACCCCTTTATTTTTAACATAGATATTTACTCTTATTGTGAAAATTTGTTATTTTCTCTTTTTCCTACTGTATCAGTTTTTTTTGCACATTTTGGGTTCAGGTTTCCCCTTACAGGCAGTTATTGGGGCAGTTACAGTACTTGACCACTTTACACAGGCAGGGGCCCCTCGGAACTAAACCCAGTTGGACATTCACTGGTACCAGTAAGTGAGAAGCAACAAAACTTAACAACTTGAACAAAAGTAAATTACAACTTTATCCACAATCCAATTCCAGGCCACCCGCCAAACCACTAACATTGGGAATCCCAGTTCAGGTGACACAATTGACCCAAACTTACCTCCAAGAGTGACCAGAACCGTGACAAGGGCCCATTTTGCAGTGAGAATTACCAGAACCTTCATCTCATTCTCTGAGCAGCCCCTGCGTGTGACGCAAGTGTCACTTCTTTTGTAACTGCACAAAAGACTCATTTCCTCAGTTATGTGGCTTTTCTAAAACTGAAAACACTGCATCACAAGGATGTGAGGGTTTCCAAAAATAAAGAGTCAAATATAAAAAATTAGAAAATTTTTATTAGGACATGAAGGCCTAACGCGTTTCGTGCCTGTATGGGCACTTACTCATAGGCTGAAACTAAAACTGGCTGTGTGTGTGTGTGTGTGTGAGTGTGTGTGTGTGAGTGTGTGTGTGAGTGTGTGTGTGTGTCACGTGTGTGAGTGAGTGTGTGTGTGTGAGTGTGTGTGTGTGAGTGTGTGTGTGAGTGTGTGTGTGTGTCACGTGTGTGAGTGAGTGTGTGTGTGAGTAGGTGTGTGTATCTGGGGGGACAGACAAATCAAGGCCCACTCAGTTGTAATCTATTCTATATAAAGTTGAAAGGGTGGCTTAGTCTGTTGTACGCTGGGAAACATAATAGTCAAATACAATAATATTCAGCCCCCCCATCCACAAAGAACCAACCAACTAATGTTTGTTCAAAAGCCATTAGACCCCCATAGTGCAATATCCCCATTTAGGGGCGCCATCAGGGAGACACAGGGTGTACATCTGTACTTGAGCATAAAGGGGGGACTGGCTGTGCTGCACTTTTCAAATTATCTGGGCCAAAGTTCCTAAGTCCCAAAGAGCCAAAGTCCCAAAGACACAAGGTCCCCAAGACCTAAAGAGCCGAAGTCCCAAAGTCCCCAAGACCTGAAGTCCCATAGACCCAGAGAGCCAAAGTCCCCAAGACATGAAGAGCTGTAGACCGAAGAGCTAAAGTCCCAAAGAGCCAAAGTCCCCAAGAACCAAAATCCCAAAGAACCAAAGTCAGAAAGAGCTGAAGTCCCAAAGAGCCTTAGTCCGAAGAGCCAAAGTCCTAAAGAGCTGAAGTCTTGAAGACCCGAAGAGTCGAAGTCCTGAAGAGCCAAAGACCCAAAGTCCCCAAGACCCGAAGAGCCGATGTCCAGAAGAGTCGAAGTCCCAAATGGAGCCAAAGCCGCAAAAAGACCCGAAGCCACGAAGGGAGCCTATGGAACGTTCAACTGAAAAACGTGTTTTTTTAAAAAAAAGTATAATACCCCTGGCCACCAATGTTTTTCTTTTTAATTTATAGGGTTGGCACTGGCCACCAATGATTTTTTTAACTTGTAGGGGGGCCCAATGACTAATATTTTTTAAAAAAACTTTTATGTCTGACCCGGGCCGCCAATGTTTGTTTTTAACTTATAATGGGATCCTGAGCGCCAATGACTTTTTATAACTTATGTGTGGGTGGGGTTTACCATTTTTAGCGCTGTCTGTGTGGCCTTTTCACTTTGGTGTGGGATCTGGGGTGGGGCTGGAGTGGGGGGCCAGGGGCCCAGAAAATGTTGTTGTACAGGGCCCCGTGATTTCTGATGGCAGACCTGTCCCTGTGTATCATGGGCCCCTACCTGCATTTCATGTAACCACATATCATTCATTTGGACACAGAATATAAATGTGCCAACAGATATTCCTTACGCTGGGCATAGGGGGAATGAAAACTGACATATAGACAAATACAGTAGGCAGTGAGGGCTGTAACCACAGAAGCTTGCAATCAAAAGGCAGGACAATAAGTGAGACATTAGGGGGCCGATTCACGAAGGGTCGAATATCGAGGGTTAATTAACCCTCGATATTCGACTGGGAATCAAAATCGTACGACTTCGAATATCGAAGTCAAACTATTTTGCGCAAATCCTGCGATCGATTGATCGAAGGATTTTAAAATTTATTAAATCCTTCGAATCGAACGGTTCGAAGGATTTTAATCTAACGATCGAACGAAAATCCTTCGATCAAAAAATCACAGGCAAGCCTATGGGGACCTTCCCCATAGGCTAACATTGACTTCGGTAGCTTTTAGCTGCCGAACTAGGGGGTCGAAGTTTTTTTTAAAGGGACAGTTAAAGGGACAGTACTTCGACTATCGAATGGTCGAATAGTCGAACGATTTTTACTTCTAATCGTTCGAATTGTTCGAATTCGATCGAATTTAACCAATTCGATGGTCGAAGTACCCAAAAAATACTTCGAAATTCGAATTTTTTTTTATTCGAATCCTTCACCCGAAATTCGTGAATCGGCCCCTAGGTATATAAATATATAGCTGTACAGGGAAGTTTATGTTGGGTGGCTATTAAAGGGCAACTGTCATATAAATTGTTTCCCCCACTACAGTATGTGCCCAATAAAGCCAGTAGGTTTCTTTCCTCTCGTAGTGACGCATGTTCCTCAGGCTCAAACAAAACTGGATTCTTACAACAAAAATGATACGATTTAAAAAGTTTATTTAGAAACAAATCATCTGAAAACACAAACGTTTGAGCCAGAGAGTTTACAAAATACAAGTTGCCTTGAATTGTGCCGTATGTTTCTTATAAAGAGAGAGGAAGAAAAAGAAGAACCAACATGTTTGTTACAAAGCATTTTTTTTAGTTTATTTAAGATCTTATAGAAAAGACACCAATATGCAGAATAAATAATAAATAGAGTGAATTCAACTCATACGAAACATTGAACTTTATTCCCATAGGGCGTTTAGTTTCTACATAAAAGATCCATCGGACTCATTCTCTATGTGTCAGGGACATTGGCTCCTACTCTGTGTTGGATAATCCTTTCCTAATAATCCTAATCCAGGGGGTCGGTCAGTACATTCAGAAACATGTCTGGCTGCAGTAGTTTCACCATTTGTGTTTATCTGTCATGCAAAACATGTTTTTTTTTCCGCTAAACACATCAGTTAATAGTGCTAGTTAGAAGAGCAAACTGATTTTTTACTATTTAATTTTGAAATTTGACATAGGGCCATACATATTGTCAGTTTCCCAGATGCCCCCAATCATGTGACTTTTGCGCTGATAAACTTCAGTCACTCTTTACTGCTGTACTGCAAGAGTATCACCCCTCCCCCCTAGCAGCCTATCAACAGAACAATGGAATGGTAACAGGATAACAGTTCCCTAACACCTCTACTAGGGATTCAGACGTCTGATACTGCCTCCATGGGTTTATAGCACTGCTGTTACTGTCGTGTATTTTAGCGAGAGGGTAAATAATAACTCCAGATACTACATACATTATACAGTGACGGGGAGAAGTAGTTGCGCCCAAAATACATTGAATACAGTGAGAAGCAATGGGAACTTTAGCTCCAAATACAGTGAGAAGCAATGATTTCTGACACCCCAGACCCCCTTCGCCTTCCAAAAGCAGATTTCCTGAAGTTAGAGAAGATTTAATCATTGTACAGATGAAAATAAATTCAAAAGTTGTTTGTATTGCTAAATGTGCTCCCACGCCCCACCTAGTGGTAGACATGAGCAGCACATAAGAAGAAAAAAAATCCAAGTTGTGTTTTGCTATGATGTGACTTGGGAAGTACACTAAGTAGGAGAAACAATATCTTATCTGAAAGCAGTTCCATTGTGCAGTGCTGGTTCTCTCTGAAAGCTCGGGATTAGGCACAATAATCTCAGATGTCTCCTGCACACCAATATTGCAGCGAAAAATGCAAAATGTACATGTTGGTTTAACATTTTAAATGGTAGAGCGAATCATTTGCAATCTTATAAGTGTAATTTAGAAATACAAAATAAACCATATCCCTTTAAGAAATGTATTCCTCTAGTCTCTCCTTTAAGTTGCAGCTTGTCCATCCAACAGATCATTTCAGGCATTTCTTACACAAGATCAAGATTGTAGAACTATACTGTGTGTTAACTGTTTACCTAGATAAAGAATATTAGTTAATATAATACAGCACTACTATACGCCGGTCCATGTGTAACATGAAATATTAGGGTCAGGTTACAACTTTGTGTCTAGAGGCTCAGAAACCCTTAGAGATTCTCTTTCACCCAACTTCATAGGAACACACCTACTGTAGGAATGTACAAACGGTGTTCATTAAGATACATTCCATTCCATTATATACACAAGACTTAGGTGTTTAGTTCCATTGCTTCAGGCAAAACCTACAATGTTACACAACACATTCACTGTAATACCAAACAAACCATCAGTAAAAGGAGCCAAATGGATCTTCTATGTTGGTACTAGACAACATAAGGGAATGAACTATAGATAGGTTTCTTGTTTTGTATTAATTGACTATAATTAATTCATTTTATTTTGCAAAAATTGTGGCTATTTTTTTGTTCTTTCTCTCCCTTTATATGGAACCGTATAGCACAACTCTTCTCTATTAACTGGGTTATTCAATGGTTAGAGTGAAGTCTAGGTAATTAGAGGAACAAAGTTATTATTATAGAGAAAAGTTGAGTAAACTGAAAGGCACAAAAGTTAAATGTCAGGAGTTTCAATTTGATATAAGAATGTACAGGAACCCAGTATAGATCTAAAAAGAGGTGCATCTGGGATGAGGTAGATAAACTATATAGATAAAAGTATGGCCCCAACATCTTATTCTCAATCCCCTCCTTTTTGCAGTTATAACTACCCCTGTGCTTCTGGGAAGGTTCCCTGTAGGTGTTGGGACATTGTTACTGGGAGTTGTTACTGGGAGTTGCTTCCATTCAGCCACAAGAGCATTAGTGAGGTTGGGCAGTGATGTTGGGGATCAGGCTCACGGTCGAGGTTCCATCCCACAGTTCAATTGGGTTGCCCCTTCTTTAGGTGCTATAAATGTTCCAGTTCTTCCCACAGGAATTCAGTTGGGTTGAGGTCAGGGCTCTGTGCAGTCAGGTTCTTCTAAATAATAGAGGCTTCTGGGAAGGTTCCCACTAGCTGTTGGAACATTGTAGCTGGGAGTTGCTTTCATTCAGTCACAAGATAATTAATGAGGTTGGACACTGTTGATGTTGGGGATCCGGCTCACAGTCGGGGTTCCTTCCCTCAGGTTGCCCCTTTTTTTGGCGCTAAAACTGTTTCCAATCCATCCCACAGGGGTTCAGCTGGGTTGAGGTCAGGGCTCTGTGCAGTCAGCTTCTTCTCATCTCAGCAAACCCTTTCTGTATGGACCTGGCTCTGTACATGAAAGATGCATATGAAGCAATTGTGCTGACATTTTCTCCAGTTGACGTAATTTCCGGGGGTTCAGGGTGTGTCCAATTGCTGTGACACTTCTATGATGTAACAATTGGCACAGTCTGCAGTGGAATGATGGAGCTAGCGGCTGCCTTAATGTTGGGTGATAGGTCCCCTTTAATGAATGGGATGATTTGCATATTTAATGGAAGGGAATTTTCTGTCCGGCAACTTTGGCAGTGGATGTAAATGACCCCTATTGCCTTTAAATAGCCTTTAAGTGCCCTAACAGAAATAAAATACAGAACATGGGTGAGTACTATGGGCCTTTATCTTTAAAATTCTTGTTTACCAGAACAAAACAATATTAATAATCAGCTTCAAAAACATCAACACAAACCTGACCCAACATTAGTCAGATCCGTATGTGGGCGCGATCCACAGTTATAGATTAGTCCACGTTATACAGGGATGCCTAGATACCAATTCCTCCTGAAAAGATTTCTCTGAATCCCAAGGTGAATTTAAGGATTTGGTGCAGCCCCAACTCTAAGCAGTGCCTGGGCCTTTAATGAGCTCCTCTTCCATCTGGGTTGGTCAAAGCTTGTGCAATCGTATACGTGACTTTTATTGGCCAATGGTGATACAAGTAATGACGTTTCAGCAGAAGGAAATAAAGTTACACTGATTTCTGTAATATAGAGTTTTATTGAAATGGTTTAAATAAGCTTTGTATATATTACTAGCAATCTGTCTGGTACCAATGTCCAAAAATAATAATACAAATGAAGGAAACAAATGGGCAGTGCATGGTTACAGGTAAAGAAACCACAGGAGGAGAAACATTATTTACACCACTTCAAAATGAAAAAGGGGGCGTGACCTCTGGCCACACCCAAAAAGGGCAAATATTCATAAAAAGAAAAAAAAACTGGGGGTTTAAGCAGATGTGAAAGATTGTCACTGAGGCTTTATGCGGCTTTTTGACATCTTCAATATTTCAGCCAACCCAACCTGTGAGGTGCAGTGTTACATAAACCAATAGAAGTGAAGCTCAAGCACAGCCCTTTAGGAATAAACACACTATTTAAATAGTAAGTGGGACAGGTTGCTGGGGGGCAGCAGCTTTCATCCCATGACTCAGCAAACTGATCAGTTTCCGGGTTCCAATAAATAAGAAGTCAAAGATCCCAGTTATGATGATGAACACTACACCCAACGGCTGGTGATTTCTTTGGTGCTAGGATAGGATGAGGCCACATTTGTCAGCACAAGGTGCATTAGGAGGCCCATGAGTGAGAAGATGCACAAGCACTGCCATTGGGATGCAGAAGAGCAGAAGCCAGGGGAAACATGGGGATGGAGGAGAACCTTCAGGTGCCCACATGGAACAGTGTGATCTTTCTGAAGGTCCAAAATATGGCAATGATTAATAAAAGGTGTTGGGGAGGAATTAGTGACCCAGAAATGGTTGGGATGGGGCAGTCAGCAGGCCTCATTATTGTGTTTATTGGTGGGATATGACTATACAGTACATTGCATAGGAAAGCTTGGTTCCCAATGGCTACATCCATATTACTCTGCATGAACGTATAGTGCCCACATGCCCGTGTGTGAGTAATGTCTTGAGGGATCCATGTGCAAATGCACTGCTGGAGATGTAGTTTAAATTTCAGGGCTGAGATCTAAAATCAGCTGAAGTTGTATTGATGATGATTAGGGGACATGTACAGAAATGATTAGTAACAGCCCATGGGAATACAGGTGTTTAGCTGTGTTAGTGTAAGACAGAGATGGATATTGATGTGCCAGGGCTTTGGTAGTGGTGCCAAATGGGACCCTAGACATTCCAAATCACCCCCATTAGAGCAGCTACATTAGCAAACCTCCCAGTGCCACTGCTTGAAGCAAGTACAGCCTCGCCCATGTGCCCCAACCCCCCGTGTTCCTGCAGTGCCCAACCAATGATTGTGCGGAAATAAGTGATTTATTGGTGTAAAGGAAAAACAAAAACATCTAGTGGAAGGTGATGAAATATTTGTTAATATAATATAATCACATTATGTGTGTTCTATAAACCTGCATGTAAATACTCTATATCATGCAAATCTCTCTTTTGCCTGCGAGGGGGTGGGGCTGAGAACATTCATGTGTGAGTTAAACAGAAAATTTTAAAAAATTTTAGCAGCTATATACAAACTACTAGACATTCACCCCCACTTGCTGCCCCACACCAGGTGAAGCAGCAGAATGTTTCCCAGTAAGTGCCAATTATTCACCCAAAGTGTCAGAAGAAGAGCGAAGGATAAACCAGGCAGTGCATAAAGTGCTTTAATAGGGCCAATAGAGCAAGTAGCCAATGGCAGTCCTTCAAACATGTGAAACACAGCGAACTTCATTAGTGGCCAAGACTGGACTGCCATAAAGTGCTTCATAGCAACGATGGAGGCTGCAATATATGCTAGTTATTTATATTAAAGTGCTTATTTAGGTATAAATTACAAAAAGCCAAGAAAGTAGAGTGCCGTTGGGTTCAGTTTCTTATTATGGAATAAAGATAATGGCCGCATTTGTTAATAAGGAAGGATTGTCTTCCCAGGCTTTGGCCGTCTCATGCTTGTTGAGTTGTGACTCCTTCTACTGACCCAAAAACCTCCCAAAGAACATAGGCTGCAAACAAACCCCAAGCCAAAATGCTACACTGGGAAATGTTACCCAGGAGCTTCCTCTCGTCCCCCGGTCTGTAAGACCTGAGGAGGATCTGTTATTGCAGAGAGTCTAAGTTGATTATGGTGCAATTCCCTCCATCTTTGGAACAACTGACAAATTGTTTGAGCTTTCCAGAGTTTGTGGCAGATGAAGAGGCATGAGTTTCCTGCGATGGACTAAGCTGCCGTCCCACAATTGTGCTACTCTAAGTGAAAGAGGAGGGCTGGCAGGTTCCCCAGGCCTAGGCAGCAAATCAAATGCAGCAAATAGTAGACATGGACAAAGAAACAACTGCATACAACTATGCTTCTGTGATACATCTGGAATAGCCGTGGGACATCCAACCTCTGGCCTCAAGGTCAGAGAACCAATGCTGAAGATTATTAGTAGACTCCACTGAAAATACAAATTCGACCTTTCCTTGAGCACCTTCTGAATTATCTTACCAGCCATGCCATTGTAGGTTCCAAGATCTCCTTGATCTACAACTGGTTTGCCTCCAGGACAATACATTAGGGTTACATTGTCCCATATAAGAAAGTGGCCTTCTCCGTAAACAGGCACCATACCCCAATATTTATGCTTGGCTGAAATAACCGGGGAGCTCCACTGACTCCTCCCACCACTTGGTTTGGTATAGCTTCCTGGTGGGTATCGTCTGGCTAAAGTAGGAGTATATAACTCTACATGGTCCTTGAACGCAATGTATTCATTCCAACATCTTCTCAATTTAGATCCAGAGATCAATCGACTAAGCAAACATTAAATTACTTAAATAATCAGAGAACAAATAAATATAGAAAAATAGAATTTCCGAGAGAACTCGTCTCATATACAGTAGTCATTTCACGTCATAAAAACACAATATTTCATAAAGACATCGTCAAGGTAATGATCCTACGGGCTTAACCAACATGCCTGCCCCTGTCGAAGCTGCTCACCTAAAGACAAAGTAAAGTAAAGTTTAGTCTAAATTCAACATATGGACTTTCAGCCAATCAGTAGTTGGCATTGTAGTAAAACACTGTTCTATTCTATAGTCGAGGGCTTCGTAAGCAATGAAATAGTGAGAATAGAGAATGCTCCTCATCGGGCAACTTATCTGATTGGGTGTGGATAGAAGGCCTCCTCAGTGTGTTGCCAGATGGTAGTAGCAATGGCTTCCCCTAACTTGACTGCTGTGTAACTGTATAGACTACAATATATTGGTGGGGTTTAATATTTGCCCCCGGTGTTTGTCTGGAATTGACATTGTGCAACATATTGTTTTGGAATTGAGAAAAATACCCAATACAGCTTTTATGAAATTAGGCCTAATAACTCTATGTGTCGCAAGTATAAGACGTCAAGGTGACAGCTCTTCTGTTCAGATTCAAACCCCCACAATGACTGTTTTGGGGTAGCGGTGATTTCAAATGAAGACCCTCTGTCTCTGTGTGGAGCAGAAAGCTCAGAAAGGGGCATGGTAATGAAATTAACAATCACAGCAGCATATTTGTAACCAGCCTCATCTACATTGTCATGTTTTTTGCTGAGAAATTGTGTGTTAAGCCCAAAAGCAAAGCCTCTCATTAGAACCGTCCCCATCCTTTAAGTTTGAGCTTCAGGAATCTTCCTGCTGGGCCCCGGCCTCGGAGTACTGATTCTTGGTGCTGTGTTTATTAGCCCGCGACTCGCCTCACAGTTCAAGTTCTGATAGTGAGATGAGTCAGGAGGAGTCCGACGACAAACCGATATGAAGCTGAAGCCCCCCAGGCAGCAAGCTGGACAGGTGACCGTTTCTTCATGGTCCAAAACAGAATTGGAAGAAGCATGGAGGGGAGCTGTGCTGCCGCTTTCCCCTCCTTCACAACCCAAACCAGGCAAACTGTCCTCCCACAAGTTTCCTTCTAAAGATCCCAGAGAACGGGGTTGAAGGAAACCAACCCACCCCAGAGGCTTGCTGCACACCACATTGTTGTTGTCTGAAAGCTTAGGTCTGTTATGGGCTACTGATGGCTCCTGCTGCCATGTGCTGATGGGAGGAGATGGAGAGCAGGAAGATGAGGGAGTCGAAGATAAGGAAGATTGCAAAGGAGGGGAGGGTGTTGTAATTGGCCCGTTGGACCTTAACCGTGATGGTCTTTTGCAGAATGTGTTCTCTTCTGTGCTATCCGGGCTACTGGAGCAGTCCATTGGTTCCCCTGTTTCAGGTAACTCTACACAGGAGAAACTTTCAGTCAGTTCCAGGTCTTGTTCAGAGTTCCTGCTCAACTCCCCGTTTCTGTCCTGGTGAGAATTTGGTGGAGATCCATTTTCTGGAGATAAAGGGCCAACAATGCCCTTATGGTCTCTCTCTGGTGTGACTAAGTTCTCACTTCCCCACACCTGATCAGTCCTCAAGGGGATCGGATTAACTGTAAACTGATCCCCATTACACGTCTCCTCCTCAGTTTGCCCACTAGCGCTCTTTAATGGAACTTGCCCATTTTTACTTTCATGATCCTCAAATGAGTCCATTAGATCTCCATTAGAATTCAGATTGCTGGAAGGATTGACTCCTATAGACTGCTGGGGATTACTAGGCAGGTCCTCTAACCTCCTAAGTGGTTCCTGTGAAACACCATTTATTCTTGGTCTGTTTGTATGGATTTCCACTGAATTTACAGAAATGAGTTTCCTGCTCTTTATGTTCCTTTTCTCAGATGTCCACTGGACTGGCCGTTGTAAAGGAGTTCCACCAGTGCATGGGCTCCCCTTACGGCAGATCTCAGGGGATGAAGGTAGAGACCTACAGCGCCGAGGTCTTGCTGTTGGCTCTGAAAAGTCACACTGAGCTTCCATGATAGGCTCAGGTGTAACTGGTGTGTTCATCTGGTAGGTTAGTGGTGGAGGAAGCTCAAAGGTCAGGGAGATGACAGATTTGCTTGGGGTGTCAAACAGCTTAATGCGTCCTCCCTTTAGATCCTCTCGTTGAGAGAAGGGGTTGACCCGGGCAGGAGTGTCACGCAGAAGGTCATCATAAGGGTCCTGAGGTTGTGGTGAGAACATATCCGACTGGCTACGGGACAGCCGCTGATCTGGTGGGGTGGGAGTATCCCAGGCTTGCTGCTGATTGGGTGAGTGTAAAGAGCTTTGGCTTCCTCCTGAAATGAACAAAAATGCACTAATCAACTGATGGCTCCATCTAATGAATTAATCAGACCGCAGAGTAATATACAAGCCAGAGACTATAGAGAATGAGCTGCTCATTTGAATAAATGGTTATTCCATAGACTGGATCACGCAAGAGGCTCATCCCTAACTTCCTGATCTTATTCCTTCCAAAGTTCTTCAATGTCCCGCTTCCTCTTTAATGAAAGCCCTAAGCCACATATTCTTCCCCTGTCAACTGGAATCTTTCCTAATTAAACATGCACTGGTCGCCTCTATTCTGAAAAGACCCTCTCAATTGCCCTCACTGGTAACTTTTGTCCTTTCTCTCTAAACAACTCAAGAACTCAATTACTCAAGATCTTATTATGCAACTGACTGACCTGGATTCTCTGAGACCATGATCTTCTGGGCCTCTTAAAATCTGGCTTTAGGCCACAACACAGAAAGTGCTCTATTGAGGCTAATTTACTAGCTCGTTTTAAAGCACTTTGAACCCTAATAGTAGTCCTAGATGTATCAGTTGTGGTGACCCCGCTGACTGTCGCCTCTCCTACTCCATTCTCCTGGCCTTTGTGACACTTGCTCTTACCTTTCAAATGTCTTTCAGTGTCTCCTACAATGGAGCATCATCGTCTGCCTCTACCTCTTTCTGTTGAGGTTCCTCAAGGCTCTGCCCTGAACCCCTCATTATTCTCTCTATACTTCCTTCTTTGGCAATCTACTCGATACCGATGTTTACCAATGCCCTCTCTATGGTGATGATACTCACATCTCTCTCCTCTACTGATCTCCTCTCTGACCTCTTAACTCAGGTCTCTTTTTGTCTCTTATTGTACAGTATTTATAAAAGCTCCACAAATACGTGCAGTGCTTTACAAGATGTAACCACAACACTGGGCGCAGTTAATACAAATGATAAAGGTATAAGATTCTTTGTCCGGAAACCCTTTATCCAGAAAGCTCCGAATTATGGAAAGGTCATCTTCCATAGACTCAATTTTATCCAAATAATCCATATTTTTAAAACGGATTTTCTTTTTCTGTGTAATAATAAAACAGTATCTTGTATTGATCCCAACTAAGATATAATTAATCCTTATTGGAGGCAAAACCAGCCTATTGGGGTTATTTAAACTTTACATGATTTTCTAGTAGACAAGGTATGAAGATCCAAATTACAGAAAGATGTTATCCAGAAAGCTCAGAATTACCGAAAAGTCGTCTCCTATATTCTCCATTTTATCCAAATAATCCAAATTGTTAAAACTGATTCCCTTTTTCTGTGTAATAATAAAACAGTAACTTGTACTTGATCCCAACTAAGATATAATTAATCCTTATTGGAGGCAAAACCAGCCTATTGGGTTTATTTCATGTTTATATGATTTTTAACAGACTTAAGGAATGAAGATCCAAATTATGGAATGTTCCCTTATCCCAAAAAAAAAAAAAAAAAAAAAACTAGGGATGCACCAAATCCAGGATTCTGCCTTTTTCAGCAGGATTCAGATTCGGCCGAATCCTTCTGCCTGGTGGAAGCGCATTTGAATCCTAATTTGCATATGCAAATTAGGGACAGGGAGGGAAATCTGTGACTTTTTGTCACAAAACAAGGAAGTAAAAAAATGTTTTCCCCTTCCAACCCTAATTTTCACATGCAAATTAGGATTTGGATTCGGTTCAGTATTTGGCCGAATCTTTCACGAAGGATTTGGGGGTTCGGCCAAATCCAAAATAGTGGATTCGGTGCATCCCTAAAAAAACCCTCCTCTAGCCTGCCATTCCTTCCCTTCTCCTTTAGAGTGCAAGCTCTACTGGGCAGAACCTGAATTAGTTATTTGTATATTTGGTAAATATCCCCTCCAGTTGAATTTGGCTGTTTATACATTTGAGGGAGATACTTTGGATGAAATCGGTTCCCAGTCATTGAATCTGGTCTCCGGCCGGGAGATAATTCCTTGTACATTGTCCCTTCCCTTTGTCTGTGCTGCTGCTTCTTTACCTCTCATCGTCTCACTGTGCCCTTTAGTCCCCAGAACCCCCCTCTTCTGACCCCCATTGTAATTACGTTTCCCTATGCCTATCCTGATGCACTTGTCCTACAGCCCCCCATGTGGCTTATAGCCCTCAACACCCCCATCTGAAGCCTCTCTAACTAATCTCACAGGGGTAAAATTCATTTCGGACTCCGACAGCAGCTTAAAAAGGGAACTGGCGCTCACGACTGACTGTCAGTTTGTAGCAGAACATGAGTT